>CM030179.1:8587647-8592647 GCA_017639675.1 Aplochiton taeniatus | reverse complement strand
GGCGAAAGCCCCAATACGACTAATATGCCATGAGGAAACCCCGTTGTCCTTTCCTTCGTTCCTGGTGAGAGTTTGTGAATGAGGACGAGACGCGTGCGCCCGACTGACACTGAACCTCTCGTTGTCTCCTGGGGAGAAGCTGGCTTGGTTTGACAAAGAGTGGCGTGAACTGATCCCAGGACAGTGCTGCTCCCTCTGTCAGTCTGTTGGTCCACTGAGACGGCCTTCATCAGACAGTTTTTCTTTTCCTCCAGGACGGCCTTGCCACGGTCACGACATCACTCCAGTAGAAAACCAGAGGAAGGCACGACCTGGATTAGATGGATTTTGGGAAATCAAGTTTTCCCATTGATTAATAGATAGTCCTTACTGTATCCAATATTAATCAAGACGGATTGTTTTAGGCAGGCATAAGACTGTCCAATAATTCACCTCCCAAATCCAACCTTCTATTTCACAGCGTAATTCCTCCCGTGGAAGTGTTTGCGTCCTCCTTGTCAGCGGCCAGCTCATTTTGTCGGGGCCGACAGACAGATGTTGACATTTGAGAGGGACCCCGTCGGGATCCGTTTATTCCTAAGGGGGGGGAGAGGGAGAACAAATTATATTGACAAACATGCATGAGATTCATCCGCCTCCAGACAACCTTTCATCCCAGGGAGCTTTGAGCGATCAGGGGCATAATAGAGCCAGAGTACTGACACCTGAATTAAGAAGTTCGCTCACTTCAAACAAGGGCTCGTTTCACGTGCTTCTTTCACAGGAACACACAGAGAAGAGGCACAATGTTCCACTTTGACAAAAAGACCAACTTTCCTCCCCTCCGTTCCTGTTTATGACAGAGAACAATAGCATGGAAAACTGTAGAATATATCATAATAGAATAGAATAGAATAGAATAGAATAGAATAGAATAGAATAGAATAGAATAGAATAGAATAGAACAGAATAGGATCATTCCTGTTTTCCAGCGCCAGAGTGTTGGATTATATCTGTGGGTGTGTGGGATGATATTCCCTGCTCTCCATGGTTCTTCCAACAGTTTCCCAGTGAGAGTGTTGAGTGTAATCTGTGGATAAGTGAGAGGATCTTCCCCGCTCCCACTGACGCGTCCCCGCGGACACATTAGAGAGCTTAGTGGCGGTCAAACACGGGCACCATTAACGGTGGAACCCCATAGCGTTCCCGCGGCTACGAGGGCAACACAGCTGACACATCTACTTTAATCTATAGTTACCTACACTTCTCAGGTACAGTAATCGACAGTTAATGAAACATCTCCCTGCCATTGTAATCTATAGTTACTTAAACATCTCATCCATTGTAATCTATAGTTACTTAAACATATCTGCCAATGTAATCTGCTGTTACTTAAACATCTCTGCCATTGCAATCTATAGTTATTTATACATCTCTGCCAATGTAATCTGTAGTTACTTAAACATCTCTGCCAATGTAATCTGTAGTTCCTTAATTATCTCTGTCATCGTATTCTGCAGTTACTTACACCTCTCTGGCAGCATTAAGAACATACTACTATATTTCCTTTGACTGGAGAAGTTTTATTTAGTGCTAAAGTATGGGGAACAGTGACAGTCACCTTTTTTAGGAGAGGCTTGGTGCGTGATGCAGAGGAGGAGTGCTTTGGGGGTTAGCCGCTCTATCGGCGGGGCGCACAGTATTCTGCTCTCCCAGACAACCACCACCCTCACTGCCATGGCGTCTGAGTGGCAGTCGTCACCGTTTTCATGTCACGTGTTTGTGTCATCACTATCTAATCACAAAAGGAATATCGGGACCAGCCTGTAACTACCCCCTCTCTGTAATAATATCCAATACTGATTGATCCTCACATCACAAAAGTGATATAAGGAGCGTCTCTGAATGACGATCGCGGTTAGTCTTCGAGAGAAAGAGAGGAAGAAGATCTCGCCCTAAGAGAGACTGGGTGGCTTTAGGTGATGCTGGTCCACCTGCCTCCTGCATAAACATCACATAGTGGGGTGGGGGGGAGGGGGGGTTGGATCAGGCCCAGGGCTGCCCGGATTGCCTGCCTGGTGGCTGGGGGGAAATGTCACAGGAGTGGGTAGGCGGCAGTGGGCTTGATCTGCTTGATCACATAGTCATAGTGCCTCTTCTGAAGGTTAGGGATGAGACAGCTTTAGGCAGAGGAGGTGTGCACGCTGAGAGACACACACACACGCACGCAAAGGGGCGCTCACACACACCCGCACCCACACACACACTCTGAATCTCAGACACACGCATACACATAAACAAACCCACCTATACACACGCGCAAGCAACCGCACACACACACACACTTGGAGACATACGCATGTTCTCATAGACGCACACACACACACACACACACACACACACACACACACACACACACACACACACTTACACAAACAGAATATCAAATGGCTCTGGATCAGGACATATCCCCGCCTGTCCAAGCGAGTAGAAAGGCAGGGATAGAGGCATATATGAGGCTAGGAACACCTGACCCCTACACCGCTGAAGTCTATGGGAACACGTCAGGACCGGGAGAGCGGATGGACTTAATCCCCACGATATTAATGTCCAAAATGTCATAAGTAAGCTACAGCCTGGCCCGAGCCTCGCCTGGGTGAGCCGCCGCAGTCTGAGGCCCGCCGTGTATAATGAAGGCAGGCGGGGGGCCAGCGTCGCCAAGCCCTGTAGACCGCCTATTCCAGTGGGGGAACCTCGGTGGTCGAGGCTGTCGGAAGGCCGTCTAGACCGTCAAGGACGGCGCAGGGGGACCCTTAGACGCGTGTGTCGTGCATAGCGTCAGTCAGGAAACTCGGAGTTGGTCTATTCAAGCCAAACGACGACCATTATCAGTGGGGAAAACATCCACCCCAAAATTAGTTCCAAAGCAAATGAGCTTTTGTCTCCTGATTACAGTGTTTGTTTCACTGATTGCCGGCATGCAAACGGATACGAGTCCTCATCCTCTCCAGAATCATCAACTTGTCCTGATTTAAAAAAAAAAAAAAATCTATATTCTCTATCGAATGCGGCTCGCTCGTCTTAAGTGGAGAGCCTGCAATCATATACGTGGCCATGTAACTCACTCCATAGCACAGCCTCCATGTCGGAATGTGTTGTTTGTTGCTAATCACACGTCATTTCTCTCCACTTTTTGTGCTCAGTGAGTTATGAAAACGAGAGACAATCTTCAAGCCCCCCCGTGCATAGATTATGAGGCTGTGTGTTTTTTTTGGCGTGTTTTTTTTCAAGGGCCCCGACTCTAATGGGCTAGTAATTACCGTTTGTTTATGAGTTTATCGATGCATATTACCAGAGTGCCTTCACGGGGCTGTGGGCAACAACAGATAAGGATCGCACATTTATTTTCAAACAGCACCCCCCTCCCCCACCCCCCCAACCCCCAACCCCCGCCCCAACGCCCGAGCCCCCAAACACCCCCACCCCGTCACCCCACCCCCCCACCCCCCTCCTACCTCCCTACTCCCTAAATAACGACTCAGTTCCCGTTGTGAGCCCCCACAGCGCCTGCATTCAGACGAGCTCCTGCTTTTAGATGTGCCCCGTGGCCCTGTAGTCCCATCGATGGGGACAAGGCAGGCTTCTCTCTCACTGTTAAACAACCCGTTTAGAGGCTGGCCTTGGAGGCTTCCTAGGACATACGACTAGGACAGCTCTACCGTGAAAAGCAAAGGGGGGAGGGGGGACTGCTAATAATAGCCGGAGACGAATAATCTAATTTACACCTCCGAGGAGTCTCTATAGCAATATTAATGTGCACTTATCAAGGGCAGGACCTGTAAGCGCTGCAAATTGCTAACACCTTGTCGTCTCTCTCTCTCTCTCTCTCTCTCTCTCTCTCTCTCTCTCTCTCTCTCTCTCTCTCTCTCTCTCTCTCTCTCTCTCTCTCTCTCTCTCCACCCTTGTATTACATGATTTTGATCGGTTGTGTTAATTCCTTCCAAGCTGGGCTATTTGTGTTGTGTGTGCGCACGTGTGTGTGTGCGCACGTGTGTTTGTCCAAGTGTGTTCATCAGTGTGTGTGTGTGTGTGTGTGTGTGTTTGTCCAAGTGTGTTCATCTATTTGTGTGTGTGTGCGTGCGTGTGTGTGTCTGTGTGTGTGTGTGTGTGTGTGTGTGTTTGCGTGTGCGTGAGTGAAGAAGGGGTGGGGGCAGGGTCAGCGGGGGCCCGGGTAGTCTGAGCACGGGCTGGGTGTGTATTCCAGCGTGGGCTGTCAGCAGACGGGAAGGCTTCCTCTGTTTCCTCTCTGTCAGTCTCCCGTCGACCAGGGCTACATATGCTGAGGGAACCCTCGACGCAGACCTGCTCCCCTCCAATTCTGTTTGTGCGGTCAAATTTAATCAAGAAGGCATCTGCTGGTGCTTAATGTGAGTAATTGTCCTGCGTGTATTGGGCTGTGTGTGCTTTTGTGTGTGCCTTTGTACGTTTGTGTCTGTTTACGTTTGGGTTAGAGAAAGTATGCTGAGAGAGAGAGAGAGAAAAAAAACAATGCCTGAATTAAGTGACATGGAGAGGGGGAGATCAAGACAATCTGCTATGCATATCTTTGCATGCAGGCTTTTGTATGATGGCAAGTGTGTTGCAATTTCTCTGACTTTTGGGGTCTGAGAGTGTTGTTTGTATTTGTGCGCACACGCATGTTTGTATTTGTGTTTGTGCGTACGCTTGTCTGTGTGTATGTGTGTGTCTGTGTGTGTATGTTCGTGTGTGCGCATGTTTAACCCCTGCGTGTGTGTGTGTGTGTATGTGTGTGTGTGTGTGCATGTTTCACCACTGTATGTGTGTGTGTGTGTGTGCGCGTGCATGTTTCACCACTGTGTGTGTGTGTGTGTGTGCGTGTGTGTGTGCCGGTGCAGTATGTACGTGTTTGGTGTTAAGGTTTCGTCTAAGAGGCTATTGTCGACTTCAAAAGGATTCCTCTGAGGTTTTAATTATGCTGCAGCTTAACTTGGCAGCAGAGA
>CM030179.1:8552647-8585147 GCA_017639675.1 Aplochiton taeniatus | reverse complement strand
CAGCTTGACACAGATGCAGCCGCCCACCGCCTCGGCTTCCCAACGACCCCCCCCACCCCCCACCCTACCGGACCCCTCCACCTCCCCACCCCCTCACCCCTACAGACCCCTCCACCCCCCCCACCCCACCCCCTCACCCCTACCAGACCCCTCCACCTCCCCACCCACACCTCTTCTACCTCCCCCCCATACCCCCAACCCCTCACCCCTGCTCGCTTGTGCATATGCAGAGGAGGGGATGGCCCACTGGATGCGCTGCTGCAGCGACAGGAAAGCGCCGCACTACAAAAGAGACGCACCTCTGACGGCAGCCATCAAGAGGCGGGGGGGGGGGGGGGGTGACAGAATAAGGGCGGGAGATGATGATCTTAGAGAGGCAGAGATGAGATGTTGAGGTAGGGTAAGGAACGGGGGGAGGGCTCCTTCCTTTTCCGACAACCCCCGCCCCCTCCCTCTTCGTCTCCCCGTTTTCCTCCTCCTTGTTTTTCTCCCAGGATTCATCATCAAGCCCCACTTGACACGCGTCTGAATCTCCGGTGGCGTTAATCTCCTGAGAGGGCGGCCATTTACATTTCAAAACAAGCGGACGGGGTCCATCAAACAGACGGCCAATAACGAGGGGGCCCTTTCATCACCGTTGCCGCGAGAGACGGCGGGGCTTTGCTTTGCGTCGACGCAGCCCGGCCCAGCCGTGGCGCTGGGCTCTCGCAGCTCTGGGCTCCCGTTGTCATCCTCGCCTTCCACCCCCGGGTTTGTCTCTCTGGAGGCGAGACGTCGCCGGCGGGGGGGTGTGGTGGGGGTGGGTGGGGGGGGGGGGGTAGTTGTCAGTCATTCTCGCAGCGGCGCGTCGTCATCGTGGTCTTTGGGATGAGGAGGGGCTGGGGTTCCCCTCCGAGCTGCTAAACGGGCCGTCCAAGGCCTCGTGCTGAAGAGGCTCCAACCGCGCCCCCCGAGTGGACGGCGAGGAAGGGTCTCCGTCTGGCGAGGTGCCAACACACCGGCTCAAAGGAGGCCCTTTAGTGTAAGTCAGTGATGAGCTCATTAGATTCTGGCAGCCTGGCCCAGAGCCAACTTGCAAGAAGATCACAATGCACGCTGCCATTGCTGGGCCAAAGCGAAACACGTGACTGCGTGAAAAATGACTAATTCCTTTTATAAGTTTGGATGAATTAGCTATCAGATTAGTAGCCCGTGGAGCTAAACCCTTGATTTCATGACCATACACAGGGGATTACGATTATAATTATACAGGCAAGCCCATTCATCTTTAATAATCTGATAATAACATGCAGACCCGATTATCTGTATTCCCAGCCGCCTCTCTGGACCTTGGGCAGGACATATATTCAATACCCCCTTGTTCTCCCGTTCAGCAATGCTGTAGGTGGTCTGGCCTCCAGGGTGCGCTCGTTTTACTCTCAATTACCTTGCACTCCAGGGACAGCGTTCAGCTGCTGACCAAAAAACGGAATGGCCCCCCACATCCATCCCACCAGCCTTCAATATAACAAATCAAGGTGTAAAATAAGATGAATCCTGCACATTCATACTTAACACCTTCAGATGTCCCTTTGTTACCCATGGGCGGTGTGTATTATCTGTAGCCGGTTTTCCTGTAATTACAGTGAGAAAATGAGCGGGAAGGCATGCCATAATTGTTTTAGGTCTATAAGGAGGAATGGCAAAAAGATAGATTTCAGATGCCGTGTTTGTGCTCAGGAATTTAAGCTGTGTTTTTTTTTTTTTTTTAGGTCCCGGGGCAGTATGCTTTTTATTATTTTTCCAATTAGAGTCAATTGACCTGACAGAATGGAGGGCAATTAGTGATTTTTTTCTTCTTCTCTCAGGCCTGCAGGGCAATTTGCTGGAGGTTCTCAGCAGTGCTTTATAGACATTCGCCCCGCCCAACAAACTCTCTGTGGAGCATAATAGCTTATGATTTTTCAGAATACAGCATATTTTCTCTCTTTTTTTCTCTCTCTCTCACTCTCTCTCTCTCGCTCAATAAAGTGCAATTATAGAATGATGGGGGGTGTCCTTAGCGCCTCTCTCTCACCCGCCCTTCCCCTTTCACCATCTCTCACTATGCCATTGGTGCAATATATTTAGAATATGCACACACAAATTAGTTCTCTATTGTTATTGTGGGAGATCACATGGAGCCGAAGTACTGGTTTTGGATCAGAAAAAAGAAAAAAACACCCAGAGGAGGTGCGATTGTTGGCAGATCCTCTCCTTTTCTATCCCCTCTATCATATAGAGTATTAACTTTGTGCCTTTGAAATGAGAGTTAGGATGTGTGTGTGTGTGTATGTGTGTGTGTGTGGGGGGGGGGGGGGGGTCGCTGGCTTAAATTCTGACTTGCCATTGATAAACTTGATGAATGTAATTTTTGGCGAAAAAAAGCCTGAGGTTATTGTCGCCTTCCACACCTGCCATGCCAGAACGATCTGTTCCTGTGTGCTGAAAAAACACACACACAATGGGCCGACGTCGGCTCGCTCGGCGCTGAATACCTGCATCTCCTCTGCTGCCGCTGAGTAGTTCGGCACACAAAGAAGGGGAATAATCTTCTGAACTAAGCTTCTCTGGCATCTTCACTGCTGAGTCTATAAGAGCAGAGAAAATCTCCTCCAAAACTGATGCGCTGAAATAAATATGCTTAATTTCCAGCTCTGTAGACACGGGAGCCCCCCTTGCGAAATGTAGACAGCGAAGGGCCAGACTCGCCCGCAAATAAAAAAGACCCATCCACGGAGTTGTCTTGAGATGGAGATACAAGACGGCGAGGGGTGGTGGAGCGTCACGGCATGGAGTGAAATGCAAATCAGTCTAGGAAGACACACAAAGAGAGAGAGAGAGAGAGAGAGAGAGAGGGGGGGGGATAGAGAGAGAGAGAGGAGAACAGATTTGATACATTGAGGGGGGAAATGTATTCCACGCGTGCGAACGCGCCGCCCTGCCCCGAGCCCGTCATTTGCTCGACATTCTCTACATCTGTTGTGTTAAGTGACTGTAATTTAGGTGACATTGGCACAAAGCCTCTTAATGTAGCCCCAGCGGACCCCCGGTAAGAGGGGCACCCGGGACCAAATGGAGCCTGGCTCACAGCTGGAGCGGCGTCAAGGATCGGTTCCCTCTCTTCACATGATTAATTACAGTTTGATCACTTAAATCTAAATCTGATTAATTTTGGTCACATGTCAGGGGCATCGCCGTCGTAATGTACACGTTGTTAATCTGCCGCCGCTCTCCTTAGTGGGCCCACCCTTTGACGAGGGCAGGAGAAAGGGACATGAGGGCTGCTTGTTCCAAGCTGCAATGACGCCAGGCTTGGGTATTTACCGGTTTGTCAGAGCACCTGTCAGGGAGATGTCGGCGCGGCGTACGAGATCCGTGTGCGGATGTGTTAACCTGTGCGGATGTGTTTGCGTGAGATAGGCGTGTGTCCTTTCTGAGAACTACAACTGCGATAACGCCGGCCATTTTGCCACACCGGTAATGTTTTGATTTTGCTCCTCATTGTCGTCAGGGTGTGTACTTCATGGGAAGACTACTGTCAGCCATGATTGATATGCCCGAGTCAATTAGTGTGCGAGTGTCACAGATGTTGAGTCATCACTGTGTGTGTGTGTGTGTGTGTGTGTGTGTGTGTGTGTGTGTGTGTGTCTCCATTGGTGTCTACTTCCATGTGTGTGTGTGAGTTTGCTATATGTACACTTTTTGTCAAATACAATGTTAGTGGGATGACCAGAATGTGCATTGTTACGGTTGTAATATAATTATGATAAATGAGTAAACAACTTTAAACCACAAATACGTACTTGTGTATGAACTACACATCCTTCCTTCCTTGCAATAACCACAACAGATTACACCAAGTAAGCTGTGTTCATAACAAATCCTAAAAGGCCATGTCACTCAAGTATTTTTTATAAGTTCCTCACCTCTGCTGTGCCTTGACCCTCTGTTTCAAACTCCTCTCAAAGAAGAGGCTCCTAATGGGGCTAGTCCACCTCCGTCCAAACCCCTCCTCACCTCAACAGGACTCGGGGCGCAGAATTCCTGCCCTGAGTGCTTGTTGTGGAACTTCTGAGCTGTCAAGTCTTTACTGTAATCCTTTTCATGGGTCAGGTGTCAGGCAGAACATGGTTGCACGGAACGTCACTTCATGCCTTGCCTTCCTGTACCGTGGCATGGCCTGACAAATATGGCTGGAATGCGTTGTGAGTGACAATAGAAGAGCACAGAGCGTGCGTGCGTGCGTGTGTGCGTGTGTGTGTAACAGAGCCAGTTTGTTTGTGATACACTGTGCCAAACCAATTAAAAGGAGTGTGACCTCCCCTTATTTGATTTGCTTTAAATTGTCTTGCTATCTAATACATGCTTCTTTTTAATAAAAATACATACATTTTTTTAATAAAGATATGATTCAAGGGGTTTAAAATCCCTTCACCATCGGTGGTGAAAAGTAGTGATTCTTCCCTCCCTTGTCTCCTTCTTTAGCTGATATATGGGAGACATAAGGAACGCAGATGACCTCAGCGTTACTGTGAATACATAACAACACCAGCCTATAGGAAAAAACGAATCTCACCACAGTCGACCTCTAGAATCGGAACAGAGTTGTCTCAATGCCCGCACGCAGCTAATTGTCACACGTCATTAATTGCCTGATCCGATTGGCTGGCGAGTTCTTAATGACCAGGCATTTCGTGTTTGTTTTAATCAAGTTGACAGCACACACCTTTAGCTTTCGGGTAAGTTAGATTCACTTATGCACTCTCTAACTGCATGGGCTTTGGTGTGAGAGTGGCAGTCTATGCGCCCTGCAGGCGCGGGGGGGACCATGAATCAGTATTGTTGTGCAGTAGTAAAGAGCCCTCCACGTCCTCTGCATTTGTTGCATGGAATTGGTAGACTTGGGGTTTCGTGGTCAATTCTACAAAGGACTGACTCAGCTTGTAGTAGTTGAGAAGGGGGTCGTGGTGTGCATTGTGTCATTGTTTACTCTGACGAACGGATTATCCAGTGGGGAGTGGGTCCACTGTAAAGAATGGCTACTGGTTTGGCTTTCTTTTCAGTGTGGGGGAACGGAGCTAACTCTGAGCAGAGTCCCTCTGGGATGTTACCTGTAGGAGTCAAGCCTTCTCTCCCCTCCAATCCATTTCCATGCAGAACCAGCAGAGCTTTCCAGCTTAATTCGCACGCGGGTACTTTGCATGTTTTAAGCTCTATGCAAATATTATTGGATTTTCTAAGGATTTGGGTGGATTTCCTGCCATGGATTTCCCTTTACAAATGTCTTTAGAAAATAAAGTGAACCTATTTTATTTAGAAGCGGTTTCAAAAAAGGCAAATAAATATTTGAATGCTAGAAATAGGAAAAAGGAATTCTGTCTAGATCGATGACAAAACTTTGCACCAGGCTCTTTCTTTTTTCCTTTTTTATGGAATATAAACTTAACATGACAATGACACATTAAGGCTTTCAGTATAAAATATAAATTCCATATTTGTTTTTGCTAATATTGTTCTGTACATTGGCTGTATCTACTAGTCAAACAGAGTATTGGATTAGTTCTTAGATAAAAACGCAAATTTTACTTGTGTTGCTGAGGCCCCTGTCATCAGCCTTGAAGGACTTCATTTGTAACTAGCCTTGAAAGGTAATACTCACAAACATATCTTGTTTAGTCAGGGGGAGATGGGGTCGGGGGGGTGGGGGGTGGGTTGGGTGGGGGGTTGGGGGGGCTGAACGAAGGGGAACGCTCCTGTCCTGTCATCTGAGAGGCCGTGGAGGAGCAGAGGAGCACTCTGCGTCTGTTTGGACACGACCGTGGAGGGCACACCGTCTCACCTCCAGACATGGAAGACAAAACTGGAGAGAGACACCGAGAACACAATGGCCCTGGAGAAAGGGGGGCCAAAGAGGAGCTAGTAGTGAGTGACGGCCAGACACCAGATAGACAGACTAATTCCACCGAATGAGGTCGACGGTGCACACGTCGTTCGTTTTGTGATTCCTCACTCCTCTCTGCCACACAAAAATGTTTGGCGGTGGAAGCAAAGGGCAACATCCTGCATCAGACACGCACACACGCAGCGCGGTCTGCCGAGTCTGGAATCTGGTGGGGCATGTGTTCCCGATTAGACTTCATTCATACTGGGACTGCTGTTCTTGCGTGGGCATCTTTAACGGTGCCAGAAATGTTCAGCAACAATAATCATCTTTCCCCAAACAAACTAATCCTCTCTTTAAAAACATGTGGCTCGGAGTCTCTCACATTTTTTTTAATGGCCATCTCTCACACCCCTCCACTCTCCGTGTCTCCCTCCTTCCCTGCCGCCCTCCGTCCCTCCATCTTGGCCCTCTTCATTTCTCCCATAGTTTAGTCTGTTGGTGGCTTCCCGGGCCCAGGCAAGAAACGGGCCCTCACCACAAGCCGAAGGCTTGATTATGGTCCTGGCAAGAGAACAGAAAGGAAAGGGGCAGGAGAGAGGAAAGAGATGGAGGGACTCAGACCCTGACTAGAAGCAGCTGTGGAGAGGGCTGGGGTAAAGGCCCTCGTCTGCTTTTAAAGGGCTGACGCACACTGACCCTTATGAGGCTCGGGTCCAGACAAGACTAGCTCTAGACTAGCAGGCTTTATGGGCACCCTGCTGAATGTCACCAAACAGAGAAGTTATTATTATGATTTTTTTTTTTTATGTTGTCTTGGATTTTCGTGGATTTGTAACAACGTGCTGTTTAGCCGAGGGGACGCAATGTCAAAATCCAGTATTAAATGTACGGCATTTCCAAGGTTATAATCCTTGTGGCAACAACAGCAGTCAGAAAGGCTCACTACGCCAGCAGAGAGAATGTTATTGATGAAGTGACAGATATTCGACAGCAGGAGAAGACATATGCTTTTGGAATTTCAGATCACAAGTGACAATAGAAGAAAAAAGAAATCCCAAGATCTCAACCAGTCACCTGGTTGTTCTCTCTCTGTCTGTGAAGCTTTTGTCTATTCAGGACGAAAAGGAAGAAAAAGAACAATTGGTCATAAGAGAAAAATCGAAAGAAAGCGCCGCCAGAATAATGATATATTCAAAGTAATGGCTGTGAGAGCTGCCTAATGGCTACTATCAGGAGCCAAAAATCCCTGGTGATTGTGGAGCACGGCAACGACAAGGCTAAACTTGTACGGTCGAGAGGCACATGATCAGAGATATCTGGCGACTCCCACTCCCGCGTCGAGCTCTAGAAGTGGGCTGGTGGTAAAATTAACTCCCTTCTCTTTCTGAGGAAAGTTTTCTCACTCCCACAAACCTTCTGTTGTTGGGTCCCAAAAACTATAATAATTGTATAATAACCGCTATCCGGTCCAATCTGTTATGAATAGGAGGCTTCCTAACTTAGACAAATCAAGCTTGTCTGATGTATTGTATACTACTGGAAAATATATGTCTGTGTGTGTGTGTGTGTGTGTGTGTGCGCGCGTGCGTGTGTGTGTGCGTGTGTTATATACCGGTATAGCCTTGCATACACATATATATATATATGATAAAACCTCACTATGCTATATTCAGGATTCCATCTGCTAGGCTGTTAATGAGCTCTGAAGACTGTCAGGATTATTGAAGGGACAGCGCAAAAGTCTACTCTGTGCAAGACTTGAGTGACAGCTGAACGCTGCAAGAGTATCAAAGCAATCTGGGCTTTCTTTAGATCGTAAAAGAGGAGGCCATTTTAAAAAGCCGAGGTTAGGCACACCATTTGATTTTCCCATTCAAGTAACACATTTATTCAGAGAGGACAAATCTTTGTTTCCACGACATCTGTTAAGACTGGCGAAGCAACACAGCGTTGTTGTCCTGGACTTTTAAACACATTGTAGGTGTCCCCTTTCAAAATGAGACAGTCAAGAAAAAATTATTTTGTGTGGATATCATCAGGGTATGAAAGGATGCCAGTGGAACGCTGTATAAAATCGCATTCGGTAGCGTCACTATGGTCGTCGTCGGGAGCATAAATTTGGCGGTGGAGAAAACATCAAAGCTCTGTATAAAAGCTTTTCTCTTCGTGTTGTCATCCTATCTTTGAATCACTCCCCCTCCCCCCCGGGGCCACGGTTATTTACATTTTCAAATCTGCATTTTTCATATAGATCTGTCTGCCTCTGATTTTAATATCAGTGATGTTTCCCACGACACCTTTTGTTTTATTATGCATTATGAATTTCCCTCCTTCTCTGAATCTCTCTCTCTCTCTCTCTCTCTCTCTCTCTCTCTCTCTCTCTCTCTCTCTCTCTCTCTCTCTCTCTCTCTCTCTCTCTCTCTCTCTCTCTCTCTCTCTCTCCCTCTAGTTCTCTCTCTCTCTGTTTCTCGCCTCCATCTTTTTTCTAATCCCTATCCCCCACACTAAGCTTATGAGTCCCAGTGTTTTATCATAGGGGGAAAGATTTATCATTTCAATCTCATTTCAATAAATGAAATAATCTCTCTTCTCCTGCACGTGACAGCAGCTAATGGTATTTTGTTATCATGGAGAGAAACTTTGCAGACTTAGAGCACTAGCAAAAATCCTCTGTATTAGCAGCCTATTGCACGTTCTTAAGGGCCTCAAAATATGTTCCTTTACAAATACTAGAAAGAAAAAACATAATATGCAAAAATGTAAAACGTTTGTTACATTGTTCATAAGTGATTCCTTTCTTCAATATAAAAAGCAAATGTGTATATTGTGCTTGAAGCAAAGCTTTGCTTCGATTGATAGTAATGCCGTGAAGAGATGTTTCGCAAAAGGTTAAATGTTATATCTGGTAGCCCTATTATTAATCAAATGAATGATACTGTCTCCTCAGTTTTACTGGGCTGGATTTGTACGTTTTGCTATGCTAGTAATACAAGCCTCTTGTATCCATCCCGGCTTCCTAAGAACTGCTCAGCGCCACACATGTATGCTTTTATCTTTCAGCCTAGATGTGTTCTTAAAACCATGACCGTCAGATCCGCCTGCACTGTTATACGCAGCAGAACAAGACCAACCATCAAAACGACAGTTTTATTTTAATTGCTATCTCCCTTTCTTCCCGGGCCTTCATTTTTTCCTTACCCCTAGAGCAAATCAAGAGAGAAAAAAATGCACGGGGCCTGACAGGAAAACAATTGCGTTTCAAATTGAACTCCCAGCAGAGTATGTTCACTTCCTTAACCTGACACGTCCCTCCCTTCCCCTCCACACACACACACATGGCAAGAGGAGAACGTCAGACAGCAGCCCTACCATAGGAGAGGGAGACAGAGAGAGAGAGACACATAGAGAGAGAGAGAGAGAGAGGGGGATCGGGGGAGACAGAGAGGGAGACATAGAGTGAGAGAAAGAAAGAAAGAAAAAGAAAGAAAGAAAGAAAGAAAGAAAGAAAGAAAGAAAGAAAGAAAGAAAGAGAGAAAGAAGAGAGAAAGGAGTAGGGGCGACCGTCCTTTTGAATATGTGTTTTCTGTTTATCATTAGCTGACTGGGTGCTTCATCATTCGGTGAAAACCCCTATCTGCTGAACATAAGGCTGAGAGACAGCGGGGAATCAATCTTTTGTGCTTGGCCAGATAAACACAGGACGCAATCAGGGGGAGACGGAGCGACGGAGCGGGCCGCGGGACTCACGCCGCCGGTGATGGATGGAGGAAGTGAAAGTGTCAGGATGGCATTATGCAAATGGAGGAGGCATCCGAGCGTTGCCCCGGTGATTATGGGAGACGGGAGAGCAGCCTGTGGTCCCCCTTGGCACGGCGGCAGCCATTTTGGGGGCTCGTTGTTTTCCGCCGGTGCTGTCCTGAAGACGGGGAACGGGGGGGTGGTGGTGGGGGGGGGGGGAGGGAGGGGGGGGCGGGGGGGGGGCGGGGGGGGGGGGGGGGGGACGAAGGCGGAAGAAAGGGAGGGAGTGAGGGAGGTAACTTGTCGCGATATCATTCCGTCTTACCACCATCACCACCTAATAACCCCTCCGTCATCCCTCCCTCAGAGAGAAAAAAAGGGGAGGGAGGAAATTCTACCAAGGGGAAGAAAAGCTACCCTTGTCATTTGCTAAAACAAATGACCAGCCTCTCCGTCAGTCGGTCTGTCTGTGTGGCGGGTTGAAAGAGGAGGGCAATGGAGACACAGGGCAATGGAGACAGCACGTTGACGGAGACACAGCGAATGATGAACCGCAGCCAGGCGAGACTGAAAGAGCCTCCCAATGTCCAGCGGATGGTTTCCACAGCGCCTGGGCCTCCCTCCAAGTCAACGGGGACATGGGGGGCCGACCCCTTGTGACCCCCCAACCGTGGCCGTCCAGGTCGCGCCACGTTGACAGCCATTAGGTCACAAACACAAACATCGACGTGCGTGCACGCACACAAACACACACATGCACATACAAACACAAAGATACATCAATGGAAAGAGTGTAGGGGGGACAATGTCCCTGTAATGACCAAGTGTGCCACTTGTATTCAAATGAGCGTTGAAGTGACAGCGCGCCACATGTTTTGGGGCGGCGTAGCGAGGGCCCTGAGGGGTGATTGGGCCATGGCCCCAGCTGAGCCATTACAGTAAGATTTAATGAAGGGGGAGACGTGGGAAATGCGATAGTGTGTGTGGTGCTAGGACAGGGAATGGAAAATGCCCATTTGATGTAAAGCTTTGTGTGTGTGTGTGTGTGTGTGTGTGCGTGCGTGCATGCGTGTGTGTGCGCGCGTGTGTGTGTGTGTGTGTGCGTGTGTGTGCATGTGTGTGTGTGCGTGCGTGTGAGTGAGTGATCCTACACTAGCACCTGTAGTAGAGCTGTCTTCTGCTCTCAAGCAGTTTGTGTGCCTCTGAGAATCTGTGTGTGTGTGTGCGTGTGTGAGTGTGTGTGTGTGTGTGTGTGTGTGTGTGACTGGGTGGGTGTGTGTGTGTGTGTGCGTGCGTGTCCGTGTGTGTGTCCGCCAGATCCTCCTCCAATCGTCTCCGTCAAACCAATCTGACCATGACAATCATTTTCAAATACCCCAACGTTGTCCCCTCACTCATCGTAACTGCACACATCACGTCAGGTAAGGCTTTCTAACATGGTCGTCAGGTAGAACCTCTGCCTGCCAACCTCCGCTGTGATAGCCTTCATTTGTGTCTCCTCTGTCCCAGGTGGGCCTCAGGTCCCAGTGGTGCCAGCACAGGAGGGCTCGTCCTCCACCTCTAACTCCACCGCCACGGAAACGCACAGACAATACCCCTCCGTTCCGCCTGATTGGACCCATTTGCATCGGACACCTCCTCTGCATATTGACTGATGGGTTTAATCAGCGAATCAGGGGGAGCGCTCAGACATCAATCTCTGTCAGCACTACCTGTTTTTTTTGGGGGGGGTGTTTTTTTTTCAACTCTGTGATTCCCTGCTAGGACTCATCAAGGGACGCGGGTTTAGACACGGAGGGAGCCGAAGCATGGGAGTCGGAGGGAGGGCGGGAGAAGAGGACCGCACAGCAGATGAGAGGATGGTCGAGGGGAGTGGCCAAGGGACTTTTTCTTTCAGGTGCGTTTCCCTTCGCCCGTACGGTCGGCGTTTTGGAGTGGAGCAACGCGGATGCTTGGCGGACTGTGTAAACGTATGCACGGTTGAGAAACGAAACGGCAGTCAATCACAGCAGAATTATAGAGCCACGGACGGCAGACCGTGCAACCATGTCCTTGAGGGCCGATAGGAAAGGACGAGGCCTGTGGATGAAGGGCGTCCATTGGAAAACAATATGGCTCCACATCCGTAAATATGAATCACCGGGCGGGGTCGGCTTTCATTCCAAACAGCGAGTTAAGGCTGTTTTGAATGGGTGCCAATCATTTGGGAAACAATGGATCCAGGGGATGGGAATAGCAAAAACAAAAAAAGATTTATACGATGGCTCAGCACAGTAGCTCTCATTAACGAAAGTCAACTTTAAATCACTGTAATTGGAAATCACAAGATAGCTAATTGTCTATGCATCCTAACTGTGAAGCCTGTGGAGGGTTTGCTCCCCCCTCCTTCCACGTTTGCCTCAGAACAGATCAATGTACATAACAGCTCCAGCGCTGCATTCAATTCAAACAGCCCCCCACACCAAATAGCTAAGTTTTGCCGCCATCTCAGCTATCTGTGCGTCGGAGACAATTGTGTTGATTAACGTCTTGTTGTGCTAGTATGCCTCCCCCAGACTAGAGGAGTGTGTGTTTGTGTGTGTGTGTGTGTTTGGGGAGAGGGGGGGGGGTGTTCATGTGTGTGTCTGTTTGTGTGGCTGTGGCTGTCTGAGAGCATGTGTGTGTGTGTGTGTGTGTGTGTGTGGGGGGGGAGGGTGTAGGTAGGTATACATAAATAGCAAGTGTTAATTGAGCAGTGAATATCATTGCGCACCCTATCAGGTGAGCTGACCCCCGCCCCCCCCAACCCCCCTCATGCATGCAAAGTCAAAGTAGCTGTGTACCTGTGACACATCCACCTGACAGACACCCTCACCCTTCTCACACAGCAATGAACATAGCAAACTCAATTAAAAGGACTCACCAAAAAAATCAAAAGAAGAAGAAAAGAAGTCAGTTATGATTGAAGCCATTCCAAACCTATTAGACATACTGTAGTACTTTGGAGTATATGCTGACAAGTTATGTAATGACCAAACATACACAACACACATCTGATTGGGTATTACACGGTTGATTTGAGAGAAATATGTTTGTTCAGAGGTAAATCAAGGTAAGCCATGGCGCCGTCATTTTTATTATATTTTAAGAACTGACTCACAACGCAAACAGCCTGGTAGATTCTGCTAACTAACCCAGGCCATGTTATTGTGTCAAAACAACCTCACACACAGCCTGTAATGCAGTGAATAATACAATAGACACAACCTCATACTTAACCTGTAATACAGTGAATAATACAGTACACACAACCTCACACTTAACCTGTAATGCAGTGAATAATACAGTACACACAGCCTCACACACAGCCTGTAATGCAGTAAATAATACAATAGACACAACCTCATACACAGCCTGTAATGCAGTAAATAATACAATACACACAGCCTGTAATGCAGTGAATAATACAATAGACACAACCTCATACTTAACCTGTAATGCAGTGAATAATACAATACACACAGCCTCACACACAGCCTGTAATGCAGTAAATAATACAATAGACGCAACCTCACACTTAACCTGTAATGCAGTGAATAATACAGTACACACAACCTCACACTTAACATGTAATACAGTGAATAATACAATACACACAACCTCACACTTAACATGTAATACAGTGAATAATACAGTACACACAACCTCACACTTAACATGTAATACAGTAAATAATACAATACACACAACCTCACACTTAACATGTAATACAGTGAATAATACAATACACACAACCTCACACTTAACATGTAATACAGTGAATAATACAGTACACACAACCTCACACTTAACATGTAATACAGTAAATAATACAATACACACAACCTCACACTTAACATGTAATACAGTGAATAATACAGTACACACAACCTCATACTTAACCTGTAATACAGTGAACAAACCAGGGCCTTCTGTATTTTATCGGTGCTCCTGCTCAGGGTTTCATTCACCGAAATGACTTCCTCTGCATGAATTGGCCTGGCTGAAAGGCCTTTTTACAATTCGGTCGCAATAAAAATAGAAAAAAAACAAAAAACAGAAGAAGAAAAAAATACGGCAGCGTTCTTTGTTGGAGGAAGAAACTTTAATAGCCACGTCTCTTAATGACGGCACTGCAATTAGACAGACTGCATTCTTGCTCTAGCCGCGAGTCAAAGGAAAACAAATAAAGCAGCTCGATTTAGAAACCTTATTAGACTTTGAGTCCCTCAGCAATTACAGTATTACGGCTCAAGTGCTTTGGTGAACCTTCCATGGAAAGCATTTAGGTGGTCTCCACTTTGTGGTGGTCTGGAACTCACAGTTTTTGTTCATACCTCCTGTTTATTTTTCACCATTTGGAGCATTTTTTTCCCTCCGTTCTTCACGTGTAATCTACGTTGATGGGGAAACTATGTGTTTTGAGCCATGAGGCTGAGATTTGAAATTGTTGGTGTCCTGCTGTATACCATTTTTCAGACTTTAAACCATATGGTAGTTTATTGTATTAATATAGTCAAATCAAAAACTTGTGTGCATTTAAATCTAATAATTAGACGCGTTCATATTTTACCATAGAGAAAACTCTTTCATCTTCAATTTCTTATGTTGCCATATATAAATTGGCACAGCTATGATGGCCTTTGGAACGCAATCTCTTCCATTTTAATTCCTTATCAAATTACTAACCCAGAGGAAATGAATGGCATCATTTCTGTCACAATGTTAATGTGGGCTTACTTTGCCTGAAACACACTACAGGCTAATTGAATGATTAGACCCCTCCACATCTTCTATCTGTCTTCATTTCAATTCAACTTGATTAGAGAAATTAGCTGCATTACATTTCAATTGTACAAATAAGACCGTGTTACAACAAAGCAACGGATGCCACTGGGATCTTAAATAATACCATTCTCCAGTCGGATCACCTTTTAACATCATGAACACCATATTTGTGAAAAGTAGTGTAAGTTGATGAATTCCTTTGCCTACCGTTTGCCTGGAAACTGTAGCATGAACTAATATTTGTCCCAGACATCCACTAGGGGGAGTGGTGGAGCCTTTTTCTTTTTTTTTAGCTCAGCTGTAGGTGGGTGAGACCACACTGAACACACATGTGCATGCACAAACAGTCACACACACACACACACACACACACACACACACACACACACACACAGTCATATACATACACACACACACATACACACACACACACACACACACACACACACACACACACACACACACACACCAATACACACCGGAGTTAGCACTAACAAACTCTTTTCTCAATCTTTCATCTCTCAAATTATTTCTTAATTTGCATATGCATACCATTCATATTTTTTTGTTTGTGAGGAAGAATTACAGAATTGTAACCCCCAAAAAAACGTGCTCACAGCACTTATTTTCCTTGGCTTTGGCAGCTTCATCACGCAGTAGTTAACCCAGGGACTGGTAATACTATAATCCCCCCAGTGGCCTCCTCCTTCTGGGCCACTTAAGACATCTCCGGCCAGGCCACCTTTTCCTCCCTCCACTCCTCCCCAACCATCTCTCTCCAGGAGACCCCTGCATAATTGGCTAATGACCCCGTATCAATATTTGGACGTGGTCTTGGACTTTTACTGCTGGTGTAATTTAAAGTGGATTAGTGTTTCGTCTCAGCACGCTCTTTTTGGCAGCCGACCAGAGGGACAAGCTTTTGATAACAGGTTCCTTCTTGTGTGTGGCTCTGTATGTGTGCGTGTGTGTGTGTGTATACGTGTATGTGTGTTGCATGCCCGCTCCTGTGTGTGTGTGTGTGTGTGTGTGTGTGTGTGTGTGTGTGTGTGTGTGTGTGTGTGTGTGTGTGTGTGTGTGTGTGTGTGTGTGTTGAAAAGTCAGTTTGTGAGTCAGTGAATGAGTGGGAAAAAATACAGTGTGTAAGAAAGAGCCCCACTGCATTTTTGTGTGTGTATTTGAAGTGTGGGGAGCGTGCGCGCATGTGTATGTGTTCAACCTGTGTGTGTGTGTGTTGATGAACACATAGGAACACAAAGGTCTACTGCCCCGCAGGACTTACAGTAAAAAGACTACTGCTCTCCCTGTCAGTTGGATGGGTGGACTGACACACACACACACACACACACACACACACACACACACAAACACACATCGCTCTCCCTCTTTCTCTCTCTCTCTTCTTCCATCTGAAATACTGACAGAGCAGGTTCCTGTGTAAAGCTGTGAGCCCAGTTCCAAACAACCCGGCCCTCTCCCAATGCGGTTGGCCGCGGAGTCTGCACGCTAGTCCGACCTAGGCGGAGAGGGGGGCCATGCCTCTAGTCCAGGCTTGTCCCTGTACACTCACACACAGACACACAACGTCTGCAGCCCCAATGATCCACCCCCCCCCCCCCTCCCAGCCCCCGCCACCCCCCTCCTCCTCCTCCTCCTCCTCCTCCTCCTGCTCCTCCTCCTCCCCTCTCTCCCTCCCCCTGTCAGAACAGTGGGCATGATCCAGCGTCTCATCCCTAAACTGATGATCCACCGAGTCTTTGTTTGGTCAGGGAGGAATGTTTGTGTAACTGAGCGGTGTGCTGATCAGGTGCAAATCCCACGGGCCTAATTGAAAATGTGTTGGTTCACCCAGTTATGGGAAAGGGCAGATTTGTTAACCGTGCTGCCGACAGTAGCGCACTGCTTTCGCCGGAATGTGAGGAAATAGTAATATTGCCCGAAATGATTGGTTAGACCGTCATTTACCTTTGCGTTCCTGTGCGTGTGTTTATGTGCGAGTGTGTGTGTGTGTGTGTGTGTGTGTGTGTGTGTGTGTTTTAGCGATGGTGGTCTTTCGTGGAAATTAATTTATCTTCGCGAACAGAATGAGAGAGAGAAGGAGGGGCCTGAGGTAGAATGAGCGAGAGGGACGGAGGCAGGACAGAGAGAGAGAGAGAGAGAGAGAGAGAGAGAGAGAGAGAGAGAGAGAGAGAGAGAGAGAGTGTGTGTGTAAGGGAGATTGAATTAATAGCTGCAGGTCTTGGGGATAATGTTTTCTTCATGGAGCCAGTCAGAGTGAAATGGCCTAGGCCCCTCATTTGGTCTGAAAGGAAAAATGAACGTTGCAAACATTGCACTGACAGGGGCCATTTACCGAATATGTAAACACGTCTGGTTTCCTGATAGACTCCGTGCACCGAACAACAACAGCGGCGCTTCCAAATCACCCACTCTGGATTCACGGCATGCAAATTCGCCCCCGCCGCCAAGTCCCGTAGAGTGAGTGGCATGACCATATGTTAAACAAGGGAACGTATATCATCTGTTCATCATAGCCAAACCATGAGGCACGTGAGAGAGCCGCACGTTGAAGGGCGCAGTCACAACACCTAGGAGCGCAAACCCCACCCTGGATTGTACTTTGTGCAGTTCAGAGAGGGTTCCTTACATTGAGGGGGCGAATTCCGAAAATCCAAATCAACGTCGTCGGCTGACAGGATGGATTTTGAATGTGTTTAAGGAGGTAACACGGTAAGATGTGGGCTTATGTCCGCTATTTGTTTTTGACGGTGAGTTCCTGGGTACAGACCTATGGCCCACAGGCCCCCAGCGGTCGCCACAGCAGCCCCTCCATGGAGGTGCAGGTGTGTTGCTTCAGTCCCTGGGGCCTCTTCATGTCTCAATGGGCTGGCCGTGTCAAAAGCTGCCGGTCAATCCTTTTACAAGTCCATTGTCCGCGGGGCGCGGCTTTGACAGAGCGAACCAGCCCTCACACGTGCAAATAAAGGCTATGTCCTCATCCTCCCTCCCTCCCTCCCTCCTTCTGCACGACTCCCCCACCCCCGCCAAACCCCAGTGAAAGGACTCCCAGTGGGGGATGTAAGGCAGTGTGTGAGGGGGGGGGGGGGGGTTGAGGACCAGCAGGTCCCTTAGCGCTGGGAACAGCGTGGAGGTGAGGCGGCCTTTTTGTTCGGCTGAGGGGATAAAGGGAGTCTTTTGAGGGGCGGCGTGCAGTTTTGTTTCGTTGGAGGGCCAGAGGGGGCTGCAGGGTCATGGTCGGGGCTGTGCTCCCCTGTCCCAGGCCAGTTTTGCATGCGGGGGGACATGGGGGAGGCGGGGGGGTGGGGGGGGGGGGGCACGGACTGGGACGGACAGGGTTACTTGCTCCAGGGGGGAAATGTGCTACCTTCTCTGTCTGTACACCGAGGGTTGCTGTGTCACCTGTCCCTCGGGGCAAGATGTAGATAAGACAGAAGGAATGACAGAGAGAGAGAGAGAGAGGGGGGTGGGGGGGGAGAGAGAGAGAGGGGGGGAGAGAGAGGGGGGGGGGAGAGAGCGAGAGAGAGAGCGAGAGAGCGAGAGAGAGAGAAAGAGAGTATTTACAGGGTTTACATGTGAGTTCACATATCAAATTTCACTTCAGGTCATCTAGTGCAACGGGCCTTCTCATTGGGAAATGGAGGGACAGAACAGCTCCTTTATAATCACCCCCTTTTCAATCTATGCAAATATCGTTGCTTTGCATATTCCCAGGAATATGTTTACTCCTTCTTAAGGAGGGGACCGTCCATAACTAATAGCGTGTGACAGGACGCATTGTCCAACAAGACTCATCATCCCCCGCCCTGACATTGAACTCCCCGCGCTCCCTGCGACCTTCGACCTCTCCGCGGTGCCACCTCTTCGGCGCCAACATTGATGGATCTGTGTGCGCGCGGCCCCCCCTGGTACCAGGCGGCCGTTTATCCCACGCCGGCTGAAAGGGAACGCCCAGCAAACCCCGCGCTCTGGCGGCCTCGACGCCGCCGCTGACCAGCCTACTCACTGGCGTAACAAGCCACGAACACGGCTGCCACGCACTCACCCCGGGGAACCTCCCTCTCCACTCACCCCGGGGAACCTCCCTCTCCTCTCACCCCGGGGAACCTCCCTCTCCTCTCACCCCGGGGGAACCTCCCTCTCCTCTCACCCCGGGGAACCTCCCTCTCCTCTCACCCCGGGGGAACCTCCCTCTCCTCTCACCCCGGGGGAACCTCCCTCTCCTCTCACCCCGGGGAACCTCCCTCTCCTCTCACCCCGGGGGAACCTCCCTCTCCTCTCACCCCGGGGAACCTCCCTCTCCTCTCACCCCGGGGAACCTCCCTCTCCTCTCACCCCGGGGAACCTCCCTCTCCTCTCACCCCGGGGGAACCTCCCTCTCCTCTCACCCCGGGGAACCTCCCTCTCCTCTCACCCCGGGGAACCTCCCTCTCCTCTCACCCCGGGGAACCTCCCTCTCCTCTCACCCTGGGGAACCTCCCTCTCCTCTCACCCTGGGGAACCTCCCTCTCCCCTCACCCCGGTTCAGGTTTCACACCATGGTCCACAGGGTGTAACCCCAGGTGACATGCCAGCCATCACAGCGCTCTCTGTCTGCTAGGCCGAGCTGGCCCGACAACATAATCTGCCTCAGCCGTGGTTAGAGCGGCAGGGAAAGGTTTGACTGTGGGGCTGGCAGTTAATTGACGGTATCAGATGGCATTTCAACAGGATAGAGGAGGGGGCCCAGTCCTCCCCCACACGTAGGATTAGATCAATGTGGCGGAGTTGTTTCTTTCTTTCTCTCTCTCTCTTTCTTTTTTTTTTCTTTTTTTTTTTTGACACAGAGCAGGGTACTCTGCTGTGGTCTGGTCTGGTCTTAGGAAAACAATGTTTATGTGGTTTTAGGTTGTGTGAGTCGTGCTATTATGGTTGGATTATATGTTCTGATGGCGTTTTTGGATTGTTTGATCAAGCTATTGTACATTTCCGTGGTGCTACTCTTGTTACTGTGGATCTAAGCTGGTGGGGTTTTTGTGGCTAGTGGATAGTATACTGTATGGGGAGTGAATTGTTTCCCCCAAGCCTTATAGTCTAAAATGTATGTTAATATATGATTGTGAATTGAAGCTGAGGTGCATACAAGAGATGAGTCATTTAATTTGTCCGTATTGCAAATTGATAGTCATTACCAAATATCACGAATAAAATACTTTACCTAATTTGCTTTATTTCCAAGTTACATTGCTAACAGTGACTAACTTCATTGTGTGCTGACATTTGAGGTAAGGACATTGTGTGTGTGTGTGTGTGTGTGTGTGTGTGTGTGTGTGTGTGTGTGTGTGTGTGTGTGTGTGTGTGTTATGAGTACAGCGGCGGGTCGTGTCGTCAGTGCAAAGCCTGGTTGAACGGTGGGGTTGTAGCGGGTGTGGAAAGGACGGACACAGTTGAGTGAGCTTTACCAGCGTGTCCAGGGGTCAGCCAGGGGTCAGCCCGACACCTCGTGAAACTCAGCCAGCCACAAGGAAGTAGGGTCAAAGGTCGCCACTGTTCTAGCCCATGATGAGGAGAGGAGAGGATAGGAGAGGAGAGGAGAGGAGCGGAAAGGAAAGGAAAGGAGCGGAAAGGAAAGGAAAGGAGCGGAAAGGAAAGGAAAGGAAAGGAAATGAAAGGAAAGGAAAGGAAAGGAAAGGAAAGGAAAGGAAAGAAAGGAAGGAAAGGAAAGGAAAGGAAAGGAAAGGAAAGGAAAGGAAAGGAAAGGAAAGGAACGGAAAGGAAAGGAAAGGAAAGGAAAGGAAAGGAAAGGAAAGGAAAGGAAAGGAAAGGAAAGGAAAGGAAAGGAAAGGAAAGGAAAGGAAAGCAAAGAAAGGAAAGAGGAGGAATTTGTTTAACTATCCAAAATGTGACATAGATAAAGCAGTTATACATTGGGACACTTTTTTTCCGAAGATCTAACATTTCTGCAATACAGAACAGATCATATCTTCTGGGAAAACGAGATAATTACGTGATAGTCTGACGATTTAACGCTCGGCTTCCTAAAGCTATTCCATATCTCATTCCAGATCATATCAACATTCAGGTAGTGTGTGAATGTTCTTTGAAAAATGCATTGTTCACATATCATCTCCCACAAAGGGTTAGAAAACTAAAATCACGATAGCCGCTTTTATCTTGGAGCTAATTGCCATAATGCATAAATCATTCCCAGCGGTTATATCACCTCAAGGCTGTGAGGTGACATCATAGATACATGAAAAAACATCAATGTCAGTTAATCATTGCTGACAAAGTAAAGGCAATGACTAAACAACTTTAATCCTAGTCTAGTTTGCATAGGCCAAAACACAAAGGTCCCGAGGTAATTTTCCAAGTATGCAAGGACCTGTCCTTGCCAAGGTAACCAAGTATCCACACAGAGTTTGTTTAATGTGTCTTCATCTTCATCTTCATCTTCGTCCGCTTATCCGATCGGGTCGCGGAGGTAGTAGTTCCAGCAGAGAGCCCCATCCTTCCCTTTCCCGGGCCACATCCGCCAGCTCTGACTGGGGGATTCCAAGGTGCTCCCCGACCAGCATGGAGATATAATCCCTCCACCTGGTCCTTGGTCTGCCCCGTAGCCTCCGCCCAGCTGGACGTGCTTGGAACACCTCCCTAGGTAGGCAGCCAGGTGGCATCCTAACTAGATGCCCGAACCACCTCAACTGGCTCCTTTCTACGCAAAGAAGCAGCGGATCTACTCCGAGTCCCTCCCGGATGACTGAACTTCTCACCCTATCTCTAAGGGAGAAGCCAGCCACCCGCCGGAGGAAACTCATTTCGGCCGCTTGTATCCGTGATCTCGTTCTTTCGGTCATGACCCATCCTTCGTGACCTTAGGTGAGAGTAGGAACAAAGATAGACCGGAAGATTGAGAGCTTTGCCTTTTGGCTCAACTCTCTCTTCGTTACAACGGTGCGATACAGCGACTGCAATACCGCTCCCGCTGCTCCGATTCTCCGGCCCAACTCACGTTCCATTTTCCCGTCACTCGAGAACAAAACCCCAAGATACTTAAACTCCTTCACTTGGGGTAAGGACTCATTCCCTACCTGGAGTAAACACTCCATCGGTTTCCTGCTGAGAACCATGGCCTCAGACTTGGAGGTGCTGATCTTCATCCCAGCCGCTTCACACTCGGCTGCAAACCGATCCAATGAGTGCTGAAGGTTGCAGGCTGATGGCGCCATCAGTACCACATCATCCGCAAAAAGCAGTGACGTGATCCCAAGCCCACCAAGCTGCAGCCCTCCTCCCCCGCGGCTGTGCCTTGAAATCCTGTCCATGAATGTCACAAACAGAATCTGTGACAAAGCGCAGCCCTGTAGGAGACCAACCCTCACCGGAAACGAGTTTGACTTACTGCCGAGAACCCCGACACAGCTTTCGCTTTGGGAGTACAGAGATTGGATGGCCCTAAGTAGTGACCCCCTCACCCCATACTCCCGCAGCACCTCCCACAATAGCTCCCTGGGGACCCGGTCATACGCCTTCTCCAAATCTACAAAACACATGTAGACCGGATAGTCATACTCCCAGGCCCCCTCCAGGATCCTTGAGAGAGTAAAAAGTTGGTCCGTTGTTCCACGCCCTGGTCGGAAACCGCATCGTTCCTCTTCAATCCGAGGTCCGGACCCTCCTTTCCAACACCCTAGAGTAAACTTTCCTGGGGAGGCTGAGTAATGTGATGCCCCTATAATTGGCACACACTCTCCGGTCCCCCTTTTTGAAGAGGGGAACCACCACCCCGGTCTGCCACTCCTTAGGTGCTGTTCCTGACCTCCACGCAATGTTGATGAGACGTGTCATCCATGACAGTCCCTCAACACCCAGAGCCTTCAGCATTTCAGGGCGGATCTCATCAACCCCTGGGGCTTTGCCACTGTGGAGTTGTTTGACTACCTCAGTGACCTCCACCAGGGAAATTGGCGTTGATCCCCCATCATCCTCTAGCTCCGCCTCAACCATAGAGGGGGGATTTCTCGGGTTTAGGAGTTCCTCAAAGTGCTCCTTCCACCGTCCCATCACCTGATCAGTTGAAGTCAGCAGCGTCCCATCCTTGCTGTATACAGCTTGAATGCTTCCCTGCTTTCCCCTCCTGAGGTGCCGGATGGTTTTCCAGAACAACTTTGGTGCCAGCCTAAAGTCCTTCTCCATGGCTTCTCCGAACTCCTCCCACACCCGCTGCTTCGCCTCTGCCACCGCCGAGGCTGCAGTCCTCCGTGCCTGTCGATACCTTGCAACTACTTCCGGAGTCCCCCGGGATAACATATCCCGGAAGGCTTCCTTCTTCAGTCGGACGGCTCCCCTGACCCCTGGTGTCCACCAGGGTGTTCGGGGATTACCGCCCCTTGAGGCACCCAAGACCTTGAGACCACAACTCTCAGACGCGGCTTTAGCAATGGAGGCTTTGAACATTGCCCACTCTGGTTCTATGCCCCCAGCCCCCACAGGGATGCAAGAGAAGCTCCGCCGGAGGTGTGAGTTGAAGGCCTCCCGTACCGGGACCTCCTCCAGACGTTCCCAGTTCACCCGCACTACACGTTTGGGCTTACCAGGTCTGTCCAGAGGCTTCCCCGGCCACCTGACCCAACTCACCACCAGATGGTGATCAGTTGACAGCTCCGCCCCTCTCTTTACCCGAGTGTCCAAAACATAGGGCCTCAGATCCGATGACACGATAACAAAATCTATCATTGACCTTCTGCCCAGGGTGCTCTGGTACCAAGTACACTTATGAGCATCCTTATGTTCGAACATGGTGTTCGTTATGGCCAGTCCATGACTAGCACAGAAGTCCAATAACAAGCCACCACTCGGGTTCAGATCCGGGCGGCCGTCCCTCCCAATCACGCCCCTCCAAGTGTCTCCATCATTGCCCACATGTGCGTTGAAGTCTCCCAGTAAGACTACGGAGTCCCCACCAGGAGCCCTATGCAGGACTCCATCCAGGGTCTCCAAGAAGGCCGAATACTCCACACTACTGTTTGGCGCATAGGCGCAGACAACAGTCAGAGTTTTCCCCCCTGCGACCCGCAGGCGTAGGGAGGCGACCCTCTCATCCACCGGGATAAACTCCAACATAGAGGCACTCAGCCGGGGACTTATAAGTATCCCCACTCCCGCCTTACGCCTCGCACCTTGGGCCACTCCGGAGAAGAATAGAGTCCAACCCCTGTCCAGGATTGAGGTACCAGAGCCGAGGCTGTGCGTAGAGGTAAGCCCCACCAGATCCAACTGGTAGCGATCCACCTCCTGCACAAGCTCCGGCTCTTTCCCTCCCAGAGAGGTGACGTTCCACGTCCCCAAAGCCAGCCTCTGCCACCCAGGTCTGGTCCGTCGAGACCCTCTACCTTCACTACCACCTTTCTGGCAGCGCACCCGACCCCATTGGTTCTTCCTGCAGGTGGTGAGCCACGGGATGTTTTATGTGTGTCATTCGATTTTTCATCGTCTTTTTAGATTTTTTTATGGTGCGGAACCATTCAGTGTACGTACTGGTGTGTGTATGTGTGTGTGTGTGTGTGTGTGTGTGTGTGCGTGTGTGTGTGTGTGTTTGTTGTATGGCGCATGTCTGGTGTCTCGTCCATGGCCATCCAGGGCTTCGTCTTCACCAGTTTGACCCCTCCATTAGCTCTGTGTGTGTTTACAATCAAAGGTCTGGATAAATAGCCGTACTGTGTTTCTCTGGCCAGCAGTTATTTATAACAGGTTGAACTGGCAGAGGCACTGTGATGTATGCCATCAGCAGTGACCATGATAACCAGGGCCATAATTACGCCCAGCCTGGCTCGTCCATCACCATCACTTATCACTTAAACAATCAGTCGTTAATGCAAGGGAGAGGCGGAGCGAGAAAGGTGGGGAGATGGAGGGATGAAGGAATGGAAGGGATGAAAGGGTGGGGATCACACACCACTCAGACACACTTTCATACACGAACACACACACACACACACAAACACACCCACACACACACACACACACACACACGCACACACACAGAAACAGCATACCGTTTCCCCCTGGTTCCATACACAGACAGAGCGGGAGCCAGACTCTACAAGTCAGCTCTAGACCGACATTGAACTTGAACCTCTGCCCTTTGAAAGGGGAGCGACACATGGAAAATGAGAGGGAGGGATCGGGCTTTCAAAGCGGCAAAGGGTCAAAGGTTAGGTAAATACTAGGAAACCCCTAAGGGTCTCGGGGGCCGCGTCTCCGGGGTGATGAGTCTGACCCCGCCTCGAGACTCGTGACCTTTGACGCTTTGACCCCGTGATGTATGAGCCAGTGGGAGAAAGAGGTCAGGCCTTGGCCCTTGTCTGGCCTCCAGGATGCTCATCAGGCCCGTCAATCACAAACAGAGCGTGGACACAGCGCAGGACAAAGTCCACGCCTCCAGCCCTCAGGTTCGAGGGAATGTGAACTTTGACTCTCCGGCATCGCCAAACCTCTCCGGCTCATCTGCACCTCATCATCCGTCTGCTTGTCAGATCCTGAGCTCTTAATGGCAGGGCGGGAGGTGGTAATACGTTCTGCAACGCTGTCTAGCAACAGAGTGCAGGGCAGAGCGCACACCAGCCCTTTATTCCCTTTGCCCGTTGAGGCGAGACTGTGAGCGCGTTTCCTCTGTACCAGATAGCCCATTAAAGTAATGGTGTAGCGCTGTTTTGTTCTTTCTTAGCTTGGATGTTTTCTTTTTTTTCGTGTGGGTCTGTCCCTCCAGAGAACTACATGCTACTGCCGCTCCACTTATCAGGAAAACCCTTCCTAGAAAGACATGTAAATGTATAGTCAGGAGAGCGAGAGAGAGCAATAGAGAGAGGGAGAAAGGGATTGGGAGGGAGAGAGGGAGTGACAGAGGAAGAGAGAGAGAGGGTGAGAGAGGAAACTAGGAGGAAGTTTTACAGTAGTTTACAGTAAAACAGAGATTTACTGCCAAGGGACTTTTTTTTACAAAACACAAGGTGTGTGTGCGTGTGCTCTTCGTTGTGTTCTTTTATATGTTTGTAGGTGTGTGCGTGTGTGTGTGTGTGAATGAGACTGTGAATCTATTTTCCCCTGTCTGCAGCTATGTGTTCCTGGTGTTAAATCAGTAGAGGGGAGCCTCCACTCCTCCATCAAGAAAACAAGCCAGCCCTGAAATAATAAAAAGAAATAAAACACTAACCTCCCTTTCTCAGGGTAGACAGCACTGGACCTCCCTCACTCTCTATTCTGTGTGGGGTCCTCACCTCCTCCTCCTCCTGCTCCTCCTCCTCCTCCTGCTCCTCCTCCTGCTCCTGCTCCTCCTCCTGCTCCTCCTCCTCCTGTTCCTCTTCCGCCTCCTGTACTCCACTCGGCCCGGTGTTAATCAGCTTTAAGTGACGCTGACAATGGCGATGCAGGCCGGTTGCCAGGGTGACGGCGGTCAGATCCCCTCCCATCGATCGGGGCGGACCTGCTCCCGAACCGGCCCGTGACAAAGGAGCATGAGGCAGCCCCGTCACAAAGTCAATACGGTGATAAACACTGGCCGCTGGCCGCAGATCAACACTTTAGCCGGTGATTGCCTTGACAGTCATTACCCACAGAGTAAAGCCCCACCCTACCGCCAAGCGGGATACAAATAAATAAGTACAGAAATAATTGAATGAATAACTTGGCCAAAAAAAAGGTGGGGGGTAAAGAGAGAGAGAGAGAGAGAGAGAGAGAGAGAGAGAGAGAGAGAGAGAGAGAGAGAGAGAGAGAGAGAGAGTGAGAGAGAGAGAGAGAGAGAGAGAGAGAGAGAGAGAGAGAGAGAGAGAGAGAGAGAATGGAGGGAGATAGAAAGATAAAATATGAATAGATTATGTATTTTAGACAAATGGAGTAAATACAAACAAAGATAGAGGCATAAAGAGACAGGGATGGTTTAAGAGAGAGGGAGAAGGAGGGAGAGAAAGAGAGAATTATTCCCTTGTGTTTTTTTATGCAGACTGTCCTAAGTGGAAAGTGAGCATATGTTATCGAAAATGAGCCAGTGAAATGTATATTCTTTTTTCTTTTTTTTCAATGGCTCTTGGAGCGTGTGTCATTCAAGACGCCGCCTTTACGCACTCGTAAAGAACACATAAAACACACATCCAGCCCTCGTAAAGTACTCACCCAGACGAGATTTACACCCGGGCTCGTTCCGAAACGGCAAACGCCGCCGCTGTTTTTACAAATGTTTGTGATTTACGCCCTGACGTCGCATACCAACGACATTGTTGAAAAATGAGCGCTGAAGTCTGATTTGAATGAGCCGGAGGCTGGGAAAGCGCATTAGGACGGTGATAAAGGATGCCCCTGTCCCTAATGTTGGACTCAGTGTGCAGACACGTGTTCAATCCTATTCAGTGGCACATTCAATGTCTGTCACCCAGGGGAGCTCCCTTCTCTCTGCTTTGCCATGGCTCCCCATCCTTGGCAGACTGAACCCACGGGCCCTGGCCCAACCCAACACTCCACCCGACTCTTGTGCCACCCGAACCCTCTTCACCCACAGGACAAGGTGAGACAGGTGAGAGTGTTTCCCTAAGAAGACGAGGGCTTTCGGAATCATTGGAGGGAAGACCGGGTGTGAGTCCTTGAACAAAGGAAAAGGTAGCTTTTGCTAATGGGAAGTGAATACAAAGCAGCAGCCCAGTAAAGCATACAGCCTGGCCTGGTGAGTCAGACTCACCTGAGACCAAGACAACCGAGTCATGCTAAACCAACTATTGATGGGACGAGACTCGTCTGGTAATTGGAAACAATGCTCCTTGAAATATCACGGAGGGGGGGGGGGGGGGGGGGGGGTCAGGCTATAAGCTTGTTTGAGCTTTTTAATTGAAGGTCTTTTGACGTCCTTTCATGTCTTCAAAGCGCTCAACCTCCACGAGCTATACAGTACGCCCCCCCCACACACACACACACACACACACCCGCTCTCCCCACCCCCGGCCCTCACCACCGAGGAACGACCACAGCTCCCGTTGCACCAATCAAGTTGGGACACAGCGCGTTATTGTCGGGATACCTGCATACTTCCATGATGGGAGTCCTATAAACACAGCGCTGCGCTCCAGTGCTAGAGGTCTCCTTCACCTGTAATTATGGCATGGCTAGCTTTTCCACGCTGGGACGGCTGCCAGCCTGCCTCCGCTCTTTTTTTATGGGGCTTCTGGTCTTTTCTTGTGGTTGTCGCGTTGCAATTAAAACCGTCTCCGATCACTGGGTGGCAAAAGGCGCTGAGACAGGCACAGAGGGGAGCGCACCTACACACACACACACACACACACACGCACGCGCGCAGACGCACGCACACACGCTCACACACGCGCGCACACTAACACACAGTGAGCAGCAGGCTCTGGCTGCAGGCAATGCGAGAGCGTATGAAACAGGGGGGAAAACATAGTTAATTACGTTTGACAGGTATCTATTAAAGTGCATTCTTAGCCAGACCTCAGAGGCCTTCCAAAACATCTAATGGAAACACACACTCGAGTGGTGCCCATGAATAATAGACCTTCTTCCTCTTCCTCTTCTTCCTCTTCAGAGTCATGAGGCCTCTGCTCTCATCCCATCAGAACCGCCCGTCTGGCGGCATCTCAAGGAATCATCGCCACTAATCAACCCGCGGCCCGCGGCTCCCTCCGACATTATGCCCTCGTCTCCAATTAAAGGTGAAAAGGCACTTGATTTACCTTCAGACAATGGCGGCTCGACCGTCTTGCACCGGACAATGGCGGCGTGATTATAATTGTGGCAAGTTTTAGCGTGAGTTCAGGATTCGCGAGGAAAAGAAAAAGGGACAAAGGAAAGGTGCGTTGATTGCCGCTCGCCTTGATTCCTAAGCTGCACGAGGGGAGGCCCGGCTAATGCAGGCGTGTGGGACGGGATCGGCGCTCGCCCCTGGAACGGGTGTGGAACTGGCTTGGAGGTGTGTGGACCTGCGGAGCCTGCGGTCTATGCTTCCTACCCCTTAGGGAAACTCACGGTGCTGTCTGCAGGCGGGTGAGGGTCTCTCGGCCCTCTCCCCTTCTGTTTGCCGGCCCGCTCCACTTTACTGTCTGTCAGACCTTTTTTTCCTCAGTCTGCCGGTCTGTGAGTCTGGGTCTGGCTTTTCCCTCAACCCCCTATGCCCCCCCATCTTCTCACCCCAACACACACACTCTCTCTCTCTCTCTCTCTCTCTCTCTCTCTCTCTCTCTCTCTCTCTCTCTCTCTCTCTCTCTCACACACACACACACACACACACACACACACACACACAGACAAATGCACACACACAGACAAATGCCCACCACACCCACCCACCCCACTCACTTTCTCACGGCCCCTCTCATTTAAAGGCCTTGAGGATCAGACACACACACACACACACACACACACACACACACACACACACACACACACACACAGGGAGAGCCCGGTGAGATTATGATGATAGTTTTGTAGCCTCTCCTCTTTTGTCTACGTCCACATTCCTCTAAATATGAAAGCAGGTGCCAATTACCTCTCCGGGTCTGATGTCTTTGAGACGTTCATCTTGAAGAGCTGTCCAGGTTTCTGCCCCGGGGTCATGGTGCAGTCCAAGGAACAGGGATAGAACTGGAGATGGAGGCTTGTCCTTCCCTGCAATTACTGTCCACCTCCGTGAAGAGGGTCAATGAAAAATTAGCAGGCCCCTTTTCGACACATGCAAATGAAACAGGGAAATCCCCTAATGGTGGGTGGTAGAACGTACTGAGCAGCAGGTTAAAAACCTTACAAGGAAAACAATGTGAAGACAGCGGTTAGCGGGCTAGTAAAATGTTATTACATGTCACAAGTTGTAAAAGTAAGGGTGGCTAATTCTTTGACGTCCCGCTCTAGCACGGGTGGAATAAAATCCTGTCAGAAGCGAACCAAAACGCTCCCCAAAATGTTCGCTGCCACGGGTGAAACCGTAGTCATTTCGTGGCCACGCTTCCACGCTTTCTGGTGCGGCATCAAAGTCACGGACGGCCACATATACACACACTGTGGGGGATTAGAAAGAGGAAAGGACAGCCCTAACCCATTCACAGTTGGCACGACCACTGCCGCCACCACGGCCTCGGCACAAGTGAGTTTTTTTCCCCCTTTTTTTTTTTAATGCATTCCATTTAACTTTAATTACTCCAATCTCTGCGAGGGCACACAGGAAGAAAGGGGCCCGGGCGTTTGTGCCGAGCAGATTACCCCGCTGCCCTGCCAAGTCCGCGCCGCGCTGCATCCTCAGATAGAATTCAAATTCAAATGCGGGGCTAAAGAAAAGTGCAGCTGCCACCCCCCTGGCCTGAGAAGCCCCAACCGGATCAAAGATGAGCTGTCCTCCTTCTCTGCCCGTGTAAAAATGAGCTGTCCTGGCCATGCCAGTGTCTCGTCCCCCTGGGCCACCTAATCCTCCTCTCCTGACTCCGCCACTGACAGTCTGAATAAAGGCATTAAACCCCGCAAAATAATTAGCAATTAAAAAACGGAGGGAGAAGTCATCAGGTACTGAGGGGTGGGTGGGTTGGGTGGGGGTGGGGCAGGGGGAGGGCGGGGGGGGGGGGGGGGGGTTGTGAGTTGGAAATGGCAGAGGCGGATGGCGCTGGCTGTCACGGTTTTCCTCCATCTGCCAAGAACAACCTGTATATTTCTCCAACTCTCTCTCTCTCTCTCTCCCCCTTTTTCTCTCTCTCCCTCTTTCTCTCTCTCTCTCTCTCTCTCTCTCTCTCTCTCTCTCTCTCTCTCTCTCTCTCTCTCTCTCCATCCCTCTCCCTCTTTCTCTCCCTCTCTGTCTCTTTGGTTTGTGATTTTGCAGTTCTGGATGAGTGAGTGGCCTTACTGGGTGGTATCAGGGCAGGAACAGACGTCTTCCTCAAGGTGCTGCTCCGCGACGTAGAACTTTGCGGCGTGGAAGTTTGGTCGTTGTCTTTGTGGCCCTCTGTATTCAGGGAAGCACGGTGATGGCAGGAGAACCAGGGAAGGAGCAGGAGGGAACATCGACCAGAGGCTCTCAGGTTTCTCTCGGGGCTGTTGCTGCTTTCACCTGAACTGTTTGTGAAATCTGTGGGGGCACTGACCACGTTTTAGAGATTGTGTGTGTGTGTGTGTGTGTGTGTGTGTGTGTGTGTGTGTGTGTGTGTGTGTGTGTGTGTGTGTGTCTGTGTGTGTGTGTGTGAGTGAGTGTGAGTGTGTGTCTGGGTTTAATGTGTGAGTGAATAAATGCGTATGCTTTTGTATTTGCTTGTCAGTTATTTTGTAAGCGTGCATTTGTGTGTGTGTGTTTGTGTCTTTGTGAGCATGTTTCTTGTGTGTGTGTGTGTGTGTGTGTGTGTGTGTGTGTGTGTGTGAGTGTGTGTGTGTAGGTGTGTGTGTGTGTGTGTGTGTGTGTGTGTGTCTACCACACACCGGCCCCTGTGTACAGTAATGTGTACAAAGTGGGTGTTTGTAGACTAGCGTGCCAAGAGGCCCGGGGCTGTAATCCACTAGCGCCACACAGCCGAATCCAGGTAAAGCGATCCCAAAGCCCTGTATCCCACTCCTCTGTTCTCCCTGCGTGGCTTTAAAACCCCCTCTATTAGCAAAGGCTAGAGATCAGACTCTCCACCGAGCACTCAAAAGGCCAGTCTGGAGCGAGACCCACACTTCTGACAACTTAATCTCCTCCTTGGAAGAAGGGGGAAAAAGAGGAGGAAGGGAGGGAAAAAGAAGAGAGAACTAGAATGAATTAGCATGTGACAAAAGGGTTTCTGACTTGACCGGGATTCTTTTGGGATCTTTTCTTCGAGGCGGGCCGTTTCCCCGCGTGTCCCCTTTACACAGTCAGGAAAGCACCATCGCACAATTATCTAGATTGAAGAGCTGAACTTCTGTGCCGCATTTACAGAGTCGGTCTCCTCGTGATCGAATGAAAACCAAACGCACGGGGTCAGGTGTTTTGAGGACGTTTTGTTTGACATAAACCAGTATTCCATCGTGATGTTGAGAGGAAATTCTTCCTCCCCGGCAGAGTGGTTGCTCTGCCCGTCTGGACACGCACGGCACAGTGGGTTTGGCGGAGCCACAGACCCGTCCCATAAATCAGGCTCCTATTTACATTGAGTGTTTATCCCTCTGACTTGGTTGCCAGCCCTATGATTGAGCAGGTTGGCCTTAGCGTCTAGCCAGGGACTCTTCCTATAGGCCAGGCCCCAGGTCCTTTGCCTCTTTAACAGCTCCCCCATAACTTTCCTTGGTATTTCATTGATGTTGATCACTTCTTCCTCGGGGACGGTTGGCGGTGCTGATGTGACTTGTCTCCTGGTTTTGGTCTCGGTGCCAAAATTACCCGGGGCGAAGAACGCTAGGCGTGGCCACCCCTGTGTGCGGACCTTACAGCTGTGTGTGTGTGTGTGTTTGTGTCCTTGTTCTCTGGAACCTATAATTAAAGCGTGAATCAGACTCCCAGGCCAAATATGCATCTACTGTATACACTTACACACACACACTCACACACACACACACACACACACACACACACACACACACACACACACACACACACAAACCACAGGCCTGTATATTTACCTTCAAGAGAAATTTACAACCGGCCCAACGTGGGTGTTTTCAGCCCTCTCCGGGCGATTGAGCTCAAGCGGATATTTGAAAATCCGCTCCGTATTCATCTCTCAATTCCAGAATTACCATTTCCATGGTCAAATTATCATCCTGGGTTATGAGCTATGGGGTTTTATTGTTGATGGGCAAAGGCAGTTTGAAGGTGCTCCTTCTAGCCTGTTTATTGAAGCTTTGCCCCCTGGCATTGTTTTGGCTGAACCCTAATCCTTTTTGAGTCGACTCAATTGTAATCCACCAAACTTCCATTACTGCCATTTTCTTTTTCTTTTCTGTTCTTTTTCTCATGCCCGAATCGACCTTTGTGAAAACCAATGGCCTCCGTGAAACCAGGATGGATGGGAGGAACATCTGACAAGGAGGACAAACCCTTTAGAACACACACTGTGTTTATGAGTT
>CM030179.1:8535147-8550147 GCA_017639675.1 Aplochiton taeniatus | reverse complement strand
TGTTTATACATTGATTTACATATAAGTAATATTTTATATTGTTTGGCTCCCACGTTAAATTTAGCACCTTCTGAAAGCAGCCATGCAATATTACAAAACGACATAAGATGAGGCAAATAAAAAATTCACAAACCATCCCAATGAGCCAGTCAACAAAATGTTTGCCCATCTACCCGGGAAGAGCCCGCTGTAGCCCACCAGACAGACCCTCTGAACTGCTTGTGGAGAAGTGGATGCAGCTGGTGGCCTATGGCCTGCAACATCCATGTTGTATCACGAGACGAGGAGCCGCTTAGAAGGGCCTGAATGGAACGCCATTGAGCCCTCATAATAGCATTCTGATTAGAAAGTCAGGAAATGTCTCTCGAGTGCCGGAAATTGCCACAATGTAGAGCCACCGTGCAAACTTGGCATAATCTCCGCTTTTTAAAAGGAGACAGGGGGGAGGAGGGGGGTTGGGGGGGGGGGGGGGGGGTTGGTTTTAAGTTCGCTGTGAGCGGATCATGCGTGTTTCGGATGGCACCACAATACATTTAGAGTGTCACTCATTATGCTCAGACATACACCACTGGGTGACAGAGCTCACTCAATTAAATCAGTACATTTCCTGGATCACTCTCTCACATTCCTAAAGGGTCATGCTGCCTAGAGTATAAACAAATCCGAGGAATGTAAATTGCAATCAAGACGATTCTTGTAAGAATATTATATCATTCCCCTATCCAAAGGACTGGCAATGTTAGGAACACACTGCATTGGTAGGTTCCTTCAGGTCCAATCAGACACCATCCACATTGGGCTATGTCCCCTATCTCTGTGGACATGAAATATGGTTACCGGCAACTTAAACGGAGGCAAAGGATCGTTGACAATCTGGTCCATATCCAGGGTGGGCGTAGTAGCTCTTAATCGCAAAAGAAGAAAAATGAAAAATTATGAAAATCATAAAATAGAATGTCACAATTTTTGGATGGATCTCTGTCCTTTCAGTCACCATTGTCAATAGTAGCAGCAGTTAGCATGGGACTGACAAATGGAGACAAGTGAGGCATCTTGTCTGTGTCTTATACCATCCTATTCCAAGCCTCCTAGTCACAGCGGTGAGCAGCTGTTACTGAACACACGATTCCCTGTGATGTCGAAGAGCAGAAAACTCGAGAGCCAGTTCAGTAGGAAAAGAAGAACCCTCTAAAGCCAACTCAGTCTTAGGAACAAGGCTTGGTAATGCCACTCAAGGTTGTCCTAGTTAGCTAGCCTGTTTAGCACCTTGGCTAAGCAAGCAGAGCGTGAATTAACTTTAGGTAGGTGGGCCGAGTTCATCCTTTACCAAACTTGTATTTCAGCTCTTCCCGGTGGATGAAATATCCATAAAAAATGTAGTTAAGTATTTATCTATTTTGTTATATCAATTGTTTTTGCTAAAGATGAGAAATTACATTCACACTTATTTTTTCTTGCTCGAAGGCAATCGCTGGACTCGGTTGTCTTAGTCCAAAAAGACACAAAACACCCCTCTTAATATCATTGAATTACTGCTGTTGCACTGACTGGAACCCTGAAGCGAAACAGTGAGTCGCAGTATCAGCAGGATCTTCAAAGCGGACGTACGCGCAAACCAGGAAGCCAATCATTTGAAAGAGCCAATCGAGGGCCGATGCCAATGAGAACTGAGCCCATTGAACATGTCACCGGAGCGAGGGGAAAGCCCATGCATCTCGGCTTTGCCCAGCCAGACAGCCTCACCTCGTCTGGCCAGTGATAAAGCGTGTACATTAGGAAGATGAACGCTGCTTATCCATCCTCCGACGTAATATATACATGCCTATTGACCACGTTTATTTACATTGTTTTCAAAGCCCGTCTGAAAGGAAAGAAAGAAAAAAAAGAAACGTTGTTAGGGCGATAGACCCATCCTTCTTGTTAGTGGGGTCCAATTGAAAGGGCGTTCCAAAAAACAAACACCGCAAAGTGTTCCGGTCATTGATGAGCTATGGGTTTGGAACGCCGCCGCTGCGGCCGCGGCGAGGAAATCAATGGGGCATCCTTCACGGTGACATTGCTTGATGTCATTAATGGACACCGGGCTTCCTAATTCACGTAACAAATCACTTTAAAAAGACTCGCCATTGATCTTTAATTAGGAGGGACTGTTAATCACCTTTACGAGCCTGCCTCGGTGGCACCATAATGGCTCCGCTGCAAGGCCGCCGTCGGCCCTCCAAGAGCCGCCGCGTCAGCGGAATGTTTACCGCCTCGCCGTGTGGCCCATAGGCCCCCACCATAAACTCTGCTTTAGCCACAGCAACCCCCCTCTGCTGTAGCCACAGCAACCCCCCTCTGCTGTAGCCACAGCAACCTCTTTGTCCAGGGTGTGTTTGCTAGCCTAGCTTGAGACGATACCTTTTTAGGGTCTCCTTAGTCCGTGGGTTTCTTTTTGTGGTTCGTCTCTCAGCTCTATAATACAATGCCCCCCCCCCCCCCCCCCCACACACACACACACACCCAGCCCGCCTCACCCCACCCCCACCTTCCAATTTATTTTTTAGCTTGTGGGGTAGGCGGTGGAGTGACCCATACAATGGGAATGTGTGCCCACTCCACACACACCTGAAGCCAGCATAAGAGAGGGCAGAAGTGGGACCCATGCGTGGAGGTACTCCAATGGTGGCCCTCTTGGTCTCCAGCTCTTTTCAGCCCCGTCTACTTGAGACATAAAAGGGTCACTCCCGCTTCCTCTTCCCAGACACTTTCCCACTCCCAACACTCATTAAAACGCTGCTTTTAGAAGAAGAAGATAAAAGGAGAATTCCTCCAGCACCAGGTCTGCAAGTCTCCTGTGTTCAACTCTCTGAAGCAGAGGCGTCAGGCATGCACATTTGTTTTGGAGGGGCCACAGTTTCAAAACTCCATTTACTGTGTGCTGCGTTAGCATATATTCATAATACTACGGATTTGATTTCAAACCATTGTCTCAAACAATTGAGGGGGCACATGCCCCCTCTGTTTGAATGGGCATGACGCCTCTGCTCTAAAGGTCCATGTCCTTGTCACAGACAACATTTAGAATCGCTGCATGTGTATCTCATAGCATCAGGACTCATTGAGTTCATGAGCATACACTCTGTGAGATAAAGACACTTTTGTTCATTTTGAGTAAATTAATTAAATCAAGATGTCTGATAGTGATATCTGTGCATCGCAAACACAGAAAAAGGTGTTGCCAGTGAATTCATTTCCAAATACCTTTCTGTGACATGAAGCCCAACTTTCCTCCTCTACACAAGCAAAAAAAAAGGGAAAGAGAACTCATCAAATTCCACCAGGGCTTTCCACTCCATAACTATAAATCTTTTTTCTTCTTCTTCTTCTTCCTTCCCAGTTCCCAGGATGTGTATAGACTGGTGTCAGACTCGACCGGCACCGCGTGTGCGCCCGATAGCCTTGCGATTAACGCACAATAAAAGAATGCCATGGCTCAAAGCAACAGCCGGAGAGGCTGGCCAGCAGTGAGAGATGGGAGAGGGTGCAGTGTGTAATTAAGCCAGTCTCCACTTGATGAAAGCCGATCACACTGGCGGGGCCCCGGCTTCACAGCCAGTTTGTTTTTACGACATAATTACAGTCCAAATCAAATGAGAAGATTTCATATTCCACCGCGGCGAGCATGTGGCCAATGTCAAAAATTATGCTGACCCCCCAGGGGCAATGGAGAGAAATAGCAGTATCAGACTGCTTGCAAGTTTAGGCCAGTCTGTCGCCCTACCGCGCTATTCTACCTGTGTGCGTGTGTGTGTGTGTGTGTGTGAGTGTGTGTGTGTGTGTGTGTGTGTGTGTGTGTGAGTGTGTGTGTGTGTGTGTGTGTGTGCGTGTGTGTGTGTGAGTGAGAGTGTGGTTATGGGAGGTCTCCTGTCAATGGAATTACAGAGACAGTGGAGAGAGAGAGACGTTGAAAAAGAGTAGAGACTGGGCAGAAGCCAGAAAAAGGGACAACGAAAGAATCAGGGGAATCCAAAAGGGAGGGTGTGGTTTTAGCTTAAGACGAATAATTACTTTGCTTGATTGTTTTTCTATTGCCAGACTTCAGCCAGTGTCTTTAAGAACCAGTGTCTTTAAGAATCAGTGTTTTCAAGAACCAGTGTATTTGTGAACCAGTGTCTTCAAGAACCAGTGTATATGTGAACCAGTGTCTTCAAGAACCAGTGTATTTGTGAACCAGTGTCTTCAAGAACCAGTGTATTTGTGAACCAGTGTCTATAAGAACCAGTGTATTTGTGAACCAGTGTCTTTGGGAACCTGTATCCTTGAGACCTGAGTTGTTTCAGCCATGCAAACACAAGGGATGAAGGCAGATCTGTGTTCAATTAGATTAAGTATCTCTTCCCAATGTTCAATTTAATTAGATTAGGTGTCTCTTCCCAACGTAAGATAACACAGGGAAAAGGGGAATAGCCACACTGCTCACTCCTCCATACAACACTTAACACTCAAGAGGAAGGTTTGGGGGGTGGAGGGGTTTACCTGACAGGGCACAAGGCCTAAATAAACAGAAGGGTGTAACAAAGCAACAGAAGGATTACACTCCTTTTCCCCCCCTCTGGTCAAATGAGTCTTTGAATGAAAATGAAGGCTGTAAATTACAGGCGACCGAGCAAACGCAATTCCTTCCTTTGGAATTGAGAACCATGTGGCACTCGACGACAGCCCTCCGCCAGAGACGACCGAAACCTCCCACCGAGCGCTTTCAGGGTTTTACCTCGGTCCAAAAAATAAAATAGTACATACAAAAACACTACATTTCCTTTTCTTTGCTCGTTTGGTGGAAGGGACCACAGAAGTCTTTGTTCCTCTGGGTCAGACAGGGCGCTTCCAGGGGGAACGGGCTGGTGGGGGTTGGAGGATATTCCAAACCACAGCTGTTCACTGACCGCGGTGTGACCACACTGCTCTCCGTCTCCTGACCACCCTTTTAAACAGCTCTCCTCGCCATCCCTCCCTCCCTCCCTCCCTCCCTCTCTCCAACTGTCCTTCTCTCCTTCCCTCCCTCCCTCCATCCCTCTCTCCAACCACCCTTCTCTACCACCATCCCTCCCTCCCTCCTTCCCTCCATCCCCCTCTCCCACCATCTCTCCCTCCTTCCCTCCATCCCTCCTTCCCACCATCCCTCTCTCCAGTTCCCAGGGGCTGCAGCTGGGCTAGATTTGCTCCGGTCGCTGTGTGCCTCCTGCCCCCGGGGGCTGCAGGGTACATCCTCAGCCTTGGCCTAGCCGGGCCCTGCCGCTGGGCGGGCGGACATGCAGCGTTTGATTGGGTCCTGGTCAGGGCCGGTAGATTAGTAACTGGATATAGATGGCGAGGCCCGCGGGGGCCGGGGCCCTGTGATCCGGTGGGAGCGCAGGATTCTGTGGCGGCTCTGTGGTTCTGTGTGGCCTGGAACCCCCGGACCACAAGGCCTGCTGACACCCTGTTCTCCGACCACAAGGTTTTACTTTGTGTCCTGGGTTTTCCAACTCTCCCACTCGCTGCTGCTTACTCTCCCTTCCTACCCCCCACACACACAAGCCCCCCCTCCTCTCTCTCTCTCTCTCTCTCTCTCTCTCTCTCTCTCTCTCTCTCTCTCTCTCTCTCTCTCTCCCTCTCTCTCTCTCTCTCTCTCTCTCTCTCTCTCTCTCTCTCCCTCTCTCTCTCTCTCTCTCTCTCTCTCTCTCTCTCTCTCTCTCTCTCTCTCTCAGACTTTCTACCTATCCGTTTTTGACGGTGCCTTTTACCCCTTTTCTTTGTTTCTTTTTTGGGGGGGTTGTTGTTGCAGTTGGTGCCACGAGGCCCCACCTCACCACTAGCTGCTCCGGAACCAAGACAGGACAGGGGCAGAAACTTCGCCGAGTGTTAAAAAGGGATCCTATGATGACATGTTGCATGTGAACTCTGACATTGGCGGGTGGCTGGCACGCTGGTCGGAGCCACTCAGCGGAACCACGTCAGTGTGGCCTGGGAGATGATTACACCGTAACAGAGGACACTGGTGGGGCCCTGGGAATGGCCCGTCCTCTCCCCATTACGCCCAGACGCTCGGAAGCCATGATCTGGGAGCATGGTGATGACTGGAGCATTAGTCTTCCTCTCTCCCTCTCTCTCTCTCTCTTTCCCTCTCTCTCTCTCTCTCTCTCTCTCTCTCTCTCTCTCTCTCTCTCTCTCTCTTTCTGTTTTTCTCTGTTTTACACCCCAAAAAACGACCACACACATACTGTATGCACAACGTATTGGGAAGAGTTATGAAGGTAATGCTACAGTACCCTCCTGACCACGTGGTAAATATTAAAGTTAAAATTCTGACCGTGATGCTGTATCATAAATACAGAAAAGTGGCATTACAACCATTCGCGAGTGCTGACTTTATTTTTGAAATCAGCTGTATTTTTGAGTCGGCACCCAATCATTTATTGAATCATTTGGGTTGAGCATGCCAGATCTTTTGTTTCTGTAAATATGAAAGGTACCAGTGCCACATACATAAGATTTGACCATCCGTGTATTTTGGTGAAGTGTGATTTGGGGATTTCTGTTGGTTTTTAATTTAGAGACATGCTTAATGTTGAACATGATTTGTTGATGTCACAAATGTCAATTTGCATTAAAACGTTCAGTACAAGTAAAAGACTTGAATCAAATTTGAATGTTCTTCGAACAATAAAGTTCTCAAATAATAAGGTAATGAAGTTTTTTTGTGTTTGTGTTTTCAGTTCTATATGAAGGGAAAATAATATTCAATCAACAGATCTGTAAACTAAACATGGACATTCATCACAGTTAATTGATTGTGTGGCATGTGCTGGCAAACACACTAGATTCCTCACAGCATTTTTCTTTTTTCTTTCTCACATACTTTTTATGATCACACATATTGACACTCACGAAACACACGCACGCACGCATACATACACACACGGACACACACACACTTACGCAGAATAACTCCTTCTGAGTCATGCAATCTAATGATCCAGAGGCCCAGGCAAGGGCAGGCTTGACTGCTACTGTCTTGATACAAGGGCCTGCCCGGAGCACATTGCTCATCCTGCCAGGACTCATTTATGGAGCATGGGATTCCCCAAAGGGTGCGTTTCACCCTAGTGGTGCCCACATGGGCTTTCTCTGCAGGTATTCATCTTGCGGTTGAGTTTAGAGTGTTATCGATTCCACTATCTGGGTGGAAGTCACTCTTGAAGTTCCGATTCAAAGATTCAAGATATTGTATTTGGAATTGAGCTATTTTGCTGCTGTTAATGTGTTATTTTATATATACATATATATATATATATATATATATATATATATATATATATATATATATATATATATACTGTAAGCAAGCAACTACAAACGTCTAGTTTTATTGGCCCAGTGGCCACCGTATACTTTTTTCTTTTTCTCCAACATATTCCTATTAAAGGACATGTACCTAGCCTCATTTACAAAAAGCATTTGTAATGGCCCTGCCTTACGTTAATAGAAATGCTCCTCAAGCACATGGCCTGGATGTAGCTCCGAATGGCCTTTGGAGCAGTGGTGGTTCCCTCCACCTAATTCATTATCCTCACTGAATGGCCCACCTGCCAGTCTTAAAGAGAAGTCGTCCTTTCAGGAAATGAGGTAAGAAGGTGACAATAATGGGTCACAGGGGGTCAAGAGGGGAGCAGACAAAGGCCAGGGCTTCAAAATTAACCAGGCACCTAATACGTAGTCACAATGCATAAATGATTCTTGTTAATTTAATGGTAACTTTTATTGAACTTTTAAAAATGTGTTTTTACTTAATGTATCTCTTTTTGGTTATTGCTGTTGTTGTAGAACTTAAGAACACTGGTGTTGGTCAAAACTTAACTTTTAACAGCTCTCAAAATGTCTGCTGATTATTCCAAGCTATTGGTGATTATTCTAAATGTGACAATAAGGACATAAAGACAGTATCAGAGACATGGATTGGGCGGTTGAAGACAGTATCAGAGACATGGATTGGGCAGTTGAAGACAGTATCAGAGACATGGATTGGGCGGTTGAAGACAGTATCAGAGACATGGATTGGGCAGTTGAAGACAGTATCAGAGACATGGATTGGGCGGTTGAAGACAGTATCAGAGACATGGATTGGGCGGTTGAAGACAGTATCAGAGACATGGATTGGGCGGTTGCAACATTTATTGGGTTGTTGACTTTCTTGTATTGATTTTTTTCAACACATTACAAAAATACATATATGTTTGAAACAGCAGCCGTGTGCTCTGAATCCACTTTTTTTCACAACAATGCACTCCCTCAAAAAAGGAAATAAGGAAAACAGTTTTTTTTTTGTTTTTTACAAAGAGCGTAAGTGAAAGTTGTGAAAAGTTATAGTTGAAAAATGTGTTAAAATTACAATTTTAAGTGCCATCACAAAAACTTCAACCAACCATGAGAAAAACAATGTTGTCCATGAATGCCTCTAAAAATCCATAGAAAAAAAGAAGAATAGCATTATTCCCACAATCCATTGCAAATCCCACATTTCCTGTTTAGGAAGTTCTATTGTCCTTTTCCCCCATTTTAAATCGATGTCAGGATAGATTTATCATAATCAACTATAAACATATATTATACATTGGCTAAAACTTTCGAAGAGACTAACAAATAATTTTGGACTGCAAAGCATGACAGATTATTGGCACCACATCCGTTTTTGAAAGAAACGAAAAAAAGCTGCGTGATTCCTTAATATTACATGTACATTTTTTTGTATTCCCATACACTGAACAAGAAATCATACACACATATTCAGGACATTTTCCCTAAAATCCCTCCACCAACATATCATACAAAACGGCTGTGGCATTCGGAAACATTAAAGAGAACGCTGGCTGAAAATAATACTTTTTTGTTGTTTTCACCTACATACTCTATACACACAGGTTTTCATGAATGGCACACTTAGACACTTTCAACACACACTGTACTGATTGACGGGTCTGTATCCGGATTGGACTGGAATAACTCTTAAGTCAGTCAAGAATGACTGGCGTTGACTGGATTCTGAGGTGCTGGTTTTCCTTTATGAATCTGTGAGTGTGTATAGTGGGTTCACATAGCTTCACTTTTCCAATAATTCGACAAAGTCTGCTTTGATCAAAATGAATCAAACTCTTATGATTGTGATCCAAGTATGTCATTTATTTTCCTCTCCAATATGGACCATCTGAGTTCAATAGGCACTGAGACGCCTGAATATGCCATTTGGTGTCTAACGGGGGATGCAAAGGTGAACGTCATATTTTTACAATACAAGGGGCCATATGAAATAAGATGAGCGTATGATCACATGAACTTCTTTTCAAAGTGAGCAGATTCTGACCTAATGTTGGACCCCTCTTTTTCTCTTTTTCTCTCCCAAGGTCCCGTTAGCAGAAGTAAGCTAAAAAAAGGTATTTTGAGTACCTCATTTATACCTAATTGTAACTGTAATTTAATTTGAATGGCTTTGATCCTCGGCAGGGATCGTGAACTCTCTCGCTCTCCACCTTTCTTTCTTTTTGCTCCCTTTCTCTTTGTCTTTTTTGTTCTTACTTTCTTCATCCCGCCCTTTTATTTTTTTCACTATCAAAAATGATCCAATCAGAATCTAAGAGCACAAGGCTATCCCTCAAAGAGTGTTGGACATTACCATACCTCAAATAGCCTTCTTAAAGATTCATTTTAGGATGAGTGAGGCAGAAAAAAAAGCCGCGTAACCCCCAAAAGTCACGAACACACAGTGTCTAGAAATCTGTTATTGGTGAGTTAAACCCGTATCACTTTGTGAAGCGAATGAACAGGCTCCCATTGGAAAGCTCCTCTAATACATGAATCTGAGTTACTGAACTGTGAAAACATGCCGGAGGATAGAAGCTTAGAGCACACAGCAGAGAAACACACACACGCACGCACGCACGCACGCACGCACGCACGCACGCACGCACACACACACACACACACACACACACACACACACACACACACACACACACTTACACATTGACATGAATTTCATTCGAAACCATTTTGCCAATCCTCAGGGAATACAAAGAGTAACTGGGGTCAGACACTATTCCCCCAACACACAATAATGGAATGATTCGGAAAAGAAAAAAAGAATACAACTTGGAATGTATGTTAAAGTAAATCTAGCTAGTAACATTTTACAAATTCTCTGTGCATTAAGCAATTTCATAGGGATGTTGTGTAGGCCTGTCGTACTGAATGGGATGGGCACAGGAAGAGCTGTTGAGGGAATTGGTATTGCAATAATCTGGTGACTCTATCGAAACAATAATTTATGGTAGACTTAATAGTCCATGGAGGCCACAAGCTGCTGGTCTTCTGATTGTTTTAATATAGTGGGGATAGGGACTAGGTAACGTTGTGGGCTACATTAATATACCAAAGAAAATAACATATTTACATGACATAAACAGGCTTATTATCCTTTTTCACATTTACCAACAATTATTTTAATATTTTAAATAGCCCTATTATGGGTTAATCCAACTCATAGGGAATTCAAGTCAGCAAAGTTCACTTTTTAAGTGCAACCTTTATATATGTCCTGACTGGTACTAGAAACAATGGGACAGAATTTCATTAGTTCACTCCATGAAGATGCTATTAAATTGCTAATTTGTCAGTATAAATAAAATCTAAACCCTCTTCAGTTATCGAGGAAAATAAACCCAGGTGTTGATATCTGTATTTTCATATTTTTTATTGTCATATTGACATTCAGTGCTTTGTGCCTATGAGAGGGAATGGATTGTAGTCCGCTGCTGTAGTCAGTATAGAAAACAACTATTGTCAATACTATTTCCTCAGACAAATTTACCTTACAGGATATAATGGTTCCTTATAGGAAAAACAAAACAAACTAATTTATTATTAAGGGTGACTCACTTCCAGTTATCGCATAAAAAAACACAAGGTTTTAAGCACATTTCAAAACTAACTCGATATGAAACCCCACAAAGGTGTACCTCCACATGCCAAATATCATTACAAAAATCCAATAAATACAGAAATTATTGCACAGTAGAAAGGCTCCATGGATTCCTTATTGATCAAATCCTCAGACTGTCGCCAAGGACAACCCAATTAGGCGTTTTCAGACAATTTCTCATTAAAGTTTCCCTTTGTTTTTATTTCTCAGGTGGCAGTTTTTGTGATAAAACCCAAAAAAAATCGAAACATCAAACGGTCTCAAAAAGTATTCAAGAGAGATTATTCAGCCAAACCCCGCAATTAAAGAAGTCGTTAATTTGAGTGTAAGTGTGTGTGTGTGTGTGTGTGTGTGTATGTGTGTGTGTGTGTGTGTGTGTGTGTGCGTGTCGGTCTGTCCATGTTGCTGTCTCCCTGCTAGTGTACGAGTGTGTGTGCGAGTGCTTGCGCACGCGCGCGTGTTTGTGTGTGTGTTTGTGTGTGTGTGTGTGTGTGTGTGTGTGTGTGTGTGTGTGTGTGTGTGTGTGTGTGTGTGCGCGTGCGTGCGTGCGTGGATGAGCATACTAACAGTCCACAAGTCAGTTCGTCCTACATCTGGGCCTCCACTCTCTCGGCCTCCTCCAGCTTGACGTCGCAGTCGCTGCCCATCAAGTGTTCCCCGTGCCACTTCTTCATGTGTTTCTCCAGCGTGCTGTAGACGCTGAAGGGCATGTGGCAGATGTCACAGCGGTACACCTCCTTGCCAAACTGCCCGTGGGTCTTCATGTGGCGCGTCAGCTTGGAGCTCTGGGCGCAGGCGTAGCTGCACAGGTCACACTTGTAGGGCCTCTCCCCGGTGTGGCTGCGGCGGTGCACCGTCAGGTTGCTGCAGTTCTTGAACACTTTGCCGCAGTACTCGCACGTGTCGCTCCGCCGGCTCTCCTTGGAGCTGGGGGGCCTTCCCGGCCCGGCTCCCCGCAGGATGTGAGGGGTGCTGCTGCCGCTGCGCCCCGACGCGCCCCCTCCCTCCATCATCTCCCCCGGAGGGGTGGAGAAGCGCAGGCTGCCCGTCTCGGAGGACGAATGCTCGGAGGAGGTGGCGAAGGGAGACTGGCGGGCGTCAGTGAAGCTCAGGAAGGGCTCCCGGATAAAATGACGGGAAGCCGCGTAGCCGGCCAGGAGCTGGGAGCAACGCAGGTGGAAAAGACAGAATACCGCCATTAAAACAGGATAGCCTCTGAACAATCTAAAGACCGGAAAAATTCATTCTGAACAATTTCACGGGCGATTAATTCGAGTTTGTTCCCACATTAAACATTAAAATTGAAGACCACTCTCTGGTATACACACACAAAACATAAAACCTTAATGTCATGTAGGTAAATAAAGTCAATTAAAATGATGAATGTCATGAAAAGAGAATAATGATTTATTATTGAAGCAAATAATAATGTGGGCTTAAATGGCGTGTTGGCAATTCACGGCAGGTTCCGATCTTACCTGGGAGTAGACGTTCTCTGGCGAGATGAGGGGCACGGGCGGGAGCTCCAGCTGCTCCCTCTCCACCTTGATCCTCTTGTTGTTGGAGGGGCTGGGGCTTGTGATGGGGGTGGGCCTCCTGTGGAACAGCCCCGTGAAGGAGTCCGCCTCGGACACGCTGACCCGCCCGTTCATAATGGGCCGGTGCGGATCTCTGTCCCGGTCCGACTCCCCCCTCTCCCGGACCTCTCCGTTGGGTTGCCTCTCCAAGGCTCTCTTGTTGAGGTTAAGTCTCAGGTGATTGTCGAGGTGGTTGTACGGGTGCATGATGCCCACCCCACCGCTCTCCCCCACTCTGTCCTCGCTCAGGGGCTTCTCCTCCGGGCACGGCCGCGAGCCGTTCTCCCTGTTGCGTCCAAACTCCTGGGAGTCCTCGCTGAGATTGGAGTCGGGCCTGTTCCCGTTCCTCAGCTCTTCCTCGTCCTCCTCCTCCTCTTCCTCCTCCTCTTCCTCCTCCTCCTCCTCCTCCTCGTTGTCCAGGCCCGCGTCCCTGCCGTTCCCCTCCCTGCTCTTCTCGTCGCCCTCTCCTCCCTCTCCCCCGTCCGCTCGGTGGCCCTGCTCGGGGGAGCTGCCCATGGAGCCTGACTTGTGCATGTGGGTCTTCATGTGCCTCTTCAGCTTGCTGGCCTGGGAGCAGGCGTGGTCGCACAGGTGGCACTTGTAGGGCCGCTCGCCGGTGTGGCTCCGCCTGTGGACGATCAGGTTGCTCTGGAACTTGAAGTTCTTGCCGCAGAACTCGCAGGACTTGGACTTGACCTGGGCCTGGTTCTGGCCCGGGTTCTGAGGGGGCGTGGCGGCGGAGTCCCCCCGCCCGCCCTGCGGCGTGGCCGGCTGGGGCGGGTAGGTGAGGAAGGGCGGGGGCTTGGAGCCCGGCTGGAAGAGCGTGGGGCTGAGCAGGCGGTGCATGGGCGGCACGCGGGTGGGCGACAGCGGGGGCGTGGGCCCGCCGTTGTTGGCCGTGTTGCCCGCCAGCTCGCGCAGGCGGCGGGAGAAGTCCATGGAGGGCGGGTCCATGGGGTTGAGACGCAGCACCCGCTCAAAGGCGCTGGGGTGCTGGGACAGCAGGCCCATCTCCTCGGGGGCCAGCCGCTCCAGGGGGTGTCGGGGCGGCGGCGGCGGGCTGAGGAAGGGCGGCGTGGCGGGCAGCCGGGTCTCCATGTAGCCCGGCGGGGGAGGGTGGTGGTGCTCCCGCAGGAGCGGGGCGGCCATGCGGAGCAGGTGGAAGGGGTTGGAGGCGTCGCCCAGGAAGGTGGGCAGGGGCGAGCGGGGGATGTGGGCGGTGTCGGAGCCGGGGGGCGCGGGCAGCGCCATGCGGGGCGTGAAGGACAGGCTGGCGGGGTGTGTGTCCAGGTAGATGCGGATGCCGTGGGTGTGCTGGGCGTGCTGCAGGAGGAACCAGGCGCTGGTGAAGGTCTGCTTGCAGGTGGTGCAGATGTAGCTGGACGGCTCATCTTTACCTGGAGGACAGAGAGAACGAGAGAGAGAGTTGGAGAGACAAAAGAAAAAAAGGCTTGATTACAAAACAAACTGAACCAATTCATTCTCCTGTATTATGTATATGCTTTCAAAGTAAACCCCTTTTGGAAACCATACTTTCAATGAAGGCGGGAGTCCGTTCTCATCGGGTTTTTGTATTTATTTCTTATTTTAAGAAGACTGAAAGAGCATCGCGTGCTTTCACAGCCCTTCCTGATCTCCAGTGTCCACGTCCGAGTCAACACGTTGTAAGATGATTTGCTAGTCTGTCCTAAATCAGCGCCCGGCACTAATAGCCTCTATGTGTGTGAGTGGACGGAGGGCGTCAGTCGCAAGGCGCCCTCTCATCTCCAAGAAAGTGACAGCTGATGATGAGCTTCATGAGGAGGGGGAGTCCTGTGGGGGGATTTGGTGCACGTGTGTGCTCCTATGTGTGTGCGTGCGTGTGTGTGTGTGTGTATACATGGGTATGTGTGTGTTTGTGTGTATATATACATGGGTATGTGTGTGTGTGTATATATACATGGGTATGTGTGTGTGTGTATATATTCATGGGTATGTGTGTGTGTGTGTGTGTACATACATGGGTATGTGTGTGCGTGTATATATACATGGGTATGTGTGTGTGTGTGTGTGCGTGCGAGCGTGCGTGTTTGCAGGCTAATGCAGATGGCAGGTACAGCCCTGAGGCCACAACACATTATGCTAATTCTAATGTCAGCTGTGCTTTAATATACAGCTCCATTCCATCTCCTATTTCCATATGGAGATAGGAGGAGCGGCCATGGGGTGACACGACAGAGGGGGGAGGGAGGGAGGGAGCGAGGGAGGGGGAGAGAGACAAAGAAAGGAATGACGGATAGAAAGGGTGATGGAGACGATATGTAAAATTGAGAATCTCTCTGGTCGTCTCGGCATGGCGGCCACATTAAGCGGCCTACTGCCTCACTGGTGTTTTAACTGCTAAAGCCAGACGGGCTGCCGGGTGTGCGCTCACACGCGCAGGCAAACACA
>CM030179.1:8525147-8527647 GCA_017639675.1 Aplochiton taeniatus | reverse complement strand
GCTGCACGGAGGTAGAAACAGTGGGACTGGGAGGGGGGAGATGTTATCAGATCAACGGTCATGTCTCAGGGTGAATTCCTTCTCTGCGGCCCGAGCGCTCGGCAAACACGCCGCTAAGGGGCGTGTCCAACTGTCTCCTCGCTTTCACTGTCGGTGCCAGCTAAAAAAACATGCCTGAACCCACCCTTCATACATAGCACGCACACACACGCTAATAGAGCGACATGTCTTGATGAGTGTGTGAGCGTGTGTGTGTGTGTGTGTGTGAGAGAGAGATGAGGCTGAGTCTGGCCCTAGGCGTACCCCTGCGGGTGTTACGTGACCCTGTCCTCTCGTTGCTCTGGCTCTTATCACGGAGCCGCGGCCACGTGTTTCTGGCTGCTGGCACGGCTCCTGCATAGCTTGTGGTTACCTTTCATCCGTCCTGCGCCTTCAGGACACACGCGCACGCACACACACAGACACACACACACACACACGTGGTGGTGCTGGAGGAGGCCGGGGCGCTGGCGGTCCCAGCCAGGCCACACAGGCCCAGGCAGGCTCTACTGCCACCGATCACTCCGATAACATCGCGGGCCTTATTTGCTTTGGCTGCACTGCGCTGTGAAAACGAAAGAAGGAGTGTGGTGGGGGATTGGGGGTCCTCCAAGGGCTGAATCATGATCTCTAGTCCCCCCCCCCCTGTCAGGAGCGGTTCCCAACCCTCCAACCTGATACTAGCGCCATCGCCTTGCTCCATGGACATGACAGTGCAAGCCCCTGGTCGCCATTCCATGTACTTCGCCAAGGCCAACGGGTCTCGCTTTGTTTTTAGTTGAGGGTGACAACTGGGTATTGTAGTTTCTTTCCTTTTTTTCAATGAAGTGGAGACTGTGTGACAACAGTGAAGAGCCGTGTTCTGCTCCAACCAAAGAAGACAGGGGAGAGGTACTTCTGGGAATCGAGGGCCGTGTAGCCTCACAGGATCTCCCTGAGAACCGCCAGACAAGACAGTCCAGGACGGCGCATGGGAATGGTGGGTGCGTCATGAAAGGGCCTCAATATCTCTGCGTGGTAAAACACACCATTAAAAAAAAAAGAACGGGTGTGTGCGTGTGTGTGTGGGGGGAGGGGGGGGGGGGGGGGTCGAGGCCGTAAACGGCGTCTCCTTGTACTCTCCCCACCATACCACCCAGTCGGAGTGGCCACTAATAAGATAAAAGCCTGATGAACAACAACAACAGTGGAGTCACTAGGATTAGACCCCTTTGACAAGCTAACAAGCCCTGTCTTTACAAACACCCCCCCAACCTCTAATGGTAGCTTTCCTAGGCAAACGCAAACAACACGACACTTTTCAAACAAACAAAAAAAGAGAACACACACACACACATACACACACACACACACACACACACACACAGAAACGGAGTGAACGCCCCGGTCAGAAAGCATCTTTTGTCCGGGCTGAAGAGAGAAAAGTACTTCCCGCTCAGAGGTCTCAAAGAACGTACAGTAAGGACAAGCTTTTCATCCCCCGCGTCTGTCAACCTGGGAGGCTTCATTTCTTCTCTAAAGACTGTTTTCACAACGCAAGGGCAAGGTCTTCTTGTTGCCAGGCAGGTTTGTGAGACTTAAGGATTAGTCGATAGCCCAGAGGTAAGGTAAGAAAAGGCTCTGTTAAAACAGAACGCTATCTAGAGGGCCCCTCAGAGCTATATCAATATCAGTTATTAGAGGCCCAAGTTGGACAGTCAGGACTGTATCCCTCTCAAAGCTTGTACCTCTCGGATTCTCCTGCTTGTTTAGACACACACACACATATATATATATATATATATATATATATATATATATATATATATATATATATATATATTTACACACACATATACAGTATAATATATATATATATATATATATATATATATATATATATATATATATATATATAAATATACAGGTATGTCACTAGGGAAGCCTTGTTTATGGACTACAATCGAAGGCCGTAATTAAATATAGCTTTAGAGCAGACCACTGTTTCATTTACAACAATGTAGGGGCACACACTTGATAAAGATTGGCCCGGGTTATTAATGATGCCAAACTTTGGCAAAAGCAGTGTTTGCACTGGATCCAAGGCTTCCTGCCTTCCAGAGCACACACAAGATGATTGTCAAACAATCTAAACCCATGATTGAACCATAAGCCACTGTTTTGACTGTGATCCTTTCTTTTCCCTGCCGTCGTAATTTATGCCACATAGCTGGACAGTATGTGTGTTTTTCTTCTGAAGTGTTTAAGTCCACTATCAACGGCAGGAAGAAAATACACACACACACACACACACACACACAAACACACACACATCTGGACGACGCCATCAGCCGGCACATGCTGAAAGTTAGCTGCAATGCTCGCAGTCCAAATTAGTGGCGAGTTTTATTCCCCCACACTGGTAGGAAAATATGGAATCTGCTGCCATATGAGTGCTATAAAGCTGGATGTGAGGGTTTTG
>CM030179.1:8327647-8520147 GCA_017639675.1 Aplochiton taeniatus | reverse complement strand
GCTTCAACACAGACACACAGAGGCATACGGAGCCACGCGAGACGGAGGGGAAACGAACAAACGGGGAGATAACGTTACCTGAAAAAAGCGGTCTTTCCATACCACAGGAGACGTTGGTTACGTATAAAAACGCAGCTTTTTTTTCTCCTCAACGCCAAACAAAGCAGCTCCTGAAGCTCTCCCCTCAACGACTAAAGCGGAACACCTGGAACACGTCTTATCGGGGTCACATCTACGAGCCTGTGACTTGACACCAAAGACTGTGTGCGTGCTGGCGTGTGTGTGAGAGGCCAGGAAGTATTTCATAACACTATCTTGGTTTCCTGTGCACGGCCTCTGCTGTGCTATCTAAGCCACCGTAGCAAGCTAACTGGCGGCATCCTCACCGCATGTCGAAGAGAACGTCGCGACACACCGAAAACAAAGCGGCCACCTCCACCGAGACAGACGGTTGTGTGTGAGAGGGGAGGAGTGTGTGTGTGTGTGTGTGTGTGTGTGTGTGTGTGTGTGTGTGTGTGTACATTTATAAAAAAAAATATGGCACACTCTCCACAGAATTAAAATCTACAGACGAGATCCTTGTATCCTGGTAACAAAGCAAATGCGTCATTAAGAACCCCCAGAGGTCGGGCCCCCATGGTCCCACCATCAGCGGCCCCCCTTCCCTTTGGGTGAATTCCTCCAGGACTAACACCAAGCCGACATACCGGCAGGGACAGTCTCCTCTCCAGAGAGCCTGGAGGAAAGCGGAAGCTCCAAAGACTCTTAAGGAGTTCTCTGTGAGAGCGGGTACCCAGGGAGAGGTGCTGACGCCTGGGTGGAGAGCGTAGCGGAGCCGCCCCCCTTCGGTTACTACCTCATCCCACCCCCACCCCCTGAGCTTTAGGCTCTCTGCACAGACAGAGTGCATCCACTAAGAAGAGACCTGTGTGTGTGTGTGTGTGTGTGTGTGTGTGTGTGTGTGTGTGTGTGTGTGTGTGTGTGTGTGTGTGTGTGTGCGTGTGTATGTGTGTGTGTTAATCCATCTGAGACTTTGTTTCATACGGGACACACATCCTGAACTCCACTCTCCCACGGAGACGCCGCCTCCACACACACACACACACACACACACACACACACACACACACACACACACACACACACACACACACACACTTGCTGCGTTTCTGCGAGGCTAACTGCGAGGTCCCTGTCGGTTTCACAACTTCCCATAATCCCTCGTTTTGGAATAGGCCCCTCCCCTGGTTCACACCCTCCCTGCCTTGACAGGCACGGCCCTGCAGGGATGACACGACGCCAACCATCGTCCTGCTGATGGCTCCTTGGAAAGTGGCCAGGCGATTTCCATCTCATAATCTGAGGCAGCGACGAAGGAACACAAACACACACGGTATCTACCCACAGTTCACAGCCTGTGACCGTAAATCACATAAGCCAATGTTCCAGTTTGTGAGAGCAACTTGCATGCATGCGTCTGTGTGTCAGAGTGCGCCTGTGTGTGTGTGTTTGTAAGAGTGTGTTCGTGCGTGTCTGTGCTAAAATGTGTGTGTGTATGAGCGAGCGTATGTGTGTGTGTGAGCATATGTATGTGTGTGTGAGCATAGCATCATATATTATCTGTTATCAGCCCATCAGCCCTTTTTGAGAGCCTGAGAACATATTCAAGGCAGGTGGGATGATTAGAAAAGGCCCCAAGATTCCTGACGCATCTTTTAAGAGGAGCGTGAGCATTGTGTCGAGTCGTGATGACAAACACCTGGTCATTTGATTGAAGCACTTCACCCTCGCCACGACCGAAGAGAGGTTGACAGCAGAAATAAGGAGAGGGTGATCAAATAGCTAAACCAATACACAAGATAGATGGAAATAGAGACAGAGAAGCAGAAGCCGGTAGAAAGAGACGAGAGAGCGAGGGAGGGAGGGAGGGAGGGAGAGAGAGAGAGAGAGAGAGAGAGAGAGAGAGCGAGGGAGGGAGAGAGAGAGAGAGAGAGAGAGAGAGAGAGAGAGAGAGAGAGAGAGAGAGAGAGAGAGAGAGAGAGAGAGAGAGAGAGAGAGAGAGAGAGAGAGAGAGAGAGAGAGAGAAAGCAGTGGGACAGAGAGCGGTGGGAGAGTTTGTTAAGCCAGGGTTGAGTAACATGGCCCGGGGCTTTGGGAGGTAAATGAGGAGGTGTTGGCACCATCACAATGCCAGTGGAACATCAGCCGGTCGATTGGACATCTTCTGACCACACCCCCGTCAACTAACTCATCCACCCAGCGACACACACACACACAAACACACACACGCCCACACCCACTTCTACAATATGTACAAATGCGCACGCCATTTACTCGGACATGCTACTTACTAAACTATGCACGATGTGTTTACACAGTCTTCGATGTAACCCTGGCCTGGTGACGGGCAAGGATCCCACGTCCAAACAGCCTGAGAAGTATTACCGGATATGAAAGGAATGCCAGCAGAAAAGCTGTTGAACATGTCACCTATTTGAGTGCTGATAGAGGTAGAACCAGGATGTCTCACTCCGTAACACACACTGTTGCCTGTACGTTACCGTTCACACACGAATAGGCATACGTAAAAGGGAAAAATACGTCTAAATCATTCTTTAAACGCATTCATAACAATCCCTAATAACAAAGGGAATTTAGGAAAACAAATCCTAAATAGGGACCCAGTCGTGGAGTCAATCCTTTTAAAATGATCAAGTATTAGATTGTGAACTATGTCAGTGGTGAGTGACTGAAACAGACTTAGAGCACCCCCTATCAGCTTGATAGGGAGACAAACAGCCGGCCATTGCTCTAATGCAGCTATGAGAAAGACTGAAAATCTACAATTTAATGTCAAATGTCAAATGTAATTTAATGTCAAATGTATCCATTATGATATGGCTTAACCATTGAGCAAAACAACTAGAAACTAAAATTAACATGGACTAATTTCCTCTGAGTACGTGTGACAATGTGGGAAAATGGAAGTAGCCACGCCGGACGATTTTCAGTGGAAACAAAAAGAGGCCAGGGGCGAACCTTTGACAGACAGAAATATGAGTTTAGACCTGTCCTACGCTCCCGTTGTTTGGTCCCGTACTTACTGGCTGTACTCTCTCTCTTCTCCCTCTCGTTCACACACACACACACACACACACACACACACACACACACACACACGCTCTCACACACACAGACACACGCCCCACAGGATTCACGCTGTCATCAAAATAAATGACACCAGCAACGATGCAGATGGTTACGATCAAAAATTCAGAAGACAAGTGGTCCCGTTTTAAGGAGCGCTTTTTTTTCTTTTTTCTCGGCTACCATTGCCATGGAGAGTACCAAACGAGGGAGTCACGGAGGACTGGGCTGTGTGTGTGCGTGTGCGTGTGTGTGTGTGTGTGTGTGGGTGTGTGTGTGTGTGTGCGTGTGTGTGCTGCATTATCTTATCACCATCTCTGATCCAGTACAGTCCCAGAGCATATCATTAATCTTAGTTTATCTTTTTAAAGGCCACAAAATATACACTTTAAACTTTTGGTAACATATGACATTTTAAAGAACCAGAATTTAAGAGATTATCTACCAAGAAATATCTCTCGTGGGGAAAAAAAAATGCTCCCAAAATGATGTAGCCACAGTGTATCGATCTATTAAGGTTTTTTCTAATCATAATATCGTCACATAATTATTATTTTGATAGATATTTTGAGTCAGATAACATTACTTGTGTGCTGCATTTACTAAGGGCGAGTCAGTGATTTTTCTCTTTCCATCAGTTCAGAGCCATATGGTGCAAATAAAGAAAATAGCCCTGCTGTTCACAAACAACGGCTAAATATGTGCAGACAGAAAATGTGGAAACATGGTCACAGACAAGTACATCCCAAATACTGCCACTTCTAGATTAGATGACAAATCTGAAAACCTGGCCAGGCATAATTTTTATGATTAATACAATATTTCAAGTATGTGTGAATCTTTGTAACTGATAGAAAAACCTCAAACTATATGCATATATATATATACACATATATATTGGACACACACAATTTGGATTCAGTTTTAAATGTATTTAAACTGATAATACAATACTTGTCTTTGTGTGTGTGTGTGTGTGTGTGTGTAAACATGACTATCTACAGGATCAGTGTATCTCTTTCACTAAACAGCAAACCCACCACCTCGCTAGGGGCTGTAGTTGGTTAATGAAACAAAAAAACATATTCCCCTTGTTGGCTTGCTCACAGGCTGGTACAGAAATTTAAAGTGTACTAAATCAAAAGCAATAAATTATTTCCTTCGAAATTTTGTGCCTTGTACATGTTCACATGTACTTGGGGCGTGTGGTACTGCAGAGACAGACTGTGAGAGTTGGAAAGTGTGTTTATTCATACCTTGGTGTGTGTGTGTGTGTGTGTGTGTGTGTGTGTGTGTGTGTGTGTGTGTGTGTGTGTGTGTGTGTGTGTGTGAGAGAGAGAGAGAGAAGAGAACGAGAGAGAGAGAGAGAGAGAGAGAGAGAGAGAGAGAGAGAGAGACAGAGAGAGAACGAGAGAATGAGAAAGAGAGAGAGAGATAGGGTATCTGTCCGCCTGTGTTTGAGTGTGAATGGGTGGTATCCACTTCGGCAAGTGCATGGCGTGCGTGTTTGTGTGAGCGTCTCTACATGTGGACACCTGTCAGAGAGGCTGTACATTCTACCTTCCAGTCTGTCCAGAAATATGCTGATGTACAGGTTCTGCCCTCCTCTGAGCGGAACACGTCGTGTGCAGCATTCACCGCAGGGCAATAGCCTTCATCAACCCCTCGCCCTGCACATGTATGGCCCAGGACTGACTTCTCTGTTGACTTTTAATCAAGCGATGGTTGGGTGGGCGTGGCCTGCCTCCTAGTGTGAGATCCTGCACTATGTCTTAGAAGGCACAGCTATAGCCTGAGGGGTTAACCTGTCTCTGGCCTTATCCAGGGGATCTTTTGAATATACCTGAGGCAGAAAATGTATGTGCATGCATACTCTATTCACATAGTAAATGATGGTATTAAAATATATTCCAATTAAATGCATAGATCAGTGGCACTCCCTGAATACAGACACAAGCTCCCACACGATGTGTGTAAGTCAATGTTTCCTGTACAGAATATGCATGACGCTTTTCTAATTTAGTTATTTTCCTCAGAAATAACCTGTCAGTGCCAGCTAGTAGTTCAACTGAAAATATGAGCCTCTGCCATTGTCGGTCTGCTCAAGGCTGTTCATAATGCTGGGAATTACCTAAGAGAGAGAACAGGTAGGGCAAGCCTTAGGTCCCAAAGACAACTCAAAGTCTTCCTTATAGCAAGTCAGCTTCATTCTTTACACTATGCGTGAGTGAGTGTGTGTGTGTGTGTGTGTGCGTGCGCGCGTATGTACGTGTGTACGTGTGTACGTGTGTGTGTGTTTGGGAAGGAGGGTGCAAGTATGAAGCCAAACAAATAGCTCAATGTTCTTCTTTTACCTGCTTACAGTCAAATGCGTTTGTCCAAAAGCCAAGCCGGTGCTGTGAGGTATCTATAGGGTACAGTAGGCCTACAGGTGTTCTGCCTTGCAGGGGATCTTAAGATGCACAGGGACACGGGACATACCTGGTGGCTGACGGGCTCCAGCACGGCCCTGATACACACCAGCGCACTAGTCAACCGGTGCCACTATGAAGAATCAGACCAGGATGGCTGACAATGCATGTGCTTAAAACTGATTAGAATTCAGCATTAGATTTGAACAATATATATATATATGTATATATATATATATATATATATATATATATATATTTATATATATATATATATATATATTGATATATATATATTGATATATATATATATACATTGATATATTGATATATTGATATATATATATATATATATATATATATATATATATATATATTGATATATATATATATATATATAATATATATAGTTTCTGTTAAATTGTTACCCAAAGGCGAAAAACACCAAGGGCATCACAAACGAATTGAGCCATTGATCTCAAGAAACTGAAGGAAGCTAAGTCTTCCGAACCTCCGAATGTCATCAAAAGCAAAGCGGTCAGATTCTGCGAATGTTGTAAACATCCATCCAAAAGAAAAGACCTCACGCCCCTTTCGTGTAAAATACAATTGCATTATATGGAGTCAACAGCGTGCCTCTAAAATCGAAAAGGCACCAAAGGGTTTGTTAGTTTAGGGGCATGAACTCTAATGGACGTAGGACCTATTCATTTTTATTTAATTACGTTAATTGTTAACAAGAAGGCTCAGTTAAACTTAGATATCAGTTATGTCTTAGTCTAACTTTTCCAGATAGGATATCAACTAAGTGATTAGAATAATGCTAAAACGGTGGAGGGCAGGACGGAATGTGCCTTGCACTGCGCAACACTAAACAGATTGGCAAAAGATTACATCATGAACTTCTGCTATGAATTAGCCAGATTAGACTACTATGAAATTGGATTTTGGCACGGGAGAGCGTGGGGAGAATGCTGAATTTATTTAATTGATTCGAAATTGGATTATGCTACTTTTGAATATGCCCACCAAATCGTGGCGCAGATGTAATCTAGGCCTATAATCTGACCATAATCCGTGGTCTTGACCTGGGAAATTTACATCGATGAAACAATTAATATGTGACCTTCTAATAGCGTTGGCAATTTATTTCCAGAAAACGTTTGCATGTCCCACTTTACATTATGAAATTACTTTGTTGATGAACTGCTTTCCCTTTTCTCACACCTTGTTAAGAATACCATTTGTTTGTGTTCAACTATATAGTTGATCTTATCAACTAGGCTAGGTCTAATTTTTAAATAATATAGATTTTTGTGGGGATTAAGATCTAATTGATACTTCGTGTTTGTGCGTGTTTGTGTGTTTGTCTGTGCACACTTGCGTCTGTTTGATTGTGGGTGTGTGTCTGTGTTTGCACGCTTGCCTGTTATTGAAAATCAAAATATGAACAAAAAAGACCTCTTTATAAAGCTCTCACACACGCACACGCAAACACACACACACACACACACACACACACACACACACACACACACTCACGGAGGATATTTCGTCTGATAGCAGGTAGAGTATGCCTCATATTGTGTCACCATCACTGTAAATGTTAAGATTATTTTGATGACACCCAAACTCTAAAATGGAGTAAACAGAAATGAAAGCAAGATGTGTTCTTACACAAAGCATTGTAGGCCTACTTTTTCCCCCTGGTCCTAAATAAACTAGGCCTAGCACTCTAACTTCCGGTTAATCTTTGTTTTAATCTTTTAGTTATTTTAGTTGTTTAAATTAATGAATTGGTTATTAATCACAACTAGGCCCGCCATCCCCAAGTTAGTAGGCCTATACATCTATATTGAATAAAAGTTCAGGTGTTGTGTTCATTCTAAAGATAACGAAATCAATCCCACCAATACCATTCATTAAAAAAAAGTATAATAAAAGTTCTCACCTCGTATCGTTTCCCTGTGTGACACCGATAAGTGTTGCGGGTTCCCCTGCTTGCGACGGGACATTGCCCCGGCATTTACTCTGGCATCGCCCGGTGAACGGCACTTGGAGTCGGCTTGCACCGTGATGTCGTTCTGGCTGGTACTGCAGTAGCCGAACTTTTCCAAATTCCTCACCAATTAAGAACCTCCACCGTAGGAAGCTTGTTTGGGTTTTGCGCGTGTCTAAGATATTGCACCAGGATGATCAGATCAGATGTCCAAAATGTTCAATCAAAATGTTACCAATCTCACCACGCGACTTTGAGTTACAATGCCTAGGTTGGAGAAGCCAGTTTTAATAAGAGTTTAGCTTCAACAAGAGCTCAACTTTGAGGAGAATATGCACTACAAACTGAAAGATTTTGCCGTTTAAATTCACTATAAAGCCTAATTTGCCAACAACGACTCTGATTTAGGTGCCCACCTCTGCAGCGCAGCAACAGCTGTGGTAGCTTATGATGCCCTCGTCCTGGACACCCTGGTTTCGTTTCGTTGAGACTTTTTTTTCTTAAGGAGATTAATCAAATGAGAACTGTTATTTATGATTGGAAATCGTTCCGTCAATTTCAAGCTTGCGCGAAGCGGATGACCCTTGGCACCGAATCCTCGTGAGCGTTTCTGTTTTGTCGCACAGAATGGGGACTCTTTGCTCTTGTAGGGGAGACGTGAAGACAACATTCAGACAGTCACCTCCTCCTCTTCAAACCAGCTGAGGTCCAATGTTTTCTAATGTCTACTTCTTGTTTCACAGTGAAGGGATCTGGCGTGTTGGGAGGACCCCGCGTGTGTGTGTGGTTGGGGTTGCCTCCGTGGAATGGGATAGGATTCAAGTTCAAGTACGTAAGTGACGTTGCGTCCGCGCTGAGAGAGACATCACAGACATCACAGACATTGGACTTCAAGAGCACTGGGGGCGACTAGCGGTGATACGCGCACAGGCATTTTGCTCACCTGAGCTGGCCATCATTAGCGAGTTCAGAGCGTTAGGGAGACTCAGATATCAGGCCGCTGCAGAGGACATACAACGGAGAAGCTTTGACCAACTCATCAGTTTTGGGAAGAATTAAACTGTTCCTGGCGATCTCGTACTATGCCCACTTTAAGTCTATCATCAAATTTGAATCAACACATATGCATGCGTCCTGCAGCTCACCGATTAGTCATTAATTTACATGGGTTATTTAAAACACAAATTTCGCCGACACAAACTGTTATAGAGTTATTTTTGGATGTAGGCACAATTTATAAAAAATATATCTACGTATTCAAGTGTATAGTTGATCCTTTATGAATGGAGCTAATTACCGGATTATCCCCGCTGAAACTCCAATTTCATAAATACGCTTTAAATGGCAAAGAACTAAACAATCAAATAAAAAACGTGGATTTGTGAACATAAAATTGGCCCAAAATAATAATAATAATAATAATAATAATGATAATAACAATAATAATAATAAAACAAATCAGTAACAATATAGATTATTTTAAAGCATCCATGCCATTTAATACAAATAAGTGAAAGCATATAGCCAGTATTAACATGCTATGCAGGCACATTTTGGGGGATATACACATTTATTTCAACCTGCTATGTGGCAACAGTACCCTCTGTTGGCGCGAGATAGACAAAAAACAGGCCTGCATCAAAATGTCATGAGTCCTGTAGGTTTCTACGTGGATTCTATGTGGCTTTAAATACACCAGTCATTACCAAGAAGAAATCTGTAATTTTTGTATGCGTCACTTCGTATTGACCCACCGGAGAGGCTACACAAATTCGAAATTATAACACGTGAAGAGCCTATGATCAAAGAGTTTAAGGACCTCCTTGAAATCTAAATCTCCTTAAAGAGCAGATCCACTTAGGAGCTATTAATGACACACTTAATGGGCAATTATTCCACATAGTTCATAACATTCGTTTGGATCAATGCATGCACTTAATTGTTAAGTGCTTCATGCATATGTTGATGCGATTTCACCTCTGGGTAGTGTAGCTCCATTTGGAATAGGCTTCATTTAATCAAGCACTCAAAGTATTTTACATAATTCCTAGTATGGAAAGATTGCAGTGGTAGGATTGGAACAACAAAGGTAAAAATGTAACCCAAATAAGGCATTTTATGTTGATCAAATTTCCCTAGGATCACCATAGCTATATGCAGTTTATACACCGCTATCAATAATACATGATGGGCAATTTTAAGAGCATTAGAAGTTTGATTGCTTCAGGCCAAGCCTAAGGGATTCAGGACGTTAATTATTTATACAAATGAAATGTCACATGAGTTCTGGCTCAAATAGATTTAACCTCAGTAGAGTCTACACGGAACAGCTAAGTTATAGTTTGTACACAGGTCGTCAGGTCCTTTGTTTGACAAGGCACATTTAGACTGTGATATCACATTTGATGTTTCCTTTTTGCTTGGGAATAGAAGGGCACAACAGCAGTGGATGAACTGCATCTGACGCTGGAAGAAAACGTATCCAGAGTTCATAGCCGAACATACACACATACTGACACACGCATAAACTGTCACTGACAAACACGCGCACACACACACACACACACAAACACACACACACACACACAGACACACACACACACACACACACACACACACACACGCGCACACACACACACACACACACACACACACACACACACACACATGCAAGGCACACGCAAACACAAAAACAGACAGCCACATGCCCACCATCACTACGGGCCTGGAGTTACTCCTTGATCCTCCTCACCCCTTGGGTTCCCTTAATAATACATCAGCATCTCCATTATGGTTTATCTCTGTTGGCTCGGGGCAAAGACAGTTATAGCCCCGGCTTGCTTGGGCCGAGACACCACAAATACCCTGCTCATGGACACAGGAATGGTTTTAAGTCTGAAGTGTTGCCTCTGATAGAACATGAGCATTGCGTGTTTGCAGGGCTAAGGCTATGGGGAGAGACCCGGAGCTCACTGACTCTGAACCCCTGGAGGGTCTTGGGACACGGCGACTGTTGCAAAGGGAGCCCTGTGCAGTTTGGTGGGGGGGTTCAGAATAGGAGCAAAACTCAAGCCTATTTGGATGCACACAGGCCAGCATGTACATGACTAATTTAAGCACAGGAAATCGTTTAGAAATCCATTGATTAATTTAAGGTATTTTATTTCAAAGGAAATGATAGATAATTTGTATGAAACACTCAGTTATTTATGAAATAAATTGGTGAGAAAAGAATTGGTCAAGCATTTAAATACCAATAAGCCTATATTTTTAACATACCATCCCGGGGCGCCCCGGTTGCCCTAGGCTGCATGTCATGTCCTCCCCCCTCTCTCTCCGACCGTTCCTGTCCATCCGCTGTCCTGTCTATGATAAAGCAAAAATGACTCAAAAAAATATCTTCAAAAAAATAAAGAAACAAATAAAAAATACCATCCCCAGTTACTTTGAGGACAGCAAACTAGGTAATTAGTGAACACAAACACACCGAAGCAACCATGTGTGATGTAATTGTAACACGGTGTGATACAGCAAAGAGCAACAACAATGCAAGGTCCACTGAGTGTGGCAGCAAGGCTGGTTGGAGTTTTGTTTGGGGATTTGTTATAGTGCCTCATTATACAATGTTTAATATTAATAAAGAAGGTATGAGTTTATTATTCATGAGCTGATTTACTTTGTTTGTGTGTATGTGTGAGTGTGTATGTGTGTGTGTGTGTGTGTGTGTGTGTGTGTGTGTGTGGGGGGGGGGGTGAGTGTGTGTGTGTGTGTGTGTGTGTGTGTGTGTGTGTGTGTGTGTGTGTGTGTGTGTGTGTGTGTTTATGTGTGTGTTAGTGTGTAGACTAGAGTGAAACCTGAATCTGCTCCTTTGCTATGTGCAATGCAACCAGACAAGGCGTTCACTTTTCAACAGAACACACTGACATCTTCCCCCACAGTTAAAAGCCTTTGTCCGAGAATGGGTTTATAATGCATCTAGATTGCAGGTTTTAATTAAGAGGAAGTAAATTATTTAATACTTTGTAACCTCTTGGGGCACACTATAACAATTATTTTGGACAAATAAATTAGTTATTATTGTGGCCCACACAATGATGGTGACATCAAAATAAGAGGAAACAGCATGCATGATGCAGATGGGTAAAGTAAGATTCACAAATTACTTCAATACAACAATAATCAAGTGAATAGACACCTTAATTTGAGTTCATACAATATTTATTTTCACAGAAAATGCAACTCATTTAAGACCTTCATTTCGTGAGTCGTTTGTTAATATCTGTCTCCCTCTGGTGGAATAGGCGGTTCACGAGGGTGATAATAACATTTCTAGCAGAAGGGCAGTTTAGTACAAAAATAATGCTATGAATATAGGAAAATAGTCAAAAAAATTGTCTGCAACATAAATATATATTTAAAAAAATCTAAATTAAAATTAAAATTAAAATAGTTATGACGTTACGTTTGTACCGGTCTCTGACGTTTTCAGAAATGGCGGTGCCCTTGTTGCGATGGGGACTGTGGTTCAACATTTGCTAACTAACTGATTTTAAGACAATATATTGCAATTTGTTTTACTCAATCAATAGTTGGACATTAAGTTTACAGACTACATGTTAAAGGTAAGCGATGTGTTCACCAATAAGAAAGAAAAGTGAAAAGAAAGAAAGGAAATTGAAACGGTTCGACGGTCTAGAAGCTAACGTTACCTGATCTCCTCGAGTCAAGTATAAGCTAGCTATCGTTAGCTTGCTAACTAACTGAAGTTTGTACCGTTAGCTAACATTACAGTTTTAATCATTTCTAAGCTTTTCTTCACGCTGCTTGACATGTAACGTAAAAGAGACCAATGCCACAAGGATTCCAACGTAATCGTAGGGTGTCTTGCGTGTTGTTATGTTTACTAGTCTCACCGTGTGGACAACTTGTATAAAGTTGTTAGCCCTCGGCTCAAGTGACGTTAGCTATATATCATTTAACCAACGCTAGCTAATGTTAGCAATTTAGCTTACAATGAATGTTCTCTTCTCGCAACTCAGACTGACAACATCGGTCGGCATCAAATGGGGTTGGCTTTATGTCTGCTGCACTTGTTTGCCTTCATTGTATTTCATTGTTATATTTTATTCTAAAGTCAGCATCATAGTAATTCAGTTGTCTCAGTCTCACATGACATGTTATCAATGTCATCAAACTTCAGGAAGCTGGAGCTTTCTAAATTACCCAATTTAAGTGTTACCAATATGTCAATGATAATATGTGCATATGCCTCAAAAGGTTACTTTACTGCACTATTACACGAATTTGTACCATCGTAAAGTGAGCGCTCTGTCCCTTTCCGAAGGCTCTGGGTTTGGTGCATCATACCTCTCGTGAGTGCTTGAACTTGTTCTTAAGTTCTTTGCTGAACTGTTCACACATTTTACTCCAATGGGCTCATATCACTTAATCATTGTCAAACATCTTTCATGCGTTGAGTGATTGGCGCCAACGCTGGAAAAACTCAAGTGTGCACCTTCCGCAGTTTAATACTTGCCCCATTGCCCGTTATAGTTGTCTGACTTGTATCTGGTCAAACACTTAGATGTACAAAACCACGGAAATAATTGCCCTTGGGAAATGTGAGATATTAGCCCTTTATGTCACCATGCTAACACTCTTGTCTTATTTTTCACTTTCATTTACAGTCTAGTGCAGCAGGTTCATCCACCGTTGATTCTCCTCAGCAAATGAAGGAATACAAGGAGATCTCCTCTTTAGCTGGCCAGGCCTTCCTGGACCACATCAAGCCATGCTGGTACTGGGACAAAAAAGACTTGGCCCACACCCCCTCTCAGTCCGAGGGTATGGACCCTGGCACGGAGGCTCGGTATCGAAGAGAAGGCGCCCGCTTCATATTCGATGTGGGGACCCGGTTGGGACTGTATCCTTTCCAGCCTGAGCTTTATCTGAAAACGTTACTGTCTGTCAGTTATTTCCCTGTAATCTTAGCTGGAACGTAGTGGTTTTGTTCCTGCAGATTTGTGACTGTAGACAGTAGGTAGTTTACTGTGCATAGAGGGTTCCTTTGGTTCTCTCCTTGACGTTGTCCCCTACAGACACTATGACACCTTGGCCACTGGGATCATATATTTCCACCGGTTTTACATGTTCCACTCCTTCAAGCAATTCCCCAGATATGTGAGTTAAGGCAGCTTACCTTTTCAGGGGCTTACCTTTCCGTTGTGCTTGCGTTGCTCTTGACTCCACAATAAAGTGCTGTTTTTGTCAGTAGTGAAACCCTCGAATAGCAGAGAGTTTTGGTGGGCTGTCAGTTACATGACTAATACATGAGTGTACATTACCTCTACAGGTGACTGGAGGGTGTTGTCTTTTCCTGGCTGGGAAAGTGGAGGAGACGCCAAAGAAGTGTAAAGACATCATCAAGACGGCCCGCAGCCTTCTAAACGACGTGCAGTTTGCCCAGTTCGGAGACGACCCCAAGGTGAGCTGTCCCTCTTTACACACCTCTCCCACTGCCAGCAGCAACGTACGCTGTTCTCACGGCCCACTCGTCTCCAAAGTGGAGCGGCAGAGTTTGTCTCGTAGGTTTCATCAGGTCATTTTGAATACGGTCGGTGTCTGGCGCTGGTGTAATTAGCTTAAGGTCCACCTAAGACTAGCGAAGGCCACTGAATTTCACATAGACTGCATGACAGTAGAAGCCTATCAGACACCATGGCCCGCGAGGCAAAAGGTCCCTAAAGGATACACTATGTGAGACAGCTGCAGTGCGTATTTCTTTAAAGATATAGAAAGGCAAGAATATATAAAGTCTTCTGACTTTCCCTGCTCGGTCCTGTCATGTAAATTAGTGTATTGAACACATACATGTCTGTCTGTTTGTCTTTGTCTTTGGTTTTGTTTACACCTGTGTGTATTCCAAAGGGTTATATCAATTGGTCTACGGTGTGTGTCCACAGGAGGAAGTGATGGTGCTGGAGAGGATCCTGCTTCAAACCATCAAGTTTGACCTGCAGGTGGAGCACCCTTACATGTTCTTGCTGCGCTACGTCAAGCAGCTCAAAGGTGAGAGAGGAGGGATGATGCTGAAGGGCTTTGGTTGAGGGAGAAAGGGGCCTCGGGGTCTGGGTCAGATTGACAGAGTGTTTCCCCCTCTGTGCCTGGTCCAAGGTGACAAAGCCAAAGTGCAGAAGCTGCTGCAGATGGCCTGGACCTTCGTAAACGACAGGTGTGCTTTTTTCCCCTTCTTTTTCTTTTTCTTCTTCTTCATACTCGAGTGAGCTCACACACATTGAAACAAAGACACTTCATATTTTGCCATGTGGTGCGTTCAAAGCCAACTACATGCCATGTAAAATCTTTTGCTCCTATCCTTAATGTCCTCCCTCCCTCCCTTACTAACGTCCCTCGCTCCCTCCCCAGCCTATGCACCATGCTGTCCTTGCAGTGGGAGCCCGAGATCATCGCGGTGGCCGTCATGTACCTGGCCGGCCGCCTCTGTAAGCTGGACATCCAGGAGTGGACCTCCAAGCAGTCCGCCCGCCGCTGGTGGGAGCAGTTTGTCCAGGACGTACCCGTGGAGCTGCTGGAAGGTACCAAGGCCCAACTACACAAGCGCTGGGTCTGTGCGGCGCGTACTGCAACCTACCCAGGCATCACCAAGTGATCCCAGAATCTTTTTATCTAAAACCTGCATGGCCAGCTCTTATAAGAGATTGTGAGAGTGATATTTAACAGTTGTTTTTGTCAAATTGCCAACTGACTGTACTAAAATAGATGCTGTATGGTAAAGTGGGGCGGACTGGTACAGGTGTCAGTTCCCAGCAATGACGACAACCCCCCCCCCCCCCCCCCCCCCCCCCGTCTCTCTCAGACATCTGCCACCAGATCCTGGACCTGTACTCCCAGGGCAAGACGCCCATCCCCCAGCAGCTCCAGGAGAAGGAGAGCAGGAGCACGCCCCTGCCCCCGGCTCCCCCCGCCCCTCAGGGCCCACCCCCGGGGGTATCCAACCCACCCCCCCCGCCCCCTAAGAAGGCCTCCCCACAGGACAGCAGTCCGGCACGCCCGCCCAAACGCACGCACGTGAGTCTAGCCACAGGGCGATGTTGGATTCGGCCCACCATCCGTCGCCCGGTTCGTTCTCCAAATACGTTAGTCCGGCAGTAGTCTCGCATAGCCATCCCTCCAAATCTCGTTCTTTCAAGCTTCGACTGGAGGTCTGGAAACGTTCAGATACAAATGTGCTCTTCTCTTAGCCTTCCAATCTGGAAGGCACGCATTTGATTAGCGGTCATAAATGTCACTCACTCTTTAGTGAAACCCTCCTTTCAAGACACACCCTCTTCCTGGTTTTGTGTGACTCTGTTCCAATATGGTAGAGCAGCTAAGCAGTAATCCACCTTTGTATTTAAAGCTCAGCCCATTTCAATACTTAATTGGTTGCGTTGAATAGTAACAAGGTGCTAGTCTCCACCTCCTTCATACACACTTTCACTGTCAAACTCTCCCAGGCTTTTGAACTGACAGCTGGAACCGAGGCTTGTCCGGTAGTGTAATCATAACACGTACCACTCACCATGGCAACATGGATATTAAGTTACCAAATGGTAAGCTACAAGGTCATGGGTAGATCATTAATTTCTTGTTTTTATCTCTCCCTCCCAGAGTTCACCCAAAGAAGAGCCAAAGCCTCCAGGTGAGAGGGGGGCTGTTAGTCTGTGGGTCATAGCAGACTCTCTGGTCAAACAATAACATGGCATTTATAGTAGTCTAACAATAACATGTAATTTATGGTGGTCTAACAATAACATGTCATCTCCAGTGTTCTTAACAGTTACATGTTATGTCCAGTAGTCTAACAGTTACATGTCATGTCCAGTAGTCCTAACATTTCATGTCCAGTAGTCTAACATTTCATTTCCAGTAGTCTAACATGTCATTTCCAGTAGTCTAACATATCATTTCCAGTAGTCTAACATTTCATTTCCAGTGGTCTAACATGTAATTTCCAGTAGTCTAACATGTCATGTCCAGTAGTCTAACATTTCATTTCCAGTAGTCTAACATGTCATTTCCAGTAGTCTAACATGTCATTTCCAGTGGTCTAGCAGGGTCTAAACTGGTGTGCTCCTCCTTTACAGAACAAGTCGGCTCTAAGATCCCCCGTCTGGAGAGCCCCATGCCCCCTCTGCCCACCACCCAACCCCCACCCGGTGAGTAAGGGATGGATACAGCTCATCTGTCATAGCATACAGTCTCTCTGGTGGGGAATGATAGTAGGTTGTTTGATGTTTGATGTTTGATGTTTGGGTGTGTGTGTGTGTGTGTGTGTGTGTGCGCGCGCGTGCGTGCGCACGATGTAGTGTCAGCTGATTAGGTGGCCAATCAGAACGTTACACACTCACGACATTCAACCATCTGGTCTCCCAGAGTTTCTGACTTTAGTCGTTGTGGGTACACACACACACACACACACACACACACATACATAAAGGAGCCAGTCTTGATCTATAGTCACCCATGTGTGTGTCTGTCTCTCCAGATCGCAAGGCCCCCGTCCCAGCCCCTCCCTTGGAAGTGGAACCGGTGCCAGCCAGCGAACCGGCGCCCCCCCTGCCCCACGCCCCTCCCCCCCACCAGCCTCCCCCGCTGCCCCACCGGCCGCCTCCTCCTCCCCCCTCCAGCTATATCATGTCTACCACCAGCTCCTACATGTCTGGCGAGGGCTTCCAGAGCCTCCAGTCCATGATGAAGACAGAGGGCCCCCCCTACACTCAGATGCCCCCCAACTATGGACCGCCCATGCCCTACCACCCGCACGTCTACCCCCCGCCCAACGCGCCGCCTCCGGGGCCCCCTCCGCCCTCGTCCTACCCACCCCCGGCCTACCCTCCACCGGGCTACAACCACAGCTACCCTCCCCCACCCCCCCAGCGCATGCTCCCGGGCCACGGGGTGCCCCCTCCAGGGATGGGCCTGCCCCCCGCTGGCTACCCTCCTCCACCTCCCATGCCCACGGGACAGCCCCAGGTGCCCCTGCCTCCGCCCCCAGGAATGCCCATGAACCGCGGAGGCTGGATGAGATGAAAGGAGGGAAGCGTGAACCGGTTAGCCAAGTGAAAAGGGTCTTATCCAAAGGTTCCTTTTGTGAGTCCATTATCACAACCACAGTTGGATTCCACTGCAAGTGTCCACTGACTGGAATGAACCAGAGACTAGCAGATTCCATTAGGAGCCAAGGTGTAGGACCTGGGGGGACAGCCATGTTGGCAGCTGTCCTATTGATTGAAACATTAAGGCTAAGGATTGCTCACACTGATTTAGGGCTATGTTTCAGATTGTCAAGAAAAGTAATAAAGCTCATATTTCTTTTATATTCTTTACCTGTGACCTTTTACTCCTCTTGGGTTTTGTCTTAGTGAGGTGATTGGAAAGGAAAGAAAGGGTTCTGGACAATACAAAGCCAATCCTGCTCTTATGGCTGTTCATCTAAACTTTGTTTTAGTCTACCACCTGAATAAGCACACAATACAAACCTGAAAGTCCAAAAACGTGATTTCCCCCAGTCAAAGTGGGGAACGTTAGTTGCAGAGTGTACAGTCTCTATGATTTTGTGGTTCTGCGTCGGTTTGATTTGTGTCTCAAATGGCCATGTGTTTCTGCACCTAGAGTATGTCTGTAGGGAAAAGCTTTTTATATTTGTTTCACATTCCAAACATGGCTTTTTGATTAGAGAAGAAATAGAACAATCCTACGTACCTTGGCAGAATCTTTTTTTTCTTCTCATGTTTAAGAATGAGCTTCTATGCTTTTGTTTCTGGTGTTATTTGCAATGCTGTAATAGGGAGTATGGTTATCTGTTGTATGATAAGAACATACCACACTTACTATTACATTTCAGTGTTGTTTCTTGTTTTCTTTTTGTCCCGATTGGCAGGGCCTGATGTTTTGCTGCCAGTATTGTGTGAATAAAAAAATGTCATCCAACCGTTTGGTTTCAACACTGGATAGCTGAGCCAAGGTGATATTTGTACAGAATATATGAAAACACACCAATTGACCTTTTGAAAGCTTCTTCTATTCGTATGTGCCTTAGTTAGGCTTTACTTTGACGTATGATCTTGTAAACCTTGCGCACACCTGCTTTTGTGTCTTGTCACTTGGGATAATAAAAAAGAAACCTGTTTTCCTACCTGGAACTGTGTCCAGCGTGTCTGGCTCAGTTGTGGGTCCTGACCATCAGCTTTGCTGCCCTATCCACCATCTCCCAACCGTCACACGTTAAAACACACTCATCATATGGTGGTTTTATGGTTGTTTTTTCATCTTTATATCGGTGTGTGTGTGGAGTTATTGTAGTGTGCTTACTTTCTGCCAGCAGAGCGCAGCGTTGCACTGGCTTATTTCTCAACATGTTCACGGTGTAAACGCTCCCTATTTGTCTGTGACTATTGCTCAAAGAAACCAAACAAACAATCATTAAACAACTGTTTATTTTATTTCAAATGATCTAAAAGTGGCCTATTGTATGTTTGATTTATTTTCCTTCTACCAATATGTCAGATACTATTGACATTTGTGAAAATAAGTTACAGTCATGCTAGTAACTACAGCAATTGGCATTTACACTGTGGACTCTGGGATCCTGTATTCTGGTTTGCGCACATACCGAAAAACAAGTTACAAATCAAAACGCCATGCAGAAAGAGGTGGCACATCTCAAATCAAATTCCATACAAAGTATTCAAAAAGATCTCATGGCTTCAAATCAGTTCCTAGAAAAAAAGGACACCTTTAAATTTCAATCTTTTTTTTTGTCAACTCATTTTTAGAGAACAGACATTATGGAAAGCAGCCTCGAATATGTTCTAATTTTGGAACAACAGAAAGTAGAAATGGAAGAGCTTGAGCTGTCACCCAATGACTCCTACAAACCTAGGTAGGTTAAAAAGCATAAGCATGTCAAATGCCTGACTGACAGCCCTATTATTGGTAGCTCTGCCATCTCTGTAATACATTTCGCAGTAAATACTTTTGACTGTGATCATTGAGCAGTGCCCAATCATTCTGACATCAAGAAATACTATTTTGTTCTGCTACGGTATCATCAGAAGACATCTAAAGGAAGACTTATTGCTCACATTCCAACAGAAGACTCAACTTTAACAACATGCACAGTCACTGCTGAAACAAATCTGCTGTATCTATGACGATAAGGCACCACCCCCTCAAAATATAATAAGAATTCATTTTTATTAATAAGGGTTAGCAGCGCCACAAACAAATACCTGCCGAACTCACACTTACAGGTTTTGTGACGGCCCGCCAAAAACAAGCTTGCTTTGTAAAGGCAAGGCTCAAAGACTTGTTTTGAATTGGACTGGGCATAGGGAGGAGTAGCCTATAAAAGCATGCAGCCTTCAGTAACACATTGATGCAGCAGATGTCTTCAGCAGTCTTCGACTATGTGGTAACTAGGGACCAGTAGAGAACAACTTTTCACAGGCGGACGTTAAAATTGACGACAACCGCTCAGTCCTCTCACACAGTCACAGATGGTCCACCAACCTGAGAACCTGATTGTCGAGCATGCACACAGCATAAAAATTTGATCGTTTTAATTATTTAAAATAGAAGAGAATAAAGAACGTTTGATTCAGAAAAAAAAATTCCTCGATTAGTTTACAGAGAATACAAAGAAAAGGAAACACACCTATTCATCTGAATAAAACAAGCAAAAAACAGGAGAGAAAAAAAAATGATAGAAATAACAACTTGTTACCAAAGCAACCCCTGTTTAAGGTTTGGTTGTGTGTTTCTTAAACAAAACATTTGATCTCATGGCCACGCTAGGTTACAAAAAAAAGAAAATAAATCAAAACTGACAAACCAACAGAGTAGTGCTAAGGTTTTTGTACATATCATACACAAGTTTTAAAATGCATCTCTAGACTCTAATAATAGACGTATCTTAATGGGTGCTACACCACAGTGGGTTTCACATTATCAACACATCAGGGTGCTAATCGAAGAATGTATACTTTAGTGGTGCTAACGCTAATAATGCTAGTTTACTAGCAGGAGGCAAGAACAGGTGACACAGGAGTTTGGGGTCTCTAGAGGAAGTTCTATAAGAGCTTATTACTGCCACACAGACACTTCCACGACCGTCAAGTGTTGAAGTGTTGGGACTTCTCAAACTGTATACTTGTGGTTCTTGAGAGTTCCCTACCCAGCATCAATAGTTTAAAGCTCCGTGTTTGACATCAGCCAGTCCAAAAGTGTTTTTGTTTTTTTTAAGTCCTAATCTACATGACTGTAAGCTTTGTTTAACAGGTGTGTTTGTTAGCGTAGAATGCAAGGTGAAATCCTGTGTCGCCTGAACACAAAATCAACGAGGAAAGTGGCAAATCAGTGATAGTAGCTGCCAGTGTCTTGATGGACTCAGAACTAATATGTTTTGAGTTGAATATTGTTGAAAAAGATACTATAATGTCCATTCTGCAGATGGCTTGGTCAGGCTTTTCATACTTGAAGATGAATTGTAAGGGGATGCTGGGTGACGTAGGCGGTAGTGAGTAGGGCATGGTGGGGAGTGTAGGCAGTGAGGAACAAAGGTGAGGTGGTTCCAGGTGAGTGTGAGTAGATGAGTAGGTTGCCAGGCTACAGAGGGCCTTTGAACTGGTTCCCAGAGAGCTGCTGTCTGATGGACGGCTTTGATCCTGCCGCATCGCCCAGCTTTCTCCACACCACCTGCTCGCAGAAAGGGGAAGATAGAGAGATGCAGCAAAAGATAGAGAGAGGGGGGAGAGAAAGAAAATAGTTTGACTATGCAGAAAATAAGTTTTTGCAAAAAAAAAAAAAAAAAGTCAAACGCCTGTACTGACAGTGAGGCTGCAGAAGAAGAGGGGCGTTGGCTGTTTCAGCTCAGACTCCTCCATCTCTGTCCTCACATTGTCTTTACGATGCTGCCTGGTTTCAAGGCGATATCTCTTTTCGTATGTGTGTGTCTGCGTGTGTGACTCTTTGTGTGTGTGTGTGTGTGTGTGATTGTGTGTCAGGAGTCCCCCCCTCCCCTCCCCTCCCCTCTCCAGAGATAACACAGAGGGTCCCTTTGTGGCGCTCCCCAGATTCCATACCTCAGTAGGGGCCAGATAACACTGCTCTGTACCCTCTCTCTAATCAGCGAGCCTTTTATACACAGGACCCGACCTTTCAGCACGACTCACAGATGGATGGATGAGAGAAAGAGGGAGAAAGGGGAAGAGAGAGGCGGAGGACAGGAAGAACGGAGGAGCGGAGCGGAGGGGAGGACGTTCCTCTTTTCCCTGCCGCCTCGGTTTAATTGCCCTGACAGCTCAGCTGCGAGCCTCTTAATAAAGACTCCAATTACAGATCCTCAGTGGGAGAGCGGAGCAGGAGAGACGGATGAGGAGAGAGACAAAGATAGATAGAGTAGGAGAGGCAGGGGGCGAACAGGAGTAAGAGAGAAAGATAAAGAGAGAGGGAGATGGGAAAGTAGGGAGAACAATAGAAAGATCTGCAAAGCAGGCTACTAGTTCAAACGAGGCCATCCTCGTTACGGTAAGCAAAAACACAACTTGCCGCATTTCGACCACTGGTACACAGGGCAACGCTGTGGTCAAGACAGACAGCTGATTGACAGCAAATTTTGCCAAGAATGTTTGTGTTTACCCCAGATTGCAGTTAAACCACTCGCCCAAACCATGTTTTAGGAGAAATGTTGGCTGTTGACAACACGTGTGTGTGTGTGTGTGTGTGTGTGATTGTGTGTGTGTGTGTGTGTGTGTGTTCACTTACGTTACACATCTCTCGGACAATGGCCTTCTCCTTCTCGCTCAGGTCCTCCTCATAGTCCTCGGGAGCCTGCTTGTCCAGGTTCTCATGGACCTCCAGCACCTGGTCAAAAAGAACCGACAAGTTATGATCCGGTCTATTCTGCTGAGATGAATTAAAACCAATAAAGCATGAAAAAAAACACAATCATAGGCTACAACATGGTTTTAGTATCCTTTGTGTTATCTCGTCCACAAGAACAAAACTACAATATCCCCATCGAGCCTGAACCAATGTCATATCTGACATGTTGTAAATAAGGGAGGATGTCATGGATGTCCTGCAGCGCAGAGGCTGAGGTTTAGTGGGTTAGGGGGGGTGTGAGGCGACGCGTAGGCCAGACTAACCTTCATGGCATGTACCACGGCCTCTGGCTTCTGGACACAGGACAGGTAGCCCGTCACCGGTGAGGACTCGCTGGTCGGGAGACGGCCCAAGCCCTGGGAGAGAAGAGAGAAAGAGAGAGAGAGAGAGAGAGAGAGAGAGAGAGAGAGAGAGAGAGAGAGAGAGAGAGAGAGAGAGAGAGAGAGAGAGAGAGAGAGAGAGAGAGAGAGAGAGAGAGAGAGAGAGAGAGAGAGAGAGAGAGAGAGAGAGAGAGAGAGAGAGAGAGATCACTCAGACCAGAGTTGATAATATTGCTGATGACGGATGTATTTATCTAGGTACTGTGCGCTGGCCATGAGAAAAGCTGCAGATCTGTATATTTTAGACATAAGTAAAACTTGTGTGAATGTATCCAATTTACACACACACTGGAAGAAAGTTAAAATAATGAATCAGGCCCGGAACAGACCACCATTTGGGACCTGTTCCCGTCACCTGTGTGCAGTGAGTTGACCCTGTCCAACCAGTGAGAGGGCCAGGGGCCCCGGCCGCCCCATCCTCACACTGCCCATCCTAACGGGGCCCCTCGGCTGGAGGGACAATTGGTTCATTCACTGTGACTTGCCATCAGAGGCCTTCATCGGACCCTGCTCTGTGAGCTAGTGCTCAGCGTGCAGACAGACAGACAAACAGACACACACACACGCACGAACACATGCCCACACACACACACACACACACACACACACACACACACACACACCCTAACACTGACACTTTGATGCCCCTGCAAGGCTTTTATAGTCACCCCTTATAAGGTTCCCACTCTAAATATGTGGCATTGTAGCGGGTTGACTTCTCTCTTAGGACTTTCCTCCTGTTTCAACAAGAATAGTACATCCATTCCCGCTGGTGTGTTCAATTTAGAATCCTAAAATAATGTTTCGAAATAGAAGCCGGCAGCAGAAATAGATTGGAAATGTGGAGATGCTTTCTGGCCCGTTTTCGTGTTTTCCAAACTTTGGTCATGCTGCTCTCAGGTTCCCTATCTAACTAATGGGCGGGCTTGCGATGGCGGGACTAATGCACCGAGCAAGGGGTAGGGGGGTTCGTTTTGTTCCACGTCGAATACAGCTAAAGGTTTTGGACAGCGGAAAGAAACACACAGCTCCAGGCCCTGTTTACTATTCATATGGATGTGCATTCCCGACTGTCTTCCGCGCATAAATCGGCCTGATTTAGGCCTTTGGGTACGCAGAGGAAAACATTTCCTGTCAAAATCGGTGGCTCATAGCGAGAACACAGAGAATAGGAGGAGTCCATCTAGTCATTCTAGTGTCTCTGCGAATCACACATACCACGCATTCTCTGTTTGTCCGTCTATTAAGTTACGTTTTATTCAGTTTTCCCCTTTTCCTCTCTCTCACTCACTCACTCACTCACTCACTCACTCACTCACTCACTCACTCACTCACTCACTCACTCACTCACTCACTCACTCTCACTCTCACTCTCACTCTCACTCTCACTCTCACTCTCACTCTCACTCTCACTCTCACTCTCACTCACTGTGACCTGAAACTGGGGCAGCATGATCCAAGTTTTTAACAATGGTAGTGAGAGCTGAACGGCTAAATATAAAGACTTGAGGACAAGGAGATGCCATTGTGCAAATGGTCCACCAACGAGCCAGCACACACATCGACAGAAAACCCAATCCTCTCTTCCTCTCTCCCCCCCCCCCGCCCCCCTCCCTCCCTTGTTTGCCCTGTGTTCCAGTAAGGACTGTGTGGCTGTGTCGCATGGCTGAATTCGGGCCACATCAGATCGCAGCCGATTAATCCCCGCACACAGCCCATAATGAGAGGGTCTCTATGGAGAGGCCATGGAAACAGAACAAGATGTGGGAGAAGTGAAGCGTCGGGTTCCAAACACCTTAACAGATCATCTGCCGGGCGGGCGGACGGAAGAGACAACAAATCAACAACCCCCCCCCCCCCGCCAGCCACCCGGCTGATAACTGCCTCCATGAGACCCTATCTTTGCATCAAGAGCAAATATTGTTCACGCAATTGCTTTGTTGGAAGCGAGGGGGCACAAACTCGACGGCGACCGTTTGTTTAACCCTTCTTTCCCTCTCACGAGCAGCCAAGAGGTGAAAGTTCACTAACACTATCGACCGCCGGTGAAGGTCGGTTTACCCCCCCCCCCCCCCGCGCTGGAATAAAATGGTTTGACCTCGGCACCGTGAGGCGTGTGCAGCGGCCTCTCCCCATCTGGAGGGAACACTGCGGAGAGGCAGCCGGGCCGTGCTAATGAAAGGCAGGATTGATTTTATTTTAGAGAGAGGAGGAGAGGAGAGGCGAGCGGTTATGGTGGTATAGCCCCGGCCCCTAGCCTTCTTTAGCAGTCAGAAAACAATTACCATCCACTCCCTCTGCGGACGCGCGTAGGTCAGGGGGGTCGGCTAGGATTGTAGGGGATAATTAATTTTATAGTGCGCATGGGTTCAAGCAGAGGGCTTCAGAGGCCAGTGGTGAGCTGTGAGAGACTGGAGACAGCTCGGTACTGCAGGAGGGGGGGGGGGGGGGTCACATAAAGTTCTAGAACACGAGAGGGGAAGCCAAGGAGAACAAAGAGAGATAGCGAGAGAGAGAGAGACAGTGTTTGTTTGAATGTGTGTGAACAAACCGAGTATTGCAAGGGCGAGCTAGAGAAAGATTGTGTGTGCATTTGGCTTCACGTAGGTGTGCGTGAACAGGCTTGGTAATTGAAGACTGATAGAAAATGTTTGTGTGTGTGGGGTGTGTGTGTGTGTGTGTGTGTGTGTGTGTGTGTGTACTTTAGGGAGGAACCATTCCTGGGCCTGGGCCTTGTGAACAGTGTCGGTCTCCATGGGTGTGGGTGTTTGTCCAACTTTGAGTCAGCGTGTGAGTTTAGTTTAGCTCCATGACCATGTGTCCGTGTTTACTAGCCTGTGTGTGTGTTTGTTTGTTTTTTTTGTTTGTGTGTGTTTGTTCTTTTGATTGCGTTTGTTTCTGTCTGTGTTTGTTTTACCTCTGTGTGTGTGTGTGTGTGTGTGTGTTCCTCCGGAGTACTCACATTGTGCAGGGCGTCCTGACGTTGGGGCAGAGAGGAAAGCTGGGACTCAGAGTGGTACTGGGTCGTCCCCTTCCTCAGAGCACGCAGATCCCCTGGGTTACACTGTTGGGCGCACACACACACACACACACACACACACACCACCGGAATTAAAGAGTGAACACACTGAACTGCGGGTCGAGGCAACGACTTATTGCAGACACGGAGCTACAGAACACTTGGGCATCAGGGGCGCTCAATTGACACTTCCTCTAAGAGATACTCAACATCACAAACGGTGTGAACCAGCTCTTTCCTTGTTTCATTAAAGAAAAGTATCAGGTCGACACAACAAAAGATAGATGATATAGTACCGTTCACAGGCTTGACGGCTAGGTTCTGTTGTACAGCACACAGGCTTCACGTGTGGAGTAAAGAGAGAGCTGTGTGTGCCATTTATTGAGCTCTCTGGTAGTGTGTGGCCCATCGCTGTCCCGTGGGTAGAGACCCCGCGTCGCCACGTTCCCTGTGACATTCTCCTGATTGCACGCAGCAATCTGTGGGCCGCAGTGCATCGCAGGCGCACGCACACAGCGCTGGAGAAACACGGTCATAAATAACCCTTTGGTTATGATGAGTGTGTGTGTGTGTGTGTGTGTGTGTGTGTGTGAATGTGTGAATGCTGCATATACAGTGTGTGTGTTGCATGAGCACAAGGCTCTTTTGGAATGGACAAGCCTCATGTCACTTTGGGGGACCCTTAAGGAGCCACACCGACCGACCGACCGACCGACCGACCAACACACACACAGACACACACACACACACACACACACACACACACACACACAGTTGAGCTGTTATTTGTCGTCTCCCCTCTCTCCCCATCCCCATATCCCCATATCCCCCGGTCACTTGACTCGTTCTGCTCCGCTGTTCCCTCCATGCTTCGCTCAACATTCCCCCCATCGGCATTCCCAGACCCCTACTTAGACGTTCCCTCCAGCTTCCGAGCTGGGCTACAGTCCCTCTCCAGCCCACCGGACCCCTCCCTGCGGCGTCTGCTGTTTTTCTGCCCCCTTTGCTTACAGTATATTTGTCCTGAGCCAAAAGACACACACTATACATTGGAGGAGGAAGTGCCTGAAACACAATGAGAGCAGGCCTCCAGAATATGGTCACTGCAGAGGGATAAATACATTCTATTATATAGAAGGCACCTGAAAATACCAACATATTTGACATACAAGGACTACCAACTGGGGTCCCTGGGGGCCCCAAGAATAAACTACTGTAGGAAACAACCATCATAGCAGAATGTTAACTTATTTCTTCCCAAACATTCTTAGTTATGCAACTAATGTCACCTGAAAAAAAGTTATATCTAATCTAATAGTTCTATTTATCCAAACTGCAAAGGCGGATTTTGGTGGTTTAGATTGGGGTTCGCAGGGACCCCAATACATCAGTATTTTTAGAAAGCACAATTCAAAAAAAGAAACAAGAAAACAAGGAAATTACCAACAAATTGATTGACAAAGTCATGGAAAATTGGAAAACTTAAATAAAGCGAGATATTGCAAGAAGTATCAGTAATGGGGTCTGCGGGGACCCCAGTTGGTAGGATGAGGGTTAAACCGCATTACAAATAAGCCTCATCTTCCATACAATACATCGTATTATAGTACCTGAAATATATCATAGTACTTTCCCAAATATTCATTATCCCTGCGTTCCAGATCTGAACTATTGCCAACCTCCACTGCAAAGAAGTTAACTTTTTAACCTGGTGAACTCCACTTTTTAACCTGGTGAACTCCACTTTTTAATAACCTGGTGAACTCCACTTTTTAATAACCTGGTGAACTCCACTTTTTAATAACCTGGTGAACTCCACTTTTTAATAACCTGGTGAACTCCACTTTTTAATCTGGTGAACTCCACTTTTTAATAACCTGGTGAACTCTACTTTTTAATAACCTGGTGAACTCCACTTTTTAATAATCTGGTGAACTCCACTTTTTAATAACCTTGTGATCTCCACTTTTTAATAACCTGGTGAACTCCACTTTTTAATGACCTGGTGAACTCCACTTTTTAATGACCTGGTGAACTCTACTTTTTAATGACCTGGTGAACTCCACTTTTTAATAACCTGGTGAACTCCACTTTTTAATAACCTGGTGAACTCCACTGGTGAACTCCACTTTTTAACCTGGTGAACTCCACTTTCAGGTCGACCTTGAGGAATCGATAGGGAAACACGGAGCAAGGACAGGACAGCGCAGGACCGTCTACCCGCCCTCACGGCTAAACCCTCTGACCGCCATCCATCACAATGTCCCGGGAGAGGAGAGGAAGAGGCTCTGGCTGTCACGCATCATTTACCGTCTGAGTTATGAGGGCCGCTGGAGCCCATGCCACGCGTCAAGGAGCCAAACCCTCCGCTCCACACTGTTGGCTCATGACGAAGAGGGCTTCATCAGCCTAAGGTTGATCCCAAGCAACGCTACTGTAGTTTACTACTGTAGTTTACTACTGTAGTCTATGGGCTGAATTCAGGATGTTAGACTGTTTGGTCATCCAACTCTCAGACAAATACTTCTCCATTCGGTGGGCATCAAATTTTCCTTTGAATTCATTCTACTTTAGGGGGGGGGGGGGGGGGGGGGGGGGGGGGGGGGGGGGGGGGGGACTTCATGGAGTGTGTGAATCCGATCAACGCAGAGGGGCTACGGCGCAGGGCACTGAGAAGCCAGCTCAGCTGTCAATCCTCCAGGCGGGTCTCTACCATTGGTCCACCCCTTTGACCCAGGCGGATCTCGTTGCGAGAGGCCGCTCTGACGCCAGAGCCGCTCGTAGTAATTAGCCCGTCGTTCATTCTAACGGACGGGGGCGTCATCCATCTGTCCAAAACGCCCACCGCCGTATGAATCATTAAAGGCTATGAGCCACACAGGGGCTGTGGTGGAAGAGGGACTTTGAACACAGCGGGGCGTCGGGGGTGGGGCAGCGACGCCCAGTGGATTTCGGAATACGGTGAGGAGGCGCGCTTCACTGAGAGGGAAGGGGTTTGTGTTGTGGCCTGGATGTTATTAAGCAACAGGGCAAAATGTACTGATACCCACACACACACACACACACACACACACACACACACACATTGCGCATTACTATGTAAATTGTGCAAAGACATGTCTTTGGCCCTTAAAAGTGTCCTGTTCCATTTGACTTTAGGCCTAATTCCCTCTGGGGACGATGGATTTGAATGGGCCTTCCCATTCGTGTAACATCTTTGGTCCAGCAGGTCTAGCAGGAGGCAGGAGGGTCGACATTCCTGAAGGTAACTATGCTCCCGCTGTCTCTTACAGGCCCACAGATTTCCCTGCTCCAGTTTCACACCACTGTAAGACAAGCTAGAGCTATGCCGAGGCGGATAATCGACATTGTAAATTCCACACGACGCAATTGTTCAAACACCGTTTCACATACTCTGTGCAGTGACCTCCACTGCCGAGTAACTCTAATAATACAGACAGATGTTTCGGTTGATGCGGTTGGTCACTGTATAGGCCTGGATGCAACTCAAAGCACATAACACCTGTATTTTGTGGTCTCCTGAATAACTCCTACGCTTATTTTATACAGGCATCTCTTGTCCTTAAACAGCAGATTCCTCAATACTACCAGACAACAACCACCGACATGGGGGGTAGTGTTTCATAAAAGTTTCAAACATTTTCATATTCTTCAATTACACACACCAGTTGTCCGCCATGCATAATAGATGACCCGCTCTACCTGTGTCGCCCCCGCAGTCAGCCATAAATGATTCAGGCCGGCAGACATCCCGACAAGCCAGGACAAGCGTTCGTAGTTCATGCACCACAGCCCAATGTAGCATTCACCTCAGGACACCGCGCACCCATTTACCTAGCCAACGCACACCGGCGCGACGGCGCATATGCTGTCGGCAGGATGGCCCCCGAAAAAAGGCTCTGGCACTGTGCCGAGGCGCGCCATGCATAAGGTGTGTCCTCTCAGCGGTTAGCAAAGCCAGCTAGCAAGGAAAAGGCAGCCGCAACCACCGCCTGCGATAATATAGGACGCCAAAGCTCCGTCACTAGAGAAATATAGGTGTAGAGAGGGGAAACAGCAAGAGCGAAGGCTGTACGAAAACGACATAAGCAGAGAGAGTAGAGTATTTCAGAGATGCCGCCATACGTGATTGGAGAGAGTTACAATACCTTCTTGGTCTGTAACTGTGATAAGCTATACCGGCTATTGGCCTGTGAATGGGAAACAAAGGGTTAAGAGTTAACATTAAGTTATTTTTGTATATTTGTAAAGTCATATGTCATAAGTCGACTTCATACGTATCCTTCCTAAATACTGTGTACTCTGGAAACATTTGAATGTGTTAGGAAAAGGAGCACTGTGTTTGAGTAGCCTTGAATGTGGGAGGTTCTTCTCACTGGTTTAATCGTATCAGACTCAAACAGATGCCACAAATGCTTCCTTCTTTTCAAACCCCACAATTCGAACCAAATGTCTTTTTCAAAACCACTTCATCGTCTAAGTAGGCTGTGTGCTAGAGACACAGATAAACACACTGTGTGACGAGAAGCTACTTTTTTATCCTCTCATTAAAGTTATATATAGGGAATATATTGTCAAAGTTATTAAGATGAAAAATATTCCGTAGCCTACATATCCCTCACATTCAGTTCAAGGTACCGTCAGACAATGTCTCTCCCTTAATTGCAGTACTTTGCACTAATTACAGAGATCATAAGACTTTCTGTCTGTAGTTTCTACCCACGCTGTGCTGTCTACCCAGGCATCTGCTGGGAGAGAATTGGAGACAGAGAGCGACTCCCAAAAGAATCAGACATCCCAATTAGAAGCCATTTACACTGCGTCTTCAAAGACAATTTCTATTCATACCCAAAAGATGTCAAGACAAAAAAGTGTCTGGAATACAGTCGTTCAGAGCTCTGTTCGGACAGAACAACTCATAGTACACCAAAAAGGCCTGGCAGTTCAATGTTTTAATTGTGCTCTTCTGCAGGTAAGAACAATTGTTGACAAAGAGAGACTGTGACTAGTTTCTTCCCCCTCTCTACCTGCCAGAGGCTCTCAGTTGAACTTTGGCTGAACTGGTAAATCAAAGCACAACCCTCCTCCGCCACCCCTGAATCCCTTATTCTTTTCCAAATCCAAAGCCTCCCACCCCAAATGATGGGGTGCGCCGTGACTGGGTGATGTGGGTAGGAAGAAAGCCGTGGCCCTGTCGCTCGAAGCGCTCCTCTCCTCCACTCGGCCATAGGGGGGCGGACATTGTGCCTCGGCACGGCGGCTCAGCGCTCCACTGTGAATAACCCTTAATGCATTCTCCATCCCTCTCGATAGGCTAGGTTGGGACTGAGGGAGAGGCCAAGGCAAACAGCTTGTGTAAGTGCGTTAATCGTGTGTGCGTAGGACATGCCGTGAACAAAGCTTTGGTGGAACACTCCGATCCAATTAGTTGTTTGTTTAAGTTACGGTGGTTGTCGCAGAAATGGATTTACTTGGACTTCTGTCGGGGGGAGTTTGAGTTTTTAGCTAAAAGACGTTAGAATGTAAAAAAGGTGGCCCGTGTTAGTGTTTGCATGCCTGTGTGTGTGTGTGTGTGTGTGTGTGTGTGCGTGTGTATGCCTGTGTGTGTGTGTGTGTGTGTGTGTGTGTGCGTATGCCTGTGTGTGTGTGTGTGTGTGTGTGTGTGTGTGTGTGACCCCACCTGAGACAGCAGCTTGCTGTTGTCGTCCTCCAGAATCCGCACTTTAGTCTCCAGCTGCCTTATATAGTTGGAGGAGGGATCTGGAAGAGAGGAGGGAGCGATTAGCATTTCAAAGACCCTCTTGGAAGGCTCCGTGTCAGGGGGGAGCTCGAGCACATGTCCCCCCCAAAAAGCCCCATTGGTAGGGCCATTTCTCTGGAAGACCTTCAAAAGCGTGCATGGAAACACTAGGACGAGATAATGTGGACGAGCCTCGATGTGTTTGTTTTCAAATGTGTTTAGTCGTTAGTTGTTATTCTCCTCATCACACAGCTCAGTAACTAACTTGCTGTCGTGGTGGATTTTATTTTTTCAAATCCCTGAAGCTAAACGTAGCCTTTTCACAGCGCTGAAAAACATCAGAGGGCTAATTCGGTTGCTGCCCTTCTTCTTCTGCTGCTGCGGCTTGCCTCTCGTGCTATACCCTCCACCTGTCTGAGAGCACACACACACACACACACACACACACACACACACACACACACACACTTGAAGCAGTTCAACTGGGGGACACAGTAGCTCTCTGCCGGAGTCAATCTATGCCATTCTCAGTTTGCGTTCCAGGACCTGTTATGTTAAATTAGTGATGGATTTTCTTTTTCACAGGAGATCAAACTGCAGAGACACGGGGGTCTGCCCAGATATCTTGTCAGGAAAAAGAGCCCTGGTGCACAGCTTCCTTTACTGCTCATCATCTGCTCATGTGTAAACAGCATCAAAGACGAAGTCACGGTTCTCCCAGAGAAAGGGAAAGAAGTGAGCTTGTGAGAGACAGCTGCAGAATTATGAGTGGATAATTAGTGACTGTTGAATGGGTAAAATATGAAGCACAATGTAAATTAATTAGTCCTACAAAAAAGACCACACACACACACACACACACACACACACACACACACACACACACACACACACACACACACACTAATGTGTCATTAGTAATGATACAGTTTGGATACAAATAATTTAATTTGTCTATTCACCCAGCTAACCTTAATTCAACCTGCTGCATCTAGCTAGAGCCAGCACGTCCGGTCTCAACCACTCGGTGGTGCTATTCAGCAGACATCTAAACTAGCCACTCAAAATGTAAGAAAGAGTGCCTGACACTTTATAATATTTTGCATTTGAATGTATATTAGAGGGGAGGAGGTGCCTCCACTATCTCAAAACGATTTCTTAGAGCAATATAAACAAATCCGACCCATGTGACGGATAAACCTACAGTACAGACAGACCAGCCAACAGCCGGGCGCATCTTTCCCCAACAGACGCTCAAAGTCCGGCGAGTCCGCCTGCGACAGCCGTACGCTAGCGAGCTCTTTGACTTCTCCGGGAGCGTCTGGCACAGCGTCTGTCCGTCGGTTGAACGCGGGCGTTGGACGAGAGGCCGGGCGGCTGAGGAGGCCGAGCCAGGCCAGTGGGTAATCCTCTTTCTCTCCCCTGTGACCCTTTAATCTCTCTCTCTCTCTCTCTCTCTCTCTCTCTCTCTCTCTCTCTCTCTCTCTCTCTCTCTCTCTCTCTCTCTCTCTCTCTCTCTCTCTCTCTCTCTCTCTCTCTCTCTCTCTCTCTCTCTCTCTCTCTCTCGCTCTCTCTCTCGCGCTCTCTCTCTCGCTCTCTCTCCCTCTCTCTCAAGCCGATTAGGAAGCCAGGTTCCTCGGTCTCGCGTGTGGGAGCAGAGCGCATCGGAGAGGAGACGAAGGAGCCGTGTCGCCCGGCTGACCGCTGGACGGCACTGCGGCTAACTACCGGGAGGGCTCAATCAAACCCGCAAGTCTAACTGGTACCAGAGTCTCAACTCCCCCCCTCGACGTTGGTCTTGGGAAAGCAACGGAGAAGGAGCTTTTTTACAAGTGCTTTACAGCTTAGCAGGCTTAAACCTCCACGCTATCTTTATTAAACGAATACCACCGTCTGAATAAGATACCTTCCAACTTATCATTTCTGAGCTCAACCACAGGTGTCACAGCCGTCCTCACACTATAGAACACAGGAAGCGTCCAAACGCATGATGGGATAGTGATTGACTCTACTTTACAGAGGCCTAAGCTTCCTCATAAAGAAGAGGGACACCGTATCCATGGCCCTCCAGTCCATAGCCTCTCCATCCCGGCCAAAGCAGGATAACCCCGGTGATCCCACCAGGGGCTCGGCTCATCCCTTCCACGGGTTAGTGATGCTGGGATAGGGGGAGGGTGGGATTCCCAGAGCAAGAGTGGCGGCCCACAGACTAAAGAGATTCATCAGCCACGCTCTAGTATGGCAGCCACATGCCTCCATGGCCTTCTCCCCCCCCCCCCCCCCCCCCCTCTCTCTCTCTCTCTCTCTCTCTCTCTCTCTCTCTCTCTCTCTCTCTCTCTCTCTCTCTCTCTCTCTCTCTCTCTCTCTCTCTCTCTCTCTCTCTCTCTCTCTCTCTCTCTCTCTCTCTCTCTCTCTCTCTCTCTCTCTCTCTCTCTCTCTCTCTCTCTCTCCCCCTCTCCCTCTCCCTCTCCCTCTCCCTCTCCATCTCCCTCTCCCTCTCTATCTCTATCTCTATCTCTATCTCTATCTCTATCTCTATCTCTCTGAGGCTAAGCCTCTGGTGATGTTGTAGCCCAGAGAACATTGCTGGCTGGAACGGTACATGTCGGGCCTGGGGATGAAGGGGGTCTAAAGCTGCGTGTAAACGCATGCGCGCACACACACACACACACACACACACACACACACACACACACACAGCATCTTAACCAATACATGCACAATCGTATAAATGTATACATGTTTCACAAATGCCCATAAATCATACGAGCATTAATCTCTCTCTCTCTCTCTCTCTCTCTCTCTCTCTCTCTCTCTCTCTCTCTCTCTCTCTCTCTCTCTCTCTCTCTCTCTCTCTCTCTCTCTCTCTCTCTCTCTCTCTCTCTCTCTCTCTCTCTCTCTCTCTCTCTCTCTCTCTCTCTCTCTCTCTCTCTCTCTCTCTCTCTCTCTCTCTCTCTCTCTCTCTCTCTCTCTCTCTCTCAGTCTCACTGTGACCTGAAACTGGGGCAGCATGATCCCCCCCTTTGTCCAGGTCTCTCTCTCTCTCTCTCTCTCTCTCTCTCTCTCTCTCTCTCTCTCTCTCTCTCTCTCTCTCTCTCTCTCTCTCTCTCTCTCTCTCTCTCTCTCTCTCTCTCTCTCTCTCTCTCTCTCTCTCTCTCTCTCTCTCTCTCTCTCTCTCTCTCTCTCTCTCTCTCTCTCTCTCTCTCTCTCTCTCTCTCTCTCTCTCTCTCTCTCTCTCTCACACACACACACACACACACACACACACACACACACAATAACCTGTATGGAGAGACTACAAACAATGCCTTTGCAACCCCATACATGACTGGCCAACTAGTGAAATCCATCCCTGACATTTTTGTGTTCCTCCATCTCCCTTATTTATGGCCCTTCTTTTCCTAGGGGAGTGGAACAAAACAAGGGCTCGGGCAGAGATCGCAAAGCCAAGCCCAAATAACAGCCCTGTAAAACTGGGCTCTTCGGTATAGTAACTACACTACCTTCGTTTCCGACAAGCGCCTTGGGACAAAGTAGTTACTGTTGATTTACAAAACTGAATCTCCAAGTGGGTGTACAGAGCGTGAAGCTGTGTACCGAGGGCAGTGGGGAATACACAACAATGGCCGGCACAACGCTAAAAGCATCCCAAGGGGTGACGATAGAGAAGGCCAAGAAAAAGGAGAAAGACAAGAGCCAAGAAAAAGAGAAACAATTAAAGCAAGAAAGGAAATCTATATCATCCTTAATGAGCTAGAAAGGGAAACCTTGTCCTCACACAAACCTCTGAGCTCACAAGTGAGCTATTTATACTCTACGAGGAAGTGCTGTTTACTCAGCGCAGGGAGTCCAGGTTCAACTGTGCGTGCATTTGTGTCTGTGTGTTCGTCTCTGTGTGTGCGTGAGCTTGTGTGTGTGTGTGTGTGTGTGTGTGTGTGTGTGTGTGTGTGTGTGTGTGTGTATGCGTGTGTGTGTGTGTGTGTGTGTGTGACACAACGTGACGCAGGCGGTCAGACTTAAGCTCCGTCCCACTCTCTCAGCGTGTCTCTTTCCATCACGTCACAGTGATCTATTTCTCTCCTTTCCTCTTTTATCGTTCCTCCTCTCCTCTCCTCTCCTCTCCTCTCCTCTCCTCTCCTCTCCTCTCCTCTCCTCTCCTCTCCTCTCCTCTCCTCTCCTCTCCTCTCCCCTCCTCCCCTTTCTCCAGCCTCTTTGATCGTCCTTACTCCTCCTTTCTCTCTCTCTCTTTCATCTTTCATTGTTCTGCAGACTCGTGCTCGGGGACAGGCCCTTCAAGACAGGGCAATCTGGGTTTGACAGGAGGCCTTGGCCAAGGTGTGTGTGTATGTGTGTGTGTGTGTGTGGTGGAGGGTGGTCTTAAAGTGGCCTCGGCGTCTGCACGATCTCTCGTCGACGCTTCTCTATCACCCTGCCGGGGGTCGCGACAGGGAGAGAGAAAGAGAGAGGGGAACTGCTACGGCTAACAGAAAACTCGGCCAGACCCAGAGGGATTCGGTGAGTGTGAGCCAGCGGGGGTACGTGTGAAAGGGACAGATTGAGGGAGTGGGGCACTGGAGGCCCTTTAGCAACTGTGTCTGTGAGTCTGGGTTGGAGGGGGAAGTTTGGCTCAATTACTGCAAGATGTGGAAGTACAAAGAAAGAATACAGTTTCTCCGCTCCACAGCAGAGCTGGGCTTCTCTCTCTCTCTCTCTCTCTCTCTCTCTCTCTCTCTCTCTCTCTCTCTCTCTCTCTCTCTCTCTCTCTCTCTCTCTCTCTCTCTCTCTCTCTCTCTCTCTCTCTCTCTCTCTCTCTCTCTCTCTCTCTCTCTCTCTCTCTCTCTCTCTCTCTCTCTCTCTCTCTCTCTCTCTCTCTCTCTCTCTCTCTCTCTCTCTCTCTCTCTCTCTCTCTCTCTCTCTCTCTCTCTCTCTCTCTCTCTCTCTCTCTCTCTCTCTCCTGATATCTGATCTTTCGGGCTGCAGAAAGCCTGGTCCTATTCAGACATTGAGTTCTTCATTAGAGCCGCAGAACAACTCCAGACAGAAAAGCATATATAGCTACATACCGAAGCAGCAGGGTGGAAAAAGTGAAGGATGGGCTCTTAAGCTAAGGGAAAACTGAACTGAAGTGTAGAAGAAAAAGAAGAGAGCGGAGCCGCAACAAAAGCCTGTGGAATGAAATGAGAGCGATAAGAGGGAAGGCGAAATGAAGGGGGGATAAATAAAGAAAAGGGTGCTGGGAGATGTTTGTATTGCGAGGGAGGGAGGCACCGTGGGCTCATGGTTTGGCATCAGCCAGCTGTGCCGTGGTTTCCATTCAAGACGCTTCTGATAGTTCAGTAGTGGTTCTGAGAAGCGTTTGATGGCTGCTCCGTGCCAGAAGAACAGTGCCACGCACTGACACCCAAGCTAAACATTCCGTGTGTGTGTGTGTGTGTGTGTGTGTGTGTGTGTGTGTTTAGTACTCCCTCAAATGCAGGGAACCCCAATCTAGGAGTGGGTGGAGAGAGGAAGGATCGAGACGCTGAGCGACAGATAGAGGGAGGGAGAGAAAGACACGGCACCAGAGAGAGAGAGAGAGAGAGAGAGAGAGAGAGAGAGAGAGAGGTGGGAGGGAGATTCAAGTGGGCATTGAGGCATTAATGGGGGTTATGGCAGAACCTGGCAACCCAGGCAGGCTCGTAACTACAGGCCCCTGGGAAGGCTTCAAAGGCCTGGGCTGGCTCGTCAGCTAGCGACACGCTAACACGGTCTGACAAGACCTGGAGACGACCGAGAGGGCTTTTTGGAGCCAAGTCAGGGCGGATAGACGGAATGCCTCACCTCCCCACGCACAGTGTGTGTGTGTGTGTGTGTGTGTGTGTTTGTTTGTTTATTTATTTATGTGAGTCTGGCTATGTATTTATGTGTGTGTTATTTTGTGTCTGTACGTGTACGCAGGTTTTTGTGTGTGTCTACGTGTATAAATATGCGTGGGAGTAGAATATCGGTGAGGGGAGAGAACAGGGTTTTAAGGTTGTCTCGTACTAGTGAGGTATCCTGGGGAGTATGTCGATCAAAGGGTGTTTACAGGCTTACCTTGAGAACGGACGACACAGTTGCAAGGCAACGGGCCAACCTGATTCATCAACCCTCGGCTCTTTGTCTTCGGCAGAATGCACGCGTGTCCCAACATCGCACCCCTTTAGACTTTGACCCAGAGGGAGCCGGGCTTTGCTTTCAATCATTGACTTGGCGTGCGAGGGAGCGGCTCTGGAGAGGACATGCTACCACGGTCGCCTCGGCAGGGTCGGCGGCAGATCTCGAGATGGCGTTTGTTGGAGCAGACGTCAGACGCGGTGAAGAACAAAAGGGGATTGGGCTTAATGTTTGATTTCTATCGTGCTGTTATGGGGAGTGGAGTTGCGCAAACAAATAGGGAAACGTTTCCGCTGCCAAAAGGTGGGAAGCGCTGTGTGCACGTGCGCGTGACAGGGAGAACAGTCTGTGGCCTCACATGTTCATCGTGGTGTTCAACAGATCACCCACACATTTAAAAAGGTATCTGATAGAAAGTGTTGGACCTCCCGCTCGAACTTAGCAACAGTCCCATTCTGTTCAAAAAGAAAACATTTGAGGGCATTCAAAACGACTAACATGACACTAACCCCTAAAAATATAAACACGACCCGATTTGAAATGCTCAGATTCACGTGCGAAGTTCCAAAGGAGGCGACCCGCTGTGTTACCAGAGAGAAAACAGTCAAGACTTTCTCAGCGGGAGGATCCAGCCGCACAGGACGAGGCACCCTGGACCACTCCCTGTAATCTTTGGCCCCGCCGTGTTCACAAGGAGAGAAGGACGGCAGTTAGGAGTGATGACCAAATATAAGCCCTGGGCTTTGATTGGGCCGGGATTAGCTGAATGGGGCAGGCAGATTACCATTCTTCCAACCTAATCAAGGGATTAAGGAGCAGCGGCCCCACCGTGCCCTAATCAACTGGAGGCATACGGTAATTGCATGCCACCGTGTTGGTTCGGAGGCGCGGGGGGGGGGCTGTACACACGCATGTGCCCACACACACACGCGCACGCGCAAACACACGCAGAGATATTGGCGTGTGCACGGAGGAGGGGGCGCGATATGGAGGTGACAGTGAGTCAAGGAGACAGGGGGAGCCTCACGTCCCTCCTGCGTCCTCCTCTCCCTGGAAGAGACGCCCCCCCCCCCCCCCCCCCCCACACACACACACACACACACACACACACACACACACACGTCTAAGAGTTTTCCTCTCGCCAAACATGACGTGTGCCAGTGACGACACGCTACGTGACGTCGGTGTTCTCCTCTGCCTGTGTGAACCGTGTGGCAGCCACCACAGGACGCGTGTTGATGTTACTGAGGCTAGAAATACCCACAGACGGGTTTAACACTGCTCTCATATTAGTGGCCCTCTTAGGCGGGTTTCCTCTCCTTTTTCGTTCATTCTTCCCTTTGCTGAGGAGGCCGAGCCAGGCCAGTGGGTAATCCTCTTCCTCTCCCCTGTGACCCTTTAATATCTCTCTCTCTCTCTCTCTCTCTCTCTCTCTCTCTCTCTCTCTCTCTCTCTCTCTCTCTCTCTCTCTCTCTCTCTCTCTCTCTCTCTCTCTCTCTCTCTCTCTCTCTCTCTCTCTCTCTCTCCCTCCCTCCCTCCCACCTGCCCCCTCCCCCCCCTCCCTCCCTCCCTCCCTCCCTCCCTCCCTCCCTCCGGATAGTTGAGACAGACAGGTCGATATTCAGACACAGGAGGCTTTAAGCTGGCCTTCAATTACAGATCAATAAACATTAACAAGCCCACCTCCTCAGACTGGCCTCAGATTACCTTATATTTTCCTGTTCGGGGACTACTAGCACCTTTTGGAGAACTACTTTTGAGTCCAAGAATAAAATTAATTATAAAAAATGTTTTTGTATAAAACTCAGTTGAACTTATTCAAAAGGCCCAACTGACTCGAAATTGTCAACCACAGTTCCCAGACAAGTTAGGTTGGTCATTGAAAGCGAGAACTGGTGATTCACTCCAGCCCCTTGGGGTTAGGTGAACCAGATGCCCTGTGAAAGGTCAAAAGGCCACGACTAAGGTATGACTCAGAGCTGGAACAAGGCATGTTCAGCCTCCGCTCACATCAGTAAACTCAACCGGACAATGTTTTACACAACACTGACAAAGCAGCAGCCATCATTTAGGACAGCTAAAGCCACAATTCTTCCAGAAAATCTTTAATTTGTTTGAACAGAACACCATTTGTTTACTTATTATTGACTGAAGTGTTTCAGATAGTTCAGAAATGCATAATAATACACAAAGAAGCACTTCAGGCCGGGTCAGAAGAGGCTTAGGAAATGGAGACTTGGCCTAGTTCGCCCCAGACAGCTCACTCCCTGCCGCATGGCACCATAGAAATACTAAGCACAGGCAGCAGCCCCTTGGAACTCCAGAGCCCTCATTCCTCTCTCTCTCCGTTTCCACGGTTTTACCACCACAAACCCCATGGCAACGACATTTACATAAATCTGCATACCGCCCCTTGGTCCTAGTCTGGTTGGCTGACTGACTAGCTGGCTTGGTTAGCGAGTGTTGTGCTTACGTAATGGAAGCGTAACCGGTAGCTGTTTAAATGGTAAATATTAAAGTACGCTCCTCAGTAAGTATAACTCTCCACCCCCTTATTATCCTGCTCTGAGAATCCCATCGGCCATATCTTGACTTGGTGTAAATCACTGCATGTGTGAAAACAAGCAATCTTTTTCAAATCCGTATAGGCCTATGTTTTTTCCTCTTCCAATAATTACGTGGATTTTTAGCTGATGTAGATTTTTTTTAAAGTCATGTTTTTCTGGTATGCATTCAGGGCCAAGCTTCAACTTGCGTGATCCAGTTGATTGACTTGTTGACATGGAAACCAAAGCAAGCATGGCGTTGGCCACGGACACCTCCTCTTTGAGCCACGGCTCACTTCAGGTTCAAACCTCCACGGCATCACGCGTGACAGACACGCAAAGGCAATAAATACGACTAAAAATAAACCCTCACCCAAAGCATTGCCTAGCAGTCACTAAGGTTACTTGGTGGTAAAGAAGAAGAAAATGTGAGTGCAGAGTTCCTCCCGTGACTGACGACAGAAGGACCCTTCTGGAAGAAAATTTCCCTCCTTTCATAAACGTCAGCAGAAAATATAAAAGAAATCATGTGTCATTGACGCGGTGAAAAGGAGCTTTGAAGGAGCTATCGACAGTGTAATTGCTACAGCGAGACAAATGTGCAAGCGAAAGCTCTCCAGACTGCCTTTCAGAGTGGCCTGTCTCACTCAACTCCATTAAAACTGGATTTCAGATATTGAATTTGAAGTTGTATAGCTCCTGACTATTCTTCATAACAGTGACGCAAGACTTAGTGAAATAAACCGAGGTCAACGTTCGGATTCAATCCGATGGTCAGAAAAAAAGAAAAAAAAAAGGCATTCGAACAGAAGAGGACAGAAAATTCGGTCCCATGTGAATGGTGGTGATTGGCTCAGGGCTACGTCTGTGGCACTCCGTTCCGGTCAAGGGATCTAGGCCGACTACATCATCAGATTTTCAGGCCCAGACATTCTCATCCCTGAGACACGACTGTCTGAGATCCGACAAGGGTCCCTGCTGAGTACGAACACACACACACGCACGCACGCACGCACACACACACGCACCCACACAAAAACAAATACATCCAGGCTATTTTTACCGCCACGGAAAATCTCCCTGTAAGACGAGGCAGCAAAATAACTTTAATCTTCCAAGTGGTGCCAGTCACTCCTTGGCAACCCAACGCAGTAAAAAGACGCCTACAGCCTCAGGCTTGGCACAAGGCAGAGACAGATAGAACACAGGCAGAGAGAGAGAGAGAGAGAGAGAGAGAGAGAGAGAGAGAGAGAGAGAGAGAGAGAGAGAGAGAGAGAGAGAGAGAGAAAACACAACAAGAGAAATGGAGGGCAACGTTCCTAACATGCACAACCTTCATCTACACGGCATACGCCGGAGTCTCTAAGTGGCACACCGCCGGAGTCTCTAAGTGGCACACACAGAGTCAAATAGCCCCGACATGTACCCAGAACATTCCTTGTTGTTGCAACTCGGTTGACAAGTAGACAGAAGGACAGACGGAAACCTTTAGGAGCAGTTTTTTTTTTTTTTTTTTTATCCAACACATCCTCCCCTCTCCCTGATATTGCTTCTCAAAGGTTCTCCCAAGGTGTTTCGTCTTGTCTAATTGTTTCCCCTTCGGTTGGCATTGCACACTTGGTGCTCCACTGGCATCGCACCGTGAAAGCAACACAACCATCTCTGCCGGTCTTTCCGCTCCGCTCCCTTGGCCCCTTTTCCCTGCCCAGTTTCTCCATGGCGTTCGCCACAGACACCTCCCCAACCCCACCTCACGCCCCCCATCTCCTCCAAACCCGACCCTTCTCTCCCCCTCTCATCCCGTCACCCCCGCCACTTTCCACCTGACTCCTGCCCCCTCTTCCTCGCCGGCCTCCTCCCCATCCCCCTCCTCCCTGCTCCGTGCAACCTTCCCAGCGGACAGTTTGGTCGGTGCAGCCAGTGACCTCGTGAGGACAGAAGGGCGGGGTGTCAGGTCCTGTTAGACAGACGTGCGCTGCAGGGGAGGGGGGGTGGATGCCACTTGCCTATTCACAACTCTAATTGGCCGACGGGAGGTTTGGGGGCAGCACAGGTCAGAGAGAGATTAACACATCCCATGCTGTGGACTAAGAGCTACAGAGAAATGGAAACAAATGACACAGGTAAGTGGGAGTTCACTGACGATAAAATACAGTATCAATAAGACACGTTCAAATAAATTAGCTTTAGGGCAAGTGGCCATACTCCCTAAAGCAGCCGCTAAATGTTCCCAACATGGCCGTGAACAGGTGCAGTGTGGGGGACAAGGCAGGGCGGCAGAAAGAAATGAACATGATCTCTTTTTGTCCCAATCGTATACACAATTAAGGCTGTTATACACACTCATGAGTTCCAATATAAAACAGTTACTAGGTTTGATAAAGAAGGCAACTGAGGATCCCATTAAACCATTCAGCCAATAACGGAACATCAAAAAGCAAATATATAATTGATAAAACTCATCCCCTGCCAACGAGTCTCATTTTACACAGCCGGTTAATCCATGATCTTCCGTATATTACCCAACATAATTTGTTTGTATCAAAAATCTCTCCCTCCGAGGATACCCATGTGAGCCGCTCCAAATAGAGCCATTAGGTATAGTGGAGCTAACACCGCAGCGGGGGAGAATCAACCGGACAAATTCAATTAGTGACAGCAACGTAGTGGGTTTCATAGCCAGATGGTTGACCTCTCTAATGTCCCCTGGACTGATCTTGTAAAAGGGTAGAGCTTCCTTATCATGGTGTGGGGCACCTACCCTTTCCTTTCGCCCTCGCCCTCGTAAAAAAAGGAACCCAACGGCCCCTGGAACGCGTTGTGTTACGACGCATCGTTTGTTAGCCGTGTCAAGACGTCATTTTACGACAGGTTTTTTTGCCTAAAGTACATAGCCGTCCGTAGCTATACGTAGAGGCTAAGCTCGAGTCACCTCATAAGTAAAACTAATGGAGCCATTTCAACCTGTCCTTTTTATTGTGCAAGTCATTGTCCTCACTTCTCGGTCTCCGGACCTATACGCACTTTTGTAGTGGCTTTATGAGGTGCAATTATCAGTAATACAGTACATCTGGCTGGTTACAGGGGGGCGGTGTGGGTTAATAAAACCAATTGCTGCAGAGGGGCTTCTGACATTCATTGGTCTCCTGAGTGGCATGGACCGTGGCCCGCAGCAGGTGTGCCATCCTCAGTGTTTGCCGTTCAAACTGTCTGGTCAGCATTTTACATTCTAAGTCCGCTGGCCGACCGAGAATAGTCTTGCTCTTGATTAAGGGCGCATCGGCTTGAATGAAATATTGCTGTAATTAATTGAGCATATTAAAAATAAACCATTATTCAAAGGGGGGGCGTGAAAATGTTAGAATCTGAATATCCCTAATTTGCCGTCGACATAACACATTACATTATCCTTTGTTGCTGTTCAAGGGAGATGTAAAATGTTTTAATAAAACAAAAAAAATTATAATCATAATCTTCTACTAAAATTATTCTTTAATAATCCAGAGTAGATGATCAAACCATGGCCATACTATTTCCCCCCCACTGGTCATCCTTCTCTGGTTCAGGGTCAGTGAGGTGGCTTTCATTGACTGGGGATGAACTGCATGCCCTGCAGCTGCCAATGTTGTCAGAGGCCATTAAGCCTGACACAGATCAACGGACCGGCGGAGTGCAGGTGGCTTCTGCACTCACCACCCTTAACTTGCGGTTGGGAAGGTCGCCTCTTAATAGAAACCTCAGGGGGAGGGGGAGGGCTGCAAGTTGTAACTAACTGGCTCTCAATATGGCTTGAGACATTTTATCTGTTACTTGTTTTTTTTTATAATGCTGGGGCCTTCCAAAGCCCTAATCATCTTACTGTGAAAAGCCCTGATTAACGGACAGGAACATATGCTGCCCTCCCCTTTGTCCATGTCTCTCTCTCTCTCTCTCTCTCTCTCTCTCTCTCTCTCTCTCTCTCTCTCTCTCTCTCTTTATCCTTATTTATCAGGCAGACACGCTATGGGCTCCTGGCCTACAGAAAGAATTACACACAGTGCATCTAATGATTATGTAAGTATGCGTCACGTATATTGGCGTCAAAACGTGACACCGATTTACAGATTTTTGTATTGGCTGCTGGAGCTGCGCGAGGGAGTGAGAGCGAGAGAGAGAGAGAGAGACAGGGGGGGGGGGGGGGGGGGGGGGGGAGCTCTATGTTTCAGAAGAATTATGGAACAATGGAACACAGTGATGGCGGCTAGTGACGTTACGTGCCAATCAATCCTGCTCCAAAACCCTTCAGGGGCATGACATGGCCTGGCTGCAAAGGCACATCCTAGAGGTTTGGCAACAATTGAGTGTGTGTGTGTGTGTGTGTGTGTGTGTGTGTGTGTGTTTGGGCCTTACTGGTGATACAAGTGTGTCTGTGCAGGGCCTCTCAAAAGGCTTGAGGTGGGACCCTTACACCTGACTGGCTGTGCTTCTGGCTCCATCTCTCTCTCTCTCTCTCTCCATCTCTCTCTCTCTCTCTCTCTCTCTCTCTCTCTCTCTCTCTCTCTCTCTCTCTCTCTCTCTCTCTCTCTCTCTCTCTCTCTCTCTCTCTCTCTCTCTCTCTCTCTCTCTCTCTCTCTCTCTCTCTCTCTCTCTCTCTCTCTCTCTCTCTCTCTCTCTCTCTCTCTCTCTCTCTCTCTCTCTCTCTCTCTCTCTCTCTCTCTCTCTCTCTCTCTCAACCCTGCATATACCCGTTATAGCTCCTGTCCTGTCGATTATCATTTCACTATCAGGCCTTCTTGTCAGCCTCTCAATTTGTCCATTTTTGGGGGGGAAACACTGACACTTAATCTTGACATGCAAGAGTTGTTTGAGCAGACACATTCTTCACTTTATACACATTCTGAGAAACAGCAAAACCGTACACATTCTGAATTTCATTTAGCACAAGCACACACACACACACACACACACACACACACACACACACACACACACACACACACACACACACACACACACACACACACACACACACACACACACAGTCCTTCGTTACAGTGTGGGCAACATCCCCACCCACTCCCTCCCTGGCAAAAGTTTCTCCCCCAGCCGCAGACAGTAAAAGATGGGTCGCTTTTTCCACCTCTCCCTGTCAGTAGCAGCTGGGTCTGGGATATGGCCGGCCTCCAGCACTGATCCCTCGCTACCTCCTCTGCTCCTCACGGTTCCCCAGATGAGGCTGCCTGACGTGGGCTACCTCAAAAGCGCTCCCCCATCGCCATTTCCATACCGCCGAGCCAAAGTCTTGGATGAACAGTAATCAAAAAATTCCGTGGACGTTAAATGTGCTTTGGGGTGCAGCAATCTAATAGCCCAACTCCACACATTTCCATTCCTCTTCAAGGCTGGTCATAGTGAGGAAGATTAAAAGGAATTCCTTCCGTATAAATATGCCCCGTATATTCAAAGTGTGCACATTTACAAACAATGGCCTCTTTATCGTATTTCAACAGGGATCTTTGTTGTAGGTTAACCAAAAGGCACAGCATATTTCACAGGAGATATTTTCAGTGGGGCGGGGTTATCTGACCCAAACACATTCCGCACAGCCGAGGAAAGCCATGGCTACACCGGCACTCTTTGCCAACAAGACCCAACCTGCTTTGAAGTTCGACAACACAGAGGCGAGAAAGTGACAACGCTCTGAATGACGAATAGGCACAGAGAGAGAGAGAGAGAGAGAGAAGGACAAACGGAGAGAGAGAGAGAGAACGAGGAAACAAGAAGAGAGGGGGTGGGGGTGGGGGCGGGGGGGGCTGGAGAGAGCGCAACCCTTCCAGCCTTAAGGAGAAAAGAAAAAAAAAAGAAGGAAGTGGTGCGTAGTAACCTAGCAACAAGCGGGAGCAGAACCTCGCTTGCTTTGCAGTATCCTCTCGCGCTTCCCTCAATCCTCAACCTTGAAGCTCCCCATGTCTGGCATTCAGCACCTCAGGGCCGCATAGGCTACAGCAGCTACAAGCGACACTTCCAAGGTTCAAACACCCCCCCCCCACCCACTACATACACACTCCTTTAAATAAAACTAGGCCAACCAGCCTTTTGTCACAAGGACAACTGGAACTCTATCGCATCTCTCTCTCTTTGAAGGGGGCAGCGTCCGTGGAAAGCCTGGTATGCGCACCACTACCTGTCACGTATGTAGAGGGATGTAGCGAGACGTGTTGTGCCTGTCGAGTCATACTAGCACACCTAGCGGCCGTGTTTTCAGTCAAGGGTGGACCGCTCATGACACGGAATTTCGGAGGCGAGAGGTTCCGAGCAGGAAAAGCGCGACCGACGTCGGCCCTGTGTCGTTACGACGCCGGGATTAGTGGTGAGGCTCTGGGGCTGAGGTTGTCGGAGTACCGACGCCACAGGTCGGAAACAGGAGATTACGGGATGGTCTTGAATACAGACCTCACATTTTCAATCCCCTCCTTGCACAGGGGGGCTAGAGCTCTAGATGGCGAGACGGAGCACCTCATTACACTCTCAAAGAGGTTGTCGAAAAAGTAGAGGCACATCCCGGTGTAGCCACAAGTAGCTCTGTACTGAGGAGCGTATGTGCTTGATTTCTCGCATAAAAGGTTGATATTGAGGGGATTCTGGGGCGGTGCGAAGCGAACAGCCTCATTGATTGGCCTAACCCCCCTTCGAGATCTAAGGCGAGGCCACAGGGACTGTGGGCTTTGATTCCGTAACAGCGCACAGACCCCCATCCACCCAAAACGATCCGCACGCTTTATTTCTCTCAGGGTCGAGAAGATACAGATAAAGACTTGTCTTGTCTTGAGCTGATGCTAAACGAAAAAAATCTGCTGAGGTCTTCCCCCTCAAAAACAGCAGTATGACATCTAAATGAACGGCCGCGTTGGAGACCAAAGCAGACTCCTGGCTAATTGGCTGTCAGAAGTGCCATCCTTTTACAGAGAAAGGGCGGAGAAAGACAGGGAGAGAGAGAGAGAGAGAGAGAGAGAGAGAGAGAGAGAGAGTCAGTGGAATCTAAGAATGTGATCCCTCCAAGGAGAATAATAATGCCAATGTCTTCACTTCATCTGAGGCTCATCCAACCATACTTTGTACTACAGTCCATAGCGCGCGCACACACACACACACACACACACACACACACACACACACACACACACACACAAAATACATTACCTCATGGTCTACAAGTCCATAGCGCGCGCACACACACAGAAATACAAGATTCTGTAAAATGTATAATTGCCAAAGGGGGCAGTTTGTGTTGAAACTAACCAAAACAAAAAGGCATTGTAAATGTAGCAGTTTAAGAATAGTTTGTAATGTAATTTCACTATCATTATCATCACACCCCACTATACCATATGACATTGCTTTAACAGGCTACATTAGGCAATACCGAATCCATGTAAAACCATGCAGCGAGAGAGAGAGAGAGAGAGAGAGAGAGAGAGAGAGAGAGATTTCTTAACCATCAGCCACCTGCCTGGTGCTGCTTATTCTACAACCACTGAAACATTTTGGTAAGGATGGCAAACATGTTGAACTTTGTGAACTGTGTGTAAATATTAGACCATGAGGTAATGTATGTGGTGTGTGTGTGTGTGTGTGTGTGTGTGTGTGTGTGTGTGTGTGTACGTCCCCTCGTCCCCTCACCTCAGCCAGGGAGAGGGTCTGCTCAGGGGCCAGTATAAGCTAGCTTACCGCTGTAATCATTGAGAAAAGCTGCCTCGCCATCATCCCGCATTTCATATTATTACTGGCTTTCCCCTGTAAGCTCTTTACAATGCACACAGAGTCAAAACACAGTCCATGGCTCTGCTACTCCAGGGGAGAGGCAAAACAAAGACAAATGCCCCATTTCCATCCCGATCAAAGCTCCGGCCCAGGACCAGGTGAGAGAGGGGTGACCTTAATCTCTGACATGCATTAGTGGCCCCCAGGGCCGGGCTAAAGGTTTCTCCTAAACACTAGAGTCACGGCCCATACCGGACCGTCCCGGGATGGGTTGGGCTGGGCCAGGCTGACAGACCGCGGTCACACCAAGGCTGCAGCGTGGCTGGATGTGCGGTTGGGTGAGGATTGTTCATATGGGAGAGAATGAACGGTCGAGAGAGGGACTAAGTAGAGAAAAACAATGGATAACAACACAATAAACGGTAAATGGACAGGCACTACAGCGCTTTTAGCGACTTCCCAAGCACTTTACACTTTAGGTCTCTCATTCACGCACACATTCCCGATGCGGACAATGCTGCCATGCTATCGGGAACAACTTAGGGTTCAGTGTCTTGCGCCCCACTCTAGACGACGCCCCACTCCACGCTCTACCTCCTGAACCACAGCTGCCCAAATAAGAATAAGAAACTGCCTAAAGAGAACAGAATAAGACGCAACAAACAGAGAGAGAGAGAGAGAACTGAAGTGAGGGATTAAATGACTTTACATCAATTTATAAGTTCAGCGTGCAGACTGATGATGACCTCTGAGTAGAAACAAATGCATCCACCAAAGGGACTCGGAAGTGGAGGTCAGTTATCACTGGAAACCCACTCCGCCCTGCCAGTGAAACCTCCTGCTTTAGAGGTCCATGTGACTGATCTGGCCGCTGCACCGCTTGCAACACGGTGTTGGGCGCTCACTCCAGAGCCCTCGTCAGGGAGAGAGCACAATGGAGGGGAACACCTTGAGGATTAGTTGGCCGCCAGCCAGGTCTGGCCCTGTTACTCCGGTCCAAACTGGGGATGCTTAGCTCGTTTCGTGGTAGACTCGAAGAGATTTGACGTGGCAGCAGCCTACGAGAGACAGAGACACACACACACACACACACACACACACACACACACACACACACACACACACACACACACACACACACACACACACACACACACACACACACAAATTCCCCTGGTGCACAGATGACACTGCTTTGATTTGACATTTGGATTGCCCCAGTTTGTTTCTTGCGGAGCCGTAGTGATGCTGGGTTGAGGGGGTGCGTTCATACACATAACAGCCTCCAAGACTTTGAGGCGGAAAGACAAAGGATGGACTGCACAAACCCTTTCAGCAGGATTCCCCTGCTGGACACCACCTATATACTCCTTAATGAGTGGAGGGATTCCTGTGTGTGTGTGTGTGTGTGTGTGTGTGTGTGTGTGTGTGTGTGTGTTTAAATCTCTCGTCTCGATAGGTATGACTGTTTTGACAGAGGTATTTCCTACAACACAATCTTTGTCATATAAAACTACAACCATCAGAGAAAAAAATTAACTTGGGAATATCAAGATTATCAGTATTATTATGAATATCGTGATTGTTGTTATTATTTTCTGAGCATCCTCTATTTCACCAGATTTTTGCTCAGGCAGTGAACAGATCAGGCCCCCTGTCCCGTGGTCCCAGGTCCACTGAGGGGGCTTTCAGGGTGTGGGGGCTGGTTTGAAGGGCCTCCACCTCTCAGCTTTGTGTGGAGAACAATGACCCCCATAACAGATGGCTGGACCGTGGGAGGGAGGGAACACCAGCACCCCTCCAACCGCAGACCTCTTCCCTCTTCAGCGGCGGGAGAGAGATACTGCCCCCCCACCCCCCCCACCCCACACACACAATCCCCCACGTCCCCACCCCTTCCTTAACCCCCAGTATGAACTCCTGCACCTTCCTTCCCAATAAACAGACACTCTGTCCAACCTAATGTCTGTGAGAAGAGTGATACGCCTGGAAGGGCTGGTTCAAAACAAAACAAGACTACACATGTTTCATGTTTCTGCAGATGTCATTGAAGTCGTTTAAGAGCCCCCCCCTCTCTCTCTCTCTCTCTCTCTCTCTCTCTCTCTCTCTCTCTCTCTCTCTCTCTCTCTCTCTCTCTCTCTCTCTCTCTCTCTCTCTCTCTCTCTCTCTCTCTCTCTCTCTCTCTCTGTCTCTCTGTCTCTCTGTCTCTCTCTCTGTCTCTCTCTGTCTCTCTCTGTCTCTCTCTCTCTCTCTCTCATTCTGCATCATTCACCAACTGACCCCTTGACACACCCAGGGCAAAATAACCCCCCCCCCACACGCACACACTTTCTTCTAGGTTTCCAGGAACCCGGTCGGAATTAGACGCACACATCTGCTTCCAGGGATGAAAGACTCCCAAAGCATAACAGAGAGGTTGTTTTCCCACCCAGCCTCGGAGTCCACTTTTGTTGCGAGTGGGAGAACTAGACACGGCTGTGGAGGAAATGGACGCTCACCAAACCCGAGCAGCGAGGTAACTCACAACCAATGCCAAAGCACTTCATGGATCTGGAGCAACAGTTCCTGGCTATCAATTCCAGATGATTCCTTGTCTGTTTGTCTTTCGCATTGCATATCTCTCACACACTTCCAATTATCTCGGCAGACTGACGTATGTGACGTTTTTTGCAGCAGCGCCTGGTATCCAACGGGAAACATTGTGGTTCCTACAGTGGTATGACATCGTCTGTCAGCACTCGCATTGCTCTTAGCTAGGAAATGATAACAGGTATGCCTACCTGAAGTACAAGCACATCGTTTTGTAGGTTTCTGTGGATAACTATTCCTGCTGTACGCCCTGTACTGTGCTGTAGTGCAAATAAGAAACCTGTTGACTTTCACACCCCAGCCTTCAAGGCCCGTGAGCTGAAACATGGTGTCTATAAACCAACATTTGCACAGCAGAAAAAATAGTCTGGCTGACACACATTATTAGCACAGCCAGCACATGACTCTGGCAGGCCTTTTCAATCTGATTGCTACCGTGCAAGTGTGACGCAGGAAGATCGCTCGCACGCGCGCACGCACGCACACACGCACGCACACAAGCACATGCGCACACACACAGACAGACAGTTGCCACCCACCCACCCACCCACCCACACCCACACACACACACCCCAGAGTTTGTACTTGCTTTGACTGCATATCGGTACATCACGTTCACGTAGTGCCTCAAAATTGGACATTGCCTATCAGTGCATTATGTAATGGTAACACAAAGAAACCATTCATACGCCCTGCACACAAACACACTGCCTATAGAAAAGACAAGCAGCACACCGGAGAGTCTGGTTTGAAGAGCAGGAGGTGGCATCTGTGTCTGCTAGGACCGAGCAGAGCTGAGAGAGGGAGGCAAGGAGGTTACAACAGTACCACGTCTCAGGACAGACCAGAGATAAACCAGGGAGGTTACAACAGTACCACGTCTCAGGACAGACCAGAGAGAAACCAGGGAGGTTACAACAGTACAACATCTCAGGACAGACCAGAGAGAAACCAGAGAGGTTACAACAGTACAACATCTCAGGACAGACCAGAGAGAAACCAGAGAGGTTACAACAGTACAACATCTCAGGACAGACCAGAGAGAAACCAGAGAGGTTACAACAGTACAACATCTCAGGACAGACCAGAGAGAAACCAGAGAGGTTACAACAGTACAACATCTCAGGACAGACCAGAGAGAAACCAGAGAGGTTACAACAGTACGTCTCAGGACAGACCAGAGAGAAACCAGAGAGGTTACAACAGTACAACATCTCAGGACAGACCAGAGAGAAACCAGAGAGGTTACAACAGTACAACGTCTCAGGACAGACGAAAGGCCAGCAGGGGCCCGACATTTGCTGACTCCTGACAAAGCGACAGTTTTTTGAAAGAGCTGACGGACAGAAACCCCAGGGCCCTCTGCGGTGTGTGTGTGTGTGTGTGTGTGTGTCGGGGCCTTCAATAAGGAGGGGTTAGGACATGGGAGTTGCTGACTCTTTGCAGCGGGGGCCAGCCTTATTAGTGAAGGTCACCTGGTGTGTCTGTGTCTGTGTGTGTGTGTGTGTGTGTGTGTGTGTGTGTGTAGACAAAATAGGATTGCTGATGCAGGCCGACTTAACATGGGGCATCTGGTCCCGTCCCTGTATCCCTCATCCACCTCTTCAGCCTCTCCTAACTGGATCCCCCCCCGCCCACCCCCCCACATAGGGATCGATTAGTGTCTGGCGAGGGGTTCGGGGCATTCTGCCACCCTCATCAAAACCTCGTCCAGCCCACCAAGGACGGGGCGACAATGGACTGTACAGTGAACTCAATGTGGCAGTGTCCCAACTAACTTGTTATTTTGAAACTCTTTCAAACCATTATGCTTCAAGAGGTGCTTGAGGCAGTGCCATTCCAGCCCCATGCTGAAATCTTTACCTTGACAGGTCACTGTGCCATGGACCACAACGTGTGTGTGTGTGTGTGTGTGTGTGTGTGTGTGCACTTCCCATTTCCTCAACTAACACAAACCACGTCAGGGGGTCGTGCTCGACACACGCAACTCATTCAGCCCCCTGATTCCCTCAGCCACAGCTGACCTCGCAAAGGATGACATCATTCTCGGGGGGTCCATCAGCATGCAACCCCTCCCCTCTCCCCCTCCCCTTTGTCAACCCCCGACCCCCTCCGCTTGGCTGGCTCCGAGGCCAGGCCTGGGTGCCGTCCGCTCGCCCCACTGAGCATTGCTGTTGCTTAGGCGACCGCACGACCCAGCCCTTCCAGTCCCCTGCCCACTGATCAGGATAGAAGGCCACCCGTCCCCAAACATTTCAGAGAGAGACGGGGAGGGGAGGGGGGGTAGACAGACAGCAAGATAAAGAGAGGGAGGAGAGATAGAAAAGAGATAGAAAGAGAAAGAGTAAGAGAGAGGGAGCTAGAAAACTGAAAAATTTAATAAAAATAGGAGGCCTTTACACTTTACAAACTCTTCTGCAGAACAGCTCAATAACAGTAGGATATGCTGAACTTGAGAAACACACACACAAAACATAGCAACTTCAGCAAAATAATTTCAAACTTCTACTTTCAACTACATTCCATGGTGTTCAGATATGCTGTGTGTGTGTGTGTGTGTGTGTGTGTGTGTGTGTGTGTGTGTGTGTGTGTATGTGTGTGTGTGTATGTGTGCTTTTGTGTATTCAAAATGAACAGTGTGGATTCGTGACCCCGTCTACTGTGCTCAGTCTGCATGGCTCCTCAACCCCATTCTGTCTGATGGGTGCTGTGCTGAAAGGAGTGAATGGACCACGGGATCAGACGGCATGCTCAGGGGAAAGAAGAGAGATACTGGGTCGAGAAGGAGGACTGAGAGAGACAGAGAAAGAAGGAGAGAAAGAAAGAAGGAAGGAAGTAAGGATCGAAGGAAAGGAGGTAGGAAGAAAGGAAAGAAGGAAGGAAGGAATGAATGAAGGAAGGAAGGAAGGATGAAAAGAAAGAATAGAAAAGGAAAGAAAAAAAAAAGGAAAGAAAGAAAGATAGAGGATGAGCAAAGATTAGAGAGAAGCACGCGAGTAAGAGAAGAGTCAGGTGGCCTTCCAGCTCTAGCTCAGCCCCAGCCTTTCCCTCTATGGAGTCCCCTGCAGCGCGGTGGACTGAAGAGAGGAGAGACCCACTCCCACCTTCGTTTGTCCAGGAATGTGGGACGTCCTGGTAGGCTGCCTTCTCCCTGACAGTACCCAGCTGAGCGGTTCCCCCCCCCTGGCTCTCTCTTGTCTATCTATCCCTACCCTCTGGCTATCTCTCCCTACCTCTCACTGTCTCCCTGTCTCTGTATCTCTCTATTGCTATGTCTCTCTCTGTCTCTCTCTTATCTGTGGTGACTTATCAGCCAAACAAGGCAGAGCAGTGGGAAACACAACCCAGAAGGAGATAGGGAGAAGTTAGAGAGAAGTTAGATATGAAGGCAGGCCAAGCACGCCCCTTTTTGGAAGCTGTCAAACGATATACCCACCACGGCTCAATTACCGGGGTCAAAGTTCAGAGTAAGAAGCTTATTTGCTGGGCATATTACCCAACCCCTGTTGAATAGCTTTGTTTTTTAGGTTCAAGTAAACTATCCACTTAAATAAGTGGTTCAATGGAAACCAAACCTAGTCTTTAATTTGAGGAATCGTATGAAAGTACGTAAGTAGGATTTTACCTCCTCAACGATCCTGAAAAGTCAGACATTCTAACTATGTCGAGGGGAGGGGAGGGGAAGAAGAGGGCAGAGGGCGGGTAAATCAGGGCCTTGAAGAGAAGCAAACAGGATACCAGCCCCAGCAACATCCCATCCTGCTAGACGCCTGCTTTCTAGGCTCCAGGCTGGTCCACACAATGGCTACAGTGCCATGCCGGGAAAAAACAACACGGCGCTTGTGGATTTTCCCGTTTCCTTTCGAAACGGGGGAGAGTAAATGACAAGAGTGCAACTGGAGGCTTTGTTTGGCCGACTTTGTTTGGAGCTTAAAAGTGTTTGATTGAGCGCCAGCGTAAGGGATACCCAACGTGGGCCAATGTTTATTTTTTATTTTTATGAGATTGTACGTACAAAAAGACTGCACAGCGCCACGCACCAAGAAAACGACAGAACGTGGTTCAAAAAAGTGAGTTTCCTTTCCCCCCCAGTTGTGTCATATGGTTTCACTAAACCAAGGTGCGGTCCCAGTCAACAGCCCAGAACAAATCACAGCCCCTTTTCTTATCTTCTAGAGGCCTATTCTGCAACATTTTTCTCCGCCGAGCCGTCTCCGGCTCTAAGCCGTGAGTAAGCCTTTCATGTGAACGCAGCCATTTGCCAACATTGAGCAGCAAACTGAATAAAAAGGAGGTGATGCAGACTGGTGTCAAACTAGGAGGGCTGGTTTTACAGTTTCACAATGAACTCATGGACCACGTCACTCCCTGAAGGGATTCAGAGAGAGAGAGAGAGAGAGAGAGAGAGAGAGAGAGAGAGAGAGAGAGAGAGGCTTAATGGGGTGTTGCCACAGGGTGTGACCTCTTTCCTATCTGATTTATAACCACTCAATCACTCACTTGTCAGTGACCTCGCTCTCTCTCTCTCTCTCTCTCTCTCTCTCTCTCTCTCTCTCTCTCTCTCTCTCTCTCTCTCTCTCTCTCTCTCTCTCTCTCTCTCTCTCTCTCTCTCTCTCTCTCTCTCTCTCTCTCTCTCTCTCTCTCTCTCTCTCTCTCTCTCTCTCTCTCTCTCTCTCTCTCTCTCTCTCTCTCTCTCTCTCTCACACACACACACACACACACACACACACACAGTCTCACACACACTCTCTCTCTCTCTCTCTCTCACACACACACACACACACACACACACACACACACACGGCATTGGCAAAGAAATGGCAGCATTTGTGTGTAGGTGTTAAAAGTCACAGTTGGCCCACAGCTTCGGCTCTACTGGTTTCTCAGTGTGTCTAATTGAGACTAATAGAGGGCCCTATTTAGATTCCTGTGGTTTGTCCATGGTGAAGAGTGACAATTTGGATTCTCTATCTCGAATTCATTGAAGTCGACAGGTTTTATAGAGCCATATGTGACGGTTTATCTTCAGCTGGAACACATGGAACACAGTATTAAATTCACATTCAATGGATTACACTTCAGCGACACAATACAGCTCCGACTTCTTTGAGACATATCAACCACATACCATAGATAAATGTCTGAGGGATGCCATGGCAACCAGCCCTGAAAAGGCATTATGGGATAGGCGGAAGACAGAAAGGAGCGCACTATAGGTGATTTATCAGTGTCTGAGGGCGTACTTTTTCAACTCGTGTTCCATTCAACCTCACAGAAACACACACACACACACACACACACACACACACACGCACACACGCACACACGCACACACGCACACACGCACACACAACCCGCTCCTTTACAAACACCCACGCTGCCCGGCACAAGCACGCGCTCATACATATCACACGGACAAACACAGCCAGAAACACAAGCTCGTGGATTAGGATGAGCCCGTAAAGGCTTCCGAGGCTGGGACCGGGAGCTGTGTGTGTGTGTTTCGGGAATGAGTGTGTGTGTGCTGCTGCTCTGCTCGTCCTGGAGTCCACTAACAGATCGAACAGTTTTTTATTCACCACTCACAGGCACAGGCCTGTCTATCACCCCATCGTCATATCGTAGACTCCATCATGGCGTCTGCATGGATTCAAAGTGATGGATTTTTTTTATACAACTGAAGTGGAACCAGCCTCTAGCTGCTCAAATGACACATCAACGCATGGAAGAAATGAAGCAGCACTATTACTGTTAGGCTATCACGTCATCTACTCTACAGTGTTGCGTGTGTGGCTTTCCAAAGGCCGTGTCAATTCTGTGCGTCAATCAACTGACTTCCAAGTGCAGGCGCAAATGTGAGGTCTACACGGAAGGACAACGAGCTTGGCGATCTTCATCGACTCATGTGTCCGATTGCCAATCCAGCGTTGCCCAGCTGAACCACTGAACGGAGCAGCTTAAAAAGGTTGGGGAATTAAACAACAAAATGATATTGTGTTGTCCCATGATCTCTGTGGTAGTCAACACAAACCAGACCTTTGTCTGTCTGTCAGGCCCTCGGCGAGCCAAAGTTAGTGCCACTCCTCTCTGCCTGCCTCGCGTTTCAGGAGGGCCTTGACTGCAATCTGATCCCAGACCACCCCTGAGTGAAGGCAGACCTACAGCTCTGGGTGGAGAAATGGAAAGTCACTGTTGTAGCCAAGAAAACAAAGTGGGTCTTAGTGTACTCCCTGAATAGGATGGATGGCTACCCCTCCAATTCCCATCAGGTGCTTTAATTGTTCCCAGCAATATCCTGGTCGTTGCAGTCTGTCTCTCTCTGTTAAGCACACACACACACACACACACACACACACACACACACACACACACACACACACACACACACAGCTTGTAACCCCCAAAGGGGAGGACAGAGGGGGCGTTTCACAAAACTCAAGCTAAGAGGAATTCAATTACACTGACAGCGGGACGCAACGGAAATAAAATCCACCTCCTCATGGCCCAGTATCCCATCCCCAGCAGCTACCCCAAAGCTCAGCCAGCCAGTGATCCAGCCACTCCCCACTACCAAAGCCCCTCAGAAAAGCTTTGTCTGCTCCTCTGTCTCGCGCCCCTTACCTTTGTCCTTTCTTTCTCTAGGCGGCAACACAGTTCAACTGGACATTTCCAAATGTCACTCAAAAGATGAGCGGTGACAAGTTTTAATGAAAATGTACCAAACATCCACACTCAAGCATGCGGGTGCCTTCAAACGGTCATAGATTCTGCACATACACACCCTCTTCCCCCCACCCAATTTCTTCTCCTCCTCCTCCTCCTCCTCCTCCTCCTCCTCCTCCTCCTCCTCCTCCTCCTTCGTCTTTCTGGCACGCATGCTGCCAGATGCTGCTCACAGAGCACTGAGGCAACGCTCCTTACGTTTGTGTGCTAAAGCCCCGGCCCGCGGGGGGACTCACTGTCATCTGGACAGCAAGAGGGAGGCCACACGACTAGACTGCCCACTGTGCTCTGGTCTGTGAGGCTGGCCAGCACGGGCCCACAGGACGCGGTCTGCAGCCCCACTCAAACCCAGAAAACATCCTCAGAGGAGGGAGCGGATCCAGACTAATCCATGGCAAACTTAAGTACTTGGGGGAGATTGACTAATATCACTGGATAGATTGGAAGAACTGATTTTGGACTAGTGAAAACAAAGTAAGAGCCCGTGTGTGAAGAGGTTGGGAACACCAGTGTGCATCTGTGTCCATTTGTGTGTGCGTTTGCGTCTGTGTGCACATGTGATAAGCATGGGTAGCCACAGCTACGGAGGCATGGAAGGTCAACCCTCCTACCCAAACAGCAGCTTAGTGAGGTGACGGGCAGCAGCCGTCGCAACACTGCTGTTATGTAATGATGCACAAACACAACCCTGAGAAAAAAAGATGTTTCGCCACAGATTAAAGGCCCCGCGCTTCCTTCCCTTTTCCCTCTGGTTCTATCCCATCGCATCCACCTCTCCAGACTTTCTGACATCCCAGAATTCCAGGAGCCTCCCAGACAACCAGCTGTGAGATCCGACCGTCTGTCCCTTAAGACTACTTCCACTATAGATAAACACCTGCGCTTCTGCTGCTGCTGTTGTTTTTAATGGCTGTTATGCCTTCATACAGCTGATGGGCACACACGCACGCACACGCACACGCACGCACACAAACACTTGGGGAAAAGGCCAATGATGGATTGCTTTGTTTTTTTTTGTTTTGCTAACGGCTCAAAGCAGGACTTTATTTCCCACCCCACACAGATCAAACAGCTCAGCGTGTTACGGGGGCACTGGCTAAAACCAAGCTTAGCATCCTATTCCATTATGGAATTTCCTCCCACGCCGCATTGCTTTTGCCCAGCTGGGTATTTAGAAACTGACATGGGGGCCAAGCAGCATTGATTTTTGCCCTGTGCGGTGCATTTTAAAAACGTCACCTGGGCAGGACGGGGGAGGAGGAGAGTGCCCCTCGACATCCAAAGACAGCAACGATAATCAGAAAATGCCTCAGAAATCAATTTGCCTGAGCCCTTCTAAAACCAATGAGGCTAAGTCCTTCTCTCTTGAGAGTCGGCAATGGCGGAAACCTAATTCACCACTGGTTCATCCCATTGAGCTTTGTGCCTCTGATGAGGCCACTTTAGGGAGTTGTGAGTGTGTGCGTGTGTGTGTCTGACACTACTGCGATTTAGACCAGCACACCGGAGAAGGATGCTCAACAAATCTTCTTAAAACTATACCTATAGACACATGCTAAAAAGTTCATGTTTAGGGGCCTAGTTTGAGTCCATCATTTGGAAGGAGAAAGAGACATTGAGAAGTGGTGCTTTCAAGGACAGCCATAGAGTATGTATGTGTCGGGGCTTACCATGAAGTCCATTGGGGATGCTCCTGTGATGATGAGGGGCCACCAGATCATCCATGGACCTCCCCATAGTGGCGATACCCAGCTTGCTCTCGGACGTGGGCTTGTGTATGTGGCTGTGGGTGTGGGTGTGGTGGTCAGGGCTGCCAGCGCTACCTGCGCTTGAGGTGCTACTCCCATCCCCGACGTCCCGAACAGTTCCCGTGCCCCCGTTTATGTTGGTCAAACTAGACTGACTGTCTATGGAGCTCCTTGACCCCGCTCCGTTCCTCTCCTCATCCAGCATGAGGATGATATCTTTCAGGTCGGCGTTCTCCCGGATCACAGTCTCCTGGTTGGCCTCTAGCTCTTTCAACTTCATCATGTAGGTCCCTACCTCTTTCCATATGGAGCTGGCCGTGTGGCGGCCGAACCGCTGCCACTCCCGCGACAGCTTCTTGCCCTTCTGTCGGTCATCGTCCAAGAAGCAGCAGAGCTCCCGTAGCTCGTGATTATCATCCTGGAGCTTCTGGTTGATCTCTTTCAGACTCCGGATTTCGTGCAGGTGCACCTGCAGCCTCCGGTTGACGTCCTTCATCATGTTGCTGTGCTCTATCATCAAGTTCATTTTCTCGCTGTCCACCCTGCGCAACCTCTTGACCAGCTCCTCTTTGCTGCACCTCACCAGCTCCTCGTCCGCAAGCTTGCTCAGGTCCTCTTTATTGGGTCCTTCGGACGGATTTTTGGCCATGACTCCAAATCTGTTCGCTTTGAATTCGTTAAACTGGTTGCTTGAACTGATCCTAGAGCGTAAACTATCCGAGCCTAAATTGTGGAAATATCAGAAAATGCGAAAACATGGTAGAATGCGTAAAATGAATACGCTTTAATAATAAAAGCCAGTAATGAAAACAGATTACTGCTGCGACGACGTGGTAGAACCCGACGATATGCAAATTACGCTATTGCAATCAAGTATAGTTTTAATAAAACGTGGTATCCTGCCAATAGCTCATATTATTCCCACCGAGCTGTTATTTACCACCGGGCTAAAATGCTTGGCGTTCCATCGTTTGAACTGTTCTCAATTGTATGCACATTCCTCCATTCAGTACTCTAAAACGAATAAAAACGCGTTACAAAGCCAAATATTTAGAAAAAATATAATCAATTTGCTTAGAGAAACTGTTGTGATACATTTGCTCTTTCCAAAAGATGAGAGGAATGCCTTTACAACCGACAACGCTCCTCTTCAAATAAACCTCTTCCCCGAGGTGGTGAGACGAGTACTACACCAAGATCCAATCCCTCCTTCACTGCTCCAGCACCGAGTATGCCATGTCCACCCCCTAGCTTCCAAGTATACTCTGGTTTGAAATCATTGAAGAGAATCTCATTCAAGACGGCCAATCAAGACGTAGGAAAACAGTACGAGCAGCAGGTACAGGCATTGACAAACCTTCAAAACGCAGAAGCACAGCCTTCTTAAAGGGCCAGTAAATAATATTAGCCTAATCATAATTATAATAATACCATTAGTGATAATACAAATGATTAGAATATCAATCTAGGCTAGGTGTTAAACATTTATAAGGGGAAGTAAGCTTTTCACAAAGCTATTATTAAGGTAGGTCTAGTCCTAGACATAGCTAGGGCTCCTTTAAAATATTTTAATAAAATGTTGAATACCTTCATAACCATTTGCATATTTAGCAATACACTGTTTTATTACGGTAACTTTCAGCGTGCACTTTAATGTAAGTGCCCTTAAATGACGTAAGAGTTTCAGGTGAAAGTCTATAATTGTTTTTACCCAATCGAAATGTCACACAAAAGCTGATGGAAAATCCCTATTTAATTGTCTACAGTTCTCTCAACAGTGTAAAACAAACAACAATATGTGTCTTATAAACACGCAACAGGTGTCAAAACGACAAGCCCCGAAAGTGTGAACGTAGGCGGGTGGGTATTTTAGGACTAATTTGAAAGGGTACATCCCCCCCTTGTGGTCAGATGGCAGTCAATCGATTATTAGGTTACAATCATTGACAGTATATTGGTTACAATCTAAAACCAGTGCATGAAAATGAAATTAAAATGTTAAACATGACACTGCTGCTACTTTGTATAAAATAAATGTTGGCTCACATATTTTTTTACTCAATGTAAATATTATATTACATGAAATTATCGAAAGAGACAAAGACTTTCAATAAATCTAATATTGATGCAATTTTCTTATGTTTTCATATTATTTTATTGAATAATATTCAACAATGCTCTTGCAGTAACAACATTGACAGCAGATTGTTGTATATTTCACCGTTCACCCGCTCTGACTCCTGTGTTTGACGGTGCACACTACGCCACTTTTGGGCCGAAGTGTTCCCATGTCCTTGATGCCAAAGGACTGGTCAGGGACCAAACTGAGGTCAAATCTCTGCAGCAGTTTGGCCATCACTATCTTCGCCTCCATCTTTCAAGTAAAAAGAAAACATATAAATCCGACCAAAAGAGGATATGCATATATGTTAGCGTTAATAATGGCATTATGGCGTTTAAATGCATCTCACGTGTGTGGTGGTTGTAGGCCTACAAGTATTATTTTTGGTGTGTATACTTCCACCCACCTGAGCAAAGTTCTTTCCCAGGCATGATCGTGGTCCCAGTGCAAAGGGATAGTAACAGTAGTACGGCCTTAGAAAATATATTAAACAAATGAAATATACCACGTCTTACTCACAACGCTCAGGTGCAAAACTAAAAATCCTGTGTCATTTATTTTAAGTTGGGTGTCATGTGGTCTGTCAGACCCTATTGGTTGCAATGGTTGTCTATTTGTTTTAAGTGCTAGGATGAATGGTTAAAAGGGTTGGGGTAAAAGGTTTAATGCTTCCTTTCCCCTAGTGGGGTCATTTGTTTGCCAGTAGGACAGTCAGCCCTGAGTGTGACTAGTCCACATGACAGGGTCACTTACTTTGGAGCATCCACATGAAAGCGATCCGGATCAAAAGTCAATGGGTCCTTGAAGAACTTATCCAGTCTTCCACAGACGTAGGAACTAAACTGTTAGGAGACAACGTGGAGAATGAACCCCTTAAGTGTTCGCTTACTACAATTAACAGGAAGCGTTTCATGTTCTAAAATTGCGTCCAAAGTGTTATGTTGAAGAAAAGCAAAGAGGGGTGAGTAATAGGTGTATCGTAACATTGTGTAATGCAATATAACAGAACAGTAGTTTAGCTGTCGCTCACAAAGTAATTGAGTCCTCCGGGTATGGGGACGCCGCTGACGACCATGTCCTCGTTCACCGTGCGCGACGTGCCAGGAGCTGTGGGGTACAGCCTCAAAGTCTCCTTCAATATCTATGATGGGGCCATATTGGACAATTCAAAGTCAATTCATATGGTGATTCACTCAAAGCATAGCATAACAGTAATGAAACTATACGGACGGAATCAGTTTGTTACGTTTTAATAGACCTAACTATTCTTAAATGAGTTTAATTTCAAAATGCTGTTCAATTGCATATAACGTTACATATTCATCCTCCCATTTAAAGCAACGTCAAAACTATCCCTGCTTTATGTGATGGAAAGCGTTCACACTGCAGGTACAGTGGATTACAGGCATTGTCCCAGAACCTGTGATAGGTAGGTCAGTTTCCCCAAGTCGTCATAGCTGATCTCCTGCTTCACTCCGAGCACCTCATCCACCTCCCTCTTTGCCCTGAGAGACATTGAATAGAACATGACCAGATTAGCTTATGCTAAAGGTTTAGGTAAGTACTGACAGACTCCTTACCTGTCCAATATATCTGGATGTCTCCCGAGTTCCATGATAGCAAACGCTAGTTGATTAGCTGTTGTCTCTTGCCCTGCAATGTGGAAAACAATGAATTCGCTAACAACAACTGAAACTACAATGACCACAAAATGTCATAACAGTCATTCAAAAAGTGTAAAAATTCAAAACTCACCCGCAATGAAGAATGTCACAAAATTATCCAGCATAAATTCATCATCATCTTTATCCATATGTTCCTCTGGAATAATAAACAATGGGATTTAAATGATTTAGTTGATCCAGGATTAACTAACTGCATTTCAGGTCGATATGATGTCATTCAACAGTACCTTGGCCAGCTGATTTGATTATCATTGTAAGAACATCTTTAGGAACGTCCTCGCCATTTTGGATTGCCGTTTTTCTCTCACCAATCCACTTTGTCCCAGTAGAACGAAGTAGCTTACTAGCATTTTGGACTTCCTTGATGAACTTCCAGTTCGTTGGGTAAAGCTTAAAATCGAATATTTGGAAGATCTATAACTTACTGCATATAACTTTTCAAAACTGCATTTCCCCCTCAACACACGAAAATCCTTACCTGAAATGTCAAGTTCCTTAGGTATTGAACCATTCCGATTAGACACAGTTCGATGGCCTTAGGAAAAGGAGAGTCGTATTTCTTCAGCAGATCCAAATCTACCCCAAAAGCCACCTAGAAAGTGATTTTCAAACACACGGTAAAAATTTAAATAAAAACGAAATATTGGCCCATTTGTCAAATTGTGTTTTGTTAGTTAATTGAGGGAAAAATGTGCGTCCATCATCATCATCATCATCATCATATTTTGAATCGTGCAGCCGCCGTCTCTCTCTCTCTCTCTCTCTCTCTCTCTCTCTCTCTCTCTCTCTCTCTCTCTCTCTCTCTCTCTCTCTCTCTCTCTCTCTCTCTCTCTCTCTCTCTCTCTCTCTCTCTCTCTCTCTCTCTCTCTCTCTCTCTCTCTCTCTCTCTCTCTCTCTCTCTCTCTCTCTCTCTCCTCTCCTCTCCTCTCCTCTCCTCCTCCCCCTGTCCTCCCCCCCCCCACACACACACACGCACGCACACACACACACACACACACACACACACACACACACACACACACACACACACACACACACACACACACACACACACACAATAACCTGACTCTTAGGGGTAACTAGGTCTACTTAAATTTTTTAGGTTGTGGAAATGGTTGCATGATTGACAGGATAGTTACCTTGGTGATGACATCCAGGGTGAGACAGTTGCATATATGGAGCATGTTGGCTTCTGTCTTGCTGTCAGCCATGTCCACCAGCTTCTCCATCATCCTTTCCGCCCTCTCATTAAAAGTTCCGGTCAAACCTTTCAGGTACCTGGACAACACATTCTATCCAGTAAACTTACGAGAGACATGTTTAGACAAATAACGTTCTGTTTCAGATTAAAATTGTAGTCTGTTTAGTTGTACCCTGTTAAGAAAATATATTTTTAAGAGATATTTAAATGGTAGGGCTTGAAAAGCACACAATATTTTTGGGAGGGGAAAAAAATATAGCAAGAATTAAAATGTAAACTTTGAAATCTTTTTTTTTTTTTACTAAAATAATCTACTTGAAAAACGCAACATAGACACGGACATCTTCACAGCTATGACTTAACGTATTATGCCAGGTCAAAAAAAACGAATAAACTATGAATAGCTGACTCACAGGCTGCTGAAGGCTGGGTCCATGATCCGCCGCTGCTTGTACCACATTTGATGATCCCTAGCTGTTACCAGCCCGTTACCTAGAAACCTGTAGAAAAGGTGAGATATATCCTACAAATTTGTATTACATTGAACGGCATATTTTTTTAAGTCATTTGAAAGTTTTGCATTGGGAAAGTGTGGCAAACAAAGTGTCCACATTTTCTTGTCTAAGAAACCTTTGATCGACCTTCTTAGCTGATTAATTAACATGACACACTGATGAGGCTCAAAATCACCTTTGTCCAAACAAGTTGAATAGGCGCTTGTAGACCATGTCATCCTTTGGATACTTGGAGGACATCAGGATGTCCTGTACAGAAAGAAGCAATGACCAAAACTTTGCTGAAAAGTGGTAATGAAAAAGTGATTTTACATGAGTATTGGAAATTTGGTTCAGAGATTAGATTAGAAAAATTATCATTATTGTCCTTTTCAGGAGATTTGTTGCCACAGCCTGTACAGAGCCTCCTAAAAACATATACACACATACTGTATACGCACACAGATTGTAACACACACATAACAAACTACATTGGGCAATTCAGTTTTATTTTAATTTTTTTTGCAGTGCTATGGCAGAAGGAACAAAACCCCTGCAATAATGTGCCCGTTTCCAGGCCAGAGACCTGTATCTGCGACCTGATGGAAGCAACCTATAGTTGGTTGAACCACATTCTTTTGCATTTATCATGCTGTAAAATGAAGATTATACCAGGATGACAAGTCGAAATGTAATTCATATTTTTCATGAATCTCAGAATATGTCAAAATATGTTATGCATCCCATACAGTGTCAAAGTTCGCGTAGAACTTTACCTTAGTGGCCTCTGGACATGAAACGCAAACCATAACCATATGAAAAGAGTTGATACGGTACACAGGCCCGTAGACCTCCGCCCTGTTGAAGGAAACATTTGCAGTTAGCTTTTTAAATTAACAGGTGCAGGGCCAAAAGCCAGCCAATTTAAAAGAATGTGTGTACATTGGGAGGTGAATCATGGGTTGGTGAATCATGGGTTTAGTTTGTATGTTCAACGTGTGGTCATCATTGGTAAGCCTGTGTTTACTAAAATCCAGCAGCTTTCGCCATTCGAGCAATTTGTCGTGTATAATCCGTCCTTCCCTCATTTCCTTATGAAACGTAAGGGAATGTCCAAACCAAAAACTGGAAGAGAGAAAAACATTTAAGCGCAGAAAATGTATAATCTGTTCATAACTTTGTTTATAACTGAAGCACGTATTTTTTTATCATTATATTGTGTTGTATGCCGCATGGGTAAGCCATTCGTTTAGGGCAAGGTGATTATTATGTTTAATGTATTAGCATGTATTGTCCTTCTCGGTCACTGCGGAGGTAAAACAAAGCGAAATACCTAGTATTTCTCACCTGTCTCTTGGAGGCCCGGGTATGTGATCATATTTCCAATGTTTATATTTTATAAACAAGCAGAATCCAATAAATAATATGAACGCGAGACCAAACAGGAATAACAGCGCGTGAGCAGCCCATCCTGAAAGCAGCTGAAATAGAGCCATGATATTTCTGATTGAACTGTTATAACTTTCTCCTCCTCCGCTTACACCGTTTAACTATTTCCGGGATTGTGAATGTTGTCAGTTCAATGTGCAGTTGTAAAACAGTTTTGAGCAACCGGACCGTCCGGTTTTGTGTTGCTCATATAATGACAATTAGGTCCGAAAGCGAAAACCTAATACTACTGCTATAGAACCACGGGTTTGAGGCCAACAGTTGAGCTGTTTCTCAATATGCGTTCTTGTCTGTACTTGTGTTATTGTGTACTTGTAAAACGTCATATTTTGCTGCCCAAGTAGGCTACTGTCCCAATACAAGTTATTGTGATATTCTATTCTATTTACCTTGATTGCACAATGAAATAGTAATGTATCCTATTCACTGACTGAGTTATTTGAATTTTGCTTGATATAACAAGGTGGGGGCTGGATATTAGCAAGGGCCTACAGCATCACTGTTTGGGGAGAACCCTGTTATTCATGTAGGCCTATATCTACTGTATCGTATTTATTCTGTTAACTTTGAAAACAATGTAAAACAATTATTAGGTCAACTTTACAAGTTAGTAAGTTACGTACATAGCCAGAGACAAACGCTAAGATAGCGCAACGCCGTTCTATCCTCCTCCTCATCCTGGCTCTTCTCATTTGCAGTTGCCTCTTCAGCTCAGCAACCTCCTCTTCTGCTTCTAGGTCACCAATGCCTGATGACTATAGCCTACGTCAAGTTTGGCTTCTGATTTGACCATAGGCGGAGTTTGACATTAGCGCTGGTAGGGGCAAACTTTTTTTTTTTGTACCGATGTCAAAAACACTGAGCAGTTCGATAGCAAATAGCTTACATTGTCCTCTCAATTGCCAAACCACAGTTTAAAATGAAGAAATGTCTTGTCTTTAACCTATTACAATACTAAAGATGTAGGCCTATCCAATCGACAAAAACTTCCTGTTGATCAGTATGATTGGAAACTTTGCAAGGGTTCAAAACTCCCTTGTGGCTTAGCTAAATTGTGTAAATGTATTGTTCTCGATTGATCAGATAAAATGTTAGTTGAATCAAAGTGCAAAACTTTAATTTCAACACCATGACACAAATGTCAACTGGTACTTCCTTTAATGATACAGAACGTTAAGGTCTACTTACAGTTTACAGAATATGTTGGCTTAATGTATACATTATTTTAAAGGAAATGATGACAACTGTTATTACTTAGAGAATATTTAATTAGTTACAATTTTTGGGGGGGGATAACATTCAACAAAGTTCTAGTAGTACCAAAGTAACTTGTGTATTCATGTATTAATTAAGGCATTCGCCGTTCACCCACTTGAACTCCTGTGTTTGACGGTGCACACAACGCCACTTTTGGGCCGGAGTGTTCCCGTGTCCTTGATGTCAAAGGACTGGCCAGGGACCAAACTGAGGTCGAATCTCTGCAGCAGTTTGGCCATCACTATCTTAGCCTCCATCTGTCAAGAAACACACACGGGTCTGATTGCTAAAAGAGGCGCAATAGACTAGCTCTAACTGAGTAATCATTCTGTCTATACTAGTTCATCATAAATAAGAATTGTGTAATTTTGTGTGTGTGTGTGTGTAGGCCTGCCAGTATTTTCATTTTTCACCCACCTGGGCAAAGTTCTGTCCCAGGCATGAGCGTGGTCCAAGGGCGAAAGGATAATAGCAGTAATAAGGCCTTTAAGAAAAAAAAATTTGCACATTTTACTCATCACTCTCAAAATAGTGCAAAGTCCAGATTTTCTGTGCATACTCTCATTTCAGTGATTGAGTGGGTTGCAAAGCACACATGGTTTTCTGGGGTCGAGTCAGATTTGTCCTTAGCACCATTTATGGTATGATTAATGATTCATTCCATGGTTAATTAAGGTATGTTTGTGGCTTCAATAAGTAATATTGTTAAAGGTCCTCGTCCATGATGGAGAAATTTGTGAAGCAGCATTTTATTCTAAAACAACCAAGTTCCACATAATGGGGTCACTCACTTAGGAGCATCCGGATGAAAACGGTCTGGGTCAAAAGTCAACGGGTCCTTGAAGAACTTATCGAGTCTTCCACAGACGTAGGAACTAAACTATTAGGACACAACACACGAAACAATGTAATGTAGACTATTAGATTTGATGAATAAGAAACTTAATTTCTATAGCGCTTTTAAAAAAAACATTACAAAGCGTTTCATGGAAAAGAATAAAACATAAATAAAATGACACACCAAAAGCAATGCAACTGAGTAAAACTGACTAAAACAAAATAAAGAAAGAAAAAACACCATAGAATAGAGCAGAGGAGACTAAAATGAACCCTACGATTAGATGTTGGAAGGAAACCAAACAAAGGTAAATGATATGGCTGTAACATAATGTACTGTCATTTAACGAAACGGAATACTGAGGTTACTCACAAAGCATGTGAGTCCTGCTGGTATATGGAAGCCGCTGATGACCATGTCCTTATACACGCAACGAGACGTACCGGGGGCAGTGGGGTAAAGCCTTAAAGTCTCCTTTAATATCTAGATGTGGATCGGGGTTAACGGGAGGACATACTGTATATTCACATTTTGAAATTAATCAATTAATTCAATAATTTAAAATACAATCAAACTTTTTTATCATCACTGTGTTGATCCATAGAGAAAAACTTGAATTCAATTTAACTTCAGATCTCTGTAGACAGTCATATTATAAGGAAGGCATCTATCTATTCAGGGCAAGTTCAATCCATTACTGATGTATGTTAGTAACACACTGCAGGTACTGTGGGTTACAGGCATTGTCCCAGAACCTGTGATAGGTAGGTCAGTTTCCCCAGGTCGTCATAGCTGATCTCCTGCTTCACTCCAAGCACCTCATCCACCTCCCTCTTTGCCCTGAGAGACATTGAATAGAACATGACCAGATCAGCTTATGCTAAAGGTTTAGGTAAGTACTGACAGACTGCTTACCTGTCCAATATATCTGGATGTCTCCCGAGTTCCATGATAGCAAACGCTAGTTGATTAGCTGTTGTCTCTTGTCCTACAATGGGGAAAACAATGAATTTAGTATTTGTTTTTAAGCAAGATGCTTAAACTACCAAACCATTGTTTCATTAAAGCTACTATTGGTAACTTTCTGTAGGGGGTCATTTTGGCGCCCCCTACTATTTGCTTGGTGTAATTATTTTCTCTAACTGTCGCATGGAAGCCGTATTTTTACAATGCTGATTGATCACATGACAACTTGACAACCACTATAAGCCACTATAAGATTTAGTGACACACTTCCTTGTGCTATAAAGCAATTTGTCACTGTTTTGCTGAGATCGTACCCGGTGGCAACTGTAATTTTTTCATGCTCCCATTAGACATTACAATGTACAATCAGAATAAATGTATCGATCATTAGGGAATACAACCATTTTCCTACAGTGGCTTTAAACACTCACCTGCAATAAAGAATGTCACAAAATTATCCAGCATAGATTCTTCATCATCTTTATCCATATGTTCTGGAATAATAAACAATGGGATTTAAATGATTTAGTTGATCCAGGATTAACTAACTGCATTTCGGGTCGATATGATGTAATTCAACAGTACCTTGGCCAGCTGATTTGATTATCATTGTAAGAATATCTTTAGGAACGTCCTCGCCATTTTGCATTGCTGTTTTTCTCTCGCCAATCCACTTTATCCCGGTAGAACGGATTAGCTGGCAAGCTTTTTGCACTTCCTTAATGAACTTCCAGTTCTTTGGATAAAGCTGAGGATAAAGACGAAGCATTTGTGAGATTAGATATAAAACCTTTGAGCGTTCAGGTTTCCCCGTTCACACGGCAAATTCCTTACCTGAAACATGGGATTCCTTGACTCGTTAGTCATTCCAACAAGACACATTTCTATGGCCTTTGGGAAAGGAGAGTTGCATTCCGTCATCAGATCCAAGTCTACCCCAAAAGCCACCTAAAAATAGAGGGTCAAATGCATTGCAAAAGTGTTAGCATGTTGTTGTTGGTTGACAAAAATTCTTTAAATAATTATTGAGTGTATGTCTGAACAATTGTGTTTGGTGGTTTCAGGATTCATTTGAATGTATTGGACCTACTGTGTCATTAATCAAACATATTACCAATAATCCCCAGGGAAACCATGAATAAAATGCTGGGTGCTGGTCAAATCAGTGTTTTGACAGGTGAAAGACATCTGAGGATATTGTAATTTAATTGTAAACCTGAACAATTTACAGGCAACTCCACAGAGGGGCTGTGTCCTGTGAATGGTTGATAGGATTGTTACCTTGGTGATGACATCCAGGGTGAGACAGTTGCACATGTGGAGCATGTTGGCTTCGGTCTGGCCGTCAGCCATGTCTGCCAGTTTGTCTATCATCCTTTCCGCCCTCTCATTAAAAGTTCCAATCAAACCTCTTAGGTACCTAAACAATGACTTCTTTTCAGTAAAATTCCAAGGTTTTATCATTTTATGACCATTCTTGAAGACTAACATTCAGTTTCAAATATACCTTATATTAAAGAGGTCATCAAGAAGTAAACTTTTAAATAGAAAAAAACATTTATGTGAAAAAAAGAAAAATGCAAAACAGCTATATAAACATTGATACCATGAGAGCAATCACTTGCACCATATCATGCCAAAGATTCCAAGTATCCAGTCCCTGAAACTATGAATAGCTGACTTACAGGCTGCTGAAGGCTGGGTCCATGATCCGGCGCTGTTTGTACCACTGTTGATGATCCCTAGCTGTTACCAGCCCGTTACCTAGAAACCTGTAGATAAGGTAAGATATAGCCTACAAAGGCAAAATTGTTTGCCAAAATACACATTCCCATTTAGATTGACTCTAGAATTACCTTAGCCCAAACAAATAGAATAAGGGCTTATAAACCATGTCATCTTTTGGATACAATGGGGACATCATGATCTCCTATTGAGAAAAAAAGATAACAAATAAAACAAACTGCACTGTAGTCTACAGCATATTGCCATTTCAATAGGTCTGTTAAAGTACTCTGCACAATGTTTGTTATAACCTTTGTTCAGGGGCAGGTAGAACATGCAAAACATGATTCTATTACGGTTTTATGGCTCCTACCTTAGTGGCATCTGGACAGTGAACAAACAGAATCACCATATGAAAAGAATTGATGCGGAACACAGGTCCATAGACTTCAGCCCTGTCAAAGATAACAATTGTAGTTAAGTTTTATTTAATCGGCAGAAACATAGCTATGTGCCAGACAGTTGGAGTTTGGTACGTGAAGCTTAATTGGTGGAACTGGTCTACTTGAATATTCACATATGTGGTCAACATTTTCCTGCAGTTTTCTACGAAATTGGTTAAGTTCCATCTCACCATTGTAGAAATTGATCATGAATAACCCAATCATCTCTCATTTCCCGAATAAAAGTAAGCAAATGTCCGAACAAAAAACTGTGGGAGAGAGAACAAGTATTATAGCGATATAAGTCCATCATAAAAGTCTGATCGAGGCGAATCTTATTGTTTTTTCGAATTACGCAAAATAAAGTGACAGATGCATTTCCTTACTTGTCTCTTGGTGGCCCAGGTATGTGGTCATATTTCCAATGTATATATTTGATGTATAGGCAAAATCCGAGAAAAAATATAAATGCTACGCCAAACAGATATAACAAGACTTGAACTGCCCATCCTGAACTGACCTGAAATACAGACATGTTGTTTTCTGAACAACAAACGCAGTTGGCACTGATTGACTGTGTCGAACTCCCATATCCTCCTTCTACACCGTTGACCACATGATTTCCGGGATTGTATGCTTGTTATGCTCAAGAATTAAAAACACAATATAAACTTTAAAACCAACGATCTCTCTAAACAATAATATTTGGGCCGCACACCAAGTGGAACCATTCCATGTCTCAATCACTGAGTGCATTTTTAAGAGCATTTTAAAAGTCGTAAAATATACTGGAGTTTTTGCAGCAGGTTCCAGCGCTGGCCAAAGTAGGTGTTCCGAAGCCACTAAAAGCGCGTTTTACAGTGAAAAGCAATAAGTCAAGATTAAAATGACTAGTGCCCAAGTTAAAAAGTTGGCATAGATAGTCAGGAGTTTCTCTACGAAGGCTCAATGAGGCGAGTCCTTTTCCCTCGTAAAACTCAGTGATGGTGTCAGATTTAATAGCATGCTCAAGATATAGTTGCATACACATCATGTAATCCATTAGTGGTGTGCTCTATTATTGTGTGATATTAATGAAGTCTGTAGCAGAAGAACAAGAGTGAGTGAGAACAACAGCTAGAATATTGTAGAGAGGTTTGTGTACCCTTCCTGTTTAGGTGCAATAAGATGTCAGACTTTATGACCGGTCAGTCAGATGGCATTGTTTATGGCCCTGTATAAAAGATAGGAGCAACCTTTGAAGCAGAGATAAATGAGAGGGCTGTGGGGGAGGGGCTGATTGTGGATCGGGGAGGCCTCTGGCCTTTGTCTTAGGAGAGGCCTGTTTATGCAGAGGAGCACGGGGCCAGGTGGGAGAATGTTGGGGGTTGTGACAAAGGGGCAAGGAGTGACCCAGGCTTAGGAACAGCAACAGATAGCTGGTCAGAACCGGTTCTTAGCTGCAATCTAGAAGTCAGCAGACAGGGTGAAACTACTATAACAGCTAGAGACAAAGGAAGAGAAATCAGACTGGCAGAGGGAACTGGGGCGTCACAGTCTTCTCCACTCTCCTTATATTCAGCTTTGCGGGATATGAGTTAAGGTAAACTGCTATTATTACAATAATTGCTTAAAGGTTAGTTAACCATATGCGTGTGATAATATACATATACTCTGAGTGAATTAAAATACGATTTGACTAAACAACTGTCTCCACTTGTGATCCTTCCTCTGGAATAACGGACTCGATGAGAGAGGAGGCCAAAAGGTCTATCTCGACAATTGGTGAGAAACTTGGCATTACAATTACAATCTAAGGAACCATGTAAAACAGTAGGCTAACAATTGGCTGCTTTGAGGACAGCGGGGCATGCACACAGGGGCACCGACAGATATTTTTGGCCCCATGAAAAGATATCACATTGGGCCCCACCACTCAGGGTCACGCCAACTGTGCAATTGATGTAACCACACTGACAAAACCCAATCAACCCGTTCATAACTACACTTGATGGCTTGCAACTCTCTTGTAGTCCAATACTTACTGTATGGTATTTATTGACTGTGAGCTGTTAAAATAAAACACTGTGCAGCATTGTGCGTACAATGAAATTAACTATTGATGTAAGACTGATACCCTGTATGAGAAATGTCCTATTTTACAGTCTAAATGCCATTTTAATGGTTATCGTATTGACACCTCTTCCTCTACTTCCACACTCCTCCCTGAAAACTCTATCACTTGAAGAGGGCTCTGGCTCTGCAGAGTGTACTTGACGCATATGATAAATATCCTATAATGTAATACCATTTGTAATGACATTATAACCAACATTTTAGTTGATGCACCATTGAAAAAAATGTACGCTCTGAATCCTGCAGAATATTGACCCAAATTACCTGCACCACCACTACTAATCCACCAGTAAATCACCCTATTTCAGTTTGCATCGAAGCTATGGAGACATACCTTGGCCATATGACTTGAAGGTATTACTGTAACATTGGCTGTCACTTATGCAGACTGAGTCACTCAATGTTTCAAACTGTCAAGTATCCAATACAGATTATAGGCTGTTTTTGTTTAATATAATGATCATTATGTGGAAAAAGGATTGTGGTGTTTGAATTCTTGAAAAGGTTTAAATAATTATTTTTTTTCTTAATAATGAAAAAGATCCCAAGGACCCCCTGCAATTTTGCCAAAGGACATTCAACTCAATGCTGCTTACCTCCCTCTTCAGCTGGGACTTGGGCTGGTTCATTGGTAGATAATACAGAGGCTCTCGATGTTTACTGTTTGCCGTTCGTTTTGTTAGTGCATTGTAAATAAAATATATTGACTAAGAATTACCTAATATTTTAATACATTTGTAGGGCCCCTGTCAGTCACAGCCCCTTAGAATAATCCTACGAGGTTCACCTAGCTTCAGATGCATTTTTAAACTTCCCCCATGGAGTGGAATTGTGAACACGCAAATCGGTGGTTTATCCTCACCCAACAGACCTTTTCCTGGACTTAGACTTGTATAAACTGAATGCAATTCTCGAAAGTATATGTCAATGTAGTTTTTAACCAATAAAGGTTGATTTCATGTGGCATGTAGGCCTATTGTCTTGTAGATGAGATCACTTTAAAAAAGATAGTTTACTGAATTTTGCACACACTTTCTGTGTACTGTATTGAAAACATTGCAATATGATCATGCCTGAAAACACAAGCTTTTCAGATGAGTCATCACTGTGCGACACGCACTTATTGAACTCCTATCTATCCACTGTGCAAGGATTAAATTGAATGATCTGAGAGCTATTCCGAGCTCTGTGTCTCTTACGTTTTTGATCCAATTGTGCTTCTTGCCACATTTCAGCTTGGTGCCGTCTCCCTCTCCCCCCATATCTGCACATCTGCATCAGTGGTGAGGGAATCCCTCCATGACTCAGAAGAGGATCAGCATCCACGCATCAAGCGTACATGTGCGTAGGTGGCCTGTCTGGTTTAGCTTTGATTCAGGCTCCAAACAAGCATGCCACGGAATATATACAATTACACTCCTAGTTTCCAGTAGTGCTGGTGATTGGGTAATTGTTGTAGTCAACGGAATCCGAGGAAATGCACAGGTTTAAAAAATAGCTTCGCGTCACAGGGGAAAGAGACGCACATCCCATGAGTATTTTAAAGTTTCAGAAGCTGTCGGACTGATTCATGAGCTTTGCTTCAAAACATATTAGTAACTCATCATGGAACTTATTTATCTTTGAAATGTGAGGATCTCTGGGGTGGAACGTTGGACAAAATGTCAAACCTAGAAATGGAGCCTTGTCCCAGGCATTATATTGAGTGGGCTCCCTTAACTACGTGGTTCTTACAATGTCATTTTCATCTGTGGCTGTCACGCCTTTTGTGGGAATTCCTCCCTCTTCAAATTGATTTTCTCGGCGAGTAGTTGTAGAGATGACTTCAAGAGACAGTGCTGTTAACTAGTAGTCTCAGACACAAATGCAGCCGAAATAATTGATATGGTTGATTATAGCACATTCTCCTAGTGCCCTAATGAGCCTGTCAGTTGTCCTTCATCAGTCATTAAGGCCTATTTGTTCCGACGGTTTACATTGGTATTGTTTTCCCCCTCAGCATACACTGACCACAAGCTAGAATAAGGGTGGCCTTCAGTTCTGCATTATTCAAATGTCTTATGATTACCGAATTGTGCAAACAACTTAAAGAACTGAAAGACAATACATAATTTTTAAGCCCGTTTGATGCAGCTGGATGCTGCCCTCAGTTCAGGAATGTATTTGGGGATGTTAGCCAGCAGGGGGTGGTCTAGATCAGATGTTAGAATTTCCTACTGCTTTCCGACAGCAAATGGGGAAAGGTGAGCTATCAAGTTGACATAAAATAGAACTGTTACGGTGAACCAAAATAAAGGTGTCAGTGAAAGAAAGTTGAAAAGAAGTTCTCTGTAATTTACTATTGTCGCTCATTTGATAAATCTTTGCAAAGTGAAAAAGCTTTCATTTCACCTTAGTTATCATTATTGCATTACACTTGCCACAAACCTCTTCCTAGCAATATGAGCCCAATCCAGCCTGGGACTCAGACAGATGAAGTTCTGGTTAATTATCAATAAAAGCAAAGCCAGTCTTCCCTCTCATCTGAAAAGGGTTAAAGATCATGATGCTGGGCCAGGGGCCGGGGCTGTGTGTAAGTGCTGGAGGCGAGTGCCCTGTGTTTGATGTTGTGTTCTGGCTGGCTGTCTGCCCTGGCTGTAGTATTGGATCTTCAGGACTGTCTCCTGGCCCAAGGTATGGCCACGACTGCACCTATGATGAATACACCGACGGAGAGCAAGCTTAAATTACGACTCCCACTGAACATAGCAAACAAACAAGGTTTTATCGTCAGATTCCTCTCAAGGAATTTCAGTTTGTTTTTTCATTTGCGACTTTTCCGGATATTGCTGTCCCATATTGGGATTACATGTAGGGCCCAGTGTTGTCTTGGCTGCAAGTTTTATGGGCCGCATACTTCTTTAATGTCATTACCATGGAAGCCAAACGTACCTTTACTCTGCTTAAGTTAAAATTGTGGTCATGAATTGGTCATGGGTGAAATACAGTGGGAAGTTTATTAGACTTACCTAAAGCAAGTTGATGTTTTGCCTTGTCGGCCTGTGTTACTTGCAAAGCCCATAGAATAAGTAACAATCTTTATTGCACAGAACCCGCCTTGGCTCATAATTGGAGAAATTGAGTAAGAGTTTGGATAGGCTTAACCCAGCTGACCTGATCAGGTAAAAACAAGGCCTTGTTTGTGTTAAGGAATGGGATCAGTCACCCTCAGGATAAGCCATAAGATCCTATGGCATTCACGTGAGCAATTAAAAGAAAGCGAGTGTGTTTTTTGGAGAGCAGCTTTCTGCGGGTGTATGGTTGCACTAGCATGTTTTTGTGCAGGTCCTCATCATGGGCGATCCCCCGGGGTCAGGGCTAAAGACACTGCGTGATTTTGGGCGTGCAAAGGCACTGAGCACAGCCGGCTCGCTAACTTGCTGGTGGGTCAGACCGATTTATCCACAACACACTCATAGGAAATCCACTGTTCCTGACGGCCTCGAAGAGCAAACAGCTCTGAAACCACCAAGTACTGGCAATAGGCCTAGGTAGCCATGACTAAAACTAAAGGTAGGACTGTAAAGAATCCCCCCCACCCCCCAAACATCCAACCCTCAGCCCCACCCTCACTCACAATCCAAATAGCATGTACAATGCACTGCAGTTGTCAGTCCTACACCTACCTCAAAGCAGCAAAGGTTTTTACACAGTGTGCCACTGTAATCACGTTTAAATTCTGAGCGTACGTTCTCTGCCCATTTCCCAGCATTTATTTCAGCATTTTGGTACTGTTATTGGAACTATTGGAGGTATAGGTTGATTGGCAGATTGATTCTGAGGTGTTTTCAATGCAAAAAAAACATGCTTGGATATAGCATGTTAACTACGTAAGTATGCCGTGAGTAGCTGTGCATGCCCAGCCACTGCTCACATGCACATTATATTATGCCACTAACTCCAATAAAGACCCAACTCTTTCCTCATTCAAGGTTTGAGATAAAATTGTACAGCCAGACCCTCCTAAACGTTCTTCTCCTTTCCTTTCATGTTCTTTTCTTTCTTTTCATGCTCTCTCTCTTTTTCTTTACTCTTTCCGGCCTTCTCTGTTCTGTCCACACATCTGTGGTTGTTTATCTATTAATCTACAGCACAAATGTGGTGTGCATGTGTCTGGCAGCATTCCACAGGGTGCTCATCTGCAGTCACAATGTGAATCACGTTCGCTACAACAGAACTGTAGTGGACACACCCTCCTGCTCTGCATTAACAACCCCTGTGTCTGAGCATAAACCGGGGGTCTAAAATTAAAAAAGCTCAGGAGGTTCAGTCACTATTATTGAAGGACTGGGCTTAAGCTTTAGCCCATGATGGGTATAATGATCCTTTGTGGCGTGCTAAAAGTAAGTCATGATTTAGGGGCAGCTAGGTTTCTTTAGAAACAAATGCATGCCTGATTTGAAAGAAAAAACAACAACAATGTCAAATGAAGACGCATTGAGCATTTTACCGGGTGTGAGGCTCGTTACAGAAATGCTCATGGACGCTGCGACCCTTTCCATGGTGAGCCTACGATAGCTTGAGATAAACACTTTTCACCGTGTTTGACACACGTGCCTGACTTAATGTTCCATAGGAAATGTACTGGTATTCAGTGTTTTATTTTCCCCTCGGGACCTCAATAATGAAATGGAGAGAGACATGCGTCATGACCTATAGGAATTAGAGTCGTTCAAAGAAGTATTTGGATTACCTAAGCCTGTGGATTTGCATTGCCCTGACCTCTGTCTTGGTAATCCCCTGTCATCTAATCCCCTTGTATAGAGTATACCGACAGAGTTGATGATTATGTACAGGACAACCTAGAAAGGAGAGTAGGGATTGATGGTAGTGAGGGCAGATGTAAACATGAATGTACATGGGGATACGGCCATATGTTTCGAGAACTTATGGCATGAGAGATTTGCCCGGTTTTGTTCAAACAGAATTCCCTCTGAAAGAATGTTGCCATGCGAGCAAAACATATTCCCCTAACTCCGTTTGATGCCTTTTTTTATCCACCATGCATACTCCACATCGTTTAAGATAACATCTTCGTCTAAGGTTAAAACATTTGGAGTACAATATTTTGAAACAGTCCGGATAATTCTCTTGCTGTTCAGTGAGATGGTCACTTCAGTGGCTTAACTTTAATGTACAGTGAACTGTTTTTACTTTTCACTGGTTCATCTGGTCACGAAGTAACGCAAAGTTAAACGTAGTTCTTCTGAAATCTGATGTTGTGTGTCAACCACTGGGTGTAGGTGGGTCACCTTTAAATTACCTCTGTTCTAATAAGCGCAAAGTCAGCATATTCTTTACTTTCTGATATCTAGTCAGACAGATTTGACATAAATATTTGGCAAATGAAACAATTAGGGCATAAAGTTAGACTAGCAGTTTTTAAGTTGTGTGAGTAGGTCACACAAGGCATCTTATATTATACATACAATATAGTTATTATATCCGTTTCTACATTTGTGTAGTATGTTTCTACTTGTTTTACTTGAATCACTGAGCACCGAGTTAAACATTGCATATTAAGTCGGCAAATGCCTGAAGGGCTGATCTTTAAAATGTGGGTCTTTGAAAGAGTTATTTATCCGAAATGACCTATTCCACTTTCCGCTTCCATCTTTTTGTCTTAGCAAAGTTAAAATCAACACACCATCGACCCTTTGATGGCTGACGTTGTTTGCAATCAACAAAGAAGACAAATCCCTTTTCCTCCAGAATAAACAGCACACAGAATAAAACACTTAGCCCCTTACTGACACTATTTATGAAGTCTCGGGCCTTCTTGCTTACAATTGAAACCAGATTGCTACCAGGACAATTGTTCCCTGGCCCTCTAGAGAGCGGTTGGTCGATGTCTGTTAGGGGCAGGTAAGGTCCCGCTCAGGAGAGGGACATGCTCGACCTCAGACAGAGGAGCTGCTACGGGGCTTAAAGTGATCAACATTTTGGGAAATAAGATATGCCCCAACTTACCCCTAGTCAAACGAGATGATTGATGTCAAGTTCATGTCCGTACGTCCAGTATTGAGTTAGTTACGCGGTAGTAGTAGAAGTAGCCTAGCGATATAGTAAGCTCAAGGTAACCGTTAGCATGGCTCCCAAGAGTGACTAAATACTCCTTAAAAAAAATTCTAAAGCTAGGTTATTTACATGAAATATTTTCGGTATTTCGCTCATTTCAAAGTGAAATTGTAAAAGCAATAACAATAATAACAACGTCTTGCTTTTACATTTTCATTTCAACACGTGCAAAATACAGAAGATGTCAAATGTAAATAACACAGCTTTGGATTATTTTTAAGGAGTATTTAGTCACTTTTGGGAGCCATGCTAACGGTTACCTCAAGCTCACTATCTCTCTTGGCTACTTTTACGACTATCGCGTAACTAACTCAATACTGAACGCACGGACATGGACTTAAGTTGGGGCACATCTTATTTCCCAAAATGTTGAACTATCACTTTAAGACTGTGAGCCTAGCGAGGGAAAACATCCTCGCCGTGGATCCTGAACTTTCAACCTTATAGTGCCATACATAATGAAGTTGAATTCAGGTTTGCCCAATGCCACATGTCACTCATGTTTCTAGGCTTATAAAGCTGATAACTCATACTGTGGATGAGTTATCCCCAACAACAAAAAAGAGGGTTTCTGTAGACTGCATACTGCAACATTAGACAGAAATAATTACACTTGAGAAGAGCCAGGCGATGAATGCAAAGTCTTTATAGTTTTCATGTGAATTATCACAACATAATCATTGAACACGGGAGTACAAGGTCAAATATACAGACATTTGAAGATATTGAAGTGTTGTGAGGCAAGTGGTTTCCCTTTTGACTTCGAGCGAGTGCCTGCGTTTCTCAGTCAAAAGCATAGTGCACCATGTGGAATATAATCATTTCAAAGCTTCAGCATTAAAAAAAGAACTGACAAATAAATACTGTACAAGATCATATGAAATACTAGTTTCAGACATCACAGAAGATCATGCTTTTAATAGAACACTTGACGAAGAATGCAGCATTTCTCGTAAAATATTAGGTCCCTTAACAATAATTCTAATGTATCAACAAACGACAAAACACGAGTACATTTGATATTCATACACATATCGTTTTGAATACATACGTATATCTTAAATAAAGTGCCATTCTTGACAAATTATGATTTCAAAATGCAAAAGCATGCATCTCAAAAGAGAATTCCTGAAAGAGGTTTGGAGCATAAACGTTAGGCTTCCCGCCATTGGTTTCAACAGCAGTGACACCTTTCAGACAAATACAAAGTATTTTAGCATAACCACAACCGCTATTCAGCTGCAATTCTAATCATATTGATTATTCATCACCTGCCAAAACAGCAGAAAAAGATGTAGATGACTGCTTTATATTTTGTTCATATCTATGTACCATTGTAAATCTGAATAAATTTGCACTTTGAATATACAAGTGCTGTGCCATCAAGGTAGTTATTAATCTGTTTAACTGTCAGTCTGTTAATCCCCCTTGATAAAACTGCTGTGTCATTTCTGTAGCGGTTCTTTAAAGCCACTATAGGTAACTTTTTTGCATTTCCGTATTATCAATACATGTCTTTTGATTGCACATTGTAATGTCTATGGGAGGATGAAACATTTGCGGTTCAGATCAGTCCTCTTGAAGTCTCACTATTGAATATTAGTTTTGTCTGCCACCGGGTATGATCTCCCACGAAACTGTTGACAAATTGCTTTATGGCACAAGAAGGTGCGTCACTAAACCAGGAGGAGATTTATTTTGGCGGCTTATAGTCGTTGATCGTGCACGTCTTCTTTGCGACAGTTAGGGAAAATAATTACACCACGCCAAAATCACCTCCTACAAAAAGTTACCAATAGTAGCTTTAAATGTCAGTAAAACTGTGAAACATCCACTTAGCGGTTATCCACCTGTCGTCACATTTGCTATGCAGATAGTGGAGTGGAGTTGAGGTACACTTATATCCATAGCTAGTCAGTGTTCAATATGTTTTATAAAACCAAAATATTTTCCCACACATTTTTTGACTTAGTAGATTATTTAATTGAATGGGTATGTCTTTGATAAACACATATTGTGATCCGCATAATTCTATGAGCCATATTTAGTTTTCCCTGGTGTTGGCTAAAACTGTATAGCACTGCGGAACGGTACACTTTATTTAAAGTGTAAGCTTCGTAAATCATAGATATCCTTTGTACATTGTAAATCTAAAGAATATGTGTCATCATTAGCAGCACATGTACCATTGATGGATTGATGGACTCACTGGAAAATATTCCTCTCCTGCATACCATTAATACAAACTAAGTTTCAATCAATCAACAGAATTGGCCCTCGTCGAAGCTGTTGGCCACTGCTGAAGGGCAGGAGCAGAGGCAGCTGGGTAGCTCGGACAGGACCTTGTGGAGGTACCTCTGGAGGAACTCGCTCTTACCGCTCAGCCACTTCTCACAGCCGTCCACATCTGGAAGAAGCGCCATTAGCTAGGACTTGATATCACTGGTGTTATTTCTGTTTTCGCTAGTCCTTACTGATGAACGTTGCAGCTTTAGGAATCCTTCCGTTGGACTCTCCCAGTATATTCCCTGCCTGCACATCGCTTATACAAATCACACTGAGTTTGCATGCTTTCCACGCACAGCACAATGAAAGGGGGAGACGTGAAAATGGACTTCAGTGGGGAAACTTTGAAACATTGATGGGAAAAGTCCAGCGGCTAGGCATCACGTCTCAAGGCCCACATGATCGCGCAGCACACACACAAAAGGAGATCAGATAAAGAGCTTCATGTCATGCTGTGACGTAGAACAGGTTGGCAAGCGTTGAGGCAGTGCTGCATCTTTTATTGTCCATATGGTTCAGCAAAGTCCGGTTCAGTCAGTCTGAGCCAGCCTGGTGGAACAGGGCGCAGCGCCAGATCCTAACTTCAGACACTCATACTTGGTCATTACCGATGTATGCTTGACTTGGCTAACATGACCCGTTTTAAAAGTGTAGCCTAATACACAGTGAACGCTCAGCCTCTCTTAAATTAGGATTAGCCCCCCCACCCCACCCCACCGCAGCCCCTCTGTGATAGCGAGATTCGTTAATTCTATGTATGTGTGTGTGTGTGTGTGTGTGTGTGTGTGTGTGTGTGTGATTATGGGTGTGTATGTGTGGTTGATTTGGCTGCTCGACAGATGGCCCGCCCTCAGTACTCCCGGGCCTCCTCCAGCTCGTTCATGAACACGTCTTCGTGAGGGTTTTCTGAGCAGCCCAGGCCGTTGTTGGGCGGCCGCACCCCGTGGAAGCGGCTCCAGTCCCCCTTGCACAGGATCCATGGAAGTACGTCCACTTTGAAATGCAGCTCGGGCGAGAACTCCGTGCTAATTAGGTTGGGCGTGCCGGCGCCTTTCCCCCGCGTTATGAGCCGCCTGCGGTCGTCGTAGCAACAGTGCTGCGCCGCCAGCGTGGCCGCGTCGCCGGAGAGCGCAGAGCGGAGGCAGGTGCGCGCCGACGGCTTGTAGATGTCCAGGCGCTCCTTGGGGCCGCTGGCGTCGCGCCAGCGGAAAAGACGGTCGTGTCCCTCATCGAAAACGCTGGCCACGGTGTAGGCCGCCTCTGAGGGGTAGGAGCAGGGGCAGCTGGGTAGCTCGGACAGGACCTGGCGGAGGTACCTCTGGAGGAACTCGCTCTTACAGTTCAGCCACTTCTCACAGCTGTCCACATCTGGAGGGACAAATATCAACAACTTCATTCAAATATTGCGATATTACGTAGTTATTACTATGTCGATACATAGATATTGCTGTGTAATATCCGTGACCTCTTTAAGCTTTGAACATAAGGGTAAATACAAAGTGTTTCGAACGGACCTGTTCCAAAAGGTTCTGTGCCGTTCTCCATCTCGAAGGGGAAAGGCTCCGCCACGGTGTTGATGTCATCTAGGAGAGGAGAAAGATGTTAAAGGTTTAGACCGTTACCAAGACATTGACCAAGTCATCTCCTCCATCAGCAGTCTGTGATGTCGGCCGTATTAACAGAAGCACTTTGTTTATGGGTCATACATCGCATTGAAGTCTCACCTTCACACGGGTCCAGGTCACACTTTGCAGCCTCGGTCAGAGTGCAGGAGTAGCCACAGGAGCGTGTCCTCTTCCTCTCCGCTTGCCCACAGGTCGAGGAGCAGGGGGACCAGGCGGTCCATTCCTCCGTCTCCTTCTCTGTAGGATGGAGAACGCATGCAAAAAGTTGAGCCCGACAACAGGATTTTGCACAGTCCTCAGTCCTCCTCAGGGCAGGCTTTTCGTGCATAAATGTTATCCTTGTTGTTACTATTTAGTACTCAGTCATTAGCTTCCATAAATGCTGCATCCATCTTATACGTTTCTTTTTCGGCAGCTACTATTGACTGTAACAGTATCTATCGATGTTAAACAGGAACAAGAACATCTGATCACATAGAAATCCGTGAGAGTTGAAACCTACTTCTTCTTGTTAGGGGCCCTACATAGTGCGTGCGGTTACACGGCAACATTAAAAGCTTTTGGTTTGTATGGTGCGCGTGTTTAATGAGCCACCGAGGAGTGCAGGAAAATAACAACTTCAAACAGATGATTGGAATTATGAGCATCAGGAGAAAGTCCTCTGAAAACCGTACAAAAAAAAACATGCCAAGAAATTCCCATGAAACCATGGGGTGTGGTGGAGACAAGGGCCTTGCGCTAATGCTGTGTGCAGTGTGTGTTCACTATGTGGATAGATAGGATATAGGATGACACACACACAAACACACAAATGCATTATTTCTTCCACCTGAGATACTATTCTACGTCTCTCTTCCGCGGTAATATTTTTCGTAATGTGGTTTCTTTTGAAAATAACAAGCCTTTGGTAGTGCTGTAATTCTCGATCAACAAACAGAGTCATTTCTTCCGCTAATGTCACCTCTCTCATGCCAGCCTAAAAGGGGCCATGCTAAATTAGAGAGAGCACTTGTGCTGGGCCGAGCAATCCGCCTGCTGAAAGCCCCCCTGCTAGTGTTAATGATAGCCAAAACAATTCGGCCCCTCCATTACAGATGAGGTGGGCAGAATAGAAATGGGCACCTTTTGGGATGATGCGCGGGCCAGCCAGCCCCGGTTTGGTCTTTGTGGATGTGCCAGCTTGCAATGAGGCCACACACCGGATATAGACAGGAGAGCCTTAATTAAGGCTGTCGAAAGCGGGGAATGCCTTGTTTTATGTTTCCCAGGCTTTTATGTATGACCACTTCATACACTTGCTCAGTGTTTCCCGCACATGTACTTCATTTGGGTCGAGGAAAGGTTTATGTTACAAACATATGGGGAAAGACGCATATTTCTATATGTAATGACGGCTGTTCCCAAACACCTCGATATGCTAAAGACAATCATTCATGGATATAGAGTCTATGCAGTCCTTTTGGTATTGGTTTATTCCATATGGCAGAAACCTTTGGCACATCTTATCTTCGGGGTTGAGAAGGACTGTAAGTGCTTAATAGATACGTGAGCTTTGATTCAAAGCAATCATGCTGGTTTTCTATAGGCTCCTTGTTATGGCGAGCCAATGTCCCCGCCTCCTGCCCTCTCTGTTCCTCCCTTCTATTCGCTCCTACGCTGAATAAGGGCTTTCCAGCCACTAGGCATGCTGGTCTATTTTTCCCACCAGAGCAAGAGGAGGAGAATTAAGAGAAACAAAAAAACAATAGAGGCGTAATGTTATGCGCGACACTGAAAAGCCCCCCTTTCGAATTCTTGAAACGACTCAAAAGGGCCGATCCCGCCGAGGGCAGCGAGGACCGCCAGAGCCTGGAGCCGGGGGGGAAGTGATGAAAGAGCCAGCCAAATGGCCCCTGTCATTCTGTGTTCCCAAAATGCCCTCTTTAATTGTCCACCAGCAGCGGGCTGTTTTGTCCGGGCGGAACAGCGGCCGCCTCACGCTGCCATTAGCGAGCGCATCGGGCCCTTCTTCAAACGGACAGGCCTCTCCGGCCGGCAGGCCCAGTGTCCACTTCAAAGCGGGCGTGGACCACAATGGCCTGACGGTCGAGTGCCCGTGCCCATCCCCCCCCACCCCCCCCTCAGCTCTCTCCCTCCCTCAGGCAGTTAAGCCTCCGTGCAGCCTCTATGTCTTTCCCCCTCCCTCACCTGCCCCCCTCCGTCCTTTGCTAACAGCAGGCCTGCTCCTCTCCTTCCTTTCATTACTAGAAATACATCACAAGTAGTGAAAAAAGTGTGCAGCCATGTATCAAGATGGTTTATGATCTATGGTCATCAAATGGGGGAGCCTTGTTGCAATGAGGCTGCTCCTAGCCAGCCGGTGAGGGGAGGCGCTCGGCGCCGCTCACCGTAGTAGCTCTGCGTGCCGTCCCAGCCCTCGTTCCAGCGGCTGTCCCAGTCGCTGCCCACGCCGCTGGGCAGGGGCTCCTCGCTGCCGTACTCCAGCGGGTAGTCTTCCTCCTCCTCCTCCTCCTCCTCCCCGGTGTCCTCCAGGCTGGAGCGGCCCGTGCCGTCCTCGCCGGAGTCCGAGTCGGTGTAGCTCCAGAACAGAGGCCAGAACAGCTTCTTGCCCCCCGGCCAGTCCACGGTGGAGGACGGGGAGGAAGAGGAGGGGGGCAGCCACTCTTTGTCCTTGCCCAGGTCCGTCTCCGCCTCCATCTGAGGGTCGTCCACCACCTCTATGGTGACCTGTGGGAACACGCAATGGAAGAACAATCTCAACGCGGGTGGTTTTGCTCACTCATACATGGAGGAGGACATATTTCCAAGTCATCCAAGAAGGAAACACAGTGATAATTATGTATCAACAATGTAATAACTGTGCACTGAAAGAAAGAATCCTGTCTTTGGAATCATCCATACTGATTTGCCATGTCTTGTATGCTTGTATGAGTCATCCTTGATTGGCAGTTAGTTCCAGGAGACTTGCTTCAATGGATTAAACGGCAGGCATTACACAGGGTTAGATATTACACTGAAGCAGGTAGTAACTAGCACTAGACTCATTTGTTTAATGCTTTGTTGACCTGGCTTTTTTGCTTATTGGCAAGACGATAGGGTGAATCATATACCATAAGACTTCATTCAAGATTGTATTATTTATCAACTTGGGTTAGTTAGCCTCACTCCTACAACACAGCATAAACATGAATGTATGCTTGAAAATGAACTGTGTGTTGGCAGACAAATCGATATTCGACCATCTCTGAGGCCTGTGTCCGCTGACCTGTATGTTAGGGTTGTGGGGGCTGATGTCCGCGTTGGCCAGGTCGGGGAAGTTCTTCAGGTCCAGGACAAAGGGCTTGGTCTCTTCCTCGGGCTCGGGTTGGGGCAGGACCCCCACAGAGCGGTGTGGGGAATGGGACCAGCGCCTCTGGTGGGTGTGGGGCTCCGGCAGAAGGCTCTGGACCTGGTTCTGCTGCTCGAGGTCCTCCAGACTGCGGTGGGACCCCCTGTGAGGCGGCTGGGCATGTGCCTGAGGAGTACAAAAAATATTATATTTAAAATGTGTTGCTCTTTACTTGACAATTTATTTTTTTTGTCAAAATAAATCTATGTGTCAATGGCCTACAATTATTGAAATGACTGTCCAATTCAATTAACTATCATATTGTTGTATTCATTATTTTTGGACAGGGAACCAAAATGAACCAAAACCAAGTTACCTGAGGAGAAAACCCCTACTTATGTTGAATTCCAGTAACCATCCAAAGGACCCACCAAACAATCAACCAACCGACATTTTCTCTACTCTTTTTCTGTTTTGTTCCCATGGCATCCTGCCCCCGCTGACAAAGAGGAGCCTGTGCCAGATTCTCCCATTTTAATGAGAGGGCCTGGGAGGCGTGGGACCCCTGGGCTGTACTGTCCACACTGTGTCTGAACCTGCCGTGTCCTGCCTCCCCCTATACCTTGCTAGCAGGTCAACACCGCGGACACGTCCATGGGAAGTTAGCTCGTAAAGCCGTAATAGTTAATCACATTCGTCAAAAAAATTATAATAATCGTGATGTTGCAAAGTATTAGCAGTCATTGGTGATGGGGCAGGGTGGGGGTAGAAGGAGGACATCTATTTTGAGCCTCAGTCAGCTGGTATCAGTCCACATCCCCCAACCTCCCCCGCTGTTTCCCCTCCCTCTAACCCCCCCCCCCCCCAACCCCACCCCTCCTATCCCCCATCTCTCATTCATGTCTGTACAGTTGGACGTTGCCACTGCAACACAAAGAAGCCCAAGCACATGGCAGGACCGCAGAGTGGAGTCGGATAGGTGCCAGTCAGTGCTAACCAATGTGGTGCCATTGAAGTCAATACGTTTTTTTTGGGGTGGGGGTGTGGTGTGTGTGTGGGGGGTCGGGTGAGGGGGTAATTATCGAAATCTGGATGGCGGAACAACCGTCTCAGAGAGGTGGAGGTCTGCAGGTCCTGGTTAACACACACCGACCTCTTCCTGAGGTTAGCTGGAATTGACTCATACTGTTCAAGCCCCAGGTTCGGTCGTAAGCGGGGGGGGGGGGGGGGGGGGGGGGTCTGGTTTGACACTGGTTTGTCGTCGCAGCAGACACTTGAGCATCAAGACGTTCTATCAAACGTCGTCACTCTGTGTGTTCGGCAGTTTATTTCGATGTGTTCTTGATTTGTCAGAGCTGTGGCTGCGTCCCACAAAAGCATGTCCCACCCATCGATCTTTGTCAAGCGGAAGGCTGGCTCTGATTTTCACTTGACCACTCTCCGTATTGTGCCAGTGAGACATACCAGAAAGTTGCTCTCATGTATACCTCACACTTGCTCTCATGTATACCTCACACACATACACAAGACTAAGACTGGAGTCATGAAGGCCGCATACCTTCACACCTGCCTCATCTTGTCTTTCTACACATCTGGATCCTGTATTCATTTGCCCTGTATATCACTCTCCTCCTCTTTCCTCCTCCCCCTCTTTCTCTCTGATCCCTCTCTCTCTCTATCTCTCTCTCTCTCCCTCCCTCTCAGCAGCGGGGCTCCTTTGATCAAAGGCCCATCGACTGATGGCATGCGGTCGGTCTTTATGAGCCACTATAGATGGTGTGGGAGTCCTGGTCTGGCGTTCCTCCACACAACACTATTGAGACCCCCCCACTCCCAACCCCTGTCTCTATGCACTCAATTTGAACAACAATGCCCCTGGTCCTCCTGTGTAGGGGGTGGCCCAAATAGACAGGGGATCCCTTTAGAGCTGCTGGTGGTGACACACATTCAGACAAGAGAGGAGGTCGACATACTGTACAGTTGAGGTAGCGGGGGTGGAGACAGTCGTGAGTGTGTGCGGGTGTGTGTGTGTGTGTGTGTGTGTGTGTGTGTGTGTGCGGAGGAGGGGTGGAAGGGGGGGGGGATAGCGGGTGGTGAGGCGGTGTGGCAGCTCTGATTTATGTGGCCAAAGATATCAAAGGGCTCTGGACTTGGCCATTTCCAAGCCATTACGGAAAAACAATAAACCATGGAGCCCCTTTGATCGCGCCCCCTTTGGAAATGTTTGGGACAACAAATGCAGGCTTGCTGGAACCAGGACTCGGACAAGGGGAGGGGGGAAAACAGATAGGGCAAACAGGTCTCAATATTTGGGGAAGAGGCCACATATGCACATCCCTCTCCCTCCCTAATATCCTCCTAAGATGAAGGGGGAACCAAAACAGGAAATTCCACTTTACACAAAAACGGGCCAAGGCAAACAATCAAAGAGTTTGACCTCCGACCCTGGCTCCAGTGTTAAGAACCGCGGAGGTTGTTTGCCCCGCTCGGTTACATAAACCTCCAGCTATCGTGCCCTCTACTGTACTCTATCCGAGACAAGCCACCCCGCAAATCCTTCCTATCTTTCTCTTCTTCCTCCCCCCATCCTGCTCTTTTGGACGGGTAACCACGAGGCCAGAGAGAAAAAAAAAGTTGCTTAGTCAGTCACCACGGCAACCTTCTGGAGCGTGGAACACGCTGACTTTTACAGCCTTGGGCTTTTTTCTATCCACTGCCTCTCTCTCTCTGTCTTAACCCTAACCCTATCTTTCACTGGCATCCATCAGTCAAACTTTAAGATGGAGCAACGATGAAGCATCTATAGGAAATAACACAAGACAGAATTTGAGAACATGCAAACACGTTGTCCAACACAAACACAAACGTTGTGCATACACATCCTCACACACACAACCACTAACACATAAACACATAAGCACACACAGAAAAACTGAAACTCTAAGACAGACATTGTCATTGAAATAACCCCTTCAGAATTTAGATGCATGAGTGTGCGCATGAGTGTGCATGCACAGCTCTTAAATTAATTACATGTGCCGCGTAAGAGGAAGTTGTAATGCTCTGCTTAGGGCTGACTAGCCCTTCCAGATACCTTACTATACATGGAAACATAGAGAACAAAGCACATCCAGCAGTGCTGAAGATCTGGTTTTGACTTCCTTTGATTAGAGACAGATAAGAATGAAACATTATTTAATGGGTCTGTTCAATCCATGTGGTGTCATGGGAGGATTTATAAATCACAACTATTATAGTAACAGACTATATATTAAAAAAAAAAGAAAATAAGAATAGTTGTGGCCAACTTAAAATCAGTATATAAAATATTTCATTTACGGACTGCATTTCTTGTTGAAAGTGTTCATATTATGTCCTTTTCAATTTGTTCATGAAACCAAATTAAACTTAGACTTACCTCTATAGACATGCCGTTGTGGAGTTTATTGGCAACATTCTTGTGTTTGGTGGGAAACCCCATTACGAAATTAACAAAAAGCACTAGAAATAGCATCATCAGCATCCGATATCTCCCTCTGGCTTGGCCTGTCGTTTCCATTGAAGACATTCAGCGCAGAACTTTAAGTAAAATTATTCAGAATCCTCAGATTTCTCTTGAATGGATGGAGTTTTTTTAGTTTTTTTTCAATACGTGCGGAGAGTTCTTACTTCCCAGCTAACTTCTAAACCAGACAGGTTTTCAGGCTTGGCCGCTTCGTAGCCTCTAACTTTATGAAGATGCGCGCCAGTGTCCAGCGGTATCCAACGCACTCCCCATCTCTCGCAGAGCGAATGTTTGTCCGTATCGCGCTTCTAGGGCAATGACTGGCATCCGTGATAATTCCAATACAACCAGACGAGCTTTAAATACTAAATCAGTCAAATACCCACGCAATGTCTCCGTCCGCACCGGCGCGCGCGTTTCTTCAGCTACTTTACAATTTCAGTAATTTCTTCGTAGGTGGATGAGTGTTTTCTTCCAATACAATGGCATCTGGAGTTCATTGCGGCCCATGCGTTCTAACCCTGACGTGTTAATCTATCTCCAATTGACGTCGCTCATCCACGCATGCAGGTTGTACCCAGAATGTCGCCTTGAGAGTTTGGGTTAGCATGTATTTTACGCACGCACAGCATTGGTCCCCAAAGCGGATGAAGAAGGTGGGATGCTAATCCTCATGGAAACCGAGGGGGTGGGGAGCTCTAGAAGTTCTGGTTACCCTAAATAGCAATGTGGCACTAGTTTGTGCTCAACAAATGGATAGACATCCTCTAGGAAAATACATTTAGAGAGGATAAGGTGAATGGAAGTGATGAAGGCCCCCACACATTTCAAAATGCAATTTATCTGATCAACGGCTGGTAACATAATATGGTCTTTCAGCTAGACAATTGCCTTTGCAATATATGATGCACAGGGTAACAACTATTTGAAGGCTCTCAGTTTTTTGGACTGTGTGGGTTCCACATAAAAAAACGTACAAGACTGCATACAAAGAAATAATGATTTAATCATCGCAGCACTGCTACCAACAGCATGTCCAAAATATACAATATAATGACTCAACCTGACCTTCTATCAAGAGTCATTGAACTTCCCAAGGGTAAACGAGCGCTGGAACCAGTTTAATTCAGTTCACCAGAAGCAGGTAGTTTTACACACCCTTCTGTGGCAGGCTGAACAATGTCAGTCAATTTCGAAGAGCTCTGATTAGTACTAGCTAACTCATTTTTCAACCCTCTAGTACTTTTTCTTTTCACTCATCTGCTTGGATCCTGGATGTTTCAACCTGAACCACCATCCTGAGTTTTATGCTCATATTGCAAACTGCAATCGCATTATACCTCAAAAGAAAGAAGCACTCGCACCAAGTAGAACATGAAAATTTGCCCAGCTAGCTTTAGAAACAGTAGCAAATCATTTAATTTCAAATTTAAAACAATTTAAAAGTTTTACGACATTAGCTCATGTTCTGCCAAATACATTGCTCAAATATTGCTCAACTGATTTCTTTGCAGTAGAGGACGGAAAAAGAGCACTTTGGAATGAGTCTCACTCTCAGATGACAAAGGAATGACAATAACAAATGTCTGGTAGACAACAATTGACAACCACTGACATTACAACATCGCTGACCTCAATTTGATCCAGACGAAAATCTACCATCTATCATGTTATTCAATTTAGCAAGCATTTGGAGGAATAGTCACATTGCTAGTCTCAGCACCACACTTCCGATTGAACAGGAAGGGGCACTATAAGAAACCAAGAATTTACCATTTTGATCCCAAACAAACAACGTGAACAAACTCAATATACAGACAATTGATACAGTTTTAAGGACGATGACAGTTTTTAACGTATATTTTGTCCATGGTTCAAGACGACTTTACGGTGCTGGTTGACACTGTTGAAACAACCGATACACAAAGGCACGTCAGATATGGAATGCCATTAGATAAGAAGACCATGGTGATACAGTAGCAAAAAAAGACTGCCAGGTAGACCCAAAACCTGCAGTGTCAGTGCTTACATCATCTGTGCATTAGAAATGCTTATCAGTAGCACTAGCACTGAGCCTGTGCGTTAGACTGTGTGTAGTCATATATAAAACACACATACACAAACTGTACACATTTAGAGCTGCTTTAAAGATAATGGAACATTCCACACACACACACACACAAAAACATAATTCAACTGAACAAAAATCATAAATAAAGCTATCTGCAAATCAGACACAGCACTTTAGCGGTGCAGTTTCGTCATATCTACAGATGTAAGACATACAGCGTGTCATTGTACTGGTTTTAGTGATTGACATCGACGCTGGTTAGTAGAAGAAAAAAAAAAAGCACTTGAGTGAAGACAAAATAAGATAACATTTCCAACTGTTTAGGTTCTAGAAACGGTTAAAGACCTCAGGCTCAAGTTTTGCAGTGCAGGTTTAAGTGGTAAATAAGGCTGAAAAAATATAAAGGGTAAAAAAAAACAATATTTAAAAAGGTTCTTTCCCGCCTATGGACATTAACGGATAGGTATTATCTGATAGAATATACGTAATTTTCTTTAGAAAAGAACACAATAATATGCATTCAAGTAAGACACAGATTAAAAGGAAAGCTATAAGCTTGAGATAAATAAACATATTTACATACAACTCTTTGACGTATGTGTGTATCAGAATATCTGGTACACATGGGATTTTGTGAAGACTTGTTCAATAGCTATAGTGGTATATTTTCTTAAGACAATTTTTTCGGACTTGCAGGAACTCTAGCAAGTTCTTACCGCACAGTGCACACAATAGCAATAACATTCACCGAAGACTCTTCTAAGATGGAGGCTAACAGCAAGGCAGTTGCAATAAGTAAAGAGGACAAAAACAGAGAGCACGGAGACACACTTCAAAACGTAGACAGGCGTAAGACGCAAGGTGGCTCGTTTATAGCCATGAGGGCTTTGGTGGCAGAAGATCTGATGAGGGTTATGAAGGGACGAGGATGAAGGGACGAGGATGAGGGGATGAAGGGACGAGGATGAGGCCGTGTGTCCAAGGTGAGGCGGCGAGGGTCACCGCTTTGGTCAGGTGTCGGGAGCGCGGGGGGGGGGGGGGGGTTGCTCAGTCTTGGAGCAGGCTCTCCTCTGACTTCCATCCCAGGGAGGAGCGGGGCTGTCGCCGCCGGGAGTATTTCAGCTGCAGCAGGTCCCCGACTTCACTGATGGCCTCCAACGCCTGGCGGAGAACAGAGACAAAGCGCAGAGGTTAGTCAAAACTAGAAGTTTGCTTTTTGACAGGAAAAAAGCTACGAAGATTTAAAATGAATAATTTTAGACTGTCCGTATCGCGCTTCTAAGGCAATGACTGCGTATCAGAAGGGTGAGAGTGAGGGTCTGGGGTAGACTGAGAACCCCCAAATAAGACCCCCTCCTCCTCCTTCTTCTTCTTTCCCCCAGAGAGTTTATCAGAGTTGCAACACAGAGTGGGACACCTGGAAACAATTCACCTTCACTCCTTTTCATCTCCCCCTGATTCAAGAGAGAGGGAGGTAGAGAGGGAGGAAAGCTAGATTTTTCATGGATAGGGTGTGTGTGTGTGTGTGGGGGGGGGGGGCATCATTCAACAAAGCAAAGATGATGTGTTTTAAATAGGACCATTAACAATGGTGTTTACATGCTGTTCAGAGGGATGGATGAAGTGTCCTTTGAAAAAAGACAGCACAGTCCAACTAATACACTGGGCTGTTGGCACGGTTACCACTCTGCCTGTCCCGGCCCCGTTTTAATAAAGCACATATTGAGATGGCTGTATTGTTTTAGAGAGAAAGACACCGACAGCCACACACACGTAAAACCACCTGTTCTTTATGAATTTTAGATTTTTGAAAAAGAAATTGGGCAGCTCGAACTGTCACTGGTCTGACACTGTCAGCTCCACCTCAACAGCTTCTCCATGGAGAGGAGGAATCCAGACGCCAGGTCAAGGCCGGAGAGGAGACATTAGGACCTAGCCGAAAACGTCTAAAGGCCAAAACCAGAGGGCATCTTTGGGTCTCGTCTCGCTCGCCTACAAAGCTGAACAAAACAGCGAAGAAGGAGGGACGGCAGTGTTCTAAACCCGTTCTCAACAGCACGGGGCGGCTCAATGCTTGATGTCGTGGCAACCTCCCACCGCTCCGATGCCGCGGCGACGAGTGTTGGGGACATGTTTTGACATGTTTTGAGCGTGACTCACCGTGTCGAGCATCTCCCTGGTGTGGGCGGCCGACACGCAGAACCGCGCCCTGGACTCGATGATGGGGGTGGCGGGGAAACCGACCACCACGGTGCCGATGTTTCTCTTCAGCATCTCCCTGCCGAACGCCCTGCACAGACCACAGCAACAAAAACACGGTTGAAACCCAGCACGTGGATCGGCCACGGCCATTCCAGTCTGGCGCTTTGGAGCGCTGTCGAAATCTCAGCTTGAGTCTTTAGTGTGCATCCTTGAAGGGAGGCTGTGCTTGGGCCAGGTAGGGCACCGTTCAAATTGGAATGAAAACTTGACATTTCTTTATGGGTTTGTGAAGGTCCAAAACGTTTGCGTGTGCTCACAACACCGCTGAAGAAAAATAATAACTTCAAACGTATGGAATTTAAAGACCCACCCTATTTTAGCGGGCATGTAGAGCATCATGGGGACAACCGGCGAGTCAGCGTTGCCGTAGGTGATGAAGCCCATCTCCTGGAGTTTCCTGCGGAAGTATGTGGTGTTCTCAGACAGCTGTTTCAGTCTGTCGCCACCTAGAGATGGGAGAAAGGGACACATTATTTAAAAAAAAAAAAAAAAAAAGGAAAAAGAAGTCTGAATCATATTGCTTACATATCGGAGATGTGTTTAGTCAAATCAGAGAACAAAGAGGAACAGAACAGCAATGTCCAAAATTGCTTTCCCCATAGGCCTATATTACACAGCCACTGTCGATTGTGTCACTCAATGATTTACAATTCGTAGGAACTCATTAACGCCTATCTTTGCCCAAATGCTTATCACTGACATGCTTAATAAATTCTTGGCTCCAACTTCTATCGCACATCGGTAAGTTCAGGTTGAAAAACAAGACAAGAGAAATTGTTCTCAGAGACCTAGAATGATATTCAAACCCGCATTTCTCATTTTTAAAGTTTAGGAATTTAAAGCCACTCTGAGCTTTGAGTGATTAGTTTAGAAAAAAGAGGGGCAGATATTCAGACAGATTGCTTTTCACCTCGTTGGCATTCCATTCATATTGGAAGGGGCTCCTATTGAGGAATGTCGATTTGTCTCCACTCTCATCCACATATTTGATTGTGAGCTTCGAAAAACGGGCACGGTTGTTTTTCAAAAGTCTCCTAAGCCAATGGTCTGGGTTTTCAAACCATGGAGGGTCACCCCAGCAGGCCAGACATAAAACCTACATGATTTGCTAGCTGGCCGCTGATCTTCTGACACGCCAACTCCGCATCGTCAGCGACTTCCCGGACTTCAAAGGCTCGCCGTTCAAACACAGACCCGGGCTGCAACCAATCAGGCAGTCAATGTTCCGCCCTCCATGAGGAGAGCTTGACTTTGACTGCATGTCGGATTCAACAAGATCAGCCTGGCTTTCTTCTCAGAGAGTGGTCTGGTCTGGAATCTGTGCATGGCTGATGGAGAGTGGCAGGTGGGGTGGTGGGGGTGGTGGTTCAAATGTTTACCCTTGCCACCTAGGGGGGAGGGGAGGGGGGTGCAGGGTGTCGTGGTAATCTGATCCCGGGTCAGTGTTTGAAGAGCAGATGCTACCTGAGAGGCCCATCAAGAGCCCGCGAGGAGACGCCCTGCTGGAACAACAGGACCCTCCTTTGACCCTGGGCTAATGCCTCTGTGTGTGTGTGTGTGTGTGTGCGCCTGTTTGTGTGAGGGGTCCTACAGAGTCTGGTCTCAAGGCTCCGGGCCTCAGCAGCAGGTCTCTTTGTACCCGGTTGGAGGGCGCGCCAACAGACACACAGACGGACACACGGCTCAAAGCCACTATAAACCCTACAGGGTTTATAGACAACGTCTTTGATCAGCCTGGGCTGTTCTAGGGAGGCAGGGGACTGTCTCAGTCCTGAGGCCTTTAGCAAAAGTAAGGGAACAAACTACACAGTGGAGAAACCCCATAGGAGAGGATCACCATGATACATGGGTGAATAGGAGACAGGGAGAGAAGTAGCCCAACAGGGGTTTTATAATATACCTGGGACACAGTACAGCCCAGGGTATGGACCCATGTATCCACTCCACTTTAGATTTGGTTGGGAAAACTGGAGGTCTATTAGCTGGGAATTAATGCCCATGTAATTTATAAAAGAATAAATAAAAAAAAGAGGACGTGGTTGTTCTCAAACAGGAAATGAACAGCCCAACATAATCTTCAACTGAAGGAAAGGCAGGCTCCACAGGCTCTGCTGTCAAACCAGCAGGGGGCCATTACGTGGCTGCTGGTGTGGTTCCACTGGCACTCCTCAGTTGACTGGACCCCATCTCGGTTTGCTGGTTAGCTATCAATAATGCAGAAGCCTTTATCACCAAGCTGTGAGCCAGTAACTGCCGAGGTAAACAAACACACTCAGACTCAGCGTGTCAAAGTACAAGAGTCTGCCGTGGCAAAAGCAATCCAAACAAACTGTGACATCACGGGTAGAAGTAATCTTTCTAGGGCCTGTGACCTGACAGGGGAAGAAGGCGAGCCATCCAATTTACGTGAAAGCCAAAGAGAGAAGGTCTCTGTGTAAACCACAAAGTGTTTGGAAGTACAGGTCAACACTGCCACCTTGTGGTTGCAGCCATTTATGAACCTACCATGCTGAGCTAAACACTAATCTATTCTAATCCATAAAGATCAACTCAACTCCTGTTTAAATACTTTCCACTATAAAAAGTTTTTTTACAATCATTAAGGGTGGCTTGGAATGGCTAGGATATAACACATCAGTCTGGAACTGAAAAAGGCAGGTGATTCATCCAGCATTGAGTAATTTAATAATAATAATAGATAGGAATGTATTTCCTTCTACCTACTAGACTCATGCTATTTCTATTCTACAGGAAGGGGAATTATATGAGGCCAATTGAGTAGGAAGGGAATCTGAGCTAAACTAGCCACAAGGCCCTGCACCAGCACCTGTACGCGTGGAAATAGAACTTGCACTGCTTGGTTTCGAAATGGAAGTTCCCACATGGGAAAGTTTCATCTAGACATCATTTAAGCCTGGTTCCTTCTCATGTTCACACAACGTCTCTGAGTGTCCTGAAAGGTGCCCACAAATAAAATGTAACATTATTATTATCTACATCTATTTTCTACAAGATAGAGGGGTAGATAGTGTCTGCGGCTGCCCAGCTCATGTGTTTAGAACATTCTATACCACATTCTATGTTCTACATAATTGGTTTAGGTGCTGAGGCTGGTGCTGACCCTCTCATGTTTTTAGAACATTCTATTCTGTTCCACATTCTATGGTGGTGCTGCTGCTGACCTAGTGTGGTGCCGTCCTGGCCCATGATGACCTTCATGGAGGTGATGATCTGCTGGGCCACCGGTGGGGACATGGACGTGGCATACAGGGCGCTGTGGGAGTGGCTCTTCAGGTAGTTGATCAGCTCCTGGAGCGAGAGAAAGAGACCGAGAGAGAGAGAGAGAGGCACAGCAGAACATTGGTCAGCGTTTGCCCTTTCTTCTATTGAATTACATTACTTCCCGTTGTTTTGACAGGTAATCGATCAGCTCTCAGAGAGAGAGAGGGAGGCAGAGAGAGAGAGAGGGAGGCAGAGAGAGAGAGGGAGAGGGGGCACGGGAGAGAGATGGGTTGCACCAGAGAGAAAGAGATGGGGCAGAACACTAAGAAGGGCCAAGAGAAAAGGTTTCTTTTTCAGTTTCAATAGACTGCTTTTCTGTTACATACTGAGATTTGTACAGTGAGAGAGAGAGAGAGGCACAGCAGAACCAGCACATTGCTTTTCCTGTTTTATATTTAATTAATTACACTACTTCCCTCTAATTACGATCACACCATGGGGACCTAAGTCTATTTAGCATGAGCATCAAAAATCCGTCTTTTTGATATCGTGGTTAATACCACACACACAAGCGATTACAAGCTGTACATACATTATTTTCAGACTTGCTCTGCCAAGTGACAGCACATCGACTGAAACTGAAGAGCGACGTTGACGTATAACCGAAACTCGATCTGCCCTCCTGGAGAGACTAGCCATCTAATAAAGTGATGACTAAGATTTAGAGCTGTTCCTGAGACCCGTGACTTACAACTAAGACTTTGGCTTGGAATAGTCAGGAAATTATACCAATTTGTGACAATGAGTAACCATCAGGCTACTCATCATGACCAGAGTCAGCAGACCTAACCCTATGCCTAACAAACACACCCAAAAAATAAATAAATAAACAGCCCACACTGCTAATAAACGTAAACAAAAAAAATTACACAACCCATTGAATGTCAGGAGATACTAAATATATTACAAAATGAATGAAACAAAAGACTAAATAAATAATCATTAAATCAATAAGTCGACTAGAGTAACTGTAAAAACATAGGAGACGGACGTCTCACCTTCTTCCCTCCGATATATCCTCCAGCGGCGCCAAAGCTCTTGGTGAAGGTGCCCATCATGATGTCCACGTCCTTGGGGTCCAGGCCAAAGTAGTCGACCACCCCGCCCCCGTGAGGCCCCAGGGCCCCGATGCTGTGGGCCTCGTCCAGGTACAGGTAGGCTTTGTAGCGCTTCTTCAGGGCGATCACCTCGGGCAGACGTACGATGGAGCCCTCCATACTGGGAGAGGAAAGGGGTAAAACGTGAGGGGGTTATGGAGGTGGATACCATGGCAGGAGGGGATGTTAATACGTGATGGGGTTAAGTAGGTGAATACCATGGCAGGAGGGGATGGTTATACGTGAGGGGGTTATGGAGGTGGATACCATGGCAGGAGGGGATGGTAAAACGTGAGGGGGTTATGGAGGTGGATACCATGGCAGGAGGGGATGTTAATACGTGAGGGGGTTATGGAGGTGAAAACCATGGCAGGAGGGGATGGTAAAACGTGAGGGGGTTATGGAGGTGAAAACCATGGCAGGAGGGGATGGTAATACGTGAGGGGGTTATGGAGGTGGATACCATGGCAGGAGGGGATGTTAATACGTGAGGGGGTTATGGAGGTGAATACCATGGCAGGAGGGGATGTTAATACGTGATGGGGTTATGGAGGTGGATACCATGGCAGGAGGGGAGGGTAATACGTGAGGGGGTTATGGAGGTGGACACTAGGGTGGGAGGGGAGGGTACATACAAGAGTGAACATATGCTAGAAACGTCTCAATTTACATGCACTGGGAACACATTACATACAGACACATGGGGGGGGGGGAGGGGGCTGACACAACCAAAGCAAGTAATTATTACGTTGGGTAGCATTTGAATAGCTAATGGCCAAGGCAGCAACTACCGTCCTTCATTGCTGTTTTATTTATCAGTTAGTCTATTCCCTCACCCTCTCAGTTCATTAACTATACATTAGTGTGCCGTATTGATCAGTTGAGACAGCCCTGGCAAAGCACACTATGGGATTCTATGGATTAAAAGGCTTGGAAGACCACACAGTGTATGCCGTGCATAGACTTTGACCGGGCCAGCAATGCTGAGGCTAGTTAAAGGATCACGGTGCTAGCTTGCTCTCAAGATCTTTCTTGTATTTTTCTTGGTATTTCTAAGCACGCCTTGGCAGTACTGACACTAGGAAATGAGGAGTGTTACCAGGTGGACAAAAAAGAGAAGCTGCCACAGATTAACAATAATTACAGGCTAGGTGTTGGTCCATAGAGTTCAGATCAGATATGTTTTAATGTCACTATTGTTGAAAGCTTACTTGTGCAATGTTTACGTTTGGATTATTGTGCCACAATGTCAAACCAAAGGTTCTTGAAGAGACAATTAGTCTTATCCTGTATGCCCTGTAACCTCAGGTCTCTCTCAGGTCTCTCTCAGGTCTCTCTCAGGTCTCTCTCAGGTCTCTCTCTCTCTCTCTCTCTCTCTCTCTTCTCTCTCTTCTCTCTCTTCTCTCTCTTCTCTCTCTCTCTCTTCCCCCCCCCCCTTTCCTCCCCCTGCCTCCCTCGAAACCACAGCGAAACCACAGATATGCTGCAACACAAGGCTTGGTTTCTCTTTGTTTCTTTGTTTGGTTAGTCGTCGACTCACACGATAGGCCTGGATATGATCTAGAAAATAATCTCGGGGGCCATTCGCAAACCTTCATCTTGCCATACAGTATAAAGCCTGCAGCCTTAAAATATGAAGAGGACCGGACTCAAATATTAACAAAAGTCCTTTGGATTTGATAGGGCGTTTGTTGAGTTGAGTTTTGACGCTTTTTCAAAATGACTTGAATGGGCCCATTGTGCCAGGCAGACACGTCGATACAACAATCCAAATACTTCTGGTTAGACAATAGGTCAGGCACGTCTCCCAATGCCTGGTCATGTGTTTCACAAAAAGGGCAAGGTCAACTTATGGATGTCAATAAAAGACCTGGACTAATCTGGGCAGACAACTGGATCGGTAGATATCGACTGAATACAGTGCATCTCCTAGCAACACAGTGCTCTGGCCAAGCAGTGAAGAGGGGCCGGTTTGAAGTCAAGTGTTTTCTACCTGTAAATGCCCTCCACCACAATGAGGATCTTCTTCCAGGGTCGGTGCGTCCGCGGCTGGCCGTGAGCGATGGCATCTCGTAGCAGCTTCTCCAGGCTCTGCATGTCTGCAGGCACAGATAGAGTCGGGGGTGGAGGGGTAGGGGAGGGTGAAGCACAGGGTTGAGCGGGGGAGGTGGGGGAGGAGGAGTGTGTTAGATGGGCTGTAGGGCACGCTTTCACTGTTGGCTAAGTAGTGGTGTCAACATTAACAGGGTACTTCTTTGAAATGCATTGCTTTTCAGGGACAGAGAAATACAGGATGTGTTTGTTTTGAGTGAACACACACACACACACAGACACACACACACACACACTACCAATAATGTAAAGGGTAAACAAACTACCCCATACAACTTTGTTAGCATTTGCATAGGCCCTCGTGACAGGTGGAAAAAAAGGCCAACATCAGGTATACAGGGGACCTTGAAGAGGTTTTGTGTTGGGTTAAGTTTCACGTTACACCCTTCTTCTCTCAAAGCCGCCGCTCGAAGGTTGCATAAAAGCTTGTCTCAAAAGTAGTTTCAACCGACTCGGCCGAAGCCTGCTTTCGAGCGGCCATCGGAGCTACGGTTTCTCCGTCTGTGCGGTCACCATTTGTTTTCGCCGGGCGCCGGTTTCAGGTTACTCACTGTTGTGTTTGAACACGCGGATGGTGGAGCCTGACAGCCGAGCTCCAAGCACCAGAGAGACATGGTTCAGCTCGTCGCTCAGAATCAGGCAGCCCTGAAAAACACACACACACACACACACCAGAATATTTCAGTTCAGTCAAGTTCAGTCTAAACTGTAACACCTTCTTTGGGATTCATATGCCGGAAAAGCAGGATGGCAGAATGTGTGTGTGTGTGTGTGTGTGTGTGTGTGTGTGTGTGTGTGTGTGTGTGTGTGTGTGTCATTGTAAAGCAATCTTTATCACAATCTAAAGAATGTTACGTCCTCTGGACTTCTTTTGATTTTGTTTGCAGTGTCATAGAAGCTTCCTGCTTAGTATTTGAAGTTGTTGCCAGATAAATACAACTTTCAAGAATAACAAAAAAGTGCATTTGCACGTAGGCAACGTTCAGAAACACCCAGACAACCCCTTCTGCCACAACCACACGACTGGCGCTGCCACCTGACTTCTTATTCAAAAATCTTGACGATGCGGCTACCAGGTCTACTGGGGACCGCCGGCTACTCTTCAAGTAATGGACTTTACCCCAGGTCAGTCCACTTTACCCCGGGTCACTGTAGTGCACCACACTTTAGCACAGGTCACTCCTGTTCATCCGGTCAATGACTGATGGAACGCATGACGCAGAGACCCACATTCTCACGTAAGCAGGCCGTATAGCAGGATTGGCTCCCCGGTTTAAAGGTGCATTTCTTTCCACTGATGTGTGAGGAGCCTTTGTGTGTTTTCTCTCTCTCTCTCTCTCTCTCTCTCTCTCTCTCTCTCTCTCTCTCTCTCTCTCTCTCTCTCTCTCTCTCTCTCTCTCTCTCTCTCTCTCTCTCTCTCTCTCTCTCTCTCTCTCTCTCTCTCTCTCTCTCTCTCTCTCTCTCTCTCTCTCTCTCTCTCTCTCTCTCTCTCTCTCTCTCTCTCTCTCTCTCTCTCTCTCTCTCTCTCTCTCTCTCTCTCTCTCTCTCTCTCTCTCTCTCTCTCTCTCTCTCTCAGAGCTGTCAGGAAATCTGCGTTCCTAAAACATTCGCTCGCTTAACAGCAGCATGCCTCTGTTGAACCATGGACCTTTACCTTCCTGTTCAAACAACATTTAAAAGAGGCCCGAGTCGATGTGAGAGGTGGGTATGACTCATCAAGGGGAGAGCCAGCTTCCTGTTCCAGCCCCAGCCACATTTTCGAGGGCGCCGCGGCGACCTGAATGTTTTGAGAACACGGGAGTGAACGCTGGGATAGTACAGTCTGAACTGTTCAGACGCAATTCCAAACATGTTTTCAACTCGGTAAGGAAACGGGGCTGGACATTACTGGAACCGTCAGGGTGCCATGCCAGGTTGGAATTTCAGAGACGACGCGATTGTTTGGTTTGAGGAAAAAAAAAAAAAACATTTGAGAGAAAAGAGGGTAGAGTAGAAAAGAAAGGAAGGGAGTGAAAAAGACAATAGAAAGAATCTCATGTATGTGTTGTGAGGCTGGGTAAAAAGTAATAGTTTACCAGAAGACAAATAAATGAAGATCACGTGGGGCTTCAAGGAAACACGTCCAGGAAATGTTACAGGACACGTTTCCAGTCATTCCCGAAGACAACACAATCCGAGGAAGACGGCGTTTTCTCTCACCTTTCCGGCGAGCGCAGGAATGTTCATGGAATTGGTGGCGAAGCCCATGCCAAACGCCATGGATGACTCCACGCCCAGGAACGTGGCCACCAGTTGCTCCAGCTCCTCGTGGATGTTCAGGTTCCCTGGAAACCACAACGACGACAGAACATCAAAACCAGCAACAACGAGAATTCACCCCCCCCCACCCACCCACCACCACAGCCTAACAACAGTCCTCGGTGCACCAGACCTAAACCGCTAGAGTCTGAGCGGTATATGAAACATTCTACAGCGGTCCACTCAATTCCTTCTGTCCTTTGCTCTGTAATCATTTGGTGCTTTGAAAAACAAACCCGTGGCCACAGTCTTTTCGTTTCTTGTTCCCGGACAATGTGGCAGAACAAAGTAGAAGAAGTCAGCGTGGTGGATGTGACCGTACTAGGACAGCCACGGTAGTCCCCCCCCTCCCTCCCCCCCCTTACCCATTTCTCGTCGGGTGCTGGCCACGCCCACGCCGTATTTCCGCGTGGCCTCTGTGGCGGCGTCGGCGCACGTCCCCACGTTCTCAGCGAAGCCCAGGTAGTTGTAGGAGCCCATGTTGATGACGTCCTTCACCACTTTGCCCGTATGCCTGAGAGAGAGAGAGAGAGAGAGAGAGAGAGAGAGAGAGAGATGGGTTGATGAGTGTTAGCACCAGAGCTAAAGAGATGGGGCAGAACACTAAGAAGGGCAAACAGAAAAGGTTTTCTGCTTTTCTGTTACCTATTGAGATTTGTACAGTACATTTTATCAAAATTCATTGTAAATTCATGTAAAGTTATGTGGAGGAATACAAATGTATTTTTGAAATGCTGGAATTAATTAGTTTGAAAGTCTCTTTTGCAGCGCAGCGTGAAAACTCCCTTGGCAAACTACGCCCAGAACACAGTTGTTGGTTCCTCTCCATTACCAAACAACAGCATACAATTAGTTTGTGTTGAAATAGACCAAGCCTTGGCCTTATCCTTTAATTAGGGCTCATAATGATCTCAGGGTCATGTCGTGTTGAGGTAGGGCTATGAGACAGTAAGATTTACAATCCTTCAACCCACCCAATACAAACACACACGGCTCGCCTAATGTTAGACACATACACAGTAATCTAACATGCAAGTGACCGCACCTGGAGATTGACGACCCAAACACACACACACACACACACACACACACACACACACACACACAACCCAGCAACTCACTGGAAGGTCCAGTTGTAGTCGTGGGAGACCCTCTCCACCAGGTCCATCTTGGCCCCCGGGACGCTGCAGATAGGACGGTTCCAGTTATCCCTGATCCTCATGTACAGGTTCCTGGTGTAGAAGTTCTCAAAGTCCTGGTACAGGGGGACAAAATCCTATGGGAGAGGACGGAGAAATGTAAGTTAATAAACGTTTAAATCAATCATGAAAACACAAACTTAAGGCAAAGAAGGTTTTTTATTTATATTGACATAATCCAGGTTGATTCTGAACCAGCCACTGGTAACATATTGGGTAATAGGTTCTGTCGCCGCAAGAATGCGTACGCTGAAGTCGCCTTGACTCGGGCCACGATCGGTTTCACACATTCCTGTGTTCCCAGTGCATTGTTGTCTGTTTCAGATCCCCCCCCTCCTCCTCCTGGGCCACCACCAATATTATTTCAGAGCCAGATGAAAGCACAGCAGAAGCATGTGTGCAAACACCCCCCGCACCGCAACGGACAAGAGCTGGTGCTTTTGCGTGGTTGGGCTGGGCTAGGTGGTCCGTGTATGGAGCTGGCGGCGTGGGCCCCGGTACCTTCTGTTCGTCCCTCTCTCGGGCCACGTGGCACCTCTCGATCTTCCAGTCGCGGAGGAAGTCGCGGAGGTAGCCGAAGACGGTGAGGATGCCGTAGCCCATGTAGGTGAGCACGGCCACCAGCAGGGGCGTCTCCTCGAACGTCTCGGCGAACGGCTTGTTGTACAGGCTGGCGTTGCGCGCCGCATGGTGGTTCTGCGAGAAAAAAGAGAAAGAGAGAGAGAGAGAGGGGGGGGGGGGGAGAAACACTTTTATAGAAAGTCTCTAAGCATTTGACCCTTCATGAAACATTCACTGAGCGTAACATTGACCCGGAAAGGCCACGTAAACAAACGGAACAAAGACCAAACAGGAGCCATGTTTTCCCTGCCCATCGTAGGTCAAAGACTCTCTCGCTGCTCTTGGAGGAGCTGCTCCTTCCAGGGTGTTGGTTTAGCTTCTTCGGCCCGACACTTGAAACCTAATTGGCCCATTAAGCAAGTCACCTCCAGAGACCTTGTTCCCGTGAGATTACTCCCCGGCTACGTGGCTTCACAGTCCGCTGATTAAAAAGGGGGAGAACAAAGGGTTGTTGCACGCAGGGGGGAGGATGGGCCTTGACTGAACACAACACCAGAGCGAGCCATTTCAGCAGGCCGCCCTCTCGTCTTTAGAAAGGTAATGGATTAACACTGCCTTTGTTCTGTCCGTGCATTAAACCTCTCCCGTTCAAATGCCAGAGAGAGAGAGGAGGCACAGCAGGCCAAGGCAATGAGCAGCAGCGGCCATGCTCCGCCGAGAATTCTCTCTCTCCTCTCCTCTCCCCCCCCCCCTCCTCCCCCCCCCCTCCCTCCCTCCCTCCCTCCCTCCTTAAATAAACTAAGTCCTAAGGTGTTTACCTTGGCACAGAAAACAACAAAGAATGTGTCAATGAAATGTAAAATAAAAAGCAAGCCTATTCGTGAAGCCTAACGAGACATCAACGCACAGGGACATAAAAAACACCATAACACCCGACGTAGATCGGCTGTCCGTCCGGAGGGCTTCCAATAGAACTAGGACTGTAGGACGATTGTCCTAGAGGCCTGACAAGCTCTAATGAGCCAAAGTCACACAGCCCCGTCACTCATCCGGAATCCAGGTTGCCAAGCAACCACATGTGACCCAGTCATGCCCCTCTCTGAAATACCTCTGTGGAAACTATCAGATCAGGAGGGCTACATGCATGCATGCATGATGTGTGTGTGTGTGTGTGTGTGTGAATTGAAACCATCAGAGAGCTGGTCAGACAGGTTCTTCCCAGATCCCTCCACAAACGAACACTTGCAGAAAAAGGGAACAGAGTTTGCTTTTACTGACAGACTCTTGCCAAAAGGTTCAGCTAAACTCCAAGTCATTGCTCTCTCGTTTGCAAATATAAAATTTTCCAAAGTTTACCAACACCCCTAAAAACAGTTTGGCCATATACAGTGTATTTGTTTTATATTTAATTTAGTACACTGAGACTGAGTCAAGTAGACAAATGCTGCCAATTGAAACTGCAAAAGGCTTACTCACATGGTCACATTACATTATAAATTCCTCCTTCGACCCACACAACAGTACAAACCTGATTGGCATGGCACATAATGCACATTATCTATGGAAGACAATAAAATGACATAACAAAAAGAATCAAAAAGAAGCTGTGCATCTGACAAGGAAGGAAATTAAGTTTTCTCCACTGAGTCATAACGAGACTTTATTGAGCCATTACTGTCAGGCAACATCCCCTTTTCAGGGAACCACAAATAGTAGCCTTTTATTGTGACAGGCTATAAGCCCAGTATCGACTATACTGTTTAGGAGCCGTGGTCAACCATGAAACATGAAGTCATGCACTTCCTAGTTCTCTATGCATTATGCAGTATTCTCTCTCTCTCTCTCTCTCTCTCTCTCTCTCTCTCTCTCTCTCTCTCTCTCTCTCTCTCTCTCTCTCTCTCTCTCTCTCTCTCTCTCTCTCTCTCTCTCTCTCTCTCTCTCTCTCTCTCTCTCTCTCTCTCTCTCTCTCTCTCTCTCTCTCTCTCTCTCTCTCTCTCTCTCTCTCTCTCTCTCTCTCTCTCTCTCTCTCTCTCTCTCTCTCTCTCTCACTCACTCACTCACAGTCGTTTTCCACGTTAAATAATTTCCTGGTAGATAGAGTAGGCTGGGCACAGTGAATTCTCCCATGTTTGCTTAGCTTGAACTTACTCCACACTTAGATACCTGTTTCCAAGGTTCCCATCCCTAACCCACCCCCATAGGCTTTTCTATCCACCTGTCTCTCAGCAGCCAGCCCTGAGGCGGAATCAGGTTTGATCCAAAGGCAGGGACAGGAGAAGCGGACGTGACAGTTGGATATATGGACCAACCCATACAGGTTTGGGCTACCACGACTACCCGCCATATTGTACATCTGATCTGATGGCTTAGAACTATAGGAGGATCCCTGGGCCTATCAGGCCCTAGGTTCACATCAACATGACGTGGTGGGAACAGTGCCCTGGGGTTATTTGTGTATTCGGGAAGTGGGTACCCGCAAGATGTGGCCGTGTGTTTGCGCAGGTTTGGGAGGGGAGGGTGGGTTTGGTCAATATCCCAAAGAGCTACAGTCTTCCTTTCTTCCCAGCCCTGTCTCCCTATCCTGGGTGACATTCCCTCCCACAGGCCACTCCCTGCTACACTCACCGCTCCCCCCTTGTGGGAGTGTTGGTTTGTCTTCTCCAGGGAGACAGAGAGCTCGCGCTTTTCCGGGGTTATGTTACACAACGGTAACACAATGGTGCTGGTATTCTCCAAGGTAGTGTTAGTGTCAACAGAGGCCAGCCAAACAACAACACACAGTGCGTGCGCACATATACACAAACGCAGGTAAACACGCACGTCCTTACAGAACAATAAAAGAGTGTAAGGTTACAACCGAGAACCATACCATCACCCGATCGGGTAAGATACACCTGGACATGATATTATGAAAAAAGTACACCCATGCAAAAAGTTTGACCAAGCTTTGTACCACTGGTTTTAAATACATTCTACATTAAAACCTGGGCTAAATGGGAGCCATGTTTAGTTATCACTGAGGAGCACATAATTACTTAGGTTGAACATTTTCTAAATTAGTAAACATTAACAATAAAGTTAAGGCCAGCAGTATGTAGCCTAACTGTAGTATTAGTGACAGAAATCATTGTTTTGATACATTTCATGCAGTGATGTTACTTTAATTGTAATTTAATTACTTTTAAATTGAATTTACCAAAGTTTAAAAGTCAACATAATAGGAGCAATAAAAATCTGCAATCCAACATTGAAATATTAAACTATGATAAAGTTATTGCTTAGCAATCCTATGTTTTTCGATTCAAATTATAACCTAGCCTTTCCCTATGGAGCGGCTAACGGCCCGGCCTCACCTCTCTTGGGCGACGATACTTCTGTGGCTGTTGAAAAACACAGTGGCTCTTTACGAAGCCGTTCCTACCCGACTTTTTGCCATTAGAGGTCCGATGACAACAGTCTCCATTTAGCAGCTTGTTCGCAGAGCTTTCTGTCATGTTTGTCGGATAAATATCCCCGATTACTACAAATTTTGATGGCCAACTTGTGTAATCGTGAAGTCATGTACCAGCCTTGTGAGATGACACGCCCATTTAGTTGCACGAAACATGAAATTACCGGAAGTCCACGCCTCTTTCAACTTTCAGTGGCCAATAATGTATTTTTGACGTCACCTACTGCTGAATAAATAACGCGCTACGTACTTCCCTTGCAAACCCAATGGAAATACATTACAGAGTAACCCATAGTAACCTTTGCTTGGGCGTGATGAAGAACATTGATGAACCTCTCCCTCTCATCATAACCAGTGATGAAGAACATTGACTAGCCTCTCTCTCCGATCATAAGTGATGAAGTGTCGTTACTTTGCAAGACACGCACAACAGGATTTATCTCATTCAAAATGTATTATGGACAGGCCTATCCTCAAAGACCTCCTCGGCTATACTTTAATTTATACAAAAATGTTACTATGCCAAATAGATACTGATAATTTGTCTTTATTTAAACTGTAACCCGTACCAGACACTTATCTCCACCTAAATCAACACTTCCAAATAGCCCCCCCCCCCCCCCCCCCTCACATTCTTTACTTTAAATCTATAGTATCTGTACAATCATGCAGTAACATGTGGAAACAGTAGTTGCGTAATTTGGAACAGTGAGCCATTGCCTCAGGCATTCCGGTAGGCCTATGTTACGATGTAACTTAGATGATATAAAGAATGTCAAAGAAAGTATATATATATATATACATATATATATATATATATATATATATATATATATATATATATATATATATATATATATATATATATATAATATATATATATATATATATATATATATATATATATATATATATATATATATATATAATATATATATATATATATATATATATATATATATATATATATATATATATACATATATATATATATAAATTGGGCCTTTTCCTGCAGTAAAGGAATGTTGGATGTATGCGTTTACAACACCTGGTTGTGTGATTCAACATCATAATTATTCCAGTTGGATTCACACAGGAGGGTAGTGGAGGTGGTAGAATTGCACTGGAGTCGGTGACAGAGAGTTTGTTTTGGGTTGGGGGGTATGTGAGCGTGTGCAGCCAGCTGTACCTTTGGCGTTGACACAGCAATTTATTTAGTGTAATAGGCGCTATGCGGTATAAATTGTACATTTGTTGCTCTGGGGACTCCATATCATCGAGCAGACAATCACACTGTGGGAGCGAAAAGTCAGTTCGCATTGAATGTCAAGAAAAAGCTGTGAGTAAAAAGGCAAAAAAAGATGTCACATTTTAGAGAATTTTAAAAGTTACTCGAGCGTTTTACCAGGCAAGCGCTGTTTTATTCTCCACCTGCTAGATGGCGATGTTGACCCACTTAGCATTGAGTCCTTCTAAAAGCCAGACGTTGAGGTTACAACAGTGCAGTAGTCCTAATGCTGTTGCAAATACTTTCATTGATGCTAACTCAGTTAAAAAAGTCGTTGCTCCCAATAGTAATGCCCTCATAGAACAACATATGTTCTAATAATGTGGCTGATAACACTGGACTCTGTCTAATAAATTATTCAACAGCGCTTACTTTGCCCTCTCTCAAGGTTAAGACATTGACCATGTGTTACACTGACTTGTCAGCCTGGGTTTTTCAGGAGGAAATTGAGGTAATAAAGACCAGATCTGGAGACTTAACTTGATAGGAGAGATAAGAGAAGGCCTTGAGGTTTAATAGGATCACTGGCCAGGTTAAACGGAAAGAGGATCTGCCCTGTTGCAAAACAGAGGTTTACGATTGGACAATATTCTACTGGATTATAAACAGGCTTATCAGGTTGATTGATAACATAAATGAGTAATTCAGCTTTGCCTTGTAGTGGGATTACACTGTTTTTGATTCTCGATGGCTTTGACTTTAAACCCTATTTTAATCTACAATTCACAACACTCCCTTTCATCTCTACCCTCCCTTTCTACATACAAATGTGGACATGCACATAGTTACAATCATTCCACATGACTTCTTTTAAAATAGCAAAATACTCAAAAAGCTCTCTTAGCAATTAGCATTTCATTTTGCATGCTTAAGTCCAGCCAGTAAGCATATGCACACACACACAGACACACACACACAAAAAATAACAATGAACCATTACGATAGCGTTACGATTGAGAGATGAACGTTTTGTTTGGTGACAGACACACACACACACACACACACACACACACACACACACACACACACACACACACACACACACACACACACACACACACACATACACACACACACACACACACAGTCACCCTGAACACCATTGTTAATATCCATGGGAACAACAGCATAAACATTCTGTGTCCCTGCTGACAGATCTTCCATCGCTGATGCAGTGCCTGTTTTCACGCCGATTTACAATTCATTGATGGGTTCCCATGCTCACATGATGCATCCCCTTGTTGTTGTAATTGACTTGCGTTCATGTCAACTAATGAAATCATCTGGCGAATCAATCTCCTCTCGTATCCCCAGACAGCCTATTAAGAGCCAAAGGAAGTCTCTGTGTCCCTTTGACAATCATCTGTAACACCTCAGCATGCCTCTCATGCCTGAGATAAGAAATGATGAAACAGAGAGAATACCCAAGGAACTTGGTAAATTCAAATAGATGGGTTAACACGTGTGTGTGTGTGTGTGTGTGTGTGTAAATGGTTTCATCTGTGTGTGTGTGTGTGTGTTACACATCCCCCTCTTAGACACAATGGCGTCCCCTTGAGGTGCCAAATGCTTCTATTTAGTGATCCAGATCAAGACGACAAGAAAAGCTCTTCAAGGTCTCCAATCAACCCTTCAACCAAAGCACTGTGTGACATTATGAATTGCCTTTAGGGGTAAATATGGTTGTATAGTAACAATAGCAATGCAAGGAAAATGGTCATCATCATCATCATCTTCATCCGCTTATCCGATCGGGTCGCGGAGGTAGTAGTTCCAGCAGAGAGCCCCATCCTTCCCTTTCCCGGGCCACATCCGCAAGCTCTGACTGGGGGATTCCAAGGCGCTCCCCGACCAGCATGGAGATATAATCCCTCCACCTGGTCCTTGGTCTGCCCCGTGGCCTCCGCCCAGCTGGACGTGCTTGGAACACCTCCCTAGGGAGGCGGCCAGGTGGCATCCTAACTAGATGCCCGAACCACCTCAACTGGCTCCTTTCTACGCAAAGAAGCAGCGGATCTACTCCGAGTCCCTCCCGGATGACTATCTCTAAGGGAGAAGCCAGCCACCCGCCGGAGGAAACTCATTTCGGCCGCTTGTATCCGTGATCTCGTTCTTTCGGTCATGACCCATCCTTCGTGACCATAGGTGAGAGTAGGGACAAAGATAGACCGGAAGATTGAGAGCTTTGCCTTTCGGCTCAACTCTCTCTTCGTTACAACGGTGCGATACAGCGACTGCAATACCGCTCCCGCTGCTCCGATTCTCCGGCCCAACTCACGTTCCATTTTCCCGTCACTCGAGAACAAAACCCCAAGATACTTAAACTCCTTCACTTGGGGTAAGGACTCATTCCCTACCTGGAGTAAACACTCCATCGGTTTCCTGCTGAGCACCATGGCCTCAGACTTGGAGGTGCTGATCTTCATCCCAGCCGCTTCACACTCGGCTGCAAACCGATCCAATGAGTGCTGAAGGTCGCAGGCTGATGGCGCCATCAGTACCACATCATCCGCAAAAAGCAGTGACGTGATCCCAAGCTCACCAAGCTGCAGCCCTCCTCCCCCGCGGCTGCGCCTTGAAATCCTGTCCATGAATGTCACAAACAGAATCGGTGACAAAGCGCAGCCCTGTAGGAGACCAACCCTCACTGGAAACGAGTTTGACTTACTGCCGAGAACCCGGACACAGCTTTCGCTTTGGGAGTACAGAGATTGGATGGCCCTAAGTAGTGACCCCCTCACCCCATACTCCCGCAGCACCTCCCACAATAGCTCCCTGGGGACCCGGTCATACGCCTTCTCCAAATCTACAAAACACATGTAGACCGGATAGTCATACTCCCAGGCCCCCTCCAGGATCCTTGCGAGAGTAAAAAGTTGGTCCGTTGTTCCACGCCCTGGTCGGAAACCGCATTGTTCAATCCGAGGTTCGACTATCATCCGTACCCTCCTTTCCAACACCCTAGAGTAAACTTTCCCGGGGAGGCTGAGTAATGTGATGCCCCTATAATTGGCACACACTCTCCGGTCCCCCTTTTTGAAGAGGGGAACCACCACCCCGGTCTGCCACTCCTTAGGTGCTGTTCCTGACCTCCACGCAATGTTGATGAGACGTGTCATCCATGACAGTCCCTCAACACCCAGAGCCTTCAGCATTTCAGGGCGGATCTCATCAACCCCTGGGGCTTTGCCACTGTGGAGTTGTTTGATTACCTCAGTGACCTCCACCAGGGAAATTGGCGTTGATCCCCCATCATCCTCTAGCTCCGCCTCAACCATAGAGGGGGGATTTCTCGGGTTTAGGAGTTCCTCAAAGTGCTCCTTCCACCGTCCCATCACCTGATCAGTTGAAGTCAGCAGCGTCCCATCCTTGCTGTATACAGCTTGAATGCTTCCCTGCTTTCCCCTCCTGAGGTGCCGGATGGTTTTCCAGAACAACTTTGGTGCCAGCCTAAAGTCCTTCTCCATGGCTTCTCCGAACTCCTCCCACACCCGCTGCTTCGCCTCTGCCACCGCCGAGGCTGCAGTCCTCCGTGCCTGTCGATACCTTGCAACTACTTCCGGAGTCCCCCGGGATAACATATCCCGGAAGGCTTCCTTCTTCAGTCGGACGGCTCCCCTGACCCCTGGTGTCCACCAGGGTGTTCGGGGATTACCGCCTCTTGAGGCACCCAAGACCTTGAGACCACAACTCTCAGACGCGGCTTTAGCAATGGAGGCTTTGAACATTGCCCACTCTGGTTCTATGCCCCCAGCCCCCACAGGGATGCAAGAGAAGCTCCGCCGGAGGTGTGAGTTGAAGGCCTCCCGTACCGGGACCTCCTCCAGACGTTCCCAGTTCACCCGCACTACACGTTTGGGCTTACCAGGTCTGTCCAGAGGCTTCCCCGGCCACCTGACCCAACTCACCACCAGATGGTGATCAGTTGACAGCTCCGCCCCTCTCTTTACCCAAGTGTCCAAAACATAGGGCCTCAGATCCGATGACACGATAACAAAATCTATCATTGACCTTCTGCCCAGGGTGCTCTGGTACCAAGTACACTTATGAGCATCCTTATGTTCGAACATGGTGTTCGTTATGGCCAGTCCATGACTAGCACAGAAGTCCAATAACAAGCCACCACTCGGGTTCAGATCCGGGCGGCCGTGCCTCCCAATCACGCCCCTCCAAGTGTCTCCATCATTGCCCACATGTGCGTTGAAGTCTCCCAGTAAGACTACGGAGTCCCCACCAGGAGCCCTATGCAGGACTCCATCCAGGGTCTCCAAGAAGGCTGAATACTCCACACTACTGTTTGGCGCATAGGCGCAGACAACAGTCAGAGTTTTCCCCCCTGCGACCCGCAGGCGTAGGGAGGCGACCCTCTCATCCACCGGGATAAACTCCAACATAGAGGCACTCAGCCGGGGACTTATAAGTATCCCCACTCCCGCCTTACGCCTCGCACCTTGGGCCACTCCGGAGAAGAATAGAGTCCAACCCCTGTCCAGGATTGAGGTACCAGAGCCGAGGCTGTGCGTAGAGGTAAGCCCCACCAGATCCAACTGGTAGCGATCCACCTCCTGCACAAGCTCCGGCTCTTTCCCTGCCAGAGAGGTGACGTTCCACGTCCCCAAAGCCAGCCTCTGCCACCCAGGTCTGGTCCGTCGAGACCCTCTACCTTCACTACCACCTTTCTGGCAGCGCACCCGACCCCATTGGTTCTTCCCGCAGGTGGTGAGCCCACGGGACGGAGAAGTTGAGACGGTGATGTTGTTTTCCACGTTGCTTCTTCGGGCTGTGCCCGGCCGGGCTCCGTGGCAAGCCCGGCCACCAGGCGCTCGCTGACGGGTCCTCCTCCTGGGCCTGGCTCCAGGAGGGGACCCCGGGCTTCCTCCGGGCCGGGTATCTACTCTTCTTCCTCGCTTGTCCATGAGGTGTATTTGGGACCATTCTTTGTCTGGCCCCTCGCCTGAGACCAAATTGCCATGGGAGACCCTACCAGGAACACAAGGCTCCATGCAATACAGCCCTCAGGTTCACAGAGGCACACAAACCTCTCCACCACGTTAAGGTGATGGTCCCCAGGAGAGGAGGAAAATGGTGAATGTTTTTATTTCAATGTGTATGAAAGAGGCTTTCTCGTATAATAGGGAAATATACTGGTAAACTGGTATACTGTTTTGAGTGATTATGGTACAATGTGGCCACTAATAGATGTAAGACTCACATTTCCATCTAACCTTGACTCTCATCTTCACCCTGTCTTCCTTCTCCTCCTCATTTCCACCGTCATTATCATGCTCATCACATGGTCCAGCAGTACTAGTCACACATACAAAATAACCCAAAGCCCTATTAGAACCTATAGGCGGAGTAATGGATGAAGACATTGGCTGCAGCACCAATCAATCATCCATCACGGCACAGAAAGAATCTCAGAACTGTCAGCCTGCAAACATTCCACTCTGGCCATGCTTGGGTGGGCTCAGCCGCTGATGGGAAGCGCCGGGTCTGCTCCCTGACTGACATAGCCATTAGAGGGTTTTTACGCCTGTCTAAGCCTTCTCCCTGTAATGGATTATCCACCGCGGGAGCCACTGCCCAGAGAGTAGGGGACTCCAGGAAGGGGAGACGAGTCTCAGCTCTAAACAAACACACGTCAAAACAAACGCACCTATAAAAAAGCACACACAAACACACACATTCTTTACTCAACTCAGACATCCAGCCCACCCAGACCAGGCACCCAGGGGTAGATAGGCAGACGGCCTCCTCCTTTGGAGTTTTAATGTGATGGCTAATGAGCGGGTGTGTGCCTAACCAGGCGAGCAGCAATGAGGCCATGTCTGATGAAATATGCAGAAGCCAGAGGAATGACAACAGGGTTATCTTAGAGTGTATGGATGGGCATGTATCATGCATTTGAAGAATGAGAGTATAGGGTTGTGTTGCATAAGTCAGACTAACTAGACTCTTGAGGGTCAGAGAACGCAGTTGAGGAGGCATCTCCTTTTTGAAATCGCCTCAGTAGCTTCTTCCAGCAGCTCTCCGTGTAGAACAAGTGCCCACACACACTGATACAATCTCTGACCCCAGTTTCAGACAGGTCGGAAGGGGCACATTTATTGCCAGTGCTTTCTGAACGGGCCTCTAATTCCGGTGGAAGGAAAAGACAAAAACACATCACCAAAAATCCAAACTGCCCGCTGGAGTTGAAATGGCTTGCCGAACAACTCGATACTATTTCTGTCTGGGCTTGCTTCGGTCTGAAACACAGTTAGGGACACTATCCATCGGAGGCCGCCGTGTAAAGGTTAAAGATTCCATTATGACTTTAACATAACGTAGTGTCTGTTTTGCGTTGAACGACACAACACAAGGAAACCAATTTCCTTTTAACTGCATGACCGAGACACTCATTCATTTTCTACTTAGCCCATTCAGAGGCTAGACCACAGACCACAATAGTGGAGAGCCATTATTAGCCTGTCTGGGAAATTTGAATGCACCTCAAAGATCCAGCTATGTCTGAGGTCGAAATACAAACTGAGCACAATGGAGTCAGTGAGTCTTACCTTGCATGGAGGTGTCTGCTGCTCTAGAAAACATAGCTCTGTATGGGTCAAGCTGAGTGTTGGCGACTACTATATTACTTTTGGTAGTCATCAAACCACTCCCTTGAAAATACTTGCCCCGTTCAGACCTGGGACTTCTCAAACATGCATGAATTCAAGTCGTAACTCCAGCACTGTACAGTATATCATAACCACATTGTTCACGTAACATATAACTTCTGTACATGTGTGTAACACGAACGTTTCTTTCACTGGTCTTCTCGGATTTGCCTTCAGTGATGCACAGTAGCACAAACTCCAATTTCCCCACTACACTGCACCCCAACAATTATGGAGTGCAATTATCGTTTTTTTTATTCATTAGGCACAGCGTATTGTGATGTGTTCACGCCACTCCCCAGTCCCACAGTTGTCCCGGCAGCACTCCGCTGCAGTCAGCGTAAAAGCACCTTCAACTGGGATCATTCCAGGAGAACAGTCGCAAAATCAGCTCCTCTCACCGCAGGAGAAAGGTCAATGCAAAATGAATGGCAACGCTTTGTGATCACAGAGTCTCGCTCCGACGTACGCGGACGGCCCCGAGGGCGAGTGCCGATAGAGACAAGCTGGCGCACCCGTCATCTCATCAAATAACGTGGGTAAACAAACGCGCCCACTCCACGCTGGCTCAGACCTCTTGCTGTGGGAGAAAATGAATTCCAACGGAGTCATTGAAGGCGTGACTGAATTGGGGGCGGGAGAAAGCCTGGGGACTCTGTGAAAGACTTTGAGGAGGACTAGTGTGTATCCTATTCTCCTTTCCTGTTCAAGGTGCTGAGCAAGGAACCAACCAACCACTTATAATTGGCATCCAGTCAAGGAAGTTCGAGATCAATTTGGTACCCATGGTGATGGCAGCGCAGGTCATTTAGTGTGAAAGACTTCAGGTAGACAAAAAGGTGGTGCTGTTTATGGATATTCCTTACTATTCAAAAAAGGAAAATGTGGAAAGAACAATTACTTTATTTGGTGGTTGAGCCTGTCCCATCCATAGGGCATAAAAGTCATCTATTTCTTGTGACTTGTGCACCAGGAATGGTAGTAACAGGCTGAAAGCATGCCTGAACCACTTCACTAATGTGGAAAGCCGCACCAACATCGCCTATTGGAAAAGCAAGAATCATTTTTTCGAAATAAACTGCCACTGCCAGAGTCCTATTCATGCATTGAATGAGCGACAGGCTAATTCAGTGCTTCTCCAGTTTACTGAGCTGTGTAATGTTGGGTTGATTAGTTTCCAAGGCTTGGAAGTTGCCAGGATTAAGAACTGACAGAAAGCATGAATCATTAACAATTCTAATTAATGGACCCATTTTGGTTCTAATCAAAGCGTAAATCTCATTGCATATTTCTTTGATAATGTCACTGGTAATGCTTTGTAATTAATGACGCCCATAAAAAAACACTCTGGGTATTTAATCATCTATGTAAATGGGGCCACGTTATTCAGGATGTGGTTACAAATATGATAAACTGTCGTGCAGAATAAAGCAATAACCGAACTACAAACAGACCCCCTGCTGCAATGAACCCTGAATTCTGGGAGATTTCAAACACACTAAGCCTCGATAAGACAATGTAAAACAAATGCATATGTTTATGACATTGAAGATATTTTGCTCATTTTCATAAACTCGAAGAATACAGAGACCAGTAAATTCTGCACTATATGAAATTTATTTCAGTACTGTACACTAAATAGAGGTATAGCTTACAAGGTATGCCACTTAGCAAGAGGTTATATTGTTTCCTTTTGACATGGAAAAAAATGGACAAGCTGGGGTAATACAAATCAGGTTACAGGAATGCAACGTGTCTTATCAAACATGGGCCGGAATATCATTTACAAACACAACTTGGGGCTATATTAAAATCTAAATCAAACGGGTACTGCGAGTGGGTAGTTCTGACTTTGGAAAGACAGACCATAAAACAACAGGCTGTATTGTATTCCCAGGCCTTATCTGAAAGCCCCCCTACCAATCCCCCATTCCCTCCCAAAAACCCTAGAGGGCCAGGCTGCACTCAGTGGTGAAAACATTGAACAATGTTCACCTAGATGTAGATCACACACACACACACACACATCCCTCCAGCAGGGTGCAATACCAAGATACATTTTCACGGTGTCCAAAATGTTGCACAATGCAGAAGACTAGGTCTGAGTTTAGTAGAAAATAGAGGAAAATAAAACAAAAGATAACTAAATAACCCTGGCTAACACATAATGTAACCCATTTGCTTCAGACCCTCCTCTTCCCTTCTCCTTAAGTGTGTTAAGCGAGTGCCTCCCAGAGGACTACAAAGACCAGTGTGCCCGGTGCTCCTGCCCTATCCTGGCCCTCACTCCTTCCTGCGTTTCTTGTCGTGGTCGTAGTCCTTGGAGCCTCGGCTGGTGGAGGGCCTCTTGGAGCCGCCGTGCTGCTTGGCCTCCTCCAAGAACTTGTCCAGACCGAAGGGGTCCTCTTCAAACTGGACGGGGCCGTCCCGCCGAGGCGCGTGGTCTGCACCAGAGAACTCGCGGTCAGGAACAAACCTGTCGAGAAAGAAGCACAGGGAACGCGCCCTTTTCAGTTGGATACTGTATCTTCACGGCACAACCTACCAACACAGAACACAGGCCTGTGTCCAAGCAAGCCCTCACTGGGACAAAGAGGCTAGTTCAGCCGGTAGAGGGTGGGGCTCTCCATAAGAGTACACTGAATCATCTACACCTCAAGCAGCTCTTAAGCGTTAGCTCTCTCTCTCTCTCTCTCTCTCTCTCTCTCTCTCTCTCTCTCTCTCTCTCTCTCTCTCTCTCTCTCTCTCTCTCTCTCTCTCTCTCTCTCTCTCTCTCTCTCTCTCTCTCTCTCTCTCTCTCTCTCTCTCTCTCTCTCTCTCTCTCTCTCTCTCTCTCTCTCTCTCTCTCTCTCTCTCTCTCTCTCTCTCTCTCTCTCTCTCTCTCTCTCTCTCTCTCTCTCTCTCTCTCTCTCTCTCTCTCTCTCTCTCTCTCTCTCTCTCTCTCTCTCTCTCTCTCTCTCTCTCTCTCTCTCTCTCTCTCTCTCTCTCTCTCTCTCTCTCTCTCTCTCTCTCTCTGATTGATATTTATACTTTATTTATATAATAAAGGAGTAGTTGAAAGGAGTGGACACCGATGAGACATGGAAATAAAATAAAACAACCTAAATAGTGAGCTATCCCTTTACGCCATAGGAGGAATGAGACTCTGGTGTGGCGTGTGGCTTACCTGTTGCACTGCACGGTGCATTCGTATTTGAAACAGTGCACTATCCCTTTAAGACATGGGGAGGCCTGTGAAGTGGCGTGTGGCTTACCTGTTGCTCTGCATGAGTGTGTCCAGGTCGTCTCCATACTTGTCCTTGTCGGTGCCCTTGGTGGGCCGGTAGATGTTCTGGGCCATATCCCGGCTGCCGCGGAACGGCTGGTCGTACACGTTGTACGTCTCGTCCTCCCCGCCCGCGTAGCCGCTGTCCATACCCTGAGACAGAGACACGGACACAGAGAGACACAGACAGACAGACAGCGACACAGAGAAAGACAGCGACACAGACAGACAGCGACACAGACAGACAGCGACACAGAGACAGACAGAGACACAGAGAGACACGCAGAGAGAGAGACAGACAGAGACAGGGTTAGACGACAGGCAGTAGAACTTCATGGGCCGCCTTAAAACATTCCAAGTAGAACGGGGATTAATGGACCTTGAGATATGAATATGGCAGCGTTTTAAAAAGCTCATATCTGAATAATTTACAGTGAGTGGCCTACAGCTGAGTATATTACGATGAGCTCTTAACTAGAGACAGTGAGTGAGTGTGCAGACCTTGCTCTGGTTGAAGAGCCTCTGGTCGTACTGGGCCTCGCTGGAGGTTCTGGGGTTGGGCTGGCCAAGGGCGATGAGCTCACTGATGTCTCGCTCCTGGTCCCTCTGCAGCTTGGACCTGAGACAGACAGACAGACAGACAGACAGACAGACAGACAGACAGACAGACAGACAGACAGACAGACAGACAGACAGACAGACAGACAGACAGACAGACAGACAGACAGACAGACAGACAGACAGACAGACAGACACACACACAGACACACACACAGAGTCAGAGACGGTGCTCGAGGAACCAGGAGAAAAACTGCATTGCATAACAGGGTGAGTGAGGACAGGATGAGTTTGAAGAAGGACTGTCTTGGTTGTTTTCCAGGAGACACCACGTCCACCACGTCCCATCCAGGAACCAAAACCTCCTCAACCTCTGCTGTGTGCAGCGGAGCTCCGTGAAGCAGAGGTTCCAAGGTTAGGCAGCCCAGACGCTGGCGGGCCAGGGTAGCCATGTTAGATATTGAGGGCCTGCGTCCTCCACAGTCAGGGCTGTCGCAGTAATGAGCACCACCCCCCCACCCACTGCTCCTCTACACAGCGCCTCTGCTCTGCTGTCCCCGAGGACACAGTGTTACATAAGCTGAACCTCTTGCTGCAGAACACACACACACACACAAACACACACACACACACACACACACACACACACACACGGTGCATGTCTGGGCTGCTGGAAACAGGGGAGGATGGTGCTGGAGTTAAGCACTCCTGGGTCCGGCAGTGATTGGTCAGTGAACCGCCCGCTCCTATACATGATGGAGGCTTGTTGTAATGCGAGGGTGAGCGTTCAGAGCGGGGGGGGTTGGGAGGGGAAACACGGTGTCTAAGGCTGGTCAACTCCTGCGTACGTGTGTGTGTGTGTGTGTGTGTGTGTGTGTGTGTGTGTGTGTGTGTGTGCGCGCGCGCTTTTGTACCTCTTATCGGGTGCGGCTCGGGAAATGTTCCTGTCGTGCTGTCTCTCTTTCCTCCTGTCGTGGCGGATCTCGTCACGCTCCCGCGCCTCGCCGTCCTCGCCACCTGCCAGGGGAGAGACGGGTGAGGGGAGGGGGGGGCGGGAAAAAAGAAGACATGGCTAAATATTTCTACGTGGGGTGGTCTGAGGCCGCCCAGTTGACAGCGGTAGAATACGTACATCTTTCAACTAAAAAACATTTTACCTTCACGTTGAGGCATCGTGAATATAAACATACACAATGTGAGCATAAACAATCTGAAACCAAAACACCACCGAAAAGAAATAGGACCTCGGGTCCAGTAAGAAAGAAACACAGCAAACATGAACAAAATATTTTGAAAAGACACAGGGAAGGGAAGGGAAAGAACAGTGTGTCGCCCTGTAGTCTTTCTAAGCCTCCCCCTAGACACCCCTGGGGTTCTCTGGAGGGGCAGCGGGTGGTGACCATGGCTGACCTTTGTCGCCGTGGCCTTTGATGCCCGCCCTGCGGTCTCTGGCCATCTGAGCCAACTCCCTCAGCTTCTCCTCCTTCTTCTCCTTCTCCTTCTGGGCCATCTTCTTCTCCACCTGGGCTCGCATCTCCACCGCCTCTCGGGCCTAGAACACAAGGGGAGCAGGTTAAGGGGCCGCCGGCCTCTAATCCATCCGGCCCTCTACTTTCCCAGAAGAGCCAATTTGAACCGCGTTCTGCTTGGAGAGTTGCAATTGAAACTTAAGTTAAAGCATTCCTTACAAAAACAATTTTTACAGCTAGAAACATTGTTTAAAAAAATATATATATATATAAAAAAAATAAACAGCGCAGGGTAAAACACAGTGGGCCATTGGCCCCCCCCCCAAAACGGAGACGTACCTTCCTGTCAGCGATGTAGAGAGCCTCGGCCAGTTTGGCAAAGTTCTCGTTGATGTGCACTGTCTGCAGGCCCCTCCCGTCGGCCGCCAGACGCTTGTCCAGGGGGATGGTGTAACCCTGAGGAGAGAGGAGCAGGCATGAGCCACTCACCAGCCGTCTCCTTCACACACAGCTAACAGACAGTGCTAACAAAACAGTCCACGCTACTCTGCTCCATGACCATGTTTTATTATATTCTGGCTATTTTTTCATATTCGTCAACCTTTTCCCTATTCTATTATTTCCTTCAAAAAGAAACGTTATCAACACGGGAGGAATCGTCTAATAAACGGGATTCCTTTATCAACACGGGAGGAATTGTCTAATAAATCAACAATCCTATGGACCCATCTGCTCTGTGTTGAGCTGGTGCGTGGGTCCAGGCCCCTGGTTTCCTGCGTGTCTCTGTGGCCCCACGGGGCTGAGGTCAGCTGCGGTGCTTACCTTGGCGTTCTTCCAGTTCGAGATGCAGGGCGGAATCTTCCACTCCTGTTGTTCTTTGACGGTCATCTGAAAAAACACAGAGGCCTCCGTTATATTACGCATCCAGAGAATGGGACCCTTTATGCTGTGTTGTGTTTATATCGGGCACGCTGATCGAATCCTCCACAGTATTCAGTTAACCTCTGCTCATAGAGTTTTCGTAAAACACGTTTGTCATTGTCAGAGACGGCCAAGCTACCTTTCTGCTTGGCGAGTGCATGACTGGCGCAGGGGGAGAGGGAGGTCCGCGGGGAATCTTCTTGTTGATCCTAAAACACGCACATACAACAGCTTTACCAAAAGAAAATATGTTTCTAGAGCTCACATTGTTAGCTGATGTAGTTCAAGCCACCAAAAAAATTATACTTTAGCAGGCTAAACAGGCAGACAAAGTTTTAGAAACAGTTGTAAATGACTATTTAGCATGGGCCGTCCCATTCCCGCCATATTGTGACCCTGAGAAGAGGATTCACGTACACAGGGCAGGGTTCCGGGGGAGTGTGTGAGGTGGTGGTACTAACTTGAAGCGAGGGGGCTCCATGGGGTCCTTCTGCATCTCCACCATGCGGATGACCCTCTGCTTGGCTCCCGAGTTGAACGCCACCCCCTGCTGGGACGGAGTGTATCTGCAGGAAGCAAAGTCACACACGCAAAAAAAAGAAATGATACAGGGACATCAGTCCACCTATTAATAATACAATGAGCACGCATTACATCACAAACATAACTTGGGGTATTTTCGATAGTTGTAATAAAATTCATCCTAAATATAGCATTGTTATTACTGGGGGCTTCCTTAATAAGATCCATCTACAATATAGCATTGATATTACTGGGGACTTCCTTCATGAGATCGATCTACAATATAGTATTGTTATTTCTAGGGGCTTCCTCAGGTCCCTGAGGAACACACAGCAGTCCTACCTGATGTACTGTGCAGGGGCTAGTTTGTCAGCCGCTCTGACGGGCATGGCGGCAGCGATCTTCTGAGACACCTGCTTCTGCAGAGCGTCCCGTGTCTTCTCAGTCAGCTATAAGCACACAGTAAACATCGGCCAGCGTTAGGCAATCGCTTTCTGCACAGCAGCCAGTGGAATTCAAGCCTCTTAACTGTCAGCTTGGGAAGGTAATATAAGTCTTGGTAAACAATGCATGATGATTTAGGACTCACTGATTGAATAAAATGCACTTTAGAATGGTTTACAAAGCATAGGTCTTTCCTACCTCTTTGACAGCCTCCTCGTCTGGTTTCTGTAGCTCAGGGGCGTCCTCGTTCAGCACTTCTTTAGGGAGGAGGTCTGTGTACTTGCTGAACACCACCTGCAAAGAAAGTGGATCAAATAATATGAATTAGATGGATGAAGCAATAATAAAGTATATAAAGAGCACTCTGCAAAAACACATTCATTTCAGTGTTAAATCACTTGTTGACATCAGCAACACAAAAACAGGGCCACAATGTAATAGTGGGTGTGTGTTATATGCCTGTATGATTGGGAAACAATCACATCTAACTCTACACATCTGTGATCCAAGAGCCATCGGTAAACACACCTTGTCCTTGCCCTGTCCCTGTTTGACGATGGCGTCATATTTGATCTTGCCCTCTGCGTCTACTTGCAGTGCTAGGGCGTTGGACGTCTTCTTCTTCCTGCCCATCTCCAGGGGAAACTGGGCCACACTGATCTCTGGGAAGGCTCCTCCATCTCCAAAGTCCTACAAAGCACAAAGGAAAAAATGATAAAACAAGGTTGACTTGATATGATACTAAATGGGTATGGTCAAATGTGTATATATGGTACTGAGTTATTTGAATATGAATCAAAGAGTTATTATCCGACGTTCATACATGGACATAGTCTCTGTCTCAAGGACTACTCAAGTCGTTATCCAACTTTAACATTACCTCCAGTGAGCGAGGGACCCAGCCCTTTCTGTGACCGTAGGGAGGGGGTTCTCGACGGGATGATACCAGAGCAGTGGTAGTGGACCTCTGGGCTCGGACCCTCTCCTCAGCCTCCAGCTGGTCCTGGGACAACTGGGTCGGCGCCGGTAAAAAGCTGAAGTCAAAACAACAATGTTTATGAATCATATAGCGTTAGCGAACTAAACTCCTTGTGGAAAGGATACAACCTCAGCTACTGCCTGGCTAGAAGGCCATTGCTAGCTAACATTAGCGATCTAAAATGTTCATAAAAACTCCCAACGTTAACGTTACTTATATTCTTATAACGTTACATATCCAATATTAATCAACGGCACAATTTGGGGTAACCTGAGCGGGTGAACAACTAACTATTTCGAAGACTACTAACGTTAGCTAAATTAACAAGTTGCTTAACCTAAGCTAAGCTAAGCTACATAAAGAAGAATCGGCTGAGCCAAGCTAACAACATGTCAAGCGTTAACAGAACTATATAGCTAACGTAACGTTAGCCTTCTAGCTACGTTGCTAGTGGTACTAGCCGAGCCGTTTTCGCTTAGCGATACATCAGACTAAATTAATAAAGACACGAACCAATCACTTTTTTCTAAATGGATAGTTTTCCGTGTAATAGAGTATACGTTTTCATCGGAAGAATATACACGAATAGGGATTATAGTAGAAAAAACACAAATAAGGCCTTGCCACACTACTCACCTAGCAAGCGACATGTTTCCTTTTCGCACCAGCAAGAATCGGACGCTAACTTTGCGTGAAGATGATCTCGCGATGATTGCCACTTTGCTGGGTTTCTGGTGGCCGGAGGGAATATTTTGATAAATGAATCGGCTTAATTGACTGTATCCTGGTTAAACAAATCATTTTAAAGCATAGTGGACTACAGGACTAAAACGCAGCTCCTTTTACACTTTTCAAGCAAACCCCCATAATCCTAGATTTAAAAAGTATTTTTAAAATGTTAAATTAAGTGATAATAATAATACCATGGTAGTAGTAAAATCCAATCCTACTGCCAGTGGCCCTGTAGTGTTTTTCAAATAAACCTGCCCCAATTTTGATCTTGAATTATCAAGATATGGAAATGAAATAAGTCAAAAATCCCATATACACAACATGGCAATAGCAAATAAACAGGAAATAGGGCCGAAATTCAAAAGCATTAAAATTCGGACAACTTTATATAGGCCTACATCTTTCTTTTGACGTCAGTCTTGATGTAGACAAGGGCACTCCTTGTTTGTCATGAGAGTTGGTTGTCACACTGCCTCTGGCTCTCTGAATCTGAGTTGTCCATCACTGTTAAATCAAAAGTATCCCCACAGCGGTTAACATCTACCTTTTCATTTGATGTGTGGCTCCTGCAGGCTATACGGTTAAATTGACTATTTAGTGAAAATCACTGTTCATCAAATTCTTCTACAAATGTTGGTGAGATACATTTTTGTTACATTTTTCATTGTAGATGTTTGTGCAAAGATTTCAACCATATAATCGTAAAAGGGGAGGTATATTTGGATTTTCATTTCATTGATTTCATTCACATTTTCCCAAGTGACAATAATATTGTGAAAACCGATCATATCACAAGTTCACAGCTGCACAACAGATAAAACAAATATTTATTTTGCGATAGATAGGTTACTCCTTCTCTGGCAGAACCTATAAGCTTCTGACACTTGTTAAACTGCATATTGCGGAATACAATGTTGCAGAGAACCTTGCATGAGAGAAACAAGTAAGATAACCAACCCCAGTTTTCCCATTTAGCTAGTTTAGTATGAAATAAATTGATAAACTATCCGATGGGTAATGAAAAAGGTCAACAATGGTCACTCCACTATTTCCACCATCTTCCTTTTCTAAGGTTGCTGAGAAGGGAACAGAAATAAAACAAATTTGCACCAGGGTGTTATGTTATGTAACCGTATAACTGCAGAAGCTGTTATGTGTGGAGAGAGTGTTAAAAAAAAAACATACTTTCTGGTCTTTTCTTAGTACTTGGCCGATTCCACCCTGCACCCACTCCACTGAATCTCTGGGTTGCCGTGGCGGAATGTGCTGATTCGCTACGGGCTTGCCTGTTGTACAGTGAATACTGATTGGTTGCAGACGGTTCCACCATGAAGCAACGAGGCAGGGTGAACTGAAAAAGGGTACAGCATACATTATCTTCGCTACTCAGGGATGCTGCCTGAAGGCCTGAGATCTCTCTATTGCCTGCTGTTGTCGAACAAAACATTGGATTCACTTCATGGCCCACAAGGCATGAGATCAACAGTCCCGCTGACCTTCATTCATCTGGCTCAGGATTAAATGAAACTAGGGCCCCATCACTGCGGCATTGATAATGGAATAGGCTAAGGTGAGTTGGCACACGCCCTCAACCACTCTTACTCTCACTCTTACTGAATCGCCCATCTTCTATCTACGTCTCTTACTTTTCCCCCATCTCTCTCTCTCTCTCAGGATGAGGCGGTCTGTCAAGGCTCTCAGGAGAGACGCAGTTATTAATGTGACAGAGGGTAAAAGGACGCGTCGGACGAGATCAATCACCGGGCCCTGGCAGGGGATGAGCTAGCGGACTTTTAATAGCGGCAATCCTCTGGCCCGCCTCGCTGCTGGGTCGCGCGCTGCATTTGACATTGAGGGGTCCCTCCTCTGTCTCCTCAAACACCTCCCACACTTTAAGTGGTTGATCCTTTTGGGACATTGACGGAAATGACTCCCTTCCCTCCGGAGAGAAATCGAGAAGCTGGCCCAGTTTGTTGAAAGCTGGGAATGCTTTTCGTGATGATGAGACAGGGAATAAAGGCTGGGCAGAAGTTTAGTTCCACTGGCCCTGTTCCCCGTTTTTTTTTTTCGTTTTTTTTCTGCGACCTTTAAAGTGCAGCATTGTGGCTGTGCACATCCAGACCAGCGGGGGCTATCACAGGGCCAATGGAATGTGAGCAGCAACACATGGAATCTAACAGTAGCCATCTTTGCTTCTAAAGAAGTGCTGTATAGCTGTCAACAAGTTGGAGTGATTTTGTTTTTGATTTGAATGAGTTGTCGCCTCTATGATAAACAAAAGCACCATCGGTGTGTTCAATCACTGGAAGTATAGCCACAATACTGTCTCTTATTCCCCAGGGAAGGGCCAGACCGACTGGCCAGAGGGGATTGAGCACTGGCTGCTTCGAAAGGCTGATGCTGGTCCTGTTGACAATAAGCTGTAACAGAGAGGGACTATCTTGCTGCCCCTCTCTCTCACTCTCTATCTTTCTCTCTGTGTGTGTCTCTTTCCCCCTCTCTCTCTTGTGCTGCCCACCTCTTTCTCTATCTCCCTTTCTCTCTCTCTCTCTCTCTCTCCCTTTCTCTCACTCTCTCTCTCTGTGTCTCTCTCTCCCTCTCTCTCGCTGCCCCCCCCCCCCCTCCCCCTCTCTCTCTCTCTCTCTCTCCGAGATTCTGTGAAGGCATTAGAGTAGCAACTTAACCACAGGCGCTTGAGTGAAACTTTTTTCCTATTTTCCTCTCTTTGAGTTAGTTTACAGACTGAACTCCTTGTCGGAAATGATTAGTGTCGAATGGGTTCCTAGGTAACTGCTGGAAGGAGGAGGAGACGTGGATAACGAGAGGAGTAAAAAGAGGAGCCTGTTGGCTGATCTTGGAAAGAGACTGAGAGATGAACACAAACTGGGTCAGCTGCTGCCTATCAGGCTGCGTTCTGTATGCACATGCACGCACAGTTGCACACCCAGGCATACACAAACAACACCTGCCGTTGTGTTACCATGGATTGAAGTACTCCTGCAGGTGAGAGACCAGCTCAGACAAACTCACTCAAGGGGAAGCAGCAACCCGACAAAGTGAAACAAAAGCCATTCTGCAGTCGCCCTGCATCCTTCACTCCAAGGCTATCTGAAATGTCGCTTCCCCTGTTTAACTAGCCGAGACACCATAGTACAAAGACCCCCTGCTCTATAGATGTCCAAGTAAAGACAAACCGCCGCATTGTCTCTACTTGACCTTTGACACACAGCTGTCAAATGCCTAATACGCCCTTCATGTCGCTGTTCTGATCCAACCACTGAAGTGAGTCAACATGACTTACGGGATTGAATTAAACACGCTCGTTACGCAACGACCCCACGATCGAGTGTCCTCATTCAGCCCCATGTTCACATGAACACCGGTGTTGCTGCAGCCGAGTGCCTGTGCGTCCAGTAGGGTCCAAACAGCGCCTTGAGCAACTGCCGAGGGCGAGTGGCTGAAGCAAAGCACACCTTCCTGCTCACTGAATACATCTGGAGGACCGGTACCGACAGCTCTGCCCTGCTCGGTGGGTTCAGAAAAAGTCTTCGCTCGTTATGTTTCTGTCAGCACCTCTGTCTGTCTATATGCTCTCTCGCTCTCTCTCCGAGTCTCTCTCTCTCTCTCTCTCTCTCTCTCTCTCTCTCTTTCTCTCTCTCTCTCTCACACACACACACACACACACACACACACAGACACACACACACACTCACAGTCTCCCTTATTTTCATATACCTCTGAAAACAAAATCCCATTTGGGGGGAAAGTGCTTGCAGCGCAACCTGCAAGAGAAAAAAAAGTAAAAGAATGTTTTTTAAAACGCGTTTCATTTTGAGAGAGAGAAACACAGCCCTGGAAATGTTTGTGCTGCTTTATTGGTTGCCAAATTCTCCTGAGGGAGAGGAGACCTTAACCCAGTGTTCAGTGTGTGCAAGCTCAGGGCCATGTTGTTTGGTCTCACTAGCGTGAGGTCACCCCTGGTCAGTTCTCTACTTACCCTGCCATCAGGACTCTGTGTGTGTAGCTGTGTTTGTATGAGTGTTTGTGTGTGTGTCTATGTTTGTGTGTGTTGGTGCCTGTGTGTACTAAAACACCAGGCCAGCCAAGGTCATCGGGGGAGCTTTAACAGCTTATAGGGCTAGACAAAGCTCACAGATAGATCCAGTGCCGGCCTGTAAACATTTTGTCATCCCAGAGTGGGCAGCTACAGTATATGTAGGAACTGTGATGTTGATGAGTCACACTTGTGATACTTATTGATCCTCTCAAAAACATACCGATATAAAATAAATATAAAATTAATAAAAGTTGAACATGTCTCTTGGTTGGGTAGGCCCAATTAAAATTAAAGATACAATTTAGATGGACATAGGAAAGGAATAATGTTGTGTGTTGTGGATTCGATGAATTATGTTATTAGTCTATAGCTAAACAGAACACGCAGATGTACTGAGCTCTGTGTTTGATCATAAACATTGCAATTTAATCAGATTACCTATTGTCATCATTCTTTTCTGACAGATTTTCTGTTGCACTGAATGGAGTATTCCTTTTGAATACAAAGCATGAACATATTGAACCATCTTATATTAAATATTTTCAACAAGCCATTAATGTGGGAATGAGCTGGAAGAAAACTTAATGCAGGAGAGTATGGCAATATCAGTTTAGCACACAAAGTTTCACAGACTAAACATTAATTAGCTAATCTTTGAAACATACCAGTAGAGGGCAGCACCGCACAAACACGCGCACACTCACTCTGTAAATGTGTTTGAGTGTGCATGTGCGTGTGTTTGTGCAAGGGCTAAACACAAACAGAGCATGCCTCAATCTTTCTCCCTGCAACAGCAGCCGCGAAACGCCAGAAGGCAGGCTTATGGCTGAGATGCAGCCCTCTCTCTCTTTAACTCTGGGGTTTCTCCCCTAGCGCTTGGTTGTTAATGCAAATCCCGTCCAGGGAAGTGGGAGGCAGATTCTCCAGTTTAACTGCAGTAGGATACACACTTCGCTCCGTTGCAGAGCACAGCAGAGCGAAGCTGCCCCTTACTTTTGCGGGAAGCAAAACACTCATTTTCTAATCGACACAAAATGGCTTCGTCACTGAGTGCTTGTTAAGAGGCGGATGAGAGGGAGGCTAATTAAAATGCTCTCAGCGAACATCGACAGCCTTTCCACAATTATTCAGACCGCTGCTTGCATTCACATAAACAAGCCCACAGTTGCTTTCTGATAACCCCATTTCATGCTGCGTTCATCCCTTCACGCCTGTGGCGCCGGGCGCTCAGCGCTCGGTGCAGCCCTGACCTTGAGAACAGACAGGAGGCAGCAGCAGAAGCGAGCGGAAGGCAAAGGCACACACGGCTAATCTAGCGAGCATGTCGCTCGATGGGAGAGGCTGATAGCGAGCAGCGTTCGCAGCTGTGAAGATATAGATTGCTACGGATTTGAGGCAGAAGCCAAGGTGTTAGTAAAGTTACACTACATTACAACGCCATAGCTCCTGTCTTATTTAATGTGCGGTTGGTCAGGCCAGCGGTGGAAATCTGTCTCAAAACATGCTGGGGCACCTGTAGCCTACCTAAACAATTATCATAGTTGGAACAGATTTATAACCTGGCCAGAGGTACTGGCCAGCTCAGCTCAGTCCAGTTCTGCCCAGTTTAATTCAGCACGTAGTGCAAACATCCAACATTAAGTCATGGTGGATGTGCTCCTTAACAGTAGTTCATTCTTTTGAATGTTTAGCATTATTTTCTTATCTAACGTAGTGGTCCCGACTCTACTATCCTCATAGATTTTGTCGAGATAGACCTTTTGGCCTCCTCTCTCATCGGGTCCGTTATTCCAGAGGAAGGATCACAAATGGAGACAGTTGTTTAGTCAAAACGTATTTTATTCACTCAGAGTATATGTATATTATCACACGCATATGGTTTATCAACCTTTAAGCAATTATTGTAATAATAGCAGTTTACCTTAGCTCATATCCCGCAAAGCTGAATATAAGAAGAGTGGAGAAGACTGTGACGCCCCAGTTCCCTCTGCCAATCTAACTTTTGTCTCCTGCTCTCCTAGAATATAAGTTTAGCGCCACACACATTTGCACCCCACATGACCGATACCAGACGTTTCCTGTTGACTTCTGACACAGGATGCTTCTTCGCTCTTCGTTCTCTAAGCCTGACTCAGATCGTGGTTTCAGCGACAGACTTAATCTGTTGTTCCTCTTTCTCTGTCTGGCTTTAATGATTTTACAATAATCTGGTATTAATTATCTCACAATTTCCAGTCGAATTCGTAGTATTGTATCAAACGTACCTATCAAACCTACGTATCAAACCTCCTCTAATACAGCCCAAAAGTTGCCTATGTTATCTGGACGAGTCTGGACAACTGGAAGACACGGAAATAAGGTATTGCATCCTAAATTGTGAAAGATTTCTTTATTTATTAATTCAATGTGGATGCTGACAGAGCGGCCACCATAAAGCCAAACAAGGCTTCTTTCAATTGCACTGTGAAGCAGGAGGAGAGAAACATTCATTTTGACTTTAGTTTCGTTGATGTCTCTCCATTGTAGTCACATCCTGCTGAGAGGAGACCCAGAGAGTCACAGCTGCAGTGTAAAACCCTATAAAGGAACCAGAAGCCTTGAGAAAAAACGAACACGTTAGAAGATTAGGCCTACACTTTATTCTCAAAATGGGTAATACATCCCAATGCTATCAATTCGATATTAGTCGTCAGCCAGTTAAATTATTTTACCACACATAATGTTTTGACATAGTATTAACAGGTAACAGAAATTAAGATGTGTAAAGTGAACAGTTTTGTTTGAAATAAACTAGCTACAGCTGTGACAACAGTCATTAACACCACATAAAAAACAAACAAATGATAAAACCTCATTACAAGCAATTCAGAATGTGCTGTGCTGTGCTTCGTGCGACACCCCAGTGCATCCCTGCCTCCTTCACAGTGTCTCATATTCCCTCCCGCTTCACCTCACATCAGCTGAATCCAGGGGACAGGTTGAGATAGGCTTCAGGGTGTGTGTAGCAGCCAACACACACACACACACACACACACACACAAACGCACAACCACAGCTGTGGGACATGTTCCTGTGACAACCAGGGCAGTGGCAGGTCAACCCCCCCTCCCCCCTCCCCCGCACCTCCCTCACCATAACACTGTCTGATCGATTTAGTGAAGTCACTTCCCCTTCAGCTTTATGGACGGAGCTACCTCCTGGAGCTCCTTCCTCATCTCCTGCCCCAAGCTCATTCCATCTCCCCCTAATTGCAGTCTCACCCACAGGCTCCCTGAATCCAGAAGCGGGTTCGCTATCAAAACGAACGTTGCCGAAGGTTTACCTGGGGACCGCGACGTGGGTATCTACGACAAACAGGCGAGAGGTCGGGTTCGGATCTGTCCTAACCGCTCACGACAGGTGAGGAAGGGGGATGAGAGGACAGCTGTGCTACCCAGTGCTACCTGGATCAGCTGGCCTGCCCTGCCCGGCCTCCTGAGGAGGAGGTAGCCCAGCTGCGCCCCTTCACCGTTTGGTGGAAGACATGTAGATATTTAGCCCACTGGCAGAGGGCCTATGCTTCTTTTTAGAGTTAGGTTTGTTTACTTTGAGCCATCAACAACCGGCGAGTTTAGTAACGCTTTCACAACTTTTTATGAGCATGAAATTATGTGCATCTTTCAGTCACTTCTGGATCGAAGTGATTTGTGCGCTCAGTGGCAAATTGCAAATTCAAAAAGAGATAGAGAGTGAGAGAGCGAGGCAGAGAAATAGAGACACCGAAAGAGAGCTGGAGAAAAAAGGAGGGAGGACAAGAAAGAAAGAGAGGGAGGGAGAGAGAAAGAAAGAGAGAGAGAGAACGAGAGAGAGAGGGAGAGAAAAAGGAGCAGCTATAGTCTACAGGATATGGGGAGTTGATGGTCATTTATGTCATAGAGCCAGTCAGGGGGAGCCAAACCTAAATGGAATTGCCACTGCTATCTCCCACGTGTTTTTATCTGCCTCTTTCTGAATTAGGGCCGAACGAAGGCCTTATTTGGATTTTCTAGGCCTTCTCCCTATGCAGCCTAAAGATAGGTCTGGCAGGCTTCTCAGGGTGCAGACTATGGGGGATCAGGGCACACATTTCTTCACGCCGTACTGAACCGCAAATTATCGATGCATGACAGAAAAATACAAAGCGTGAAATTAGTGACAGCCCCCCCTCTCCGTCGTGATCCGGCTCCCAGACGCAGGCCTGGCCTGACTTGCTCCCTTGTGTATTTTGCACAGGGCTGTGCCCGTATCCATTCCGAAGACATTATTCGGCAACACCCGAATAGTGCCTGCCTTCTTAACCTACAGAAAAATAATAGAACCATTGGCCCTACATGTTACATTTTATAAGCTACGTTTTCTTCCTCTCCTTTTTTCGACACATTTTTGATCGCAAAAAAAATCTGCGTGAGCGTAGGTGTTTTAGCTGATATAAAGAGCTTGTGTTGTAATTTCGCCGTCAGAACAGTAAAGATTGGATAGAGCAGGCTGGGTTGTCTGCCATTGTGCTACTCACTATAGCCTGCTCTGTCCCTCGGGGAGGGAGACTTTGGCATGAAGGACACAACTCGCAGGTGGTGGCTGCCGCCGACAGTTATATCCTTCTTCTTTAAGTTGGGGCACATTATATATTTACTCATTACAAGGAGACTAGGGGCAAACAAACTGCCAGCGACAACGTTAAGCGAAGTCCTATTTTGCATTTAGAAGAGCGACTTTCAAGACCGGGTTGAAGAATGAGCGAGGTGTGCGGCCCACTTTAGAAAAAAACATTGATTCGACAAATTGACATCTGCCCAAGGTGAGTAATTTTAATGTATATATTTACATAGAATTATAAAAAGTCAGGCATAGTCACACTGTCATACAATATGTTTCCTGATAAATACCAGCAATAGCAAGGTATGTTTGTAGATTGTGGCGTGTCCTCAGTGGAGGGCTGTCGTAAGGGAACAAGGTTTCAAGGTTATCATTTCGGACGCAGTCAAACGTAATGGCTCCCAGGTAATGAGTGTTGTCCAGTGGGATCCACGCGGTGACTTTGTAGATGACAGGTGACGCAAGGCCTTTGGGAGCACCAGGATTAGAAACACCCCAGCAATCTCTGCCTCCTCTGGCTAATAAAGAGTGATGCTTCACACCACTTTCACTCCTCTGTCTCCCTCCTATACATAGTGATTAGCCAGGCTATATGGAGGCTGCGTTGTGCCATCGCGCTAGTGACCAGATAGGCTGGACCTGGAGAAGTGCAAAAAGCTAGTAAGATTCATTTTCCTTACTTTCCTCCAGCCATAATTGTAGCATTGCTAGGTAGAAGTTGGGATTTTGACAGCAGTTAAAGTTCTAGAAGTGAAATAATTGACAGATGATTTGACAAATACGAGGGGGAAGCCAGAATCTGGCAGGAATGAAGTCCGCCATCCCTGTTTTGATCACATGCACAGTGCAGCATAGGAAGTAAGTGTCAGTGAAATGTGTGTAATTATTGTAAAATAAAAAACAATTCATATCCTACAAGATACTATACGAGATCTGGAATATTTTCAATACTTTGCAGCGAGCCATAACAATTTTTCTTCCTTCCCAAAAATGACTGGCAACCTCAGGGAGGAGACATATGTTGCTCTCTCTCTCTCTCATAAGTTCACTCCCGTTCCTCCTCCTCTCTCTCTCTCTCTCTCTCTCTCTCTCTCTCTCTCTCTCTCTCTCTCTCTCTCTCTCTCTCTCTCTCTCTCTCTTTCTCTGTCATCTTTTGTTTGTCTCTCCATATTGATCTGTTCTCAATTCTCCCCACATTTTTGGTTGTCTTCTGCATCTTACTATGTTCCTTTCTTACCCGGCTGACTGTCTTCCCCACGCATGTTGTGTTTTCCACTCTCCAGAATAATCTTAATGTAAGGCGGACTCACAGAGAATCATTTTTATTTTGAGATGAACTCTGATTTCCCCCAAGGACCAAAGTGCTCACATGTCTTCTTCCAGGGGTTAAAGCCTAAACGACCATAAAAAGCCTAAACGACCATAAACCAACGACAGACCCTGTCAGGATCTCCCCACGCCCCGCTCACCAGAGCCTTGCCCTAGTTCACATCATCCCTCTTTGTCCTCAGACTACTCCGTCGTTTGATGTCATTCAAAGTGCGCTGCATCTTTTTAAAATCACCCAGTCACTGCCCAGCACGGGCCTGCATATGTCACGATCGCAAATGGCCTCGAACGAGCGTTATCTGCCCCAGCAGCTTGGCAGAAATAAGTGATTAATCACGGCGGAGTGTGATGCGGACACCTCATCAGGCTACGCCTCTGATGAATGTGCAGCCGCTATCTCCCCGCTCGCCGCCTGTAATGAATGTCACCGGGCGGGGAGGAGGGCGCGCTCCAGCTCGCAGGGGAGAGAGGGAAGTGATAGACGGTAGGTGTGGTGGATTCCTCCACTACAGGGGTTAGGCGGCCACCGCAGTCATACTTTAGGCTGCCTCTCGCCGCCTCCCCGAGGCTTTGGAAGAACGAGCTGTGAAGTCTGAGACGATGGCTCAATCGAGTGCTGGGTACTGGGAAGGACATCTACAACATGTTCCCATCCAGACTATCTAGTTATGTATTAACGGCTGTGTATTTTTTTACAGTATGCAGCATATTAATCTGCCCTGACAGGTTTGCCATGTTGTTCAGCTGTCTCAAGGTCATGGTTAATCTATCAACGATTACTACATATGTAGCCATCTAATGCCAATGATGTGCTTACTTTAAATAAAGACTGTGTAAGCTGCCATTTTAAGCCTATTTGTATCCTATTGCTTTCGTTCTGCTTAGATCTCAGGGCTCATAGGTACAGGAAGAAAAACATTGCATCATTGCCTTTTTTTTACTACAATTAATTTAAATAATGTTTTCTTTTGTGCCACACCTTCCCTGACATATCACTGCTGGGCGTGAGATAGCCTCCCAGCTTGTCTCTCACGCCTTTGTTGGTGCCAGAAATGCAAAAGCCAAATCAATGGAGGTGGGAGAGGAGAGGAGAGGAGAGGAGAGGAGAGGAGAGGAGAGGAGAGGAGAGGAGAGGAGAGGAGGACACACCATAATCATGATGACAGAGCACAAGAAAAGCGCTGCTATTCAAACTAGTAATCACACCCACTGACCTAATGATAACATCTACAAGAGAAATGATTAAACAGCGTACTGTTCTGTCAAAGGAAGCGATTCTTTGCATAAATTGAAGATCTTTAAGTTGACTGGAGTAAAAACATGTTTTTTCTTGACGTATCGTGCATGTTCTTTTGTACCGTTAATGTACTGACTAGGCACATACGGTACTAATTAAAAATGTAATGTAGAAAGATTTGTTGCATCTGTTTGATTATAGAGCATGAAATGAATTCACTACGTTACTGCAATTATCAGTGTTGAACGCAATCGTCAACCATGCACTGATGCACAATGGGAACACCCGTATTGATGCATTGTCAAGACAAAAAAGGGCCTTTAGTGATTTCCTCCTTGAGCCAACCTAAAGCTCAGTGGTATTTCAAACACAACACAGCCTTAATCAAAAGACACATGCCCCCCCCCTCCCCTGCTGTATGCCTATCTTTACACATGTTAAAGACCTTTTCAGAAAAAGAAAAAAACCTTCTGCTCAGTCTCTTTCAACTGCCACCTTAGCGCACCTGCTGCTGTGTTTTCTTTGAGGTTATTCACTGAGGTTTCCCCTCTGTTTCAAACCACCTTACTGTATCGCGAGGCCCTGCGGTCGATAACGCCTTCATTTGCCAGCATGGATTATAATAGAGGCATTAGGGGCCATTGATTAGCACTCAGCGAGCCTGTCTGGGTTGGAATAGAGAGTCAATAGAAAACTTCACTCACAGCCTGGGCAGGACAACAAAGACCCTCAAATGCCCCCTAAGCGACGCAGGAAGAAATGTAAATGTCAAGCGGGGTTTATTTTTTATTACAATGTGGAGTCAAGGATGTGGTGCTGATATTTTTGGGTCCCCTTGAGACGTTAAGTTTTGTGTAGTACCGTCATCTGCCTCTAGATGGTGGTAATCAAAAACTCCCAGGGCTGTTGTCGATTGGGTGTGTAAAATCTTGGGTTCGATATGTATTAGAGTTTTGGGGGCTTTGTTTTAGGGGGCTTTTGGAAAATCCACATGGATAATCTCCAGTGCGCTAAGTAGATAAGACTCACCTCACAGTCATGTAATGTCTTTTAATCGATGTGTAGATTAAAAGCCCCGGACACAGTTGAACATTTAGATTGCAGTGTCGTTAATTCGATGTATGCAACAATCAACCAATCACTGATCACGGACAGGACGAGAGCTGCAGAGAAAGCCCTCCAATTGGCCGAGCAAACAACCGCAAATTAAGCCAATGGTCTTTATCAGACGGCAGCACATTGCTCATTCAACTCTGGGCAGTCAGTGGACCAGACTCTAATTAACCCTGGAATTGGCTTCTTTTAGGGCCCGAAACACTTTTCCCAGGCAGAATTCACAGAGCCAGAGATTATCTTTTTTTTCATAGGCTATGATAATCCTATGCTGCCTAGAGGGATGGGGGTGGCAACATGTTACTGACCTGGTGTTTGCTGTCTGGTCTGAGTCCGTTAGAGTTCATCTTTACGCCTCTGTAGGGCTCACAGTGCAGCTCTCTACAACGACCCCACCGTTTTGAACCTTAATGGAAACCTTGACTTATGTAAAACACAGCCCCCCTTTTGTAAATGTCAAGTGTGTTCTTCCGGTGTAGAGTTATCTTTGACTGTATTTTCCATGGCTTTGGCTTAACCCAGTCATTAGGTGGTTATCTGCTAAAGCTGTCTTTACATGAACGTTGCACTTGGCAGGGAATTATAGTCCACGGCAGCACTTCTTTTTTGCTGTCTCGTGGACTCAACCGTCACCCAGCCCCTTTACCCACCGTTTTCCCAGATAACCACACTTACACCGAGAATCGACCATTCTTTGAAATATTATACAGACGTTACTGTAGTCTAGAGACCAGGGTTTACCGATAACGTTTGAGTGAGGGTCGAGTCACAGCGCATTTATTTTTGTGTGGAAAGGTGTTGCGAGCCTAACCAATGGAAACTTTTCGAGGTTGACTGCCGTTAATACTCACCACTCAAACACGTGAGAGCAGCAAGAACCCAATTGTTTTTTCTCCATCAGCTCACCAGCAGCCAAAAATATAAGGCTAGCAACGTGTCTGGATAGCACAGGAGTCAGTGCTAAAGGGGGGGGGGGGGGAGAAGAGGATGTGATAGGGTGACACAAAGACACTATAGAGGGTGTGGGGGTGGTGACGGGGTAAGGTGGGTGAAGCGTGCTGCCATGTCCCCCACATGGCACTAAATTGAGAACGGATCTCACAGCAAGCTTAGGATGGAGGGAGGGAGGGAAGGAAAGAAGGAGGTAGGCAGAAACAGAGTGAATGGGGCACGAGTCTCATCCCCTCCGGTATGAACCAGCCATTTACACTGTTGTCACAGAGAAGAAGGGGAGGGAGAGAGAGAGAGAGAGTGTGTGTGTGTGTGTGTGTGTGTGTGTAGGGGGGGGGGGGGGGGGCTGAGAGACGGCAGCAATATGTTCAAATCTGTGTTGAGTGAGGAGACAGAAAAACAACACTAAATTCACACCCATACAAATAGACTGCCATCGTGTCTCATTTAATTAGCACGGTTGAAGCGTAGCTGGATATTTTGGGTGATGTTTCACTGGGGCCTTCATTCCAAATGAGCTGCCTTCAGAGCTTTCTATTCTGTTTTCACGGTAGTCCTTCATGGCTCTTGTATTTGCGAGGATTCCTCAGATTTCTGTTGGCTGTTAGTTGTTGAGAACTTCATTGCAACAGTGGATCTGCCAGTCGAGTACTTTGCTGACTAGACACACTCTCTCTCTCTCTCTCTCTCTCTCTCTCTCTCTCTCTCTCTCTCTCTCTCTCTCTCTCTCTCTCTCTCTCTCTCTCTCTCTCTCTCTCTCTCTCTCTCTCTCTCTCTCTCTCTCTCTCTCTCTCTCTCTCTCTCTCTCTCTCACACCTCTCTCTCTCTGCATCATGATGCCATTTTGTATATCCCTACAATCTATGGTCTTTTCTGCGTCACAGAACTATAACTCTTCTGACGCCAAACTCCTTTTAAGTTTGTAATCACCGATTGATAACACTCATATGAAATTCTGTCCCCAAATAACGTGCCATATCAATAACATATTCTGTTATTTTCAAACGAAACTCTTTTTATGAACGGAATATGATACATTTGGAGAGCTGCAGTATTTTCTTGACGACTTGTTTTTCTTCCCCAGAGTGTTTTTCCTTCAACGGACATGTTATGAGTGTTGTCTGCATCTGTCTGTATCTGTTTCAAAACCCCTCCGAAGGGGGTTGCCCTTGTCGGCGTCGGCTCGCTGTCCCTGCATCAGTTTTGACAGCCTCTCAGAGATGTTTGTGTTTGATAGCAAGGTGTTTTTTTCCCCTTCCAGAAGAAATTGGATGACACAGGGTCTCTGCCTGAGAAAGCTCGCTAAACCGATGGTGTCACTGTGCGAAAAATACACCTGGTTTGACAATCGTCATACACTCACTCTGCTGCACACTCCACCCTCATCATTTACACATTTTATGTGACTGAAACGATCACACTTTTTTAGCTTGGCATGCCATTGTCTGAGCCAGAACAGATTAGGATTCAAATAACACACGTGGGGGGAAATAGCACGGCTGCAACACAAAACCCAATTTCACACAGCACAGAGTATTCATATGAGGTTTCTTAATGTTGCAGTGCTCATGGCGGTCAGTCAAGCTGGGCAAAGACAGTCTACCTAATGCCGACTTAGTCTGATGGGAGTCAGTCAATGTCAAACTCCTCTGCTCCCCCTGGTCTCAGCTGGGCTCTTCCTGGGTTTTATTGAACACCTCCACACTCCATTGACTGTGATTGTAGCCATTAATACAACGCCCCCAGCTTACCGTCCTATCTCTCTCTCTCTCTCTCTCTCTCTCTCCCTCCCTCTCCCTCTCCCCCCCCCTCTCTCTCTCTCTCTCTCTCTCTCTCTCTCTCTCTCTCTCTCTCTCTCTCTCTCTCTCTCTCTCTCTCTTCCGCCCCTGCTCCCCATCCGCCTGTCTCGCATCCACTTTCCCACATCCATCTTCCCTCCCTGTCCTTTTTTTTTTTACGACTGTCACCTCACTCTTTTTTTGCATCTCTCTGTCTCTCTCTCTGTCTGTCTCTCTGTCCCCCCTCTCTCTCTATGTCTCTCTCTGTCTGTCCTCTCTCTCTATCTCTCTCTGCCCCCCCTCTCTCTCTCTCTCTCTCTCTCTCTGTCTCTCTCTCTCCCTCTCTCTCTCTCTCTCTCTCTCTCTCTCTCTCTCTCTCTCTCTCTCTCTCTCTGCTCTCTCTCTCTCTCTCTCTCTCTCTCTCTGTCTGTCTCTCTCTCTCTGCCCCCCCTCTCTCTCTGCCCTCTCTCTCTCTCTCTCTCTCTCTCTCTCTCTCTGTCTGTCTCTCTCTCTCTGCCCCCCCTCTCTATCTGCCCCCCCCCCCTCTCTCTCTCCCTCTCTCTCTCTCTCTCTCTCTCTCTCTCTCTCTCTCTCTGTCCCTCGCTCTTTCTCCCCACACCGCCATGCACTCTCCCAGAGCTAGAGGCAGCAGAGGAAAGGAGAACATTACAATGGCAGCCTTACGTAATACATTATATGTTCCCGGACGGATTGTTTCATGGAGACGATATGGAGGAGGAGGTAGGAGGATGGAGGAGGACAAGGACGGAGGAAGATGGAGGAGGACAAGAAGGAGGTAGAGGAAGGGAAAGAAAGAGGTTTCCCACATAGCAGACCTTGGAGCAGCAGACCAGTCAGAGTGGCTAGGCATATAGCTGGCTGTGCCCCTCCATCAGCCAACATTGGATTCAAAAGAGAGAGAGAGAGATGGGGGACGAAAGAGATAGAATGATGAGATGATGTAGAGATAAAAAGGAGAGGGGAAACGAGGGAGAGAGAGAGGGAGAGAGGGGCACAGTGAGAGAATATAGAGAACTGGAGATGTAGAGGGATACCAGGGAGAGAGGCATGCATTCAGAGGGAGGAGGCAGGTAGAAGGGACTGGAGTTCAGCAGACGCCTCCCTCCTTTGGTCTTCTCTGCTCTGCCTGTTCCTCATCCTCTTCTCTTCTGCACGTTTCAGATGATCTCCTCTCCTCCACTCGCTGTTGTCTTAACCTGGAGCCGGAGCTCAGTACACAAGCTCCCACAAAGGCCGATGAACACACACGCACGCACGCACGCACACACGCACGCATGCACGCACATTCTCAAACTTATTTCATTGCGTTTCAATAGACAGCTTTGCTCCCTCAAACACACACACACACACACACACACACACACACACACACCATATCCTCAGGTCCCGTTTTCTATTATTCATACAACTGGAGTAGAAGATGTGGATCAAGGTGTGTGTAGCCTTTAGTCATACAACCCAGCAACACTTTACACACACACACACACACACACACACACACGGTGGGTCAGTCAATCAAGCCTCAGACTAGTGTATGCATAGTTACTGCTCTCCTCCTCCGCTCTGTAGTGAAAGCAGCGCTGCAATTTCAATTAACCCACACTGGCTAGGTCAGAACAAGTGAGAGAGAGAGAGAGAGGGGCCGCATGGTGGAGGAGACAGAACGAGAGAAGAAGAGGGACCGTGTGGAGGAGGAGATGGAGAGAAAAGGAGAGAGAGAGAGGGGTGGTGGTTAGGGGCTGTCAAGAAGGAGATTCCTCCGTTTCTGAAAAGTCTATGTAGTACTCACCTTAGTCTAAATACGTTTTTTTTTTGTCATCACCGAAAAGGGATTCAAACTGTCAACAGAACGTCTGAACCCTGCCGCATGCTGCATCTGTGTGCGACCTCTGGTATCCCACGGCAGAGCTGTAGTTAAGACCACCTTAGTAGAGATTGAGACAAGACCAAGACCGTAGGAGAGGGGGGAGAGGGGGGGTTGAGACCCGGGACAAGACCGAGACAAAATAGATCTGAGTACGAGACAAGACCAACAACATCGAACGCCAGCTCGAGACCGGTCTCGAGACCAAGGCCGGACTTGAGTACTACAGCTCTGTCCCACGGTAAGGAGTTCTGCAGCTCTGATGGTTTGCGACTGCTGCAAATGAAGCCCAACACCCCCAGTGACGTGTGTGAGGCGTGACTGAAATTAGGAGGTCGTCGGCTGACAGACGGTGAAAGTGAAGCGAGGTGAGGGGTCAAAGCGCTCTCCTGAATGAAATTAGACTAAATAGTATGAGCCCTTCCAGTCCCAGTCGGTAAGGCAGTGTTCACCGTATGAAGCCATATTAGCTCACTGCCAGAACCCTTGTCTGAATTCTGAAGTTGTTAAATGGTCTCATATTTCCTTGCACACATTGACACACACACATAAGACCTCTACAAACTCTCATTCACACACTATTTTCGACAGGACTTAGTCAGTGGTCTCCCATTTACAATCATCTCAGTTCACCCCCCCCCTTCCTCCACATTGGCTCCAGAAGCAGCTGAAGAACGTAATCTACCCCCACACAGATCACTGATTTACAGCAATCAGCTAATAACTGCTGTTGCTCCCTCATTATCGGCTCACAATGGACCTGGTGCCCACTCTGGTAAGAGCAAAGCCTTCAGACGCCACACACACACACACACACACACCACTCACGCACTCACGCACAAACATTCACACACACATACACATAGAGGCACATATATTTATATGGTTGCAGACACCCTTTCCTAGAGATGCGTACACCCACACAAACACACTTAACACACAAAATACAGAATGTTCCCCCACTGAGGGTAATCTTCCAACTAATCAGAGATCTTACTTGAAATCGTATTTGCCTTAACCCCTATAATCTCACCCTGAGCCATCTTAATATTCAAACCTTCCTGTGGCAACATGCAATTCCATGTTGTATCCGACCAATTACACGAGTGTCTTTGCACCTGCCTACTTGGGTGTGAGTGTGTGTGTGAACCTATGCCTGCGAACGTGTTTCCGGGTGAGATTTTGGTCAGTTGGGTGTCTTCGTGTTTTGGTGCGCTTCTGTGTTCATTCAAGCACACACAAACACACGTTATGCGGCTATCAATTTCTTTTACATCCTAATTGTTGAGTGAGATTACAGCTAAAAGTGAGAAAACTATGGTAACACCCCATTGTGTTATCGGCCTATTTGTACAGAAATAACTGTCAACTAACATAGCTTATCTCGGCACCAGTGCAACTAGTTCAAAACTCCTTTCATGAAGATTTTGATAATAGATTGTAATGATTTTGATATATGGTCTGAAGGCAGCTGTGGATAGTGGGGCGTCCATGTTTACCATTCAAATCCTAAAGAAGAGAACCATGTCAAATCAAAATGCCCGACATGCATTTGAATAGTTGTTATTTTCTGCTAATACCCTGTTATGGAGCCATACTTCTGCCACACTAGATTTTCCCTCCATTAGGTGCTAGCTAATGCTATCAATTGTCCCGGGGCCCAATGTTTCCCCAATCAGTTGCATTTCAACATTTCAAATCTTGACTTGATTGGGCTTGCTGAACGGCAGAATTCTAGACCTCTCATTATTCCACTGAACTGCAGACTAGGCCTTTTTAGTTTATTATTGTTATTATTTATTTGTTTACCTTGATCTCCGCGTACAGTCCTGGTGTCTAATGGAGTGGTTCTTCCTGTTTAAAAAGCATAGGGGTAAATGTTTGTTGTGAGCCAATGTAACATAATTGGCTGTACATATTGTCCTGTTGTTTAAAGAAACCCCAAGGAGCCACAGTGTTGTTTGTCCTGGTCTTTTTTCAGTGTTAGCGGTGGGAGGTAGTCCGGAGTCTGAAGGAAGTTCAGAACTGTGTTTTGTACTTTGTTCAGACAGCACTTGGATTATTAGCTGTGGTCTATTATGTCAGACCCGCTAACACACACAGAAATGCACATACTCACACAGACACACACACGCACACAGGCACGCACGCACACACGCACACACACACACACTCTGAAGTCTGTGGCAAACGGGGAGGTTAGTTATTATGGAACTGTGGAGATGGAAGACTTGGATTTGTATCGAAAATCGCTCAGTGATTACAGTGGAGCTGGTGCATCAAAGCTTATAATGAAGTGGGCTGTGCATCAATTTAATAACAGCACATTTCCCTTCTTGCACAACAGCATAATTAAACATTTTTCACAATGATATCAATCAAAACCAATTTCGCCAGCAAACATACAGAACAATCCTAGAGAGACAAAACAAAATATTCAATATCTTTCTTCCTGAATAATGAAACAAGGCATCCAAATCAAGACAACGGTTCCCACCAAAGTATTTAATTATTAAAACTGTCTGAGTCAGGAAATGTAACAGAAATAGCGCTTGGTAGGAACACTTGAGTACTCAGTGAACAGTGCTTGGCCCTCGACTGTTTGCTTTGTAATTAAGACGTCCATCGTTCTGGAGCTGTAATGCTCTGCTCATAATACTCTCCCGTCTGCAGCAGTTTCCAGGGTAATCTTTTGACTAATAAACACATGCGCACACACACACACACACACACATACAAACACACACGGACGCGCACACGCTCTGTTAAATCCCTTTAGCTGGAAGAGCATGCCATCTTAGCAGTGCAGGCCTCCGTCGTGCGCGGTGCCGGCTATATTTAGAAGTCATCATAGTGGGCTTTCAGGCACTCTCATCTATTTTCCATTCTTCTTCTTTCTGTATTAACCGGACCAGCGGTTTTCTTTTCCTAAAGTGCTTTCTGGCAGGCCAGCCCGTCCCCAATACCGTCCTTGAAAAGGTTATGTGTGTTTTTCATTCTTCTCCATTTTGTCTGTCTCTACTAATGGGGGGGGGGGGCAGTGAGATAGTGAGAGAATAAGGGGGCGAAATAAGAGAGTTGAGGGGATAGGGAGAGAAATTGAGCGAGAGCAAAATAGAGAGAGAAACAGGATTTGTGAGTGTGTGTGTGTGTGTGTGTGTGTGTCGAGAGACAGAGATAGAGACACAGAGAGGATTAGGGAGTGGTTAAGAGAGACAGAGAGAGAGAGAGGGCGAGGGTGAAGTCAGACCAGCTGCGGTCACTCTTGATTGTGAATGATTAAAAGCAGTGGGTTGTCCGGTCCGACTTGAAGTCATGACTCATCAGAATCACACCCTGTGAAAGAGGGAGAGGGAGAAAGATTAATCAAAAGAAAAAGAAAGGAAAACAACCAAACAACCAAAAAAGCATGTTTCTAGATATGTGGAGCTGTTTCTAGAATCTCTTTTCCTCCTCTTGAGTGGTTTCAGTCGGTCCGAAGAATAAAGTCAACACTACTAGGATCCAAGTAATACGCCAACAGTCCTTTATTATCTCAATGTAGTAAACAGGTTTACAACACGAAGAGGTGAGCTCTCGAAGTCTGACAAAGAATTTCTTCATCCTACCTATCTTTATACCCATTTAGCCGCCCTGCTTCTAAAATGTGTCTGCTCAGTCCTTTGCTGTTGAAATGTTCTCAGGCCCGTGGTATTTTCTTTTAGCCCTGGTGCCCCTCAACCTGAGCCTCATTCAGGGGCATCGTTAGGCCTGGCCGTCCGAGGCTACAGCCCTGAATGTTTTATGAATCACCCTCAATATTTTAAGAATAACAATACACACAAAAAATAAGAAAATAGCCCCGGATCTGATTATCTGTCATTCTGATCATGCATTAAAGCCCTCGAAAATAATATGATATCGTTGATCAAAAACGCAAGTACGCTTTGGGTCCTCTGTGTGTCATTCAAGCAGCAGATCTACTTCACACTACTTGGCACGCACACATTTTTAATGAGCTCGAGAAAAAGAAACAGTGAGCGCGCACCGGTTACAGGGCTTGTCATTGTTGCCGTCTGGTAGTAGCTAGCTAGCTAATTCATTAAAACCTAGAAGAAAAAATAGAAAAATCTAAGGAGTTATGGTACTGGGCTAAGCTATGTTTCAACATCTTAACAACGTGCTGTAAATTCAACCCACTGTTTACATGTGCCTCAGTGCCCAGTTCCTCTGCACATAAACAGGCTATAACATTCCTGGGCCCTCTAATCTATGTTTCTGTCCTCTACTTCCATGAGATCCAGTTACAATATTTACTGTATGCTGTATATGTGTGTGTATATATATATATATATATATATATATATATTTACTGTGTATTTTTACTCATTAGCCTGCCTACATTTTAACATGGATTATATTTATTACCCAAACAGTTTATTACCCCCCCCTCACCCCCACACACACACACACATCCACTCCCCTATCCCTATCACATGGCTTATTAGACTGAACGAGCAAATTATTTCCTGTTAAATCGGCCTTTCCCTGGGAGAGCCCACAGGGTTATTGATGTGTAGGCCCCCCAGGATCCCATTAAAAAGACTTGCTTGGCTCAGGACCACTCGGAGACCTGCTCGCCATTATTCTCACTTCTGTAAACAGACATCTATGTGTGTGTGTGTGTGTGTGTGTGTGTGTGTGTGTTTGTGTTAGGAGTGCCTCAGAGAGTGCTCTTAAATGTGCTATTATTAGTTACTAAGTCGCACCTTACTATTCTTGTACTCTTTACACTTGACCATTTGTGCAACACTTACAGTATACAAATCAAGGTTCTGGTGTATTATGGGAATGTGAACAAACCATCTGGCTCATGAATTCTCACACCGCATGCGGATTGGACAAATCTTCATTATTATTTATAATTTTTTGCCTTGTCTGTTTTGTGCTGTCCTGTGTGTTTTCCCTGTAAACCGACCTTGGGTATAAGAAAGGCGCTATATAAATTGAAGTTATTATTATTATTATTATTATTACGGATTCAAGAGACCATGTTTGAGCCTGTAGACTCAAGGATTAAAGCTGTTTGCCACAATGCCAATGTTTGTTGCCTAACAGAATGTTTGCCAGGAGTATTCACAGAAACATTTATTCGCTTGCTCTTGGTTTGTAGGTAAGGAATGGATATGTTCTCCTTTCAAAACAGTCTCTTAAGTGCGTCACATTCCACGAATGAAACAACAGCAGAAACAAAATGAATGTCAGTATCCATGCAGTTTTGTTCTCATCCTCCAATCAGGCAGACAATCGGCATGGTTGAGTTTCCTTTTAGACATTTGCTGACATGTAGTGAAGTTTCTCATGCATTTGGCATTTATCAACCCTTTGAGAAAAAGGAAAACTGCTACATCCTTCCACAGCCACTAGGGGTGCTGCAAAAGGAAGAGGAGCCAAGTCACTGTAACTCCCCCAGTGAGAAATGCCAAGTTGGCAGAGCCAGCCTGCCAGTGCTTCCTGTCTGAAGTTGACCTTTGAGTCTCGGCCTCCCTGCAGGCATTTGAAGAGGAGCGCGAATGTCACTATGGGAGATGACAAACACACAGAGAGCCTCTCTACTCTCTCTCTCTCAGGGCCGACAGGGGAACAGTCCATTTGCATTGTGAGAGACGAGATTGCCCTCAGGCTAGCAGAGCGCGACACAGCAAGGCGAAAGGCAACGCGAGACACTGGACTCTTGGAAATGTGACGTCAGGCATACGAGAGGAAAAAAAACAGAACAGGACGTACCTCAAAAGGGACTCCCTCTGCTTTTCTCTTTCATTTTATCACTTGGAGACCTGCCTCATGTTCATGTACAAAGACACATGGCAGCCATGTTTGTTGTGTTTCAGCAGCATGTGTCCAGCATTCCAGCTCTACTTTTGACCTGAAAACAGGCTCTCTGAAAGCCCTAGGCTGGGTGTCCCAAGCACCACACCTTGCTGATGATATACGATATGTGCCATATTTGTGTAAACTAAATTGCCAAATATCCCGTTATCAATGAGATCGCTTTCAATCCCGGAATTAACAGGAATAGCCAAACAATGTTTTTCAGTGTTGCGTTAGCGAACGTTGTTGATCAGCCGAAGTGTCCAGGACTGGACTGTATCTCTGAGCTAAACTGGAGGAATGGCACGAATGAACCAATTAGTAGTGTTTGCACTATGTCATGTGACTGTGGCCTTGTAGCGGTACAGACCCGCTGGTCTCGGCTGTACCGCAAAGTGGCCACGTTAGATAAACGTAGGGACCCCTAAAGGGAGTAATCCAACACGCTTACATTTTTTTTCTTCTTCACAGCCTTGCTTTATAAGTACAATAGTTATGGTTTTGAAACATAGCAGATATGGTTGCACACCTACTGCGTCAATGGAAGCATAGTTAGGTTTAAATACAAACAGACTTTTTAAAATATTTAGTCAAATTCAAATATTCTTCTATCCAATTTCTTCTTCTTCTTTTCATGAGCCGAGCTAGCCGTAGGCCAACTATAGTTACGCAGGGCTGTGACAGCAGGCAGCAACTTGTAAATTCTCCCAGGGCAACTCTTGAGAAAGAACCTTGTTGTGTGAAGGGAGGCAGCAGATTCATAGTTTTTTGTTTGTTTTGGTGTGCATAGAATATAATGTTTAGTCTGTGACAGAAAAGATGTTAATCTGTTATTGATGGTGATGACCAGCGGGCCCCAGCTGGATCTGCTTTGCTATTCATGGACCTCTTAGCGTGCTGAGATCCGCGCGGCTGTTCCACGGGCAGTTAAGGCCCTGATTTACTTTCACAAACTGAAACTGCCTCGCTCCGTTCAGCACGGATGTGTGCGCCACTCTGGTTGTATGTGTGTGGGTGCGGGGGTGTTTGTGACAGAGAGTGTGTGTGTGAGTGTGTGGAAAACCTAGGCGTGTGTGTGTGTGTGTGTGTGTGTTTGTGTGAATGCATACGCGTGTTTTCATTTGAGTGTCAGTATGTGTGCTTTAGAGTTATTTAAATAAATGATGGAGAGAAAGACTGAGAGAAAGAGAGAGAGTGGGTTATTTGGTGAGGTGTATTTCCTCCCTCAGACAGCCTGTGCCACCTGAACCTCCTCTCTGTTTCCAGACCATGGCTCCTTCGCCGGCCCACTTCACACAGCAGAGATGACTGCACAAATGAGCATTCCTGATTGACAGCCATCCGCTCTCACAGGCAAGCACACTGAAGTACACTATACTAACGCTTCACTGCGGAGGGACTTTGGGGGGGGGGGGGGGGGGGGGGGGACAAGAGGTGTTCTGCCATGGTAAAATAGCCAGCTGTAGCTTTTTGCTATTCCATATTAATGATGGGGACAGTGCAGGGAAATTATGCTGTTGGTTTCGCCTCCGCAATTCCGTTCAGAAATCTTGAATTTTGTTTTTCCTTTGTGTAGATGAATCACTTGTTTGTTTTCTATTGATATGGTTCAAAATTGAGAAGCAACAGATGGGAGGCATGACAGCTAAATATCAGCAAAAAAAAAATGTCTTGATGTAGTTAGACAGTTTGCTCTCTTTCACAGTGTCAGGGATGTGGCAAAATACCAGCTTCCACCACGAGGCTCAATTAGCTCATGTTGATTAATGACTTTCCATGTCACACTGATGTACCACACTGTACATTGTACACACATATATATACACACACACACACACACACACACACACACACGGGCGAACGCACTTACACGAAGACGGTGTTAAGTGGTAGAGGAAGTCGAGTGAATATGGAGTGCTTCCGTTTGATAAAGAGGAACCCCATCGATCGCTGTCTCCCGTCATAAAAAAAAGTATTGACCGCATCCCGCACACAGACGGGTGTTGTGAGGAGGCGCGGTAGCTACCGTTATCACACACCCAGATCGAGTCTGACCTCCATCACAACACGACGTCCTCTTCTGGATCTAGCACTGATCTCCACCGCGACGTCAGGTAGCGGCGTGACTCTGTCATGCTATCAGCTGTAGAAGTCGAACGCTGCTTGGTTCTGCTTAAACAACACATCCCCATACTACATTTTCACCTAACCTCATTTATCGATCTTTCTATGAACTCAAGTTATATCAGACTGCAGGAAAACTTTACCGTATATGATAGGCTTCAATCACGTTCAACATCAACATTACAGTTAAGGGGAGTTTTGATATGTTCTGGTATGGATCCTAACTGAAACCTAAGTTTGTTTTTTTGTTTATAATAAAATGGTGAACGACTTCTAAGAAGCTGTTCCTTCTTGCAATGAAAATCTATATAAGCATTTGGTACACCTGCAACAAAGCCTGCAGGCTCCACATGAAACTAAATTTATAGCAGAGAGACATCTAGTAAAACACTTGTTAAATATTATGCCCATAAGCTAAGAAGGTGCACATCCTTGATGGAACATGAGTTTGTAAAGCGCTACTCCATAAAAACTCTGTTGTTTCTTACCCGACCGAAGCCTCGAAGCTAACTGAAGGAGTTTGATGTCTTTGCTGTCTGGGTGTTTTTAGTGTCAATTAGGGGCATGATGCCAGGGAGTAAAAAAATAAGACATTATTGCCGCCGTCGTCAAGGACGGCAGACACACAACAGCTGCAAACGTGCGACTCTGTCAGCCATTAAGTAACTGGAACGTGTGTGACTTACCTGCACAGATTTTTAAAGTCATTAAATTCAAGTTTTCATTTTAAGTCTGAATTTCTTCTCCATAATCTACAATCACCCCCCCACAAATATCAATTTCATCACTGTTTAGGCCTAAATAGACAAATACCAAGTGGTGACCTAAATTATTGAAACAGTAGTCAACTGTTAATGCAACCGTGGCTACCAACCACTACACTGATATTTCATTGGTATTTCGGAAGTACACAACATTCGAGAAATGTGATGTATTTTGTGTCTTCTCCATATCGCTGCATTCCCCTCATAGCGTTTGAGGTGGCAACAGTGGGGAGCTCCATGACTCCGCCCATTGGTTTACAGCGCACAAGGTAGAACAAAGAAGCATAAAGTGACGTCTATGTCTAGAGATATGTTCAATGAACAGGACCTAGTGGCAATATAGGGTATTTTATTTATTTATTTATTTATTGTCAAAATCAGATAAAGTATATATGCACTGCTTTAAGTCAATTTGTGACAAGCAAATAAAGGTAGGAATGGAATCTAAGCATAGAACCATATCGATTCATAGAGAATTCATCAAAGATGGGTTTGGCATACACGGGTAAATACTTCAGCTCAGAGAAGCAGCCAAGCAAATTTGGATTGCAAGCTATGAGTCTGTCCTCTGTAGGGAAATCTGAACACACGAGGCACATTATAATGTGATCGAATCACCCCCTCTCAACAAACTACATTTTCCCGTCGCCCTTGACAACAGGCTTTGGGCCGTCCCAGGCCAAGCTGTCACTGTGCTGGGCGCTCTGCCCGTCGTACTTAAAAGAATAATGTGATGCGCCTGAACACCGACTCTAAAGTCCCCCGGTCGCAGTAGGAGCGTTGGCACGTCGCCGAGCTATAATCGGCCCGTGTGAAAAAACGTTACCGAGAAATCACCACCTCCAACGCGTCTGCCCACACCTTCAACCCGTGTGACACTCACAAAAGAAAACACGTCAGACGTGTCTGAAACCGCTCCATTACGTACCATTAACGAGCGCTGGAGACTTGGACACCGGGGGTGATAAATACCGGTGGACCCAGCGTGTGTGTGTGTGTGTGTTTTTTTTTTAAAGGTCAACTGGCTACCATAGCGCTGGATTCCAATTCTATTGTGTTTGTCGTTGCAGATCCACTCAGTTATATGACGGCATGGTCCAATTAATTGTGAATCATACACAAGGCTGTGCCTATAGTGTGTCTGCCTTGTACAGAGAGAGAGACAATTCTGCAGAACCCACAGGAACCTGACCACCAAAGCCAGCACAGATGACTGAGGAGCGAAGGGAGGAGGGTAGGGTGAAAAGTGAGTGTGAGACCAGGGCCCTCCCCTGGGAGGCCATGTATACACTGTTCAGTAACAGCCCTTCTTCAGGAGAGGGAGGAAGGGAGGGAGGAGGGGAGGGAAGGAAAGGGAAGGAAGGAGGGAGAAGGGGAGGGTGCAAAGTGGGTGTGAGAAAAGGGCCTGCCCCTGGGAGGCCATGTATACACTGTTCAGGAACAGCCTTTCTTCAGGAGAGGGAGGAAGGGAGGGAGAGAAGGAGGGATGGGAGGGATGGAGGGAGGAGGGGGTGCAAAGTGAGATTGAGAGGAGGGCACGCCCCTGGGAAGCCATGGAAATAGAGAGGGAGGGAGGGAGGGAGACAGCTGTAGGCAGCAACTACAGAGAGGCTGATGAGGGGAGAGAGAGGGAGAGAGAAATGACTGAATCAAGAACGATGGTTAAACTCGATTTTCTTGTCTTTGGTTTTTCACCCTCCTGTCTGATGTTGAGCAGAGCTATAATCGGTCTGTGTGAAAATGCTATGGAGAAATCGCCAACTAACGGCAAATCAGTCAGCCCAAACCTTCAGGCCGAGTGAAACCCGAAGAAAAACACGTCAAAAGACCCACTCAAATGCAGCTCCATATCATATGATCATTCCCCCCCCCCCCCCCCCCCCCCCCCCCTCTCTCTCTCTCTCTCTCTCTCTCTCTCTCTCTCTCTCTCTCTCTCTCTCTCTCTCTCTCTCTCACTCCCTCTCTCCCCTCTTTCTCTTCTCTCGCACTCTCTCTCTCTCTCTCTGGCGGACTTGATCGTTGCTCTTGCCGTGACATTTTGATAGTGCTGATGATGTTGGTCGTCTGGGGGGACTCTATGGGTTTGTTGGAGAATGCTCCCGGACAGACCAGCCCTCCTCCTGCTGAGCAGCGTAGCTCTCTCTCCATCCTGCAATCAGCCAGGGGACTTGTCTCCTTCAGTCGATGCTGCGGCCATGCCAAACTCAATTCTATCCACATTCATTCCGCTCAGCCTGCTTTTTCTGGAAGTCGAAGTCTCCATTTGTCTCAGAGGAATGCCCCCCCCCCCCGGTCTTCACTCATCGTTGGATTGAGACTTTCGGGTTGTCAATCGATGAGTCAATAACGAGGTTAGTGTCCACGCCGATCCCGATAAACGGCACAGTGTTTCCCCAACTTGCCCTTGACCTTTCGTTGCCGTCCAATCAGGAGGGAGGATGACCAATCAATCGGCCTATCACAAAGGCCACATCCACGGTCTGTCTGTCTGTCTGGAGGAGGAGGAGGAGGAGGAGGAGGAGGAGGAAACCTTCACGGACAGCCAGGGGAGGGCGAGGGAGCTCTTTGAATAAGACTCTGCGTTCCTCTGTCTGGGTTTCAAGGTTGTTTCGGGGGCCCTCCGATAGCCATCATCTGTATTCAGCGACCTTGGCCAGATGGATTAGTTTAATATTGAATTAGAAGCTCAATGTTTTATAAAGGGCCTCGCAAGCCACGTCCAGGTTCGCTCAGACTGTGTCGTTCATCTAGAGGAGCTCTTCCCCTCCTGCTTATCAGACAGTGTCGGGAGGCTGACAGAGGGAGATGAAGGGGGGAACAAAGGGGATCAGAAAGAGAGAGAGAGAGAGAGAGAGAGACAGAGAACACTCCTAAATTGAAAGGAGTTGTTCACTTTTGAGTTTAGAGCGGAGAGGTGGAAAGCAGGGAGTGAATTCAGAGTCAGACTGACAATCCTTGTAGACACACACCCACCCCCCAGCTCTTTCTCTCTCTCTCTCTCTCTCTCTCTCTCTCTCTCTCTCTCTCTCTCTCTCTCTCTCTCTCTCTCTCTCTCTCTCACACACACACACACACACACTTCCCTCTGTCGTTCCCTGCCTCCTCCCTCAGTGATCCTCTTTGCTGTGCCATGTGACAGGGAAGGTGATATCTTGTCAGGCTGCCTAGACCAGCAGCCTTTGTCACCCCACTTGACTGCCCCCCCCCCCTTTCTCTCTCCCTCTCTCCCTCTCTCACATTTTTTCTCTGTCATTCTCTCCCTCTCTGTATTGATACCCCGCCTCTCTCTATATTTATCCTTCTCTATTTCTCCCTGTTTCTCTCTCTCTCTCTCTCTCTCTCTCTCCCTCCCCCCCTCTATATTGATCCTCCACCCTCCCTCTCCCTTTCTCTCCCACTTCTCTCTCCTTTCCGTCTCTCCACCCTGGGGGAACACTCTGTTGTCTGCAGCTCCACCTGCTCTGCGGATTCCCCCGCTCCCAGAGCAGACTCTCTCTCCAGATGTTCTCCCTCGCCTCCTTTTCTACCTCTTCATCTCTCCCTCCCTTCCGCATCCCCCCCCCCCCCCCCGAGACTGCCAGTCACCCAGGCGGCGGCGTTGAACGGGGGAACAGGGGGAGGGATCAGCAGGGTCCCGGCGTGGGATGGGAGACCACCATGGACTTGACGCGGTTTCGCGCGGCGCACCTGTTCAGTGCCCGACAGCGGCCCCCGAAAAGAGGAGGCGCGGGGGCAGGTGGAGCGGTGGATTGAAGGGAAGGGGAAGGAGGCTGGGGCAGCAGAGACGTGAGCGAGGTGTGAGAGACTGGGAGGAGGGAGGGAGGGAGGAGGCTTCAGAGCAGTGGCAGTAATGGAGTTGTATCGGTATTGTTAATGGAGATGGACGGGAAAAAAAGAAACCAGCAAGAACGAGAGCATTTCCCCTTCTTACTGGAAAGGGGAACGTTTGCGATGAGGAGCTTCAGACGGCGGACGCGGAATGAATGGACGTTAGTTACCATACCCTGGCCTCGACTCGGTTCTGATTGGCTGTACCCCGTGCGTCATTTCTTGACAATGCTTCTTTATCAGTAGGTCACCTCTGGTGTGGTCAGCTCAGCAGTGAGACCTCCATTTAGTCCTGCTCTTGTCTCCTCTGTCTGGTCAGCTAGCTTGCGAGGCCAATGCTTAGTTTACAAAATAATACAGAGAGTGTCTGATATCTTAGTTAGCGCTTGCAAAGTGTTTTTGACGTCTGAAAATGTTGTGCGCGTTTGTAGGGAGGGTCTTTTTGGTCTAAAGTAAGGTATTGTGTCTATCCATGCTTGTTATTACGTATCGTAATCCAGTATTGAGGGTGTAGCAGATATAATGTTGTGAAAGTCTGGAGTATGCAAGACGTTGCGAAGCTATTTATAAGCAGAAAGTTCCTCTGGAAAATTATTGAATTATGTTTCTTCTTAAAAGGTGGGCAATGCAGTGGCATTAGCAGAATAACCAAGAATGAAATTTGTTTACTTTGTAATTGAATTTCTCAGAAAAGCAAGAAGCTTTTTGAGTTGGCCTTGTAAATAGCAGACTTTCCAAGCAAGTACACAAAAGGCTGATCTTATCTGCTGTGTTATTGTGTTACCTCTGAGGACATCAACACATGACACATCACTTTGATTCTTGTTGAAATGGGAACAGACAGGGCAACAAACAAGGCTGTGCATCTTTGTGTGTGTGTGTGTGTGTGTGTGTGTGTGTGTGTGTGTGTGTGTGTGTGTGTGTGTGTGTGTGTGTTTGTTTGTGTGTGTGTTTGTGGGGGAGAGAGAGAGAGACTCTTATATCATTGACGGAATCGCAGCATGTGAAAAAAGCCCAATGCCAGTGAAAGGACAGGGAAGGCGGTCAGTGCTGGAGTCTCACTGTCAGCTCGAGTAGCTTAGCCCCACTGGGCTGTCTGTACAATACGTGTGTGTGCTATGTAATTGAGTGTGTGTGTGTGTGTGTGCGTGCGTCCGTGCGTGCGTGCGTGCGTGCATGCGTGTGTGTGCGCGTGTGTTTACCAGCATGGCAAAGCTGTGTGTCCCAGTGAAGGCTGGGCTGTTCCATTAGCATCCAGGTCAGAGGTTGGATTGATCTTTTGCTGCTTCCAGCCTCTATCACAAGCTCACACCACACACACACATGCACTCAATCACATAGTACACACACACACACGTTCGTAAACTCCTAAACCCACATAAACTCAGCCAACACTCACAAACCAACATGAATGAACCAACCAGGCCACGAGCAAACACAAACCCAGTAGCACGTCCCTAAAACAACCTCAGCGCACACACACTCTCCTACGAACACAAAGCAAATAAAACATGGACACAACCACACACATACAGACACACTGAAGCCTCAGTAAGTTGTCCCTAGCCGGAGGTGAAGTGTTGTTATATCATGAGGGATCAGTGCCATTACGACGGCACACAGATTGCAAATGGCAGGTTCATCTCCCATAGCCTGAGGATGGAAGGCTGAAGGTGTGTGTGTACTTTTGTCTGTGTGTATGCATCTGTTTGCGTATGTTAATGCAAGCCTAGAAATCCATAAGCAAGTTCTCCGTAACAGTGTGCGTGTTTGCGTGTATGTTTGGCTATGTGCTTACTGAATAATCTCTAGATGGGTGCATTTGTGTGGGTGTGTGTGTGTATGTATACGAAGCTGTTATGAAATATTAAAAGTGGATAATGTTTGCGCTCTGTTAAACTCAGCTAATGGGGCTCTGAGAGTCACATGGCTAGACAACAAACACAGAGGAGGAACTCAGCCTCTATGACAACATCCTGCAGAAGAAGAAGAGCCCACAGGGGACGTAGACGACCAATTCTAACCCAGCCTGACCTGGAATGACCCAGCCCGGCCTGGAATGAGCCACCCCGGCCCGGGAATGGCCAAGTCTGGCTCGGTCTGGCCCAGCCTGCTTCAGGTGCACATGCTGTACCCTCGTCATTCACACTGCAGCACTAATAGATTCATTTAGAACTGGAGTGAGACCAAGGGAAAGTCATGGGGCGTTTCACAGAGCGATAATGACCTGTACGATAATGACCTGTACGTGACCATGCTCACAGCTTTTTCCTGCTCACATATACGCTGCATATTTCCAGATGCTGTTGCTATCTGGCCAAAACGGTTTAGTGGTGTTTGGTTTTTATTTTAGGTGGGTGTGAAAATGTGACCTCAAACCAACACAGAGGAAAACAACTGGGTTTGTCTCTTTAAGTGATCAAATCTATCTTTGTACACATTTGTAATCCTTATTTTTCCGACAATTGACCATACTCTGGAACATAATATACTGTTTGAAAATAGTTTATGGAACATAAGTGTATTCCGTTCTGAAATGATTTATGAATCCAGTGCTTGGCACTCAGTTGGGCCAGACTCAAAATAGTCTATAATAGACATGGATATCAGACTATGGAGCGCCTTCACAATATATTAGGACTGCAGTTCTCCTGAAGTGCATGAATGTATTCTCTAAATGTACATTATATCTTTCAACTGTTGCAAAGTTGGACAACACTTTGGTCAACATTTCACATGTAACATCCTGTCGTTTTCGCAGAGCAAACAGAAAGAGCGAAGCAAAAAAAATCAAATAAAAGGAAGTCGAACTCGGTGCAAGCCGAAACCAAAGGAGAGACATTTCTACAGTGACATTTCCCACCTGGAAGACTGCCCTTTGAGAACAACTCAATTTAACAGCGGCAAAGGTCAGCCTATCCAGGTGCACTCATGAACGCTGAGTCAGAAGCCGGTCGGTCGGCAGTGGATGTCCTTGCTAGCAGTAACAACACATACCTTGTGTCACATGTCACCCAGCAGATTTGCTCGTTATTTCTCTTGTCTTACCCTGGGGTTGACGGCCAGAGGCCAATAAAAACCTGGCTTCTTCCTTCCGACTCCGCTCTTTTTGCAGATGCTCATTTCGTCATGGGATGTGCACACGGAGGCTGATTCGTTTTCAAGGTGACAATTTACCGGCGGCGGAACACACGTCTCCCTTCCCCCGCCTTACACCTGGCACTGCCTGCTACTTGAAAGAACAAGTGAGAGGTAGAATGGAGGTTAGTAAAGCTGCAAGGAATCCCAGGGCAACTTCAAAGACACGCTGATCTACACGCACACACACACACACACACACACACATAAATCACACACATATACAGCGTGCACACACACACTGACACTCCTTACGTGCACTGTAGAGCCATCTGCAAAGGGCCCACACTGTACAATGGTGCTCTCATGCAGCTTAGACGAGCAGGTTCTTAGGCAGTGTGGTAAGGCCACTGCATCCTGGGTTATGCTTCCGGCCTCTGTGTGAGTTACATATTTAAATGGATTGTGTTTACTCGTTTTGAAAATGCTTGCTTCTCTGATAACACTACAACAATATTTAGTCACCTCTCAGCTCTTTTAACACCACCAAAGCCCCCGTGGAAAACACAAGTATATGTAGGCCTAACGTATATCATTCTCCAAAATGCACATCTTTGCCATCAAAATGAACGCAGTTGAGCTGTGCCACTAAAGGCAGTGAAAGTCCGAAGCATGAGGAGTGGACTGCACAGCGTTGAGCGCCCAGGTCGTTCTGGCGGCCTCCAGAGGGAGGACGAGGAGGTGGGGCGCCATCCCCACCTCACCTCAAGATGAAGGAGCTGAGCCTCAGAGCACGCATGGAGCTGCTTTCAAGATGGCCTCCACAAAGAGCATGGCCAATGAGTTTAGCATCACCTTTGAAATGTTGACAGACACACACACCCCTCCAACACACACCCTCACATTAAACACACACCCGAAATCCCGCAGGCAAATCGAGCACGACGCGTAAAGTGCCCAGTTTGTTCCATAGACGTGCCGTTTCTTAACCACTAGATCAGGGAAGGGTCGCCGTTGGTACGAATGCCCCCCTGGCAGAGCTACAAGGCAAAACTCAAATCAAATTGAGCAAAGTTGTCTCTTTCCTCAACTCAGCCTTGAGTTTGGCCTCATAAGCCAGGCCTGTAACGATTTGTTGGATTTGTGGCTCTCGTGGAAAAATCCCCCCCCCTCACCTGGGTCCTCCTGGTGATGGAGCAACCTTACGCCGTGGAAGGCGGCCGGGCTGTGGGCCCTGGTGAATAAGAGATGCCTCGGCTGCCGGAGCAGGGCCATATCCAAACGGTTTCCCGAGTCGTGCGGCGGTTTGCAGCGGACCGCCGCTCGTTAGCCCCGTCGGCGTGGATAACGCGATGCGTCGTTTCCATGGTTTTCCAGGAAGCGGGGCGACCGACCTCCCCCCCTGCAGCCCATGCCCATAATAATCCTCGAATATTCTCCATCCATAAGTAAGGTAACAATCCCTTATTACCCGAAAACATACGTGTCCATCCGGATCGGATAAATGGCTGGAAATAATGGGTCTGCAACAGGCGGGAATTAGACAGCCGCGATGAGGAATGAAACATCAGGGCTGGGGCCTCAGTGGTTATCTGCCATGTTCCTGCTTCATCTCAGACGGGGGAGAGGCCTATTACTCTTCATTGGGGCTCAATCAGCCTGTGATGCAGTGAGGTAGGGAAAGAAAGAGAGAGAGGAGGGAGAGAGGAGGGCGAGAGAGAGAGAGGAGGGAGAGAGACAAGCAGAGAGAGGGGGGAGAACAACAAGCAGAGACAGAAAGAGGAGGGGAGGGGGAGAAAAGAAGAGATAAAAGCAGTGGGTGATTTGAGAAAGGGATATACGAGTCAAAGAGACACAGAGAAGGAAAGTGGCAGTGGGAGAGAACAAAACAGAGCAGATAAGTAGAAAGAGAAGACTAAAAGAAAGATACATAGAGAGAGAAAGAGAGAGGGAGAGAAGAGGTGGAAAAAGAGAGGGAGTGGGAGAGAAGGAGAAATAAATAAGCAGAACAGAGAGAGGGGGGGGGGGGTGGAAGAGGCTGTGAAGGAGGAAAGTGAAGAGATGAATCTAATAGGTGAGCAGGTAGAAATAATCTACGACAGTAAGCTATGGAGAGGAAAGAGGAAGACAACAGGAGAGCGTAGAGAGGGAGGGAGAGAGAGGGAGGGAGAAAAGAGAGAGGCAGGGAAAAAAGATTGAGATGAAGAAAGAGAAATTGACCAAATGAGGAAAGGTAAGGCAGAGAGAAATGTTTGAAAGGTAGCCTCCTGCTTCTCTGAGTAGGTGCAGGCTTTTTTTTTTTCCTTTGCAGGAGGAGGAAATGAATTCATTGCATCACCCACTCCATTTATTTCCCTTCGTGGTGTATATCTTTAGAGTCCAGCTCAAACAAACAGGAGAATGCAGGAGGCTTCTAACGGGTTGAAGCATTAGCATGGGCTTGACGGATGGCTGAAGAAATGTGAGATTGAAACACAGTCTAGCCTCTGTAATTACGCTATCTTTCTTACTTTCTCTCACCCCCGCTCTCACTAACTCACTTTGGGCCTACACATTTTTTCTAACACTCACTCACACACACACACACACACACACACACACACAAAATAACTTTCCTCTTCTGGATTGTTTCCTAATCTACATCTCACAGTCAGTCTTCATCCCCCATTTTGAAGCAAGATGGCCATCATCCACTATGCGGGTATTTTTTAATCTTCGACTTGTCTTATCTAACTGCTTTAAGCATGTTCTCAGTCCCTAGAATGTAATTTCCTTAAATTGTAGAATATATATCATCACGATTATGTAGGTAGACCTTTGCTGTTTTCAGTGTTTTCTTTCAGTATATGATCTCTCACGTTATTCCAGGGAAGCAGGTACGTTTTTATCTCTTCTGGCTCCGTGCCCGTTGGAATGTTCTCCTCAGAGTGAACTTAGCTCAGACTTTGTGTTCAATTAATAATACGACACGAGTTCCAAGATGTCTCCACCTGATGACTTCAGTCGGTCCGCTCACTGCCAGCACTACGGGAGCCGCCTCAATGTCACCACCCTCTTCATCTCCCTCTCTCTTCATCTCATCTTTCAATGCGAATCTCCCCCAGCCCTTCGAAGGCCCAGCTGCGGGGGGTCTCAAACAAACGTCTCAACCGGTCTCGCAAACTTGTCTCCCTCTCTGCCTACGCAAAGACGCACAGAGGAAGGATGACATCATCTCTTTAGGTATTTGTACTGCGCTCTCGACACCCTTGTGGTCATTGTTACGTCCACACCTATCCAGGTGTGTCCTTGTTTTGGTGTTCTGTTTCCCTCCCTCTGTTGCTCTCATGTCTCTATCATTCACCATTAGATTCCCGCCTGAAGTTTATTTTGAAACCGTCATCATTACTCCATTCCTCAACCAACCAATCAGCAGGATATCCTTCCGGATAAAGCACCCTGGTTGTCGACCAATGAGGAGCCGACTTGTCTTTGAATTATCTGTGTGTTTGTTGTCGGTTCTCGAAGTTGGTCTGGGTGGTTACGTGTTTTCGACTATGGTGGTTAGTCTATGAAAACGAAGGGTTTCATTCGTATTGTATCGTTGTTAACGTAATTTGTTGTTCTTGTTGTCAGTCCTGTACGCGGTGCAGCTGATTTATTTATATCCATTGTTCGGTCTTGTACACGGTGCAACCGTTCGCGTCACTATAACATCCTGTACTCTGTACAGTTTATAATTTCAGTTTATATTTGCTACCAAAGGAGCAAGCGGGGCAGGTAAGCAACCCATGGGTATACATCCTCTGCCCGTAGATAACCACTGTCTATTTCATTAGGTCAGAGGACGGATGCCGCCCATGTATTTAAGTTTGGAAGTATTTTGTTAGGCAGATTAGCTTTTTATTCTTTTTATGTTTTCTTGTATGGCACCGTTCAGTCCCGTTTGTTACCCGTTTTTAATTTCTTGTAATACATTTGTTAAGTGATCCATCTCTTCGTTGGCCTGGCAATTACTTAGCCGACATCAAGTCTGACAAGATCAACCTTTGTTACGGATCTCGACCACTTCCTAGACCTGGTCATATACTATCCTTGGGGTTCGTAACAGTCATTCAACCCCACACATCTAGCACATCTTATATAGTGGGTGTGTGTATATATATAGAGTGGGGCCAAAAAGTATTTAGTCAGCCACTGAACGTGCAAGTTCTCCTACTTAGAAAGATGAGAGAGGTCTGTCATTTTCATCATAGGTACACTTCAACTATGGGAGACAAAAATGAGGAAAAAAATCCAGGAAATCACATTGTAGGATTTTTAAAGAATTTATTTGTAAATGATGGTGGAAAATAAGTATTTGGTCAATAACAAAAGGTCAACTCAATACTTTGTAACATAACCTTTGTTGGCAATGACAGAGGTCAAACGTTTCCTGTAAGTCTTCACCAGTTTTGCACACACTGTAGCTGGTATTTTGGCCCATTCCTCCATGCAGATCTCCTCTAGAGCAGTCATGTTTTGGGGCTGTCGCTGGGCAACACGGACTTTCAACTCCCTCCACAAATTTTCTATGGGGTTGAGGTCTGGAGACTGGCTAGGCCACTCCAGGACCTTGAAATGCTTTTTACGGAGCCACTCCTTGCCCGAGCGGTGTGTTTGGGATCATTGTCATGCTGGAAGACCCAGCCACGTTCCATCTTCAATGCTCTCACTGATGGAAGGAGGTTTTGGCTTCAAATCTCACGATACATGGCCCCGTTCATTCTTCCCTTAACACGGATCAGTCGTCCTGTCCCCTTTGCAGTAAAACAGCCCCAAAGCATGATGTTTCCACCCCCATGCTTCACAGTAGGTTTGGTGTTCTTGGGATGCAACTCAGCATTCTTCTTCCTCCAAACCCGACGAGTTGAGTTTTTACCAAAAAGTTCTATTTTGGTTTAATCTGACCACATGATATTCTCCCAATCCTCTTCTGGATCATCCATATGCTCTCTGGCAAACTTCAGACGGGCCTGGACATGTACTGGCTTAACCAGGGGGACACGCCTGGCACTGCAGGATTTGAGTCCCTCTCTGCGTAGTGTGTTACTGATGGTAGCCTTTGTTACTTTGGTCCCAGCTCTCTGCAGGTCATTCATCAGGTCCCTCCGTGTAGTTCTGGGAGTTTTGCTCACGTTCTCATGATCATTTTGACCCCACGGGATGAGATCTTGCGTGGGGCCCCAGATCAAGGGAGATTATCAATGGTCTTGTATGTCTTCCATTTTCTTACAATTGCTCCCACAGTTGATCTATTCACACCAACCTGCTTGCCTATTGCAGATTCACTCTTCCCAGCCTGGTGCAGGTCTACAATTTTCTTCCTGGTGTCCTTCGACAGCTCTTTGGTCTTGGCCATGGTTGAGTTTGGAGTCTGACTGTTTGAGGCTGTGGACAGGTGTCTTTTATACAGATGACGAGGTCAAACAGGTTCCATTAATACAGGTAACGAGTGGAGGACAGAAGAGCTTCTTAAAGAAGAAGTTACAGGTCTGTGAGAGCCAGAAATCTTGCTTGTTTGTGGGTGACCAAATACTTATTTTCCACCATCATTTACAAATAAATTCTTTAAAAATCCTACAATGTGATTTCCTGGATTTTTTTTCTCATTTTTGTCTCTCATAGTTGAGGTGTACCTATGATGAAAATTACAGACCTCTCTCATCTTTCTAAGTAGGAGAACTTGCACAATCTGACTAAATACTTTTTTGCCCCACTGTATATGTGAATATATATATATATATATATATATATATATATATATATATATATATATATATACAGTACTGTGCAAAGGTTATAGGCATGTGGCTTGGGGGTGCTGTAAAGTAAGAATGCTTTCAAAAGAAGAAATCTAAATAGTTTTGTTTCCATCAATTAACAAAACGCAAGTGAAAGAAAAGAAGAAAAATCTAAAACAAATCAATGTTTTGTGTGACCACCATTTGCCATCAAAACAACATCACCTGCCTAAAACCTTTGCACAGTGCTATATATATATATATATATATATATATATATATATATATATATATATATATATATATATATCGGGTATGTTCTATAATCTGGGTCGAAACGTGTCGGATGCAAATTTACATTTTTATGCTGATGACACTGTTATATACCGTTGTGCACCAACTCTTGTTCAGGCCTTGGAATAGCTGCACGTGCTTTTATTGTTGTTCAAAATACGCTATTTCAGCTAAAACTTGTTCTTGATGCAGAAAAAATCAAATCTGTGCTGTTTACCAACTCAAGGAATAGACCACAAATGAGCCCTTCTGTGGTCACTCTTGAGGGAAGTGAAATAGAGGCTGTAAACTTCTAAACACCTTGGTATTTTCATTGATAGCTCCCTCACTTTTAAGCCACATGTGCAGTACCCGCTAAAAAAGCTGAGGCTAAAATTGAAGTTTTATTTTCAAAATAAGTTATATTTTTCTTTTAATGTAAAAAAGCAACTTGTTGCCGTCACTTAATTCAGGTTCATTAGCAACTGTAATGCCTTAACTCACCACAGAATTATTCTCTCAGGCAGGGTGGCCTGCTCCAGCCACCTGGTGGCTCTGCTATCGGTACGCAATTCTTGGACTGCTCCCTTACTACTTAGGTGTCCTTATCGCGTGGAAAAGTCCAGGACAACACTCTTTCTGTATTTACTTTTTAAGGCTTTCTGTCCCAACAGCCTGTACGGTTATTGGGAAAAGGGCATTTGGGTACTCCGCATCCTCGACATGGAACTCGTTACAAATGGGCCTAAAGCTAAATTCATTTATATCTTTAAAGTATTTTTTATCTAAAATGAAACTTTTAGGAACGGTTTATGTACAACGTCAATGGTTTTAGTTAATGTTTCTTTCTGTTTTGCTTTTCATGTTCCTGGCTATGAATTTCTTAAATGTGAGTTCCCAATGCTTGATTTGTTAGCTCTTGTATTGTTGTCCTGTTTTGTCTGTCTGTAACTATGAGTTTTCATGTATGCTGCTGCCTGTCTGGGCCAGGTCTCTCTTAGAAAGAGATTAATGGGACTCTTTCCTGGTTCGATAAAGGATAAATAAATAAAAAGTACAAGTTTGAGTTCTGCTAGAGTGGTGGTGCAGTGCGGCCTCCTGGTCCTAGTTGGCCCTCGGTATTGATTGGAACTCTTGCCCTCCCGTGCCCTCTCTGTAAGTGCTTGCCTAGTCACTTTGCTGCGGATCATCGATGGAGTGTCAATACTGAACATTGCCCAGCTCCGGGTTTCTTAAGGTCTGCTCTCCTTCCAATACTCTGTCTCTCTGTCTCTTTATATATAATTATTTTATGTTCCCCTCTTTCTTTCTTTCTTTCTTTCTTTCTTTCTTTCTTTCTTTCTTTCTTTCTTTCTTTCTTTCTTTCTTTCTTTCTTTCTTTCTTTCTTTCTTTCTTTCTTTCTTTCTTTCTTTCTTTCTTTCTTTCCCCACTCTCTTTACCCTCTTTGTCCATCTGCCACGCTGTCTCCGTTTATTACCTATTCTTACGCTGCCATTATCAACGCTGTAATGATAACGTTAGCGCAGCAGCTGTCGTTGGGGGGAATAGGACAGCAATGGCCTTTGGTTGGCGCCGGGCCACTGTCTGTTGACGTGAGTCTCTCATTAAATCCATTGTGGTGGGCTGGAGTGGGCGCCCATGGTAACTCTTGAAACCTGTCAAGCTACTGAGGCTGTAATTAGGAGGTTGTTGCCATGATTCTGCGCTCATTTGACTTGCGTTGATAGGAAGGCGCCTGTTAGGTTAGATTACTCAAGGTAAAAAACGGAGAAATTGGCCCAGAGTCTCTGCCATTCATGCTAGAATTAAGACCCACACTGATGTCTATGACAATAAACATGGCATGTAAGGACTTTCATTAAAAAAAAAATCTGCCTGTCGCTCACTGAACTTTGATTGACAGGTTCAGCACAAAGTGAATGCCTGTATTCATTGTCTCTCTAAAGCTGTGTGTTGGTTTTCGAGATAGCTCTCCCTTTAATATCGAGTCGTTAATGGACAGAACTCGCTGCTCCGACTTCCCCTGACGCTCATCTGCGTTTCTCCTCGCTTGTCCCTCCCTTTCATCCCTTCTTCATTTCAGGGGATGTCTGTGCCTTTCTACAACGGCTGACGCCACCCTAGTTTAGGCTGCGCTTTGAGTGAAGGAGGAGCTTCACAGAGATGTGAAGTGAGTGAGAAAGGAGGGATACAGAGAGAAAGAGATAGATAGAGAGAGAGAGAGAGAGAGATGAAATGGAATAGATAGAGAGAGAAATAGAAAAATACTCAGAGAGAAATACAGATTGGTGGAGAGACAGAATGAAAGATTGAGAGAGAGATCGAGAGAGAGAGAGAGAGAGAGAGAGATTGAGAGAGAGATCAAGAGAGAGAGTGAGAGTGAGAGAGAGAGAGAGAGAGAGATTGAGAGAGAGATCAAGAGAGAGAGTGAGAGAGAGAGAGAGAGAGAGAGTTGGATGAGTGTGTCTCCTGTCCTCTAGCTCCAGCAGGGCCTGCAGTGGTTGACTTGACACGCGAGCGGGCGGCTCCCCACTGAGAAAAAGGCCCCAGCTCAGCGGCAGGATCAAATGGCTCTCACAAAAGCGCTCCAATCACACATTACCGCAAATTACTTCCCATTATCCCAACGGAAATAAAGGACACGGACACGCGCACACACACACACACACACACACACACACACACACACACACACACACACACACACACACACACAGAAACAGAGGGAGAGAATGGAATTTTTTATGAGGTGCGTTCGGCGCGCAGGCTTAATGATCGCCGACCACACACTGACACGCTTTGCATTACAGATGAGAGGTTGTGAACGTGTGTGTACTGGCAAAGCTAACAAGAGCATAGAAGATAAGAGGGTTCGAATGGCGTGTACTATCACTACCGTGGATTCATATCATCAATGCGTCGCTGGCTGTAACTCACATCGAACACATTCCACGTGTTGTTCTGCTTTAGGTTCATTTCCCAACTCCCGGTGGATTCACTGAGGCTTAAGCAGACCAAAAATATGTTTTTACAATGTGCACAGTGTGCTACCAGAGGAATTATATCACACAAGAGGCCCAGACAACGCACGCTAATGTTAAATATACAATGGGGCTTATTAAGATGTGTAAAAAGAAAGTTGTAGGAAGACTTTTTTTATTTTCTGGTTTGCCATGAATCGGAGTCTACGCAGCAACATGGGGGCAGAAGCTCTGAGGATCCTTGGAGGTCCGAGGAGGTGAAAGAAGAAGTAGCCTGCCCTGCAGGATTGTGGGATAGGTCAGGTGCCTATAGTGTGGGCAAGCACAGTGGAGGATGGAGGACCAAAGGAAAGCCAAGAGAAAAGATAACATTTAGCCTTAACTATTTGGAAGTGACTTTGGGTGAGGAAAAATAAAGTGTGAAAGACACCGAAGTGATTGAAGCAGACACATATTAAATTGAAGGAGGGAAAAAAAAAGGAACTAACATCGGTCACCATTGATCTGGAGTATTGACCCGGGGACTTCCAAATGCATAGCCAGTATTGATCAAATATAGATCCTCTTCTCTGCCGGGGGTTATTGACTCCATCCGTGCCTGTGGGCCCGTCACGTCGCTCTCGACGCCGTGGCAGAACGCTTTCCAATGGGAAGTCTCTGTTGCCCTAAGGCTTCCTCCGCCACGGCGCGGCCTCTCCCCGAACCGCCGGCCTCCCCAGAGATGTTCCCCGCCACAGCCCTCGACGAACTATGACAGGCCCACATTAATTATCAACACGGCCCCCTCTTAAGAAGCCTGTCTCCGCGCCCGGGAACAACGGAAAAGAGCCACGTTTAACCTGGCAAGACAAAACAGATGGCGTCCACCCGGTTTGCATGCAGGGAACAGCTGGGGCATCGCGTACCATTAGCTATAAGTTGCCCTCTCCCTTTCCGCGGCGACGGCGGGGTGTCGCCTGAGATATTGCGGGTGGAGACATGTCCCCCACGGCAACGACAGGCGTCCCCTTCCTGACCTTCTGTTTCTCCAAAAAACAAAAAGCAACCCGATTACCCGGGAGTGTTTGGTGCCAACTACACTTGTGGGTGCGCGGATGTTTGTGAGTATCTGAGTGTGTGTGTGTGTGTGTATGTGTGTGTGTGTGTGCGTGTGTGTGTGTGTGTGGGCTCTTGCTGTTGGGGCGTGCATTTTGGCTGCTGTCTACTGCCTATACTGCCGCTGTGCGTGCATGTATATACGTGTGAGTGTGTATGTACCAACATGCCGGTTTGTGTGTGTGTGTGTGTGTGTGTGTGTGTGTGTGTGTATATTTGAGAGAGAGAGCTGGTGATTAATGTCCTCATGTGCCGGTGTAGGCTCAGTGAGCATGTCCTTCACACACAGTGCTTTGTCTTCAGCCACTCTCCTGACACGATGCAGCCTCTCTCAGAGGGACAACATCTGTGAACAGTGAGAGAGGAGAGAGGGCCACGGAGACACGGAGGGGAAGAAGAACTAAGACAGAATAAAAGAGGGGAGAACAATAGAGAGACATAGATAAGGAAGAAGAGAGAGAGAGAGAGAAAGAGAGAGGGCGTGGGGGGGTGGGGGGGGGGGGTCAGGAAGCGTAAGAGGCTGAGAGAGGAGACAAATATAAAGATAAGGACAGAAGGAGTTTGCAGAACTTTGATGAGAGCAACTCTTTAGAGACTTCTTCTTATATTTTCTGAGCAGGAGGCATGAGAAGAGAGCAGACTCTAATGGTGGAGGCCTGTAATGTCCATGTGGGGCTTGGTGCTAAGTGATGCGAGGCTAGGACTCTGAAGCTGCAGAGACCAATGGGACAGGGTGTGTGACCCCATGAGTCCAGACAGGAAGCCATCAGGTTAACAATAAGGTTAACACAGGTTCCGAGGATGAGATAGAGAGAACGAGAGACAAAGAGCTCTGGAGAGAGAGAGAGAGAGAGAGAGAGAGAGAGATGAATAACAGAAAAGACAAAAAAGTAAGTACCCAGGATTATAGAAAGTACGGGAAAAACAGAGTGAGAGAACGATAAAGGGATATGAAGTAGCACAGTTTGTCTCACACCATTGTGTGATGCTAGTATTTACTCCTAGAATAATAACTCTTAATAAAAAACATTTTGTGTGTATAGTTACCAAGTGCTTGAATGACAGCAATCTATACAATTAAAAGCAGAGAACAGACAAAACGCATAAACTAACACCAGATAAAAAAGGATAATAATATTACATAACAAATAAACTGAATGCAAAAAAAACATGGTGAAACCAACAACGGCAGACTGACAAGCTAAGCATAGCTTATTTTCTCAAGTGGGTATTTGAAATGCATTTAAAAGTAGATAAGGAGTTGTACAACCTTACATGTTTTTCCCGAAGTCCTATACTTCTAGCTAGAACTAGAGCGAAGATCCGCTCTGTTTTTCGGAGTGCCAAATTACAAAACTATTTAATCATTTCCCTGTCGATAACAACCGTCAGGTATTCTGCTGGGAGTGGTGGGCAATGTAGTTTTGAGACGTGGAGTGATTTGGGAAGAGCGATTACCTGCAGTAGTTTAAACGCATTTTTGGAGAATCAGAGACATACAAATCAGACTTTTATCATTGGGGAGAATATCCGGGAAATGTCCATTTCTCAGGGAAATGTATGTGTTCTCGTGTGAATATGTTGTAATACACTGTAATAACGTGTTAATAACACACCAAATACATTTCATGTCAATAACTAATGTTGCTCTGAATTACAATTACAAGGTAAAGGGAGCCTTTTCCAATATAGTACATACTGTATAATAACTATCCATGCAAAAGTGTTAATAATATTAGCCTTGGTAATAACATATATATTTACACGCAGTATTACAAGTAAACTACCTTGGCACAGCCTTCCATTCGTCTAATGATTTCTCCGCCAGATAGGCAGCCGGATGTCAAAACAACAGGGCAGAGGGGTTTTCGACCCGGCGTGACAGCTCCCGCCCTCAGGCAGAAGAAACCAGGCCAAGGGAAAGGAAGCCGGGATCTATCGACCGAGCGCGCGGCGTGCGGTATCGGGACCTGCTGCAGGACACGGAGCGGCAGCGATATGGAGAGGGCTGATCTGAGCACTCCGTTAGGAGACGCTCGGTCAGTCTGGATCGGGCCGTATCGCCCCGCACAGATCTGCTCGCTCAGACCCTCTGTCTCCGGCCTGTCCGCGTCAGGGTTCACCTTCTCCCTTCTGGGATGGAGCAGGCGTAGGAGTGGAACTAACGGTAAAATGGACGTGCCTATTGAACTCACTAGGCATCCGTGGTATCTTGTAGTCGTCCTTCTAAGACAAGGGAAACAGGAGCAAACGTATTTTGTGCTGTGTTCTTACACTCACTCTGTTCAAAGTGGGAACACATTCAGGTAGGAAAGAAGGATAATGCAAATGGTTAGGTTTTATTTCCAACGAATAGTGATCACATCTTGCACAGGCATACATAAATAACTGTTATTATTGCAGCACTATTTGCAACGTTTACCTGGCCCTTATTGTCTTATGTCACACAGCATGAGTCATAAATTCATATTGATGAGTGAGTCAGTTTGGGTAGTACCTATAGAGATATCTATTAGATTAGATAGCTTTTCTATCTCCATGGAAGCACCTTTGTGAGTGATCGAGAGTTGAAGGGCTCAAACTTTCACTGGAGCAGGAGGCAACATGCAGTGAACTAAACCTAACCTCATTCTGTCTCGTCGATAATTGTTATATTAATATTCAAAGGCAGTCACTCAGGAAAACATATTGTCAGTATTGGCTTTCCACTGTGCCAGAGGGCTATACACTCGGGTGAAAACAATGCCAGTTACTGCCTATATTTACTGAAGTATTAGCCGGAGCCTTTTCCTGTTCTCACCATGAAAAGAACCGCAGTTCCCAGCTCCCTGGGAAGCTCCATTATTCTGCTCAAGCACAGAACTGAGACTTGGGAACTGTAGTTCTATCCCTGGCAAAGCTCCGGTATTGTTGTAGCAAGCAATGGCTCCATTACAAAGCCCCATGCCGCTTTGCTTACAGGCCTTATCCCCCATGACAGCAGTGCCTGAGTCCCACTCTCTCAGGGAGAGGAGTGGGGAGGATCCATCTTCACGTGTAGGGAGAGTGGCTAAGAGGAACGGAGGGAGAGGAAGAGAGAAAAGGAGGGGTAGATAAGGTGTGGTGGGAGAAAGGAGGGAGTAAGGACCTGTAGGGAGAGAGCTGGGGATAAAGGCAAGGTGCGGAGGAAAGGATGGAGGGAGGCAGGATAAATATAAAGCGATAGAAAGAGAGCGGGGGAGAGAGAAAAGGAGGAGGGGGGTGAACGAGGATGTAGGGAGGTAGCTGTGGAGCCAGCGGGGCTTTGGAAGAGAGCGTTGAAAGGGGAGGTGGAGTGTAAGACTGAGAGGCCTGCGGAGAGTGTCCCTCCAATGAACAATGAGCTCTCCCTCACTCTCTCTCTCCCCCTCCCTCTCTCTCTCTCTCTCTATATATATATATATATCTCTCTCCCTCTCTCTCTATCTCTCTCCCCCTCTTTTTTGCTGTGTGTGTGTGTGTGTATGTGCGTATGTGATCTTCAGTGTTTAGTGTATGAATAGGACCAAATAAATTACAGGCATGCCTTCACTGGATGGAAAACAGCGATGACTAACTGCTTTATATAATAAAATACCAGGCTACCAATAAATACTAAGCTCGTATTCATGCTCCTTGGCAATCATATCTGCGGCGGGAAAGTGTTTTGTGTTGTCTGCCAGCAGAACGCACAACTGTGTGTATTAATCACTGACTTTGGTCTGCCAAAGAGAAGATGTAGTGCATGGTGCAAATATGTGCTGTTTGCCAAAAAGCCCGTTGAATCAATGAATTACAGTGGGTGCTAACAACTGCGTTTAGAGCAGTGAACCCTGCCCTTTTAATATTTGAAGTGGTACCAAACTCTTTGTTTCCTCTCCCTCTCCTTTCTCAATCCATCTTTCCATTCTCTCAGAGTTCATTTTCCACACTCACTTGCTCAATCACTCACTCACTCTCTATGTTTGTTACATGTCTCTCTCTCTCTGTCTCTTAATTTAAAATGTTTCTTTCTCTGCCCTCCGTGTCCCCCCATTAAAAACTGTTGTTCTACATGCGTTCGCACCAGCAGTCCAGATAAGGAACTTGTGTTTCATTTTCATGTATATTTTTCCGAGCATATTTTCATTTCTCCAGGGAGAAAACAAGACTACAGGAGTTGGAGGGTTGTATGTGTTAATTTGCAAGCTCAAATTGATTTAGCTTTTCTAACCACTGTGAAGTTCGGCGCTTTCCATGGATCCTACACTCACCAAAGTGAAAATAATTATACAATTCCGACCAGGCTACCGTGACCAAATCTATTGTTGTTTCATCTTCAGATATCATGCAAGTTTATTGACCATGTATTAATTTTACAGTGGAAGCCCGTGGCATTCCAACACTGTTTCAATGTTTCCCGCACAGTTCTACGTGGGTTCACGGAGCCTTCACATCTCATAATGTTTCTCATTTCAAATCGCAAACAAAAGCATGTCCCAGGCGTTCAAGTCGGGAATACTGATGGTTCGTGTAGGAAAGCAAAGAGCATTTGTCATAAAATGTTTGAATTTGTCCTTTTGTCGCTGGTGACTGCAGGGTATTTTTTCTTTCAATATGCACACAATTCTTTTCGAAAGAGCACAAGATCTCAACGAAAGACCATTATACACCCTCAGATTTTAAAAATAAATAAAACCAAGGATACTTTGAAACAGAGTTCTTCCACCAATACGGGAGTTTTTCCGGGCTAATTCCGATAAGCCTATACCACAGATTTCCTATCATGCAAACACATTAAAGAGCCACATTTAAATCTCGGCGACAAATTGGTTCCTATCAAATCTTCCCCTTATCCGGTCCTCGAGAGCAGAAAGCAGTGCTTTCACAAGCTCGCTCTCTTCGTTTTCACTCGTGATGAAACCAATTTCCAGGTAATTGCCTCGTCTCTCTCGGCTGCTTGGTCCTGCGCCTTAATGGCGCTGCTCGGCGCCTAGTGATAAACCGCAGGGAAACGCAGCGGGGCGATATGTTGTGCTATTGTTAATTAACTTTGGAGGGAAGTATCCACTTGGGTGAATGCTGATTGCGGGTCCGAGGGGGGAAGTCGCGCGAGTACTTAAAGCACAACATAGGCAACGTTTGCGCGTGACCTGTGCATGAGAAGGAAAGCTACAATTCCGACCAGGCTACCGTGACCAAACCCTATTTACATAAGACTGCAGTTGGAGGAAAGAAAACGGCATCGGTTTGTCAGTCTTTATTTATAGATAGAGAGAGAGAGAGAGAGAGAGAGAGAGAGAGAGAGAGAGTGTGTGTGTCTGTGAGTGTGATGTGTGTGTGTGTGTGTGTGTGTGTGTGTGCGCGTGCCTATTGGTGGTGGGGGGTTCCATTTATCAATTAATGAGCAATTTGTACAACTGAAGCTAGAGTAAAAGGGGTTAGGGGGTTCCAGCGTAGATTTGTTCAGAAAGTGGCACCTTAATATCATCTTAGTGTTACCTTTTATTGATTTTATGAACCAGGGGGGCCAATCAGATTTTAGAGGGGACCGTGACCTCCCCTTGGACACGCCAATGGCGATTAGAGCTGAAAAAGACAAAGTCAAAAACAAAAATGTACACACATACGTTTTGTGTTCTTCGGGTCCCTCCGTTGATCTAGTGCAGCTTGACAGCCTAAAATGGTTGGGACCTGAAGCACTCTGATGGCTAAGTGATCTAGCGGGCTTAACCTGCACCACCATACCACATTACACAAGACTGTAGTCTAATGTCCACTTGCACTTCTCGGTTGCAACCCCCTGCAACTTTTTTGTCTGCCTCACTTCCTTGGACTATATAAATATAATATCACATCTATATCTACATAATTGGTGTATGTTCTAATAGCTAATTATATAAATTACGATCTATTAGCTAATTTCTAGAACATACTGTCTTTGATCAAATAAACTGTGAATGTGTCCATATGAAAAATAAGAGAATCTCAAACGCATGATTTAAACCAAACCATATACCACATAATAGGAGTCAATGAAAAAGATATCAAGTGTTCACTGGTGGACCTTGGTTTGAACTGATATGCCATGCTACTTATTATCCTTAAAACAAGGTGTTAAGGTGACTATTTCACACCATAACGACACTTTCAACCCCCTCCCCCCCACACACACACACATACATACATTCACACCAGATCCAAATGGCTTTTGGGTTTTTGTCTCTGAGGGAGGAGTGCAGTGACAGGGTTAATGACAACCATTAGACTGTGGCAAAGCCTTTTACTGTGTGTGTGTGTGTGTGTGTGTGTGTGTGAGAGAGAGAGAGAGAGAGAGTGAGAGAGCGAGAAAGTGAGTGTGTGTTTGTGTGTGTGTGTGTGTGTGTGTGTGTGTCTGACTGTTTCCAATCTTATCAGGGACAACACAGCCCCATTGGTCTCCTCTCTCCCTGTCCTCACATCGCGTCCCACACTCACACACACACACACACACACACACACACACACGCGCGCGCACACACCCACACCCCTCGTCAAAAACACCCCAAAATTAGCTCTGACCTTCTCTGATGAGTGTTGTCACGGAGACAAGGCTGGAACACTGGGATCCACCCAGCAGGGCACTGCAGGGACTTTCACCCAGTGCTCCTAATCAGGATTATTGTTTGCACCTGTGTTTAGTTTGGTGTATTTAATCCCCAGCCTTTGGTTGCTCTGTGTCCCGTCGTTGTCTTGCCTGGGTCAGAATATGGTCTAAAAGAACCTCAAGGAAACCAGTGGCAATGCTGGTCTTCGCTTCCTTTTTGTTCCTAGGTCGTTACCCACCTTGAAGGTCTGTAGAAGCCAGCTCTGTGCTTGTGTCCTTGTCCATACCTATAACCCTGACAAGTGTGGCTTACCGGTAGCGTCGACGAGGGCCCCTGTAAAACAACGTGCTGTTATTTAACAGCCCCTCGGCTGTAATCACGAGGGGGCCCAGCGAGGCTCTCTCTCTCTCTCTCTCTCTCTCTCTCTCTCTCTCTCTCTCTGTCTCTCTCCCCCTCTCTCCCCCCACTGCTGCTAGCAGGTGGTCTATTTAGAAAACACACCAGGAGTAAACACGGTGATTACTTCCACCTTGTGCCCGCACACCTCCAGCGGTGCAGCAATGCCCATGTCTTTGATCGTCAAAGAAATGCTTTGTGAATATTGCGGAATTTCTCTTTTGATAATTTTGTTCTTCCTTCCACTCCCAGCCCACCCACTCTTCTGGTTGAGACCCTTGGTGGTGTGGTGGGATGAGGTGTTAGAGGAGGGGGAACCGCTCAGTGGCCGCTGGGTCGGAGTGAAGACTGGGGAGGACAGGTTCTGCTGCTTCTTTTAGACAGTGACGTGTGTTATGGATGTGGATCAATAGAGAGACAAGGGCAGGGCATCTGTTCTGTTCCACACGTACGCAGTATCGGACACACTCACCCACTCTCTTTGTTTCACTCTCTTAGACACACCCACCCACCCACACACACACGCACGCCCTACACACACACACACACCGTTTCTCTCTCAGACACAGACCCACACATGCACGCACTTACACACACTCTCACACCTACAAACACAGAGACCCGCAGACCCTCCACAGCGTCCCCCACCTCTGTGACCCACTTATTGGTCCAGTCGAGTCAGGTGTGCTCCCTGGTACCGCAGAGCTTCAGGGACGGCATCACGATGGAGGCTTGATCCTGCTGGCATCCTGTTTCACGCTCTGATAGCCATTAAGCTCCGATTGTCTTCGTCCTCTATCCTAGTTCTCTCTCTTACTCTCTCTCTCTCTCTCTCTCTCTCTCACACACACACACACACACACACACACACACACACACACACACACAAATAAAGAAATACACCATATGCAAAGAAACATAATAAAAGAAATGCATTTTATTTGTGGGCGCCTCACCTTGCAACCTTGTAGAACCTACTGCACACTAAGAATATAATATTCATGGGTAATCTCAATGTTTTTCTGGTATGTGTGGAAACGGGTCACCGTACAACAGAATACTGAGGTATCATTCATAGTCGTTCATATTCATAACCATGTCAAACATTTGAAACAAACGTTCTTAGAAAGCTAAAATGGCAGCGCGCTACATCCTTGGGACGCTCGCCCAATTAGTTCTCGTCCCCGATTGGTCAAGACCGCCGTATCTGTGGCGCCCGGAGATTCCTGACTGGTGCCCTCTGTTCCTCGATGGAGCCGCACAGACATTACCGGAATATGACAGACATTACCGGAATGAGCCAGGCCCTTTCCGAGAATCCCCCTGGCTCCTTCCTCGTTAGCCGTGTCAATAATCTTTCCTCCGAGGAGTTCAGCTGTCCGTTTTTTGGACCTCTCAGATAAGTGTGACCCCAACAGAATGAGGCCTCGGAGAAAACAAAAAGAATCAGTCTGGACGTCCTGTTTATGGCTCTACATCTGTTTCTCCTCTCTACCGTCTACTCTCACTCTGTCTCTCTCTCCTCCAAACTGCTCATTTTGGTTCTCTCGGGTGACCCCTCTTCTTACCATTATCTGTAATTGAGTTCGAGCCCACCATGAAAAGCGTGTAAGCGCGGTGTGGCAGGGACACTGTCCCAGGCATAGAGGGCTGGGCTATAATGCTTGTCGCCGGGAGGGGGGGGGGGGGGGGGGGGGGGGGAGTGGCTTGTGCATGCAGAGGCCACAAAAAGCTGATGGTGCACTGAGCCAATGTCTTACTCAGGACGGCTTTATTCTCTGAGCTCGAGACATGGATTGGGGGACTCTTAGAAATGCACCTAGCTAGCACATGTCGAAAGGTGGAGACTTGTTAGTGTGTGTGTGTGTGTGTGTGTGTGCGCGTGTCTATGTGTGTGCGTACTCCCTCTGTTCCCTCAGAATCCTCGATGTCGAAGCCTGCGCCATGTTTCGATTCCAAATGAAATGGAATGTGATTTCTGGCGGTCAAATAAGGCGTTCGGTCCGGATGCGGGAGAGTGAAAGAGAAAGGCTGGGGTTGGTGTGTGTGTGTGTGTGTGTGTGTGTGTGTGTGTGTGTGTGTGTGTCTGTCTGTGTGTCTGTCTGTCTGTCTGTCTGTCTGTCTGTGTGTGTGTGTGTGTGTGTGTGTGTGTGTGTCTGTCTGTGTGTGTGTGTGTGTCTGTGTGTGTGTGTGTGTGTGTGTGTGTGTCTGTGTGTGTTTCTCGTCTCCTACCGGCGTTACACTGATCGTGTCTCACCTGCGAGCTGCGCTGAGCATCACATTACTGTCGGAGGGGATGTGTCTCCATTCCCTCCCTGTAACTTTGGGTTGTGGATTCGCTCTGTGTGTTCTGAAGCCATTGCCAGGCCCTTACATTTCCCCCCTTCTCCTCCATGCTGGCGAGGCTCTGTTGCTCTCTGCCAAAGGTCTCCCTATGAAGGACATTCAATTGTGTCCTAGATTTGAAAAGGGCCACGGTATATACATCGAAGTGATTTCAAAGGTTGTTATTTGAGGTTAGGGGCTAATGGAGCTCCAAGCCTGTGCGGTGTAGTTGGCTAGACTGGTTAACGTTCATATAGCGTTATAACCTCTCCTATGAGACCAACATGGGTCTTGTTTTTCCATTGCCGTCCAGTGTCAGTGACAACAAGATGGAGTTGACTTCCTCACGTTTTGTTAACCCTATCCATAGACTATGGCAAAGGATTTCCCATGGAGACGCAGCATTTGAATGTAGTTCTGCCTGAGGCAGGGGCCTGGTAGAAGGAGGACTAGCAGAGGAGCCGGATCTCTGGCATGTTCAGAACATGACAGCCCTCACCTCATTGCCAATCTCTGCTCTGTAACAGTTTGTGTACATATGTGTGTGTGTCTGCACAGATTTCTTTGTGTGTGAGCGTGCGTGTGTGTACGGGGTGATTCTGTGTGTGTGTGTGTGTGTGTGTGTGTGTGTGTGTGTGTGTGTGTGTGTGTGTGTGTGTGTGTGTGTGTGCGTGTGTGTGTGTGTGATGGTGGGTGTGCGTGCGTGTGTGTGCGCGTGTGTGTGTGTGTGTGTGGATGCTGAGTGACAGGCAGGTGACAGCTCTCCCTGTGCAGCGTTGCAGCGGGGAGGCACACAATCGACCAGGAGGGTCTGTCAATCACCGTCTTCATCCAGCCCGCCATTCATAATCAGGCGCGCTCTATCGGTCCTCCATTCAGATCGGTCCGCGTCTGCAGGGAAAGCCTGGCTGCGGTTCGTGTGAGCCATTTGGAAAACGGGGACACTTGCTGTGGGGATACGTGTATTTAAGTGCAGCAGGACTCAGTCTTGTGCGGGAAGGCTGCTGTCTTGCTACAAAATTGAAAGTGATAGGAAATAGACTCCAGGAAAAGTTGGTCTGTTTTTTTTTTTTAAGTTTTCTAAAGTGAGTACTGCCATTCTTCTTGGGTGAACCTATATTCTTTAATACATTTGAAATCCGTGTAGCAAGACTGAAGAATCCCCACTCGTAGAAGAGGAACAAAGGGCATGCAATGAAGGACTGAACCGAATGCATCATTTAAAACCCTGCTCTGAGATTACCCGTGCATTGAGTGTATATAAAGCCCCGGGACACGTTTAGACTTTTGGGAACAACTGTTTTGCTCAAGGGTCTCTTTGGAAAACTGCAGTCCTGCTACCGTCGGTGGTGTGTGTGTGTGTGTGTGTGTGTGTGTGTGTGTGTGTGTGTGTGTGTGTGTGTGTGCGCTCGCTCGCGCGTTTTCTCCGATGCATTTACAGTAACTTATGTAACTCACAAGAGGACGCGCACACATATCAAAAACAACAACACACAAACAAAGAAGACCCACAGGAACAAACCCAGGAACATGAAAAACACACTTAAACACACACACACACACACACGCGCTGAGGTACTGTTAATTACGATGCAGAGCGTGTTCTCCCCGTGCACTGGCTGTGGAAAACACCTGGGTTGAGCTAATCAAATGTTTTGATTTTTCCCCCCGCAAAACTAATTATAAATTTCACCACTACAGTAATTCAATAACGTGGCCGTTAAATCATAATAGCTGAGGCAGCACCTTATTGATATTTTCCTCACAGTAAAAAAGAGCAACATGCTCCCTGGTAGGAGAACAGACTTTGAAGTGGTTCTTTGAGGTTACAACTTCAAAGAAGGGATAGGGGGAATCTACGAAGGCAGAGAGTAGAGGAGAACACCTTGACAGCCCCCCCCACACACACACACACACACACATGCAGACACATGAACACTGCAAAGCAACCTGCTCACGCACCTGTAAGGTTGCACTTCCGGCACTGTGTGCTCTTTGCTGATTACTTTTCAAAAGTTCAGTGAGGGAGGATGGCCTTCCACACCTGGTCACTGAACCTCCAGACAGGCCCTCTGTTCTCCCTTGTTGCCCCTCACCTTTTCTCTTTGTCTGTCCCTCTGTCACTGTTCTCGCTCTGTCTCTTTCGATCCATCTTTCTTTTCTTCTTTCCATAGCGTATTGTGGCTTTTTTTTGCTGATGTCTGGGCTTTTTCCAGCCTTCCTCTGTGCATTGGGAAATCAATGCATGGCCAGGCCTTTTCACGAAGAGGCCATGGAGGCCTGGGAGGGCTTTTAACAGCCGCCTATTAGACAGGAGGGGAAGGCATACATTTTTCATTGTTTCCATCTTTTCTCTCTTGTTTTCTATAATGGTTTTCTGTTTCCTTGTTCTCAGCGACGGTAAATGGTTATGTTCGGTGTGTGTGTGTGTGTGTGTGTGTGTGAGAGAGAGAGTGTTTGTCTGTTTATTTGTGTGTGTGTGTGTGAGAGAGAGAGTGTTTGTCTGTTTATTTGTGTGTGTGTGTGTGAGAGAGAGAGTGTTTGTCTGTGTGTGTGTGTGTGTGTGTGTGTGGGGGGGGGTATGAGATGGTTAGAGGGTTTGCAGTTTACGTGGCTCTCTTTGCCTCTGTGCGAGTGTGTTTCTGTTTTCCTAAGAGAGAGACTGGGTGTGCAGTATGTGTGTGCGCATGTGCATGAGTGTGCATGTTTTTGTGTCTTCATCACTGTAGAATTGCCGAGTCACATGACCCTCTCCCACCCTCCTTCCTTCCCCCTGTCCCACCCTCCTTCCCTCCCTCCCTCCCTCCTCCCCTCCCCCCTCTCCCACCCTCCTTCCCTCCCTCCCTCCCTCCCTCCCTCTCTCCCCCCCTCTCGTGCCTCTCTCTTTTGGCTCCTGTCACTTTCCTATCTCTCTGCAGTCCTCTGTTCACCATCCCCTCTGGTTCTTCATCGCTGCACAGGAGCCCTAACGCTGCGACTCAAACCGAATCTAGACACAAAAAAACGTCTCGTTCCTCAACGTAAACTTTGAAGCCTTCCTGTAAATGCTTTGTTATGGCCTGGCCATGACTATAAAGAATTGGTAAACACAGCCCACGAACACAAACTCCAACAATTAGACACCAGTAACTCCAATATGTGACAGAGCTGTACTGACTAAACACAACGTCACCCCGTGTCACCAGGGATCCACTGGGCTGAGAAAACGAACGGGCTCATTTCACCACGGCACCTGCAGGTGTGTTGGTCTTCGTCGGGGGAACTCGCTGGTGATTTGTTACGGAATGTGACTAAACTCTCTGTGGCACCAGATAGCCTCTGATAGACTGAGTCCTGAGTCTACACAGGGAGGAACTGAAACGCTGCAGGCGTCTTAAGAGAGCGTATGGTTGGGGCTGGTGTTGCCATGCGGTAGCCCTTTTGTGCCGTGTGTGTCAGTGTGTGTGTGTGTGTGTGTGTGCGTGTTTGTGTGCGTGCACTTCTAAGTATGCAGTGCACAGTGTAAGCCAACCAGCAACACTCCCCCCCCCCCCCTGGTGATTCTCTCTTTACTCTTTACAGTGCTGGCATTTATGCTTGCATGACTACATGCTGAGGATAAGGCTTCGTCCCCCTGCCTCTATCTCATATATAGTATATCAACACCCCTCTCTCTTCCTCCCTTCTTCTCTCTCTCCCTCTCTCTCTCGCTCTCCCCCTCCACCTCTCCATCTCTCTCTTGCTCTCCCCCTCTCTTTCTCCCTAACTCTCTCTCTCTCCCTCTCTATCTCTACCCCTCTCTTTCTCCCTAACTCTCTCTCTCTCTCTCTCTCTCTCTCTCTCTCTCTCTTTCTACCGCTCTCTTTCTCCCTAACTCTCTCTCTCTCCCTCTTTCTCCCTAACTCTCTCTCTCTCTCTCTCTCTCTCTCTCTCTCTCTCTCTCTCTCTCTCTCTCTCTCTCTCTACCCCTCTCTTTCTCCCTAACTCTCTCTCCCTCTCTCTCTCTCTCGCGCTCTCTTACATACCCTCTTCTTCTCATTCTGCCCCCTCCCTCCTCTCTTTCTACACCCTTAAACGTGTCTTCCTTTACCTCTCTCCTTCAATGTCTCTATCCCCTCTCTTCCCCTCCCTCTCTGTGGGTTTATATACATCCACCACGGCTTCACGTCGCACTCTGTTCTACCCTGGGGCTGTGCATTACCTCAGAGTGGATACACCTAGTAAACCCACACCCAATCAACTCCAACTTTAACCTTTGAGACCCGTCACCTTTGGGTGACACGCCCAGGTCGCCTCGAGGTTCATGAGGGACAGCTGCTATAACCCGGAACGACACATGAAAACAAGATATAGATATTTATGCAGTCCCTCAGCCTCCTAACTGGGGTTTAGACGGCCGTGATGGCCGCCTGGGGAATGGGCTGTGGGTGGCCATTAAAGAGAGAAAGACAGGCTGGAATAACAGAGAGCAGCCATCAACACACCTCAGGCCTGTGGGCGGCCATGACATGTGTAGGCTTTAACATGAACCATCACATGGCAGGCAGACTGACATGGCTCTATTACATTCATGTAGCTTGATGGAGCACACCAGCAGGGGGAGCAGACTGGAATTTAGCCTCAAACGTCAGACATGGAGGATGGAAGCGGATGGCCGGGCGTCAGGCACGTATCGGATACAGTGATTCACATTCAAGGGAAAGAGGTGGTAATCGGTGAGGAAGGGCTTCGTTTGCAGCGGATACCGTGATTCAAATCCAAAAGAGAGGGGTAGAATTGGGCCAGGGTGGGCTTCGTTTGCAGCAGATACCGTGATTCAAATCCAAAACAGAGAGATGGAATTGGGCCAGATCGGGCTTCGTTTGCAGTGGAAACAGTGATTCAAATCCAAAAGAGAGGGGTAGAATTGGGCCGGGGTGGGCTTCGTTTGCAGTGGATACAGTGATTCAAATCCAAAAGAGAGAGATGGAATTGGGCCAGGGCGGGCTTCGTTTGCAGTCGTCGGCTCCCCAGTGGGACAAAGTTGGCACCGTGGGCTAAGGCAGCGCGACGGGACGAGCAGCGCAGCTCCAGCAGGGGGACGTGGTCTGTGTGGGGAAGTAGCGGGTCGCCTTTGAATTGAGGTTGACATTTAAAGGCGGAGAGTGCTCCTTAAAATGCCTGAGCGAGAGAGAGCATGCTGGGCTGTCAGCCTGTGTGTGTGTGTGTGTTTGTGTGTGTGTGTGTTTCACTTTGTCCCCACGACAGCACATGGACACACACACACACACACACACACACACACACACACACACACACACACACACAAGTGTACACAAACACAACCAGCTGGAGTCTGCATGTGCTTAATCAGACTCCGCTCCGACAGAGATTGAAAATGAAGGAGCAGAACTTTCAAAAAAGGAGAGGCAGGGACCAAAAGGACAGAGTCAATCAAGGTCTGAGAGAGGCAGAGGGAGAAAGAGGGCGGAAATCCAGCGAGGGAAATATTTGACGAAAGTCCCGAATGGTTTCGCAGAGAGAGAGAGGAGAGAGTGAGGGAAAAAACAACGAATGCATGGGCCGGGCCACAAAGCATTCTCGGAGTAATTAAGTAGCCAGCAGTTTTTGGCTCAGGCTCCATTTTGAGTGTGTAATGTGTTTCAATAATGACACTGGCAAATGGCTTGTTGTCATGGTCTCTGAGCTAATCCGTTTAGCGCTGACCAGTCTGACTGGGCTAAAACCTAGACATGCCGTCAGGTCTGACAGGCGGAGTGTGTGTGTGTGTTTGTGTGTTTGTGTGTGTGTGTGTGTGTGTGTTGTTTGTCTGTGTGTGTTTGTGTCTGTGTCTGTGTGTGTGTGTGTGTGTGTACATCAACTGGCTTTAGTATTCGTGCGTGTGGATGTGATGGCGAAGCGTGTTCCTGTGTTCGTATTTATACATTTTTCTGTGTGTATATGCGTGTCGGTGTATATGCGTGTGTGTGTGTGTGTGCTCGGGTATGTGTTTTTGGTCCACAGTGAATAAACTCCAGCCTCTTACTGCTTACTGAGGGAGTTTCAATAGCCTGCTCATGGCCTTAAGGCACCATCCACTCTGCTCTGGCCACAACAGCTAATCCAGAGAGCAGCCGCAGCGATTAGCAATCAGCATCTCCAGCCTGGGACAGAACTCTGACACAACGCTGACAGGCAAGCAGGAAAGCAGTGGGGGGGAGGGGGGCAGGCAGGCTGGGAAACATTTAGGCAGGGAGGAGGGCAGGCAGTGAGGTAGGGAGGGAGGGAGGGAGAGGAGGAAGCAAGCAGGCCTTGTGGCTTGGAAAGTGTCTGTCACATTGACTGTCAGTTTGTCTGAAAGTCTTGCTGTGTTCTTTCCTTATCCCCCCCCCCCCCCTCCTTTATTCCTTCATTTCCATCCTCCTTGCAAAGTATTACTCGATGTTCCAGTCGATTTTGGAAACAAAGAGCAACAGAGCTTTTGATATCACAGCCTCTTGCTGTTTGACATTGTCATTTCATTGTCTTATTGTGTATCATTTCAAATTCAATATTGTCTTACCTACCCTATAAACTTGAATTACATGTCCCATATGGTTATACTAATACAAACAATATTAACATTGTAACGTTGTTTAGAAAAGTGCTGGAAAAAACGAAATAGTGTTATTGTTATTATTGAATTCTTTCTTTTGTACTCTCATTACACTCCTTGGTGTCCGTACCCCTTCAATTCTACCTGGATTTTTCTCTCCCAACTCTCCTTGATATCACCCCCCCACCCCCCCCCCCCCCCCCCCCACCGTCTTTCAAAGCCCGCTGATTTCCATCCTGATCGCCAGCCTCCCTTTAGACCCCAGGGCGGGCGGGGGGGGGATTGATTCGGCCTGATCAGGTATGTGAGTCTGGTAGCGCGAGGAGGCTACACTTCCATCTCCATATGATTAGAGGCCTCTGGCTGCTGCTCTGCTGGGACTTATGCAGTTATGTGCCGGGAATGGTTGTGCCGGGTCGGAGACGGTGGGCTTCCAGCACCTTGGACAGCTCCTGGTGCTCCAGCTATGGATGCCATGCAGCAGCAGCAGCAGGAAGTCAGGCAGCAGCAGCTGCACTGTAGCCGCCATGTTTTCTTTTGGAGAACGTAAGCCGTAGGTGACCAGCTTGTGGGGCCAGTTTAATTCGCTCCTGTTCCAAAGGAGGTTTGACTCTTTCAGTGGATGCTTATCGAAATGCACTGCGTGCAAGTAGTGCACCACCGGACATTTGGAAATGTTGGAAATGAACTTTGTTTCAGTTTGTGCCCAGGTAGATGTATGTATATGTATATATACAGTACTGTGCAAAAAGTTTTAGGCAACGAGTGGTCACAGCAAATATTGATTTGATTTAGATTGTTCCTTTGTTCATTCACTTTGCATCTAGTTCATTGATAAAAACAAACTATTAACCCTACGATTTTTGAAAGCATTCTTACTTTACACACCTGCCTAAAACTTTTGCACAGTACTATATATATCTACATATTGATATATATATAAATATATGTTGGTAATGTACTAAAAAATCTATCTTTCATTCAGCTTAGAGTCTCTTTTAGGTGCGTTTTACAAGATGGCGAAAATTCACTACGCAGACGTGCTCAAAGTGTAACCCCAGGCAATATCAATTTGAGAACTCGGAATCAAAAGGTCCGCCGTGTATATTTACATTAGTCGTCTGGCAAATTGATCACTTTTTTTAGCTCGATTGACGTGGAGATATTTTGACATTGATTGATCGGTCTTCCGACCGATGTTGACATCCTCTGCCTATTTTTCAATGCGCTACTTCCCTGTGGTGGGTCTTCTTCTGCGTTTTCTGACGATAGCACTATAAGAGAAAGATGTCTTCACCCCCAGGGCTTATGGGGGTTCCAAGTCAATTTGTGTGAGTGTCTCTCTTAGTTCCAAACCACCGTCCTCTACTTCCATCTCACTGGCAAAAGGCAGCTCTCTCCTAATTGGCTGTGTTTGGGGCTGAAAACACGGCCAAAACACTCTTATCCAGAAAGCAGCACTGTCTGTTGCTACAGTAGAGGTCCTCCACCCCCCACCCCACCACCACCCCCCCCCCACCCCCTTGTGAGCATTCCAAATATTGGAACAGTGGAAACAGTCTTTAATGGGAGGAAATATGTTCTGTCCCTGGGGCTTGTTGTACATCCGCTCCCCCATCGGCTTTAGACGCCCTTCTCTCTCTCTCTCTCTCTCTCTCTCTCTCTCTCTCTCTCTCTCTCTCTCTCTCTCTCTCTCTCTCTCTCTCTCTCTCTCTCTGTCTCTCCCTCGCTCTCTGTTGCTCTCCCTCTCCCTCTCTCATTCACTCTCTGCGTCTCTATCTTGTCATTTTCATGCCTGCTTGATGTTCACACTTTGCACCCGTTGGACCATAATGGTCTACTCATTCCCAGGCTGCTGGAGTGTTTCTACGCTCGCTTTCCGCATGCTTCCGGAATCCGATAATGAGGTCATAGGTGGTTGGAAAGAGAGAGCGAGAAAGAGAAAGAGGGCGAGGCAGGGATGAGGGGCGTTGGCCGTAGGAAGTGGCAGATAGGGGAGGGGGGCTGTCAGGGAGGGGGGTGTTGCAGTTACATGGAGACATCATGAGTTCCAGGAAGACGAGAAAATAAGGGATGAGACGTGAAGTGGGATATGTGTGTGTGTGTGTGTGTGTGTGTGTGTGTGTGTGTGTGTGTGTGTGCGTGCGTGCGTGCGTGCGTGCGTGCGTGCGTGCGTGCGTGCGTGCGTGCGTGCGTGTGTGTGAATGTGTGTGTCTTTGCTGCATTTGCCCGATTCACTGGCTCTTGGTCCGGCAGAAGGTCAAAGGTCATCGGCCTCCAATTAGTGTTGCCGGGCAGAACACCCCACATGCTGCTGTGGTCCCTCCAGCTCCTATGAAGTGAGGAGCAACTGCAGCTTTTCCAGCGTGCAGTAAGAGGAGGCCACTGCGTAACGGTCAGTGTTGACATTTGACAGGCACAGTGAACCCTCTCCACACCATGGCTTCAAACCCCTCCCCCCCCCCAAATCCCCCAAATCCCCTTCAGTCAAAGAGTCTCTGTTTGTCTCTTCCTGTGTGCCTACAAAGGCTCCCTAAAGGTGCTTTGGCTAATCCAATAATTTCCACCGTATGGGGCAGGGGGGGGGGGGGGATCTATAGGAGGAAGCTGGAGAGGAAACAGGGTCCGTCTGGTGGAGCTGGACTCATTCAATGGGAGTAGTTTGGTCTGTGTGTGGACGAGGGCGGAGATAGATCAATGGTGCTGGCTGGGCATTTCCTTTCATCACTCGATTCTCCATTTGCGTGTGTTGCAGTAGTTGGATCGATAATTAAAACATTTTGATTCACTATGTGAATTGTTGTACAAACGGAGGAAAGAATAGGCATTCTCTCCTCTCCTCTCCTCTCCTCTCCTCTCCTCTCCTCTCCTCTCCTCTCCTCTCCTCTCCTCAAACCATATCACACAGGAGAACCAGAGACAGTTGTCTATCTAACACACTTGTAAATAAACCATGGGCAGAATAAGCCAACACAGGTTGGCCCAAAGCCTTGGCTAAGAAGTGACCGGCTCAGATGTCAGAAATATCCACAAAGTCAGCCTCCTGTGTAGGTGGGCATCTCTACAAGCTATTTAGTCCAGGTCGTGCTGTACACTATAATATGCATTTTTTTAATTCCAATCAATCTCTTACTTACACATTAAACATATTTCATATCTGTTTGTTGTCAGTCGCCTTCTGTTAAGGTTGGTACTGTTACCTAGCATTTGAAGAAGCTGTTCCCTGGTCTGGTTGTACTTCATGTATAACACCGTGTCTCTCTGGGGCTATCAAAACTGAGACCCCTACCTGTGCATCTCTGGGCCATCAAAACTAAGACCCCTACCTGTGCATCTCTGGGGCCATCAAAACTAAGACCCCTACCTGTGCATCTCTGGCACTATCAATGGAGATTTCTCCCTGGCGGAGACTACCTAGAGGGGAGTCCATCTCCTGCTGTTATCAGCAATGTGCTACCTCAGTCAGATGTAAAAACCGAACGATTACTCTGGCTAGGAAGAGAGAGAGAGAGAACTGAATTTAAAAAGCACTTTATTTCACACTGTTGCAGTAGTTCCTTTCACACTGACTAGTTAGCCACTCTAACTAGCCACACACACTATTTACAATAAAAAAATACAAAATTATAATAAAATTACTGATTATATTAAAAAAAAATATATAGAAAATACATTAGCACTGTGCAACCAAGTCAAAACCACACCAACGCAAAACCAGAATCAGTTAAAGAGGGGGAGACAGCCAGCACATCTTCAAACAGTTATCAAGAACCTCCCATCATTCTGCACAGGACATAACATATTCTCAATTCCCCACAGCTCAGAGAGAGAAAGGGAGAGAGAGAGGGAGAGAAAGAGAGAGAGAGAGATAGAGAGAGAGAGAGAGAGAGAGATACATAGATGTACACATATACCGAGGCAGAAAAAAAGGGGAAAAAAGAAAAAAAAGACTAAGGACAAACATGTCGGCACCAACACACACACACACACACACACACACCTCATTTAAGCGGTGACTAGCCAACTTAACAAAAGCGCTTTAAGTTGAACTTTAAAAGATGAAAGAGAGGTAGAAAGGGAGGAGGGGATTAGTGAATGAGAGAGGAGGAGAAAAGAGAGATTAAAGGAGGGGTGTTTTATCTCTCCATCGTCCCTGCAGGCAAACCGATAGCTGTCACCTTCTGAACGATGGATCCCCTCCTCCTCCTCAGAGTCAAAGAAGTGATTACTAGGATGTTCAACTGTGTGTGTGTGTGTGCGTGTGTGAGGGGGGGTCGGGGGGGAGGGTTGTGTGTATGTACAAGTGTGTGAGTGTGTGTGAGGTTGTTACGGTCTGTGCATGTGTGTATGTGTACGATTGTGTGTGTGTGTGTGTGTGTGTGTGTGTGTGTGTGTGTGTGCGTGGGTGGGGGGGGATAGAGAGTTTGTGCACGTTTGCTCCAGTTTTCAGTGGATCTGGGGGGTGTATCCAGACTGGGTGAGTGCCCACCATGGGATAGAGAGGGGGAACAGCGTAACCCCCCCCCCCCCCAAACCTCTCTAATCCACTCACTGTGTTATCTCCCTCTAAAGAAGCTTACAGAGACACTGTCTGGCCTCTAGATCCCAGATGTACACCACCCTTCACTCACACACACACACTCTCGCAGACATGCAGGTGCCAAGCAGCCAACGCACACACTCACACACACGCACGCTGACGCACTCTGTTGGAAGGAAGTCCATTTGGCTTTGCATGCTCACAAACACTCAAACACACAAAATCTAAATGTGAACATGACTAGTCGACACATATGCTCATTAACACACACACACACACACACACACACACGCGCGCACACACACACACACACACACACACACACACACACACACACACACATACACACCCAGACTCACAGGTAGGCACACACACAGAGACACATTCACATTTGTTCACTGCTGTTCCTCATATAACACCCAAATCAATAGAGCCTGTCTCTCTATAATAATTTGACTGGCCTCACAGGCTTATTGAATTGCTGAAAAATGGTATGCAGCACCTCACAAACAGCAATATCACCAACGAGATTTCTCCTTAAAAATGTATGAACAACAAAATAAAAACTAAAAAACTTGAACTCAGCAAAACCCGATACACCAGGCAATGTTAAGAGAGTGAAGTATTGTCTAGACACACTCCAATTAATATGCTTGGCAACAACTCTTAACTGGAGTACCGAGGGAAATCTACTCGCAATCTCTACGCCCCGGCTGTGTAACACTCATTCAGAGGGAATAAAATACAGCAAGGCCTGCTGTTCCACCCGCAACCCCGTCTCACCCCCCCTTCACCCAACCCCTCCCTCACCCTCGCCCAGCCCCCCACCTCCACCCTCCCCTCCCGCAACTTTCATATTGGACACTCAGATACAGTGTGTGGCTTATGGACAGATGATCCCTCAATGATATTTGCATTTGGAATTGGGGTTAATGCAATAAGCCGGGTTAAGCACAGGGTGGCCCGCTGAGCACTGATCCAAACAGCCGAACGGCCGGACAGTAATGTGGCCCAACACTGCAGGCCTGGTCCAGGCTTCATCCAGGCCTCGTTAGCGCGTCTTGTCCAGGTCTTGTCTAGGCCTTGTCTATGTCTTGTCCAGGTCTTTCCTAGGCCTTGTCTAGGTCTTGTCCAGGTTTTTTCTAGGCCTTGTCTAGGTCTTGTCCAGGTCTTGTCCAGGTCTTTCCTAGGCCTTGTCTAGGTCTTGTCCAGGTTTTTTCTAGGCCTTGTCTAGGTCTTGTCCAGGTCTTGTCCAGGTCTTGTCTAGGCCTTGTCTAGGTCTTGTCCAGGTCTTTTCTAGGTCTTGTCTAGGCCTTGTCTAGGTCTTGTCCATGTCTTGTCCAGGTCTTGTCCAGGTCTTGTCTAGGTCTTGTCCAGGTCTTGTCCAGGTCTTGTCCAGGTCGGGGGTTTGAGAGTTGAGAAAGAGGGAGAGAGAGAGAGAGAGTGAGAGAGAGAGAGAGAGAGAGAGGGGGGGGGGGGTGGTTGTGCATGTGTCTGTGCATGTGTGTGAGTGTGTGTGTGTGTGCGTGCGTGCGTGCGTGTGTTTGTGAAAGGTGCACGTGTGTTAATGAATGTTCCTTTGTGTTTCTTTGTGGTTGTGTGTGTGTGTGTGTGTGTGAGAGAGAATGTGTGTACTTTGTCTGTGTGTGTAGTTGACAAGCAGGGTCCGCAGCCCTTCCCCACAAGTTCGGATTGCTATTGATTGATGCCACTCCTAATTATTCTCCAAACCAATAAATGCAAAGAAGGCGGGAGCCGAGGAGCTTTTATTATGCGGTCGTCAGTCACGTCTCCTTTGTGATTGGACGACATGACTGTCATGTAATGGGCGGTCGAACAAGCCCCACCCTGAGTGGGGGTCAGATTACATACAGGATTTGACATCAAAGGCTAACCTGTGTGAATGATCTGAAAACAGCCTAAGTATGTGTGTGTGTGTGTGTGTGTGTGTGTGTGTGTGTGTGTGTGTGTGTGTGTGTGTGTGTGTACGTGTGTGAGTGTGTGCGTGCGTGCGTGCGTGTGTGTGTGTGTACGTATGTATCTGTGTGAGCTTAGGCTCTGTTAAGTGTGCATCGATAGGAGCGAGAGGTCAGAGGTTGTGCTGTCAATATTTCTTTCACATTCAAAACTAACGATGCAAATATCGGTGAAACGTACGTTTACCCCGTGCTGTGTTTACCTCCCTGTCTTCGGCTGTTTGCTGGACATCTCCCTGGCCCCGAGCCGGTTTCAGAGGGGTTAGTGAAACCAGCTGCTCTAGCAGACAAAGAGGGTATCCATGCTAGGAGTGACTGGGTCTCTTGACGTTATGAGGTTATGAGGCACAAAAGGAACAATATTTCAGGCTTAGCTGGGAATGAGACCATGAAAGACATTTCTAAGCTCCTCAGCCCAAAATCACATTAACACCCCTAATGTATTTTCTCCACACCAACAGAACTGAATCCCAGAACATTTTTTAATGGGAAACTTTGCTCTTTACTAAGTGTTGCCTTGTGGGAGAAAGAAAGAGAGAGAGAGAGAGAGAGAGAGAGAGAGAGAGAGAGAGAGAGAGAGAGAGAGAGAGAAAAAACAAAAAAAATATATGAATTCACCCTCCCCCTCGGTAAGTAATCCATGTAATTTTCGGAGTCAGAAATAGTCGACTTGAACTAGGGCACACACTGTGGAACGAAACATGGCTGCCCCTACGACAGAAAACTCCAAATCCATCAAATCCATCGCTATCATATCCACATGAGTCACAGCACAGCCATTGTGTAATTCATCTGAAACAAATCATAAATAAAAAAAATAAAACATAAATATGAAATACCAACAGAGCAGAATATTGAGAGCAAGAGTAACGATTGGATGTCGGATCTCTAAGTCTCCCTGATTATCACTCTGAGCACGCCCAGACGCTTCCCTGCTCCCTGAAGGGATTGCTGGAGCTGGATGGAAGCAGGGGAGCTGGTGAGGATGATGGGTTAGGAGGAGGAGTGGATGTACTGTAGCCAGGAGGACAGGGAGTGAAGGACGGGGGGATAGAGAGAGGGCGGTGAGAGAAAGACGGGGGTAGAGACAGGGTGGCTGAGAGAAGAGGGTGAGAGAGAGAGAGAGAGAGAGAGAGAGGAAGAGACAGAGACAGCGAGGTGAGAGACAGCCGGGGTGTCGATGGACGTACCTCAGACAGACGAGAGACTTCACTGGAGACGAAGGGGGGGGGGGGGGGTTGGCCTTTGACTCCAGCTATCTAACAGTCATCCGGTCCTGTCAGAGAGCAGACCGGGCCTTGTCCACTCTCAGGACTGCTGCTGGGACGGCAATGAGGTCTGGGAGGGCCCTCCACACCACAACATCAGGGGGTGCACAGACACAGACATGGAGGACCACAGGAAGCCATAGCCAAAGTTGTATTGTTACATACGTATATATATTATGTAAGGCTTTATATGAACACCATCCAAGGTGACACAGTTAGATTCGGAAGGGTTGAAGCTGAAGGAAGGTGACTTTTGATTCCCCTGGGCAACTTTTTCATTTTGTATCAACAGAAACAAGATGTTACTGCGTGGGCACTGAGCTATGCTTTCCACTAGAGTAGGCCACCAGTGCTGAGAGTAACCAACACAGTGTGCTAGCGTTGGCACTGTGGGTACTCCAGCGGGAGATCCCATTTGGTGGGACGGACCGTGCTCCAACCTCAGCGATAAGGACGGCGGCCTTAGATGGGGCTCGGAAGCTCGCTGGCCGCGGTAGTAAGTAGGTCTGGCAGCCCCACGGACAGTTCGCTCATGCAACTCGGAAATAGAACAGAGGCAGATAACGCTCTAATCTCGGCAAGGGCAGAAATGGCTTTTCCCCGTCGCCACGGAAACGGACGAGGTTCAGTAAGCCAGATTGTCCCCGTGTGATCCTCCGCCAACAAGATGGCCGACAGAAAACGGAAAC
>CM030179.1:8302647-8320147 GCA_017639675.1 Aplochiton taeniatus | reverse complement strand
TCTCACTCCCACTTCCCCTTCCAGCCCCCCCCCCCCCCCCTTCCAGGTAGGAGTGTGAGGAGTGACTCCGGTCGGGGTGTCCACCTGACGCATTTCCCCACAGCTGTTTTTCCTCGTTGCTCCGACGGAATCCCGCCGACGTTTGACTGCATCCGAGCAGAGCCGCTCCTCCTCCTCCTCCCTGTGACCGGTTGTAATCACTACCTGGTCTCCGTCGGCACCGCCTCCTCCGCCCCCCCCCACCCCCCACCCACCCACCACCCCCCCACCCCCCCACCCCCCGGTCCTGATGGCTACATTCACCCTGGCATTTATGAGGAAATATCACCCTCTTAACCGAGAGCATTTTCAGCAGCTTTCTCCCCATAAGCTGGGATCATTGATCTAAATATCCGTCCTGCTTAGTATCCGATGGGTTGCTTAGCGCCCGGCCAGCCGCTGCCACCAGAGGAGACAAATGAAGGTCTATTATGGGATGGCTGGGTCTGTTTACTGGTCAAACCCCAGCCAAATTGGTTTATAATAGATGTCCTTGGGAGTGTAATCACTTTGACCCGCTAACGGCCTCTTCGTTGATTGCCGTCATAAACACACACACACACACACACACACACACACACACACACACGCACACACATCAATGTCCACACACATGGCGGGTGGGTGGTCGGGCAGCTGGGGTTTTGGGGATGCAGTAAGTACAAATGAGATCAATCAGCAGGACAGAGTTCTCTCAGCGTGAGTTTGTGGTGTGTGTGTGTGTGTGTGTGTTTGTGTGTGTGTGTGTGTGCGTGCATGAGTGAAGTGGGAAACATCAGGGTGTTTCACAGAGGGGAGGTGTTAATGCCTGATGTGGGATTATTGGGGCCTCATGGATTATGGATGGAGCATGAACAGGTGGTCAACTCTGTGCTGGGGGGGGAACGGGGGGGGGGGGGGGGTTATTAATCAGGGATACAATATCATTAGGGGGGACAGGAGGGGGTCTTCTTTCTAATGTGAGTATGCAACCTTCCGTCCACGCACACACACAACCCTCTACGCCTTCTACACACACCAGGGGTCGTTATCAGATTGCTGGGTCATCTTTGCTGGGCCAACTGGGCCCTCCATTAAAACAAGCACCCCTGAATTCTTTCCCTTTTAAAACCCATTAGAAACACACACACACGCACTCACACACAGACACACAGACACACTGTCGCACACACACACACACACACACACACACACACACACACACACACACACACACACACACTTCAGGCCCCCCTTAATACAGCGAAACTGGATAGTGCGTTACTTGACTATGTGACAATGGAATGAGTAATGACTCAGGGATGACAATAGGGGAGGACAAAGCCCCTGTATAGTATTCACACACACACACACACACACACACACACACACACACACACTCTCTCTCTCTCTCTCTCTTTTCAGAGGGCTGTGTTGACACGGAGTCATTTGTTTACAGAAAGCTTGCCGGGCAATAAAAGCCTTGTCACCGCACTGCACCTGTATTCCTCATGAATGAATGGGGAGGGGGGTGGGCTATATTATGAATATGATTAAAAACAGCTACCTCAACATCAATGCTTCCTCTGCCACCTAAATATTACTGCCAACTTCATAAACACACAGGCTGGACACAGTATGTTGACGCTGGTATGACAGCTGTTGTAAAGAGAGGTGAGGCAGAGGAAATGTGTCACCAGAGTCTGCAGGTCAAGATGGTGAGGAGCTGAGGACGAGTTGAGGAGGTTAGGTGAAAAGAGAGGGAAGGGGGGGAACAGTAGGGGACGAGAGAAAAAGGGGGCGAAAGAGACCACTGTCAAGAAAGACAGACAGAGAGAGAGAGGCAGGGAGAGAGAGAGAGAGAGAGAGAGAGAGAGAGAGAGAGAGAGAGAGAGAGAGAGAGAGAGAGAGTGAGAGAGAGAGAGAGAGAGAGAGAGAGAGAGAGAGAGAGAGAAAAAATTAGTAAAGTTTTTTAAATGTATTTATTTGTTTATTTTTTTATCAACAGCAATGATTCATTTAGACAGGTATACCAACATCCATATAAACTAAACATTTGGAAAAATCTATTACTTATCTTTCACAAACTACTTCACATTTAAACTCGTCCCCCCAGTAAGCCTCCTACAAATAAACTGCAACATTTCTCTGTTGCCACTGCAAACTGCAACCAACCTACCACCACCACATTGTATGCAGCAATGTAAAATAACTAAAATAACAGTCTGTCCGTGTTAGCATGCCAAGGCGTGTGCGGTGAATTGAGTGTCAGGGCCTTTGTTGAAGCCTATAATTGAGTGGTCGACTCTGTAATAAGGACCATGGAGGAGATGATAAACCTTTTATTCAGCAGAGAGCGTAACGAAGGTTACGTGAGGTTATAGCGCTGCCGAGCAGCTCGGATCATCATGTTGTGGGAGTATGTGTGCGGGGAAGGGGGTGCGTGCTGTATCTGGCTGTGACTGTCCAGCGCTTTAGGGGTACGGTATGTGTAACGTATGTGCGTTCACATGCAAATGCGAAATTAACATGTCGTTTAGCACATTTTTCTCACGCACCCACCTCTTTCTCTCTCTCTCTCTCTCTCTCTCTCTCTCTCTCTCTCTCTCTCTCTCTCTCTCTCTCTCTCTCTCTCTCTCTCTCTCTCTCTCTCTCTCTCTCTCTCTCTCTCACTGTCATTAAAAAGAGCTGGTGATCTTTTTACTATCGTGCCGTTTAAATTAGCCCCTGAAACCTGCCTCATATGTCACTCCACCAGATTAGCTTTGATCTGGAAGCTCCCAGACTGGCCATCCAATATGACCGACAGGCAAGGGCGGAGAGACGCAAACACTGAAACAAAATACTGTTGTTTTCATGAATCTATGCATTAATCTGCCCACCATCTTAGAATATTTTAATGGAATTACCTTGTGCACGTTGCAAATTGATTGATATTGATACGTTTATTGGCAATATTTCGCAAATTGGCAATGTTTTTATGGGTTACAACAGCCAACAGTGGACGAATTGTGCCCTTAGCCAAAGCGAGATTTGAGTACCTTGGACAGCGCCAGTGCATTCATATTCCGCGCCTATACCCTCGCCTAGCGATTCAAATTGGTAATATTAGCATGATGCACGATGTCACGTTTTCACTTCATTGGGAACCCTATTGGGTCTAAGTGGGTCACCCTAAAATCCTTTCTTGTCAAACTTAGCGTGTGCTCAGGACAGTAAAGCTGTGTGTAGTCATGTGAGATAAGAAGGAAATATACATTGTCATGTAACGAGGGACTTGACATTAAATATTAGCTGTCCGGAGGGCCCAACTTTCCTTATTTTCTGTCCTTGCTACGTCTTTAAATGGCGTGTTTTGAGGGTGAGTAGAGGGCGGGCCGGAGCAGCTAGTGTGGGAGAATCCGATGCTGGCCCATCAGTCCCGCTGAGCAAGCGAGCAGAGTAGAGGGATGCGCGTTCACATTCATCTGGACTGCCGAGTTCACTATAGCGAGGATCGCTGGTAATAATCTTCCCATCGCCTCACTCTCAAGTCCAGCATTTTACTACTTTGGAGGGACAATTGTGTAATTCACTGAACAGCATATATTACATACTTGGGATTCATACAGTACCACTATACGGATCTATGTAATGCAAAAATCGGTAGGTCTATTTTTTTATATTGTAATATTTTGTAGTCTATATGGAAGCAATGAGCTGGGATTCAGAAGTTTTGCTATAAACGTTTGCGACGTTATACAAACATCCTATATTTTAGGGCACAGTGATGGTGTCATATAATGTGTGAGTTTAGATGTGTTCAGACTGTTGGCTCATATAAGAGCTTCGGGTTTCCAAACAGACTTCTAGGTTTAAAGTCAAAATACCATACCTTATTATGTAAAATGTGTTATTTAGAATGCATCGCATTTTAGATATTTTGAGGAGAACGAAGGGAAAGCTAAAGTTTCAGTTGACTGCACGGAGTAGGCTACAGTGCAGCATATCCAGTCAGCGCATACAGTCACCGGCTGGATAGCTAATGGCTGTTTCTTAGGGAGAGGGGGTTGGGTTCGTAAAGACATGATGATTGCTACGACATCGAAAACATTATTGCCTTTTCCTACCCGGGCTATCTCCCAATTGGGAGGTATTTTCTTATTGGACTTTGAAAGCTTGAATAATCCAACCCTGGATGAGGCACGGTCTCCATCCCCCAGCCAGACTGCCACCGTGCGTGGAGCGAAGGCAAAGCGTAAACGCGCACCATAGAAAGTCAAGAGAATTGTATAATGTTATAAACGGCTGGTATGTAAAGTTGTCTTATTTGAAAGTTGTCCTGTAACTTTAGATCATTCCAGTTGCAAAGACGTCACCAGTGGTTTAAGAATAACTATATCTAAAGTGCCATTTTGGTGAGTTTGTTTACTGTAGCCTATGGTTAAACGTGAAATAATAATACAAAAATTAAATAAAAAAATTAAAACGACGAATTTCACAACAGTACTCAATATGATAGGCAGACTTTGCATGGCAAACTTGCTTGTTAAGGAAGCGTTCAATTAACACTGTCGACTCCAGATGCGTTTCATTGTAAAAGGCCTTTGCCTGTCGTGATTGACGTCGAACTAAATCGTCTTTCTGCAACTGGAGACGGTGACAGACGGGGGACGTAGCGGGGGTGGGAGGAGTGCACTTCAGCGCGCGATGGGGCTACATTACGACTGACGTTGAAACACTGTCGATAAATCCACAACACTAAAGGCGAATGCATCATTTATGGCTCCCGGTCACTGTCTATTCGGTATCACCTGCAGTTCAGTCATCTCATATCCTCGGGTATTTAATAATTAAATATATGTGCCAGACAATGTTGCTTGTATTAGAAAATAGGCCTACGTGTTTAACTATAGGCCTATCTTGCATTTATCATTTCATTAGGAGACTGCAGGCCTTAGACCCATGTCTAATGGGGTCCCTTGAAATGATACAGCTTTGAATAGGCAGATAATTACATGTCGACATAGAGACAGCCGATCGAACTTCTTTTTGAATCAGCGCAATTTTGATATCATGCCAAGTCTCCGGTTTCATAGATTGCCCAAACACCCTGGCTTGTTACGGTGCTATTGAAGAGGCAGTGACAACAGCGGTGGACCTGCCTTATCAGTCTGACCCCGTGGTTTGCTGACATTGGGCTCCATTGACATGGCTTCGCCCAGGGGTCAATTCACCATTCAAAACGTTGCCGGTTGGTTGTTGCCTGATATATTCACCTTCAAGACACAAAGACTGTGCCTCCCAACATGACATTGAACACACACACAAATGCTCGCACGCACGCACGCACGCACACACGCACACACGCACACTGCAACACCATGGGTATCGGTTACCAGAACTCAATAGCTGCCTGCTGTAGATAGAAGATTAACTATTCAGGGCAGGTGGTTGAAGGGACTATTGTGTTACACCCTGCTCCGCCATCCCCACGATTGGACAAGGCTTTTGTCTGATGGGCAACCCAGCCCCCAAACAACTGCAAGGACACAGGGCGGGAAGAGTAAACACACACACACACACACACACACACACACACACACACACACACACACACACACACACACACACACACACACACGTACGGAAACACCAACACACGTGTATAAGGTTACCCCTATGATTCATCAGTCGTGCACGCTTCTGAGCTCAATTTGAATAGAACTGAGGACATGAATGAACACACGTCCTGTGTAGTCGTGATGTTCTTATGGTAATGCTCACCAAAAGCCCGTCATCAACGGCAGTGTTGAAGCTGTTTCCTCTATTCTAACCAACAAACGCATCTCACCACAGACTTATTTAAACCACCACAGGGATTTCATCATAAAGATATAAGAGGAGGCATACTAGGATCCTTATGAATAGCGGTTTATGATTGTACTCCCCAAATGAGATGCAAATGAGCGAGAATGTGGCGCTAGATAATTAGTTACATTTATCTGGTTCTCAGCAGGCCTTAGAAAGATAGTAGACTCGCGGTTCTGGCAATTCACGTGCTGTGGCTCCTTTTAAATGAGGCTCATCAAAGAAGAGATAAGTATTTACTAGCCCTTTGCCGTGTTTTCCTCGGTGGTCTGTGTGTAATTCTAACCTGTGACCGTCCAGGGTCTAAGTGAGGCAAATTCCCCCGATAACGCCCCCCTGTTGCAGTTGCAGGATGAAACGAGTAATAGTAGTAGTAAAGTAATAATTAGCCTGAAAATGCTCATAAACCTTTGGTGGTTTTTATTGCTAGTTATTTAGAGTGGCTTAATGACCACTATATTAGATCAAATCTACATATGCCAAGAGGACCGCTCATTCTGCGCACAGTGATTGCTGCATATAAAAAAAAAAAGCATTTGCAATTTTTCAGAAGCCTATTGTTGATTAGACACATGCAGTAATTTGATTGCCACATCCAAAGTAGGCTACAAGAAGCTCATGCAAAAGTTGGTTCCTAGATTGTTAAAACTCAGGGAAATGGCCTCAATTTCAACATTTTGGTTATTATATATTAACTGGCCTAACACTACAGTGTCATTTTAGCTCCAGCCTAGACCTCTAAACTGAACTGTGTGATGTAATAATAAAGTAATGTTTTCTGGTTCTTGAAGCACAATTAATCATATATTAGTGCGTGCATGGTTGTTTGTTAGATTCCTTCTATTTTTTGCACATATGTTCACCGAACAGTCATACATGTGTTTGTAAAACAATTTGGTTGGTAAACATATAACACAAATCTGGAAAGGATTTAATATTTTCAGATGACCTTATAAACCTTCATGACTTGTTAGAAAAAGGTTACATCAGTCATTATGCATCCATGCTTGTGTTCATATGTACATTGTCCTTTGAAATTTTTGCCTGCAGTGTTATTGGGTCTTCGCTTGAGCTACATGGTCCAAATTCTCCTTCTCTAATCAATGACTTGTGCTATAACTCCTGCAAATCTGATATGGCTGTGAAAATTGTACTGGCTAGGATAGGCCTTACACAATTAGGTAACCTGACAGAATTGTAGTCTTGTCCCACCGCCAAATAGACATACTTTATATACAAAGGTGTGTGTCTCTAGCGCAATACAAATGTCTTGATAATATCAACCTACATAAAGTGGATGTACACAGGGTACATAGGCTAGGTGATTCCGTTTTCTTTGGATTCGGGCACAATAAACAAATCCAAGACAGTAAAAACAGAGTACCAATAGAAATTAAAAAAGTGTCTTTTGCATTTGATGATGATACAATTTATGTGTTCATGCAGCTTCCTCCCTGGAGTGCCCGTGGATAGATTCCACCATGGGACGTGGATATGGATCTAGTGCAAATATGGAAGTTGCCTGCTTTAATCCTGGAAGTCGCCTCAAAGAAAAATCATCTAATTGCCCCCAGGAGCACTGACAGAAAACACTGAGCATCAGCATCATCCCGGCAATAAAGCTTATCTCTATCAATTGAAAATACATCTGATTTATATTCGTCCATAAAATACATTATCAATAGCACAATCAACGCTTTGGGTCAAAAAGGATATTGTGGCTCCCTATAGCATTGTACCTTGTCTACATGGAATAAAAAACAAACACAAATAGTGGATTAATAAAACAACGTAAACACACGTTCTCACCAGTTTAAGGATCCCTCATTGTTTCTTACCTTACCTGTACCAACCCAACGTATCTTTCTTCGCGATGAAGACCTCCGGCATCCCCCAGTGTGTCCTCCTGGCTTTCACCGCCCTGCTGGGCCTGGGTCTGGGCCTGGAGTTCCCTGGCTCCCAGGGCCAGTGGGCCCGCTACCTCCGCTGGGACGCCAGCACCCGAAGTGACCTGACCTTCCAGTTCAAAACGGAGGCGTCCGACGCGCTCCTCCTCTACTTCGACGACGGGGGCTACTGCGACTTCCTGCTCCTGACGGTGGCCCGGGGCAGGCTGGAGCTACGCTTCAGCGTGGACTGTGCCGAGACCACAGTGACCTCGGACCGGGCGGTCAACGACAGCCGCTGGCACTTCGCCACCGTCAGCCGCCACAACCTGCGGACCGTGCTGGCGCTGGACGGCCAGACCAAAGCGGACGAGGTGCGGCCACAGAGGCAGTTCATGAGGGTGGTCAGCGACCTGTTCCTGGGCGGGCTCCCCGGGGACATCCGCGACGCCGCCATCACCTTGCCCTCGGTCCGCGACCTGCCGCCCTTCAGGGGCGTGATCACGGACCTGAGTTACGGGAACAAGGTGGCCACGCTGGTGGACAGCCGGCGGGTGCGCCTGGAGATGATGGGGCTGTGCACGGAGAACCCGTGCGAGAACGGAGGCAGCTGCTCGCTGGCGGACGGCGAGCCATACTGTGACTGCTCCAAAACGGGATACGCGGGGAGGTACTGCACCGAAGGTAAGGAGGTAGGGAGCGGCAGAGCTGCTTAGCTCCAAAATCTAAAAAAACATCATAAAGTTTGTGTCGAATTAAAAGTGTTTGGTGTTTACCCTGCTTTGTCAAGTGACACATTGAAAATTCATGGCCCACGTTTGTGTTTTGCTTTTTAGAATGAGGACAAAATGTTGACCTACTTTAGCACTACTTGTCCTAGCTAAAACCATGTTTATTTTTCAAGTGACTAAATTGTCATGTATATAGTGACTCTTAGGAATAGAACAAACCAGATTATAGGCCTTCCTGCATAACTACTGAGCTCTCTGTAACATATTACAAGGCCAGCTCCATTTATTGGGAAGTCTTACTCCATAAAATAAAGTGATCTTTTTTGTTCCTTCAAAGCGTATATAAGAATTTGCTGCATATTACATTCACATATTATTTGCATTTCTAACATGTTCTTCTGTTTTCTTTGGGTCTAATCCTAATAGGATCAGTAGCTATGACTGTGAGGGAGGGGCTGCTATGTTCTATTGTGAAGCATTTGACAAATTCAAAGCTTTTTGGAGGACTGGGGGAGATCTCCTTGGATACACGTTCTCCCCCTCTCTGATAGTAATTGTTCACGAAAGCTAGCGTAAAGGTTATGATGCTGCCCTGCTGAGAGTGAAGTCACAACCTTCACTTCTTCTTTCCCTCATCATATGTGCTCAGCTCCTGAAAGGCGGTGCGGAGACCAGCAGGTATTCGATGGGTTTGAATGAGGAGAAGTTGGTTTTATCGGGTTCTCTCGGCAACTTATGCCAACGTTGACTTTTCTTGATATCTTATTCAAATTGAAATGGTGCGTCTCCTTGCCGGAGGAGATATGTTATATCGACTACCAACATTCACCATGTGCATTTATCACCCATAATCACCCTACTTGCATCCATAAAACATGTATGCCCTAAAATCTGGCAGGCAATTTTCTAATTCCACAGATACCTGCTGTTGCTGAGCTATTTCATTAATTGCACACACCAGACATATTTTCCAGAATGTGCGACAGCAAAATTCTTCCCCCTCTCGTCACGTGTCTGGGCTTCTGAGAGGGCTGTGTGAATAGACCCTGTGGTGACATTCCTCCACTGCTGACCCACTTCCTGTCTCAACCTATCATCTCAATGACACGGCTCAGGGGTGACTCCATTTTGTAAAAACACAAGAGGGAACGCACACTGTATCCTCCACTTCTGTTTGTGGGCTACTGCGTGTCCAAGGAATGCATGATTTTTTTTCTCTTTCTTGCTCGGTGCTCGGATTTTTCAAGTATGAGGAGTCAACGTTGTAGGGCTGCGCTTTAATATTACATATTGTAGGCTACATTATGAAGCACCTAGTTTTCAGCTCCTTGCTGAAAGCCTTTGTGAGGCAGCATGCCTATCAGGCTGCTCACAAAACAGGACACGAGTGTGTAAGCCTAGGTTTTTGCTTCCAGCATGGTTGAGGCAGCAGACAGTGTGCCAGTTACGGAGCCAGGAGATCAGCCAAGCGGACTGGCTGGCTTTGCCCCCGTTGCCTCTTCCTATTTTCCTCTGTGACTCGCTGCTGCTTAGCGACGACGTAGGAGGAAGAGGAAGAGGAGGAGGAAGAGGAAGAGGAGGACGACCCAGCCGTCGGGGAGACTCTCGCGCGCCGACAGAGGAGCGATGATGACATTCTTGTGCTCAAACAACCCCCCCCCCCCACACACACACACACCCCCACCCCCTGGATTTGAAGGAGGCTGCTTGTGTCCTGGGCCGAGGGCCGAACATAGAGGGCGGCATCCCTGCTCCAGGCCACCACTGCTAATTCAGGCAACCAGACAAGAAGGCAGGCAGGCAGGGGGCAGGCGGACAGGCGGGCAGGCAGACAGGCAGGCGGCAGACAGGGGGCAGGCGGCAGGGGGCAGGCAGACAGCAGGCAGGCAGACAGGCAGGCGGGAGGCAGGGGGCAGGCGGGAGGGGACAGACAGGCGGCAGGCAGGCGGCAGGGGGCAGGCAGGCGGCAGGCGGGCAGGCACCCCTACTGGGCCAGGGAGGGCTACCACTAGACCACAGGCCAGTTCTAGATGCTAACTGTCCCTCTGTCTCTATGTCCAGCGGGCACACAGCTTTCCAGTCCCTCTGCATTTCTCTCGCCGTCCATCTTTCACTTTCGCTTTCGCTTTCCGATTCTCTGCTTCCCCCTCTCTATGCTCTCCATCTCTCCATCTCTCCATCTCTCCATCTCTCCATCTCTCTCTCTCTCTATTTCTCTCTTCATCTCAATCTATCTCTGACCCTCTGTCTGGTCTCCATCTCTCCATCTCTCTCTCTCTCTCTCTCTCTCTCTCTCTCTCTCTCTCTCTCTCTCCATCTCTCTCTCTCTCTCTCTCTCTCTCTCCATCTCTATCTATCTCGCACCCTCTCTCTTCAATCCATCTCACTTTCTCTCCATCTCTCTCTCTCTCTCTGGACTTTTCAATCCCTCTGCTGAAATGTCTCATTTCTCTCCCTATTCTTTGGCCCTCCCACCCTCCCGCTCCCCACCCTGAGGCTGTCAAGGCCAGCAGAAAGCAGAGGCTGTAGTTCCCCAGCTGGTTGTGTTATTCGCTCCTCTCTGCCTCCCATTAATTGATGTGGCTGATTGTTGATTATGCCGCCGAGACGACAACACATAATTAGATGGATAATGAGAGCCGAAATGGCCAATTTAGGCCAGGAAACGCCGTCGCAAAACACCGTAGTAAATTCAAACCGACGGCAACGGCTCTGGGATTTCTTCCCCAGTTATGTCCGCCACTGCCAAAGCGCCGTCTCTCCCTGTTTTAGTTGTGTTTTTTTTTTTGCTGTTTTAATGGCCGCCTCGCAGGCCGACCTTCATGTTTGTGGCTGGCTCCTCGAACCAGAATGTCCACACACATTTTCTTTCTGCCATGTGTTGTATATCAACGGCACATTACAAAAAGCATGGAACTGCTGCTCCCTGCATCTGTCTGCGTGTTCGCTGTTGAATGTGTGTGTGTTTACGCCTGGCGCCCTAATGAGTAATAGAGGCAATCTGGCCAACCTGTGAGTGTTTGTGTGTTGGCTGGCTGCTTGGCCAACAACACACAACAAACACACACACTCACACACACACACACACACAGACACACAACAAGGCCCTCGGTGCTTCTTAAAGCAGGCAGATGGCTGACTGACTGGCTCCTCAGAAGTATTTAGCCTGGATTGGCTGTGTGGCGTATGCTGGCCTGCTAGGCGGGCTAGCCGCATGCTATTGGCTGGCTGGCTCACGAGATGGCTGGGCCAGCCTATGTGCTGCTGATGGTGCATCCTCCACCACTAGCACCATTATGAGAGAATCACTTTCCCCCCACCCGCCTGGCCCGTTAGCCTTTCAGAGCTGCTGTTTCCTACCGCCGGGCAGATTAAGACAATAAACATTGAGCCACACAACACATGTTCAAGCTGTCCGGCCATGTGTATGTCAGGAAGTACATCCGTGACCGAGTGTGTCAGGGTTGAAGAGCTGAAATTAGACACCACTTCTCTTGCTCGCTTGCCCGCCCGCCCCCCCCCCCCACACACACACACACACACTGGTCCCCGCGCGGCACATTAATGGCTGCCGTTGGCCTTTGCGGGCGTACAGCTGCGTCCGCAGCGATATCAACTTCCAGCGGGGGAGAATTATTGATTTCAGCAAGAGCCATTGCTAATGACTACATTTAAGCCTCTCATCGAACAAAACCGCCTGCCTGTATCTTTTACAGCGGTGACTTGACTGTTTCTGTCCCCGCACATTTCAATTAAACTAATAGGTTTGACATTAGCAGTCTCCCGATACCCCAGGGCTTTCCAATTAAGATGAGATATGCATAAGGTTAGGGCAATTAGGAGCTATCGACACACAGCATTGTTTAATGCATATGAATGAACGATCCCCGTTTTGCCCGTCGGACTGCTGCTTCTTCAGCCATTTTAATGAGCCGTTTTGGGATACCCCAAAAAAATTACAGTAATAAATAAAAATGAAAACGTCTCGTCATCCTCTGTTAAAGCAGTAGTACTTGAAGGCTGGGGCGAGCAAACTGTTAAACAAGTGCTGAAAAGATGCCTTGAGGCTTAGCTTTGGGGATTAATAAACATACATGGAAAAATGACAGTTACAATAACTTACTGTGAAAGTAGGTCAGGGTAGGGAAAGAGAACAACAAAAAAAAAAAAAAAAGAAAAGAAGGACTGTTTGTAACGAAAGCAGCTGAGGGCATTTGTGTCTGGGCCTCAAGCTGAAAATGATGTTTGGATTTGAGTGGGGAGGCTGCTGGTAAAACAGAGCAGGGATTACCCTCGGACCACATGTCCTCTACGGCCCATTGGCTTGGTCGGGACGCCGCGGCATGGGAGGCAAAGAGCTTTATCTGCCTGTGCAACCTAGCCGCTCCCTCTCTCTCCTCACACACACACACACACACACACACACACACACACACACACACACACGCGCGAGCGCGTGTGAGCGTTCGCTCCCTTACGTGCAAACGTGCTCACCCTGGCGCCAGGGGCTGAAAATCCCGCTGCATGGTCGTAAGGCCTGCGGGGCAGCTGTCCGTCAAGCCGCCGCTATCTCCCTTCCACCTCCTCCGCGCGTCCTTCCCCACGCCTCAGCCAATGTCACGCTTCCCTGGCGCGGGAGGAGGGGCAGCCATTTTGAATCCATCCGGAAAGGTCGACCCTCCCTCTCCTCCTCCTCTTCCTCCTCCCTCTCCTCTCTGGCGCCACGGCCACAGCGATGCCGTCCCTCTGCCTGGAGGGCCACGTTACATTCCACGCGGGGGCCGTTCAGAAAGACTTAGAGACAGCGAGAGTGAGAGAGACGTGGTCCGTTTTCGAGTGCCTCCACTTCGACCGCTGCATGCGGTCGGAGGCGCTAAGCTAGCGGCTTAAGCTATCAGGGACGAGGGAGCCGTGGAGAGAGGAGAAAATCCTGCGGCTCCTTTGGAGCCTTATCACACGGCCTCTCAGCGCAGCCTGGCCGGAAGATCAAGGCATGGCAGCAGTTAATTGCTTCTGAGTCAAATTATGATCTGATATTGGCCAATAAAAAACGTCCTACTGTAGTAGTACCAACTTCTCCCCACCCCCCAACAACCCCAACCACCCTCCCACCCCCTTTATTAAGATGAGGTTTAATTTCCTGGCCTCCGTTTTTCTATCCAGGACAGATTATACTAAATCCCTTTACATCTATCTCACTGCTGGCCAGCTGAGGTTAAGACGCAGTGAGGGTCGACGTGGACAGCTCCAAATCCCCGCGGTAACGTATCGCACATGTCTGTGCCACGAACTGGAGCATGGCATGGCTAGCGGAGCAGCAGTACGTCTTACTTCAGCGGTAACTGAGTACGGTGTTTGTTTCTTGGCAGATAGAAATGTGTTGGTTTGATATATCCTCCGGGAGCCCGCTGAGCGAGAAGCCCTGTGGGTGTCGGCCCAGAGGGGATGAAGTTAACTCCTGATTTATTTTTGGGACGATACCAATAGCAAGCCCCGAGGAGTAAACAGTGTGTGTTCCCGTCTCTCCCCCTCTCTCTCGCTCTCGGAGCCAATGAGAGACCAAGAGGTGGTGCGGGGATTTGGGTCAGCAGTGAAGTCAACACCAAAGGGATGGGTTGGTGGGTGGGTGGGTGGATATGGGTCTGAGAGGTGTCCAGTGATCCACAAACCTCACAACGTCATAAATCTGGGTAAGCTGGGTGTTAAACCGAACGCCAGCCTGGATTTAGGTCTCTGTTTTCTGGACTGTATGTGAGGAAATCTGTGGGATTCAAGATGCAGAATATTACAGCCATAGAAATACAATGAGTAAGATGTTCAGAGAGTCCTGTCTCCGAGCTAAGATGGCCGATTCACCACTGTTCTTAATGACCAAAAAGCATGTTTCAACTACCACTATTCCACACTGCCATTGTTTTTAAAAGAAATAGTAAAAAAAAAAAATGAAAATCAATACTCATTATATTTCTATGATTAAAAGTCTAACAATATTCGTAATGTGGAAGAGTTAATTTCATGCAATTCATGTCAATCTGCTTCCCTGAAAGAATGGGACAGATGAGTTTCTCGATGTTTCTCTCAACAGGTGTTAATGCTGGGCTTTTTTGAACAGGCATGTAAGAGTGGCACCTCTTAACCCCTTACATGAAATTATTCAATGTGTGTTGAATATTTGCATGATAGGTCCCATGCAAAAAGAACAACGAGTGTGTTGCTAATTCTAGACATCTCTTTGTCTTTTTTGCTTTCCCTGACACCTCCACAGTAGCTGTCCAGAGAAAACCAGGTGAGTTTGTGAGGCCAATCACATGCAAGGGAATAGTGATGACATATTCAGCCATTTTGTTTGTTTACATTGAATAGCCTGGTTACCTTAATGATATTTATGATAAGTATGACTTTGAAAATGTAGAGTAATTATTGAAAAGTATTTAGAAGGATTTTACATACTGTATGAAAAAAAGGGTATTTATTAAACAAATAGTCTAGCAGTAATTCTATTGTCATCGTATATTGAAAAATAATCTGCTTCTAAATGTACTTCTACTGCTTACATGCAGATGCAGCTGTAAGCAGGAAGCTTTCTCATGAGGAAAGCTTTGTCTTTAGTGTGATAAAACATGGTTCGCCTGATGGCGAAGCATGCACAGTCACAATACAACCAACAGTATTGGTGTGGTGGTGTTGTTCTCAAAGCCTATCTTTCTCTCTCTCTCTCTCTGTCTCTCTATTTCTCTGTCCATCCCTTCAAGGCCTCGCACACCTGAAGGCAGAGCCAGGTACGCCCTCTCTTCTTTCTCTATATCGCTCTCTTTTTTTTTTGTCTCGTCCCATGCATGCTGTCTGCTCTGCTCTGGTTTGGAGTGTAGTGTGTGCTATGCAATCCTCTCTCTCTCTCTCTCTCTCTCTCTCTCTCTCTCTCTCTCTCTCTCTCTCTCTCTCTCTCTCTCTCTCTATTTTTTTATCTCTACTTACCTGTCTTGGTACATTTGTGTGTTCATGTCGCTGCCGCAGGGGGGGGGGGGGGGGGGGGGGGGGGGGGGGGGGGGGGGGGGGGAGGGAGGGAGCGGGGAGGCTGGGTTGCATGACATGCCCCTCACCCGCCTCACCCTCTCCACCCAGGTTTCTGTGTGTTACATAATCCCACGCTGGCTCTCTGCGGCGGCTAAACCGGAGTGGCAAGCTCCGCTGTACCGGCCTGACCTCCGACGTACCACATGGGGAGACACAGGGGGGAGACACAGGGGGAGGGGCAGTAGGAGGGGGAGTCAAATGGGGAGTCTCAAGGGGGAGTCGGAGGGGGAGACAGAGGGAGAGTAAGTGGAGGACCAAGGGAGATTAGTTGGAGGTATAGGATGGAAAAAAAGAGGGGTACCGTATAAAGAATGGGGTGGGATGGAAAAGGGGAATGTTGGGAAGGGGAGAGAAAGGGGAGAGATGAAAGGAAAGAAACGAGTGGATGGGAAGGGGAAAGGGGGAGCAGAGGAAGGCAATGCCCGTGGCAGGGTGAGGGGTTTGGTAGCAAAGAGTGAGGAGGAGGACAGGAGCCAAGGAAAGAGAAACCGCATGGGAGAAGACAGAAAACCAGGACAGGGATGCTCAGGGGGATAAATGAGGAGGAGGAGGATGAGGAGGAGGAGGAGGAGGAGGAGAGGGAGGAGGAGGGGGATGAGGAGGAGGAGGAGGATGAGGAGGACAGGGAGGAGGAGGAGGAGGAGGAGGAGGATGAGGAGGAGAGGGAGGAGGTAGAGGGTGAAACAGGACAGAGGGTGGGAAGATATTGTGAGGTGTTTACACTGTATATGATGATGTGCAGTCCTATGGCAGGGCCCCTGGGTGCATAGCATAGCATTATGGATATCGTGCTTACGCAATCGCACGCACTTACACACCATCACACTTACACACTCCTACACACACGTTCCCACTTGCTCACTTATGCACACACACACACACACACACACACACACACACACACACACACACACACACGCACATACCATCACACTTACACACAGACACATACTCACACGTAAGAACTACAGAGGATAAGCGTGTCAAACCTCAACCTTTCCCCATTCCACCGCAAGACTAAATAAAGCTCTATATTCTTACTTTAAAGTGTGTGTGTGAGTGTGTGTGTGTGCTTGTAGGACCTTATTGCATGATGTGGGATATACAGGGTCATTGACTGTGTGACTCTGGAACATGAGCACTTAAGGAAAGGGATCCTGCAAAGGGATCCTCTGTGGCAGTGGCATGGTGTGTGTGTCTGTGTGAGTGTGTGTGTGAGAGAGAGAGAGAGAGAGAGAGAGAGAGAGAGAGAGAGAGAGAGAGAGAGAGAGAGAGAGAGAGAGAGAGAGAGAGAGAGAGAGAGAGACCTCCCTGGGGAATGCTTTCTCCATAAAAACCATCCATTCGCATGAGCGCCAACGTTTTGCATGGAAGCTGAGTTCCAATTTGTTAAGATTAACTCTCACTGCCCCCTTTTTCTCTCCTCCCTCCTTTCTCTCTCTCTCTCTCTCTCTCTCTCTCTCTCTCTCTCTCTCTCTCTCTCTCTCTCTCTCTCTCTCTCTCTCTCCTTTCCGTCGCGGGACACCGCTGTCCCCCCCCTCCTTCCGGACCCCCTTCTTCTCCGTGTCCACAGGTCGTAACAAAGGTAGAGAGCTCCCGTCTTCCTTCTCTCTGTGCGCTGTGGTTCCCATGGCCTCCTTTGGTCAATGATTCATGAAGTGTACCCTGTGTAGACCCATGCTGCCGTCTATGTGAGAGTGCTGGGGGGGGGGGGGGCTCGTTGCAGCTAGCGATTTCCAACACTATAGTACACGCAGGGGGGGAGAGTTTTTAAGTGGTTCTCTCTCTGTGTGGGTGTGTGTGTGTGTGTGTGTGTTGAGTGTGTGGGTGTGTGCGCTGCAGGAGTGGTTGGAGTGCAGAAGTGTGTCTTCTTGACAGCCGCCGTCTCCCCTGCGTGTCGTATAGAAGCAGCCAGAATGGAGCAGGGACATTGCCCACTGT
>CM030179.1:8257647-8292647 GCA_017639675.1 Aplochiton taeniatus | reverse complement strand
CTCTCTGAATAATCACTCTCCCGACGATCCCCTGGGTCAATTACTGTAAACCTGTCAGACGCCGCGTCCGGCCCGGCCCGTCCCCTGTGCCCCGCTGTCCCCTCGCTGTCTGCTTCCCGCTCCGGTTTCACGCCACACCGAGCTAGGGTATCAGGCGCGGCGCGCTGGAAACGCTAGAACCAGCGCTGGAAGACGGGATGTGAGAAGACATGTTTTGGGTAGCGCCTGTCGTGACGCAATGTCGCCGCGTTTCTCTCTCTTTCTCTCTCTTTCTCTCTCTTTCTGTCGCTTTCTTTCATTCTCAGCCCTCCTTTCCATGGTGGGTTGGTTCCTCTCTGCCTGTCCCTCCCCAACGCAGCTTAGAAGGCAGCCGGAGTCTGCCGGGAGGTTGTCCTCTTCTCCTCTCCTCTCCTCTCCTCTCCTCTCCTCTCCTCTCCTCTCCTCTCCTCTCCGCTCCTCTCCGCTCCGCTCCGCTCCTCTCCTTTCCATTAACAGCCGTATTTTCCATGCAGGACCCAGGAAAGAGGTTGGGTTGGATGACTGAGGCTACCTTAGGATGTGTTCGACTAAGTTAGTCTAGGTTAGAATGTGGTGAACTAGTATAGGTTAGGATATTGTGGACTAAGGCAGTCTAAGTTACAATGTTATGGAAATGGAGGGGTATAAGTCAGGACCTTTTCGACTACGTTTAAGTAGGTTAGAATGTTTAAGATGTGGACGGTTATAGGCTAGGATGCTTTTGGCCAAGCTAGATTTCTTTTCAGAGGGTCAAAACTGTATCTGATCTGGATGGGGACTCATTGAACTGCCTGACTTCTTAAATTATGGTGTGGCCTGGAATAGATTGCAAACGGCGAGGGTGAGGAGGAATTGGCGGGGGAGTTGAGCCGTGGACGCCGCTCGCTGAAGGGCTCCGACATCTTAGAGGGCCTTGATGTCTCCATCCTAAAGAGCTTTGACAGGGCAAGCTGTGAACGCCACAGCAGCCGGTCAACACGCTCAGTCCCAAGACCGACGACACAGCTAGCCGGGGCTCCGCTGAGCGTCGCGACCCAATCCCCCCCCCCCCCCCCCCCCCCCCCCCTGCTCTCAGCCAATCATTACTCATTATCTGCCTCCTTGAAGCCCGCCCGTTTATCTTATCCCCGGCTCCGTGCCGACTAGCAGGGCCTCGTGAGACCCGCGACCTTGGCGGGATGGTGAAGGTCGAGCGCGCCCCCCCGGGTGATAAGAGCACGGCGTCTTGGCGAGGCCACGTGACATCGGATGGTGTCTCCAGGCTTACGGCACCCCGGGGGGGGGGGGGGTCATCGCAACCGAGCAGAGAGGCCGGACCCACTAGCTCAAAGGCCCGTCCTCAGTGGGTGGCCTCTCTGTCCCCTGTATCCAAACAGAGCCAGTTCGTTGACCTTTGATCTCCTACGCTGGCCTTTCTATGGACCGTCACACCGTGTCTCGCCAGCCTTGTCGAGGTGGTGGGGTTTATTTTGTTTTTTCTTGTCTTTAATCAAACCTAGCGGCGCGGCTGAGACAGAGGTTCAGCGCATGGCAGGAAGTCCTGCGGCCGTCTCATGGGCTGCGTGTCACTCTGCTGTTGTCAAAACAGGGCTGACAGGCTAATGAGGATCTGTCATAGGACCTTGATTGTGGAAGCGAAGCCGCGCGTGTGTGTGTGTGTGTGTGTGTGTGTGTGTGTGTGTGTTGTGTGAGTGTGTGTGTGTGTGCGCACGTAAGCCGACTCTTGACTGTTGATTGAACAGCTCTTGACAGCACAGCGAGGAGGCGGGCGAGGAAGAGGAGGTCTCGGAGGTGCTGTCAGAGCAGGTCTGGACGGGTTTTATAAGACCTCGATAACAACCAGACATCATGGCCTGGCTTGTATAGAAGGCCACTGAAGGAATCACACCTTGTTGGATATTACAGATTTTAAATCCAATCAATAATTAAAAAAAGAATGACTGCAACAATCCCAAAAAATCTTTAACCAGCTATTCATGGAAGTAGCACTACCAGTTATAACAGTTTTTTCTTCTTTATAATTGTGGATGCTGGGCTTTGAACCCACAGATAATATTGGTCCACATTGAAATATTAGTATTATAACAACTGACAGGAAAGCAGACAAATGAGATGAACAGAGAGAGAAAGACTGCATCTGTGTGTGTGTGTGTGTGTGTGTGTGTGTGTGTCCAGATGAGTGCCAGCCAACCTTTGTTTCAAGGAGCCAGACGCTGGTTTTAAATGAGGCGACGCTGAGTGCAGCTGGTGTCACAGGCCACTGGCCGACGTTAAGGAGGAGTCTGTCCTCCCCCTCCGTCCGCTTCTCCTCTGCCTTGGCTGCACCACTACCCCCCCCCCCCCCCCCCCCCCCCCCCCCCCCGGGCGACCCTTTTATATTTATTTCTCAGGCCTTGCGACTGATTTGGCTCATTAGGACGGAGAGAGAATTAATTAATGTCATTAAATGAAGCATGCTGCTCCCATCTCCGCTGTTCCAGTGCTGAGGTGGTGAAGTGTGTCAGAGAGAGAGAGAGAGAGAGAGAGAGAGAGAGAGAGAGAGAGAGAGAGAGAGAGAGAGGTGAGAGATATACCAGGGTGAAGGACCACAAGCGCCAGTGTGAGGATGAGAGATGGATGGCAGGCTGAAGGCGGCGGAGGAGAGGAGCGAGGGATGGAGAGCTGGAGCAGTAGATGGATGTGCCACTCAGACAGAGAAGATGGAGGAGAGGCCTGGCCATGGGAGAGACGTTTAAGGCGGGGAGCGAGGAGGTGACTGAGCAGGGGGGCGGGGGCGGGGTCAGAGCGACAGATAGGTATGGAGGGTGAAAGAAGCGGAGGAATGGAGAGAGCGGCTGGCTGTTGGGTTAGTGTTGTGGGGTTTGGATAAAGAAAGGAGGAGGAGGAGGAGGGGGGGGGGGTCGTGCTTTGCTACGTATCTGACATTCTGGAGCGTATTGTTCATCTCAGGGAGAGAGAAAGATAATCCAGGTCAGAGAGGGAGCGGGAGGGAAAGAGAAAGAGAGAGAGAGAGAGCAGATGAACGCTGGAAGGGACCCTTTATTGTCACCGCCATTGTCGCCATCGTCAGCAGTGCCATGTCCTCCGTCGCCGTGCTGACCTGTCACGCACGCTGTGTCCGCGAGTGGGACTATCCGATTCAGTGAGGCCACCGAAATGCAGCCATTTGGAACAGATTCAGTTTCGGCCGGTTCTCTCTGGCAACATTATCCTCTCTAATGCCCCTCTCCGCTCCCATCCTGACACGAGCTGCACGCTCGCCTCGCCATAGTGTGTGTGCGTGTGCGCTCGCGGGATGTGTGTGTGTGTATGTGTGTGTGTGTGTGTGTGTGTGTGTGTGTGTGTGTGTGTGTGTGTCTGTACCAGACTGTTGGAGTGACCATGTTCATGACGCCTGTCACGTTCGTGCGCGCGTGTTTTTGGGTGTGCGTTTTCAATATGCCTGTGTGTGTGTGTGTGTGTGTGTGTATGCGTGTGTGTGTGTGTGTGTGTGCGTGTGTTGTGTGTGTGTGTGTGTGTGTGCGTGTGTGTGTGTGTGTGTGTGTGTTTAAACGGGCTATGCATGCCCGAGTGATAGAACTAATATTATTGACTGTGATACGGAGCTTTCGTCCTCGAGGGCAGAGCCACTCAAAGTCCCCCCCCCCCCCCTTGCAATTCAAGTGACCTGCTTTCCAGACCAGCCTTACTCTCTTCCCTCCCATTACCCAGAGTGGCATTTCATTTAGACTCCGTCATTCATCTTTTCTCTTCCTGCCCCCATTGGGCTCAGCCTTATCGCTCTCTTTTCTCTCTCTTGACCCATCTCTCTTTCTCTCTCTCTCTCTCCCTCTCTCCCTCTCTCTCTCTCTCTCTCTCTCTCTCGCTCTCTCTCGCTCTCTCTCGCTCTCTCTCGCTCTCTCTCTCTCGCTCTCTCTTGCTCTCTCTCTCTCTCTCTCTGTCCTTATTTCTCCTCTCTCGCCACTGAGCTGGAGAGAGGTCATCAATTGTCTTCGACCGTCCTTTTCAAGCCCCTCTCTCCGGCTGACAAAACACGGTCTGTATTTTGCATGCAGATCTCGTCACTGGCGTGCCAAAAATATCGAGGCTGACGGTTTGAGTAATCGTGTGAGGTCAGACAGATATTCATACTTGGGCTCTTCAAATACCACCAGTGATTCAACCAACAAATATTCCCAAGTCTCGCACTCACTGACTGGCTGGCAGCAACTGAACAAAGCCCTTTTTGTCACGGACTGGAACAGGAGCGTGGTAACCCAAACGCAGACTAAGACTAAAGAAACTAAGATAAACTAGAAACAGGAATAAACTCAAGGAAGGAGACACTGGAGGCCAAAATACTTGAACAGATCCCCACAAGGAGATACAGCATTTACTGGGCAACACGGAATGGTAGAGCACAGCACGTGATATGCAATGTCAGAACAAATGGATAACAAAAGAGGGGAACTTAAATAGGGCACACAGACACAGGTGCAAATAATAAAGGCACTAATTACAGGTGAGGATGAGCTTGACCGGAGCGCCGCCCTCTGCTGGCTGAAGGGGCACCCAGCCCCTGACAGGACCCTCTCCCCGATGCGCGGCTCCGGACGCGTCTGCCAGACTGCCCAGACCTATGAAGAAGGAAATCGGAAATTAATGATTTATCCAGGATCTGGGCAGCCGGCTCCCATGAGCGCTCCTCGGGCCCGTACCCCTCCCAGTCCACGAGGTATTGCTGGCGACCACGGACCAGACGGGAGTCCAGGAGACGTCTCACTGTGAAGGCCGGACTCCCATCGATGACCCGAGGCCCTGGAGCCGGGACCGCGGAGGGACACAGGGGGCTGATGAGCAGGGGCTTAAGACGGGAGACATGGAAAACCGGGTGGACCTTAAGGGAGCTGGGGAGCTGAAGCCTGACCGCCACCCGGTTAATCCTCCTCACAATCTTGAAGGGCTCCATGAACCTCTGGGCGAGCTTAGCCGACCCCCCCCCGGAGAGGCAGGTCCCTGGTCGAGAGCCAGACCCGCTGACCCACCCGGTAGGACGGGCCCGGTCTACGGCGACGGTTTGCCTGCCCTTCATTAATCCGCCGAGTCCGTAGAAGAGTGGCCCTAGCTCTCCTCCAGGCCTGGCGACACCTCTTTACGAAAGCCTCCGCAGACGGGACCCCTACATCCTCCTCCTGCTCAGGAAACAGTGGGACAGAAAACCCAAACTGACATTCGAAGGGGGACATGCCCAGAGCCGAGTGCCGCAGGGTGTTGTGAGCGAACTCGGCCCAGAGCAACTGCTGAGACCAGGTGGAAGGATTCTTAGAAGCCAAACAGCGCAGACTGGTCTCCAGGTCCTGGTTGACCCTCTCCGTCTGCCCGTTAGACTGAGGATGGTAGCCGGATGACAGACTGACGGAGGCACCGAGCAGACGGCAGAAGGCCTTCCAGAACCTGGACGAAAATTGAGGGCCTCGATCACTCACCACGTCAACAGGGAGGCCATGGAACCTGAAGACGTGGTGGAGCACCAGCCGCGCTGTCTCAGGTGCAGAGGGGAGCTTAGGGAGGGGCAGGAAGTGGGCCGCCTTGGAAAAGCGGTCAACCAGGACCAGTATGACAGAGTTCCCCTGGGACTCGGGTAGGCCGGTGACAAAGTCCAGGGAGATGTGAGACCAAGGACGTTTGGGAACCGGTAGGGGAAGGAGCAGACCAGCCGGTCGGGAGCAGGAGTGCTTGTTGCATGCACAGGTGGCGCACGCCGCCACGTAGCCCTCCACGTCCCGCTTGATGTTGGGCCACCAGAACCGGCGCTGCACCAGCTCCATGGTCCGAGTCCGGCCAGGGTGACAAGAGAGATGGGAAGCATGGGCCCAGGTGAGGACCTTAGACCGTAGGTGCGGTGGCACAAACAGCCGTTCAGGAGGACCACCTGGCGGAATCTGGGTGTGCCGGGTGGACTGGCGGACCTCTTTAACAATACCCCACTGGATAAGAGCCACAATCCTGGCGGACGGGATGATGGAGTTGTCCTCAGGTGGAGAATCTATGGGACCCGGAAGGCGAGACAGGGCTTCGGGCTTGCCGTTCTTCGACCCCGGACGGAATGTGATTTGGAGATCAAATCGTTCAAAGAACAGGGCCCAGCGCGCCTGTCTGGAGTTGAGCCTCCTCGCTGTTCGAATAAACTCCAGGTTCCTGTGGTCCGTCCAGACCACCACAGAATGACTCGCCCCCTCGAGCCAGTGCCTCCATTCCTCAAGAGCAAGCTTAACAGCGAGTAGTTCCCGGTCCCCGATGCTGTAATTCCTCTCCGCAGGAGTGAGGCGACGGGAGAAGAAGGCACAGGGATGCAGCTTCTCGTCCGGAGAACCGCGTTGGGACAGGACAGCCCCCGCTCCCACCTCGGAGGCGTCCACCTCCACGATGAAAGGTCTGGCCGGGTCGGGAAGGTGCAGGATGGGGGCTGAGGTGAAGCGCCGCTTCAGAGTGTCAAATGCGCGCAGAGCCAGGGGAGAGAGGCAGAAGGGCTGTGACGATTTTCCGGTGAGGTCCGTGAGGGGCAAAGCCAGAGAGCCAAAGTCCCGAATGAACCGCCTGTAGAAGTTGGCGAAGCCCAGGAACCTCTGCACTTCCTTGACCGAAGTTGGGGCTGGCCACTCCTGGACGGCGCGTACCTTGGAGCTGTCCATCATAAGCCTCCCCTTGGCAACGATGTAGCCCAAGAACGACACCTGGTCAACGTGGAAGGAACACTTCTCGGGCTTGACGTAAAGTCGATGTTGGAGCAGGCGCTGAAGCACAGCACGTACATGCCCGACGTGTTCCTCCTCGGAGCCGGAGAAGATCAGGATGTCGTCCAGGTAGACATGGACGAACCGGTCCAGGTAGTCTCGCAACACATGGTTAATTAGAGCCTGGAAGACAGCAGGGGCGTTAGTGAGGCCGAAGGGCATAACGAGGTATTCAAAATGCCCATTCGGGGTGTTAAAAGCTGTCTTCCACTCATCACCCTCTCTGATGCGAACAAGATTATATGCGTTGCGCAGGTCCAGCTTAGAAAACCACGACGCCCCTTGGAGTCTCTCGAAGGCAATTGACATGAGGGGAAGCGGATACCGGTTTTTCACAGTCACCTTGTTAAGCCCCCGGTAGTCCACGCACGGCCGCAGCCCTCCTGTTTTCTTGTCAACGAAGAAGAAGCCAGCTCCCGCTGGCGAGGTAGAGGGGCGAATGAACCCGGCGGCCAAAGCTTCCCTGATGTACTCCTCCATGGCCTGGTGCTCGGGTGCAGAGAGAGAGAAGGTGCGCCCACGGGGGGGGATGCTCCCTGGGAGAAGCTCTATAGCACAGTCAAACTCCCGGTGCGGGGGTAACACCGAGCTGCGAGCCTTGCTGAAGACTGCTCCAAGGTCGTGATACACACTGGGCACCAGGGAGAGATCGGAGGAAGGCACCTGCTCAGGCACCACTGGAGGGGCCTGGTCCAGGAGACAAGCCGACTGACACTGCTCACCCCAGGCCATCAACGTACTGGTCGACCAGCAGATGCGGGGGTCGTGGAGAGCAAGCCAGGGATAGCCAAGGACGATGGGCAGGCTCGGTGACTCAATAACATGGAGCTGGAGGGTCTCCCGGTGGTTCTGGACGGAGTGCAACCGTAGAGGCGCCGTGATGAGGTTGACGTTCCCAGTGCCCAGGGCCCGACCGTCCAGCGCCGTTACCGGCAGAGGCTGCTTCATTTTCCACAGTGGGATGTTACGTTGTCGTGCCCAGGCTTCATCGACAAAGTTCCCCGCTGCTCCAGAGTCTAAGAAAGCCGATGCAGGAAACTGACGACGCCCCCAAGAGACTGTAACAGAGAGCATAAGACGTGAGGGCATCAACGCAGAGAGGATACGAGTACTCACCAGCTGTCCTCCTACGGCTGCTGAGCCCTGGCGTTTCCCGGGAGCTGAGGACATTGGCTGCTGAAGTGGTCCTGGTCCCCGCAGTACAGGCAGCAATGCTCCCGCATACGCCTTTCTCTCTCCCCAGCTGACAGTCGGGTGCGCGCCAGCTGCATCGGCTCCTCGACAGCCGACGGAGGCGCGGCGGCTCGGAAAGGGGCAGATAGCTCACCACTAGCTTTAAAGCTTGGACCCACCCCGGTGTGGCCGCAACGATCCAACCCCACCGGCCATCTGCGCTGCCGACGTCGCTCGTAGAGGCGTTTGTCGATCCGTATGGCCAGGTCGATAAGGGCCTCCAGATCGACCACGTCCTCCCGGGCAGCCAGCTCGTCCTTAACCTCCTCTGAGAGCCCCTCCTGGTACGCCGGCACCAGTGCTTCGGCCGTCCAAGCGCTCTCAATGGCCAGTGAGCGGAACTCAACGGTATAATCGGCCACACTGCGAGCCCCCTGGCGCAGTCGGAGCAGGCGAGTGGCCGCCTCGCGGCCGCTGACCTGGTGATCAAAGGTGCGCTTGAACTCCTCCATGAAGCGCTGAGAATCGTGAAGGGCTGGCGTCTGGCGTTCGGAGACGGCTGTAGCCCAGGCAAGCGCTCTACCGGAGAGCAAAGCCGTGATATAGGCCACCTGGGTGGACTCGCTCAGGAAGGACGTGGGCTGGCAGCGGAACACGTTGGTGCACTGCATCAGGAAACTGAGGCACCCTCCTGGGTGCCCGTCGTACCTCTCCGGGGCGGGTAGCTGAACCTCCCTCACCAGTGGAGCGGTACGAAGATCGGCTTGAGTGGACGAAAGCTGCTCCAGCGCACGAGTGACGTTCTGGAGCTGGTGGTTCATGGTCATCATGTCTTCACGCTGCTGTCCCAAGGAGGCTCCCTGTAAGCGCACAGCGTGCTGAAGGCCAGTGATGTCCGCTGGGTTACCTATTGGTTCTGACATTCTGTCACGGACTGGAACAGGAGCGTGGTAACCCAAACGCAGACTAAGACTAAAGAAACTAAGATAAACTAGAAACAGGAATAAACTCAAGGAAGGAGACACTGGAGGCCAAAATACTTGAACAGATCCCCACAAGGAGATACAGCATTTACTGGGCAACACGGAATGGTAGAGCACAGCACATGATATGCAATGTCAGAACAAATGGATAACAAAAGAGGGGAACTTAAATAGGGCACACAGACACAGGTGCAAATAATAAAGGCACTAATTACAGGTGAGGATGAGCTTGACCGGAGCGCCGCCCTCTGCTGGCTGAAGGGGCACCCAGCCCCTGACACTTTTCTGGATTTTGTAATAATGGCAATATCTGTTGCTTTGCTCCATTTTTTTTTTTATTTTATTATTATTTTCAGTACTCATTAACGTGGAAGAACAGTGTGGGTGTGAGGGTGAAGGTCATTTAAGGTTTGTTAGGTACAGTATTACTGGAACCACTTGTTTATAACGGAGTTGCTTTTGGCCTCCTGTTGACTGTTCCTCCTCTTCTGTAATTGCTTGATTGCAATTGATTGGTTTCAATAAACAACGCCTGTTTTTCTGGGGCAAGCTACAAGGGCCCGACCATCTTTCCCTAAAGATTGTTTTGTTTAGCATTTTCTGCCCACAGCCCCTCACTCTTCAGAAGTGAGTGGAGAGAGCACACTCATTAGGCAGTGAGGGAAATAAGGGCATTATGCATCGCACAGAAAGCTGTGAGGAAACGGAAAATACATGTAAGAAAGGCTTTTCAGATTTCCCTTCTCATGGTCTGTTGATATTTCAGATGTTCGGTGCAAAGAAAATATCAAACAGATTTAGACATGCTCCGCTCAGAGAGTTCTGCAACCAAATTCTGCAATCATTTTGACGGTTTTGTATTGGACTACGCACGTACAAGACATTTGTAAAGACCTCCGACTAATGAAATGGGAACTCTTGATTTCCCATTTGAGAGCTTCCATTATTGATTTGACCGGTTTAATTCCAGTTTCTTGCTTTTAAAATTGTCGGCCGACCTAACTTGTGCAAAGTGGAATGTGTCATTAAATCACAGTGTAAGTTTGTAGACTTGAGGCTATCTTGCTGCCTACTCATGCCTGCATCTCTCTCTCTCTCTCTCTCTCTCTCTCTCTCTCTCTCTCTCTCTCGCTCTCTCTCTCTCTCTCTCTCTTTCTCTCTTTCTAATTTGTGCTCCCTATTCCTCTCTTGCCATACATCTCTGTCCACATTTGTTCATTTCATACCCTATCTACCTCTCTCTTTGTCTTTCTTCCTCCCTTTCTCTCACCCTCTATTTTCTACACATTGTCCTCTCCCTCTATTGCCCCCCCCCCCCCCCCCCCTCTCTTTGTCCCCACTGCTGGTGGTCTACCCCCGGTGGTGCTCGACCTAGGGGCTGTTCCTGGTGCCCCATCAGACACCGCGGGGGGCGTGTCAGAGAAACTCAGTTCGGCAAAGAGTGTTCAACGTTCGCCATGGGTTACTGGAGGAGAGGGGAGAAGAGAGAGGCACCTGTTGGAACGAGACTGTAGGAAAGAGATCTGTGGAGGAATGAAAGGAGAAAGAGGGAGGGATGGATGACAGTGGAGAAGGAACCGCGACGGGGGGACGCGTTTCATGTGAAATAAAAGCCAAGAGCGAGAGCAAGAAGGAGCTTTAAAAGGAGAGAGAGAGAGAGAGAGAGAGAGAGAGAGAGAGAGAGAGAGAGAGAGAGAGAGAGAGAGAGAGAGAGAGAGAGAGAGAGAGAGAGCAATGTTAACATTGCTCTCTCTCTGAGCAACATTGAGAGAGGAGGACTTTGTGAAGCAATGGAAGAGAGAAATAAGGAGGGAGTAGGGTTCAGGGAAAAGTAAGTCGCGGAGGGGTGGAGGGAGCGCTTGCTTGATCCGTTGCCAGCTGCGGGCCTTTGTTCTGAAGAGGGGTTAAGGAGACGTGAACTACCGTCTCACTCGAGCCCCTCTAAAGCACACTAATAGAGGGAGCGGATGGGGGGGGGGGGGGTCATACTACAGAGCCATTCAGACTGTACGCTAACGTTTGGATATGGGACTCAGGATGTGGGTTATGAATACACTCGCTGGGTCACTGTGTGCTCAATGTCATAGGAGAGGGTAGTCTGCAATCAGTGGGCCTTTTGGAGACCTGAAGAGTGTGCATGTGTGTGTGCGTGTGTGTGCGTGTGTGCTTGTGTATGTGTGTGTGTGTGTGTGTGTGTGTGTGTGTGTGTGTGTGTGTGTGTTTACACACAGTGAAGTCTCATTCAGTGCATTTCCAAGCTCTCTTAGACATCCTGCTCTGCACTGAGGATCAGCTGAAGACACACACACACACTCACACATACAGACACACATACAATCAAACCAAATATGTAGTTATTTCACTGAGGCAAATATAGGTCTAAAGGTCCATTTTGTCCAAACAGAACACACACACACACGCACACACACACACCGCATAGACAAATTGCGAGGACTTAATGGAGTATGATCTCATCTGACAGCGGTGCGGAGATGCTTTCTCCCGCAGTCTCTTCCCTCATTGGCATGCGGAGTGGGTTCACCAGCCTGGGTCCATAAATCCAGCCGGTGGAAGGGGTTCACCTAATCTGACAGGCCTTTATGGAAACACTCATTCATGTCCTATTGGAGCCGGTGAATTATACCCCCCTCTCCGTCTCTCACACAGTGCGGCTGCTGATTGGTAAAGACTACGGCGGGCCATTAATGTTTTCTTGACAACTGTTATTAGCCGTGCCCGCTCCATCCATCATGTTGGACACTTATAGATCACAGGGTGTGAGTGAGATGGTCTGGCCAGATTAGGATAAAATATAGCAGTTGAGTGGTGTTGAATGAGATACGTGGAGGCGGGGGGGGGGGGGGGTAAGAAAATGGAGGTCTTTTTCTGGACCCGGAACGTCTTGCGTGCTCGGTATCCGCGGCGACCGCGGCGTGGTTTCTATGGGCCGAGACGCCGCCGCAGCGTCCCCGGCTGGTTAACAAAGAGAAATCCCATTAGCGTAGGACCACTGTGCTTCAGTTAAACCAGGGCTGTGCTTAAAGACAAAGCAGCTCATCTGGCCCTCGGTCGCACATTCACGGGGGGCGCGTGCGGTGCGATTGGATGGTTCACCTGGGCGCTATCGAGGATAATGGCCGCGTTAATGTGATCTGAAATCCCTCTCTTCGTACAGAGGTAGTCTGCAATGCATGCTCCAGCTCCCCGGCTGGGTACAAAAAAAAATCTGTTCTGTCACCGCTGCCCGTTTTTATTTCGGTTGAATGAACGCAGCCTGCAATCTGTCCGTGAGACAGAATTGTGTTCTGAATAATTTTGTCCTCTCTGCACCGAGAACCCTTGTGTGTGAGAGAGAGAGAGAGAGAGAGAGAGAGAGAGAGAGAGAGAGAGAGAGAGAGAGAGAGAGAGAGAGAGAGAGAGAGAGAGAGAGAGAGAGAGAGAGAGAGAGAGAGAGAGAGAGAGAGAGAGAGAGAGAGAGAGAGAGAGAGAGAGAGAGAGAGGGTTAGTGACTCAGTGCAACATCGGTATTTACCATATCTGCCATGCTCAGCCAATCATCTTCTGAGGCTAGCCAGTGGGCATCTGCGCGGTGCACCCTGGGAAATGAGTGGTCAGATCCTCTACGTGTTTGTCTGCATGAGTGCGTGTGCCAGTGCGTGTGCCAGTGCGTGCAAGCGAGGCCATTGAACGTGAGGTTGAGTGTGTGCGTTTCGGTTCACATGTGTACCCGCACACTCCCCGAATTGCTATTCTCATGCGCGTGCAAAATGTGTGTCACAAAAGACCACACCGCAATTCCTCCATTATTCGAGCCATCCTGCACTCCGCCAGCTGTGCATAATAAGTCGTGTCGTCACTGTTGAGAGGCACACAGCGTTGACCTCTGGGACAGGCCCGCGACCTTGAGGAGCAGCCCGAGTCGTCTAGCACGGTGCCGGGCCCCGGGCCCCTGGTACCAGGCCGAGGTCCCTGCACAACAGACCCGCTGCTAATGAGCTTCACCCAGATGCTACAGGGGCCCTCCGTCCTCCCAGAAGCCAAGCCTTCCCCTCTCCAATCTCGGGCACGCCCGCTCCTAAGTTCAACCCCTCCCGCCGCCTCCCCGGTCCCTGTAAAACACGCTCTCTCTCACTGCTCTTCCTCTCTCACTTTCCCCCCCCTCCCATCTTTTTTTTCCCTCCCTCCCTCTCTTCTCTTCTCTTCTCTTCTCTTCTCTTTCCATCTTGGCTGGTTGCCGTCGCGATTATCAACGTGCACTGTTGTTCTTCCCCTTTCCTTCCCTTTGTGAGGATGCAGCTTTGACAGTGGGTTTGGATTAGAGAGGCCTTGCTCGTCCGTGCCTTAGCCTTGCGTGTACTGTAATGTAAGGGAATCTATTTCGGTGCATTGTTTTGTGTGTGTGTGTGTGTGTGTGTGTGTGTGGGGAGGGGGTGGTAAATATTAAAAGGCTTTAGAGCTAGGGGGGAAGAACAAAGCCATTTATCTCTCAAATCTTCTCGAGCACTTTGCCAACAGCTAAGCAACGAGCAAGCCGCGCCTCTTCCAAGACCAAAAAAAAGAGCTGCACTACATATAGTGCAGCGGCTACAGAATGTTTGTTTGGGATTTTTCCCACATGAAGTATCCAGTGATTCATCCCCGCCTGGTTTTTTAACACAAGCCCCCCAACAAACAGAACAAATAAACATTAAAAAACATGATATAAAAAAAACATTCAAGTTGTTTCTTCTGAAAGAAAGCCCTTGCGCCCTTCTATGTTACATCGTTCACGAAGAGGGATGCTTCTTAATGCCAAAATGTGTCAGGTGAAAATGCCCACTCTGTACCTTGCTCTCCGCTGATCCCAGGGAGCCCCTTGGAGGGCTCTTTGAGAGAAGTGAACGAGATCACGTATGACAGGTTAGAGGGGGCCGTGTCACCATGGAGGCCTTGGCAGCCTGTTTCCAAACGATGACACTCCCTCGTCGTTACTCAGTCATTGGTTGATCTGTTAGGTTACACCCAGAAAGAAGGAATGGAGGTCCCTCCCCCAGACAAATAATGGAGCAGTCTTTTTTTTTGGGGGGGGGGGGGGGGGGGGCAAATCTAGCAGGGTGGAAATTTAGGATCGATGTAATGCAAAACCACCACCCACCCTAAAGTACTCCCTGGTGGCTAAACAAGCACACTCTCGCTGCTTTAATTAATATCATCTGCTCTCTATCTGTCTGGATACTTGGCAGGATTGTGTGTTAGAAGAAACCTCGCCATCTAACAGGGACTAAATAGCAGACTGTGCCAGGGATCTGGAGAGCCAGTTATTTGAAGAACAGAGGACCTAAATCTCTTCTGTAGCCGTAGGGGGTCGCCAAACTGCGTTTCCCTTTAATGTTCCTACTCTACCTCTATTTCGCTCTACTACTACCACTCTCTCACTCTCTCTCTAGCTCTCTTTCTCCCTTCCTCCCTCTCTCTCTCTCTCTCTCTCTCTCACTCTCTCTCACTGGTGGTTATAGTCTTCCCACAAGCCTGCTATGTGTGTGAATGTGTGTGTCTATGTGTGTGTTTGAGTTTTTATGTTTCCTTCGGCTAGCCTGTGTGCGAAAGCATTGTAGTTCTTCTCCTGTGCACGTTAACCCTGGACGTGCGCTATATTCTCATGTACAATTACATGTGTGTGTGTGTGTGTGTGTGTGTGTGTGTGTGTGTGTGTGTGTGTGTGTGTATGTGTGTGCGTGATTATTATATTGTTTGGTAGGGAGTCCCCTTCTCACTCCATTCCAGGATGGTAGCAGAATCCCTTTACAGAATGAGCTAGCGAGCGGCCATTTTGAATAGGGGCTGGGCGGCGTCACTGTGAGGGCAGACGAGTTGAGTTTTTTTTTTTTTTTTTTTTCTTCTCCTGTAATGAGCAACCTGCCAGGATCACTTCTCTGTTGGCAGGCCTACTATCAGGAGCTGGGCTTCTCCACAGAAGACCCGGCCAACGTCACCTCCTCCTGCCGCACGGCGTCTGCCAGCGCCATTAGTCAGTGAGGAGACAACATGCTAGCGCTACATCCAACGCTGGCAGGAAGACGGGCTCGGACACGCCAGTCAAATGTTTTGGCCAGATAGATTAGGCTAAAAAAGCGTTTGAAAGCGTGGGGTGTGGGGATTGCGTGTGTCGTGAGTTGATATGGCCGGAATTGAAAGCTTTAAAGTTTGGGTTCCAAACTGTTCTCGTATGGAGGTCAATCCCAAACAAAGTGTGCGCATTGCCCTGAATCGGTTTGCGGAAGGAGAGGGGTATACCGTCCATCTCGTCGTTTGGCTGTTCGATATGTGAAATGATTTTTCCCTACATTTATAAAACCCATATAGATTAAAGCGAGTGAGTGAGAGAACAGCCTTGCACAGAATGCAGACATAAAGTGTGTTGCTGTCCTTGGTCCTGAAATGGAGACTCAAACCCATTGTATACAGATGAACCGTGGATGAGAGGCCTGCGGAGCCAAGGCCGTGTCCATGGTGGTGGCCTTCCAAGGGGAGCTGTCTGTGGTCCTGACACAGAGACTGTCTAAGAGTAGGTCCCAGAAAGAGCTGTCCCTGGGACTGAAATATCTATGGGGCTGAAAGCTAGGGGAGCGGCTTAGTGGTGCTTTTGTGTGTGTGTGTGTGTGTGTGTGTGTGTGTGAGTGTGTGTGTGTGTGTGTGTGTGTGGGGGGGGGGGGGGGGGGGGGTGGGTGTGTGTGTGAAAGTGTTGGGAGTCAATCAGACGATGTTGAGACTGGAGCTATCCATGGTGCTGAAAGAATGACTTTTCACAGAGGGGAAATTGAAAGCCGCAGTGCTGTAATCTCTGCACTTTGGTGCAGTGTTCTATCCACAAGTAATCACGGTACTGTGGTCCATGAGTTTTCAGTCTCGGTTTGCCCAGGTAGGATTTTAAACGTGATGAGGTCACTGCCCTGGTATAGTGTTTCTCTACCGACCAGGCTACACAAGGCCAAACATCTAACATTACCTTATTAAATGTTTCAAAAGATTCTCTCCAAAATGAGATCTGTCCATTTTTGGAGGATAAAATATCCAAGCGCAAGTCATTAAAGGATTCCTTCAGGCATAGTCTGACATAGCGATCAATGGATACAACGTTATTACTCTTCAATTCTGTCTCTCCCCTTCCACATGCACTCCCTGGACAATATTTTGGACATCACCCTCTCATAGACACTGTACTGCTCTTTTTTAAAACTATTTTTATATCACTTCTAACCCTAACCTTAATATACAGTGTGAGATTGACATACCTCTATGTGCCCCCCCCCTCTCTCTCTCTCTCTGCCTCTGCTTCTCTCTCTCTCCCTTTTTCTCAGCCTCTCCCTCTCTCTCTCTCTCTCTCTCTCTCTCTCTCTCTCCCTCTCCATCTGCTTCCCTCTTTCTCTCTCTCTCTCTCTCTCTCTCTCTCTCTCTCTCTCTCTCTCTCTCTCTCTCTCTCTCTCTCTCTCTCTCTCTCTCTCTCTCTCTCTCTCTCTCCACCACCTAAACATGGAACATATTCCTCTCTAATCCTGCACTATAGCGTCCCTCTGCATCTCTTTAAATTTCATCCATCACCCAATCTCCCTCTGGCCTCGGCCTCCCTATATTTCATTTACTCTGTCTCTCTAATTCCTTCCTCCTAGTCACGGTCATCCCTGCTTTGTTTAGCCATTAGAAAACTCTCAGGCCAACGCCCCCGTTCCACTCTTCTCGATGTGTGTGTGAGGTGGTGTGTGTGTGTGAGAGAGCTGGTGTATGTGAGAGCTGGCGTGTGTGTGAGATCGTTGTGCGTGTTTGCATGGACGCTGGCGGTCTTTTCCAGAGTGACCACGAGAAACTGATTTTATGAGCGCTGTGATGGTTTTGACGTGGCGTAATCCTCTTTCGCTGATCTCCCCTTGTCCATCTGCTCCATCTCTCTCCTCATCCCTCGCTCTCCTGTCCTCCTCCTCCCTCCATCTCTCTATCCTCTCCAGCATCCCGCCGCACAAACACCACTCATCAGATTAGTTGTTTTTTTTTGGTGGAGGTTTTTATGCCCTGTGGTGCCGGTGTAAAGTACCTCAGAGTTCAACTGAGCCAACCGCTTCTCCTCTTCTTTCTCCTCCTGCTCCTGCTCCTCCTCTTCTTTCTCCTCCTGCTCCTCCTCCTCCTGCTCCTCCTTCTGCTCCTCCTCCATCCCTACATCCGACCCATCTGCCACCCTACACATCTCCCTGCCCTCCTGATATTTTTGGGAGGCATCAAAAACCAAGTCGACATTTAAAGCCCTGTGTTCGTAATCCCACCAAGATTGCACCATTTTGTCTTTTTCAGAGTAATCCTTCTCCCAGGGCCGTGCACAGACATTTTGAGAAAAAAAAGGGCCACGTCAACATGACGTAACGCCCTGCATTCTAGATGTTGGGGCAGTACAATGTCATTGGCCACTGACTGTTAGTACATTGGGTTTTTAGTCTGATATTATGAAGGCCTGTTCATAATGTATATTTGAATGTACTACTTCTTAACCAAAGATAATAGTATTGCAATCTGTGCATAGTAATCCAGACCACTCCTATTTTTAAATTAGTTAACGTGTCCGATCTTTTGCTAATGGGGAAGGATGAAAATGACACAATAAAATCCATAATGTATTTAAAAAAAATGAAAATAAATAAATAAACAAACAAGCCAGCAAAAAGGAGGGCACCTTGTGACTGCTAGGGCAAAGGGCTAGGGGCTCTAGCCCCTCCCTCCCTCCCCTCTGCACGTCCCTGCCTCCTCCCCTCTCCCTCCCTCCCTCCCACTTCTGCTCCACCCACTCCCTTCATCGTCGCCCCCCCCCCCTGCCCATTAAACTGCAGCCGGTCTGCCGGGCTGTTTGTGGAACACAGACCTCTCAGCCAGGAGCGTGTGACAGCGAGCACACCTCTGGCGTCTCCGAAGGCTGGGTGGGTGGGCTGGCGTTACCCGTCGCCTCGGACCTGCAATGGTGGCCGAGGCGCGACTTATTCCCTTCACGGCGAGGCGTCGCTCCTCTCGGCCCACGCGGAGAGGGACCTCGTTTGTCCAAAGCCAACCGGCGCGGAGCACTTTGCAGCAACCCCCCCCCCCCCCCCAAATAAAAACAGCAGGCTGTGCTATTCCGATCGGAGAGACTGGCTCTGGCACAGCTTAAGCGGCGGTGGTTGATGTGCTTGGACTAATGGCAGCACTCTCGTGCTCGGCGTTTCGTTGTCCCGTCCAGTTGCGCCGAGCTCCCGGCTCCCCTTTGACCCCGATCGCTCGTTGAGGGAGGACGCTTCCTGGAGCCGCCATGCTCCTCTGGAGCCAGCACGTTCCCATGGCCGTCCACGTCACAGGCCCCTCACGTTCCCATGGCCGTCCACGTCACAGGCCCCTCACGTTCCCATGGCCGTCCACGTCACAGGCCCCCTAGTTCCCATGGCCGTCCACGTCACAGGCCCCTCACGTTCCCATGGCCGTCCACGTCACAGGCCCCTCACGTTCCCATGGCCGTCCACGTCACAGGCCCCTCACGTTCCCATGGCCGTCCACGTCACAGGCCCCTCACGTTCCCATGGCCGTCCACGTCACAGGCCCCTCACGTTCCCATGGCCGTCCACGTCACAGGCCCCTCACGTTCCCATGGCCGTCCACGTCACAGGCCCCTCACGTTCCCATGGCCGTCCACGTCACAGGCCCCTCACGTTCCCATGGCCGTCCACGTCACAGGCCCCTCACGAGCCCCGGCACACGTGACATTGATGAGCTGGCTCAGGGGTTCTCTCTTCCCTTTCCAGCCCACTCTTTTTCTTTCTTTCCCTCCCCCCCTCCCCCCCCCCCCCCCTTTTATTCTGCCCCCTCTCATTCTGCCCCCCTCTCATTCTGCCCCCTTCCATTCTTCCTATCCCTCTCCCTCCTCTCGCTCTCCCTCTTCCTATATCTCTCTCCCTCCCTCCCTCCATCCTAGCCCCCATCTCTCTCCCTTTGCTAGGGCAGTGGGTGGACTAAGCGGGGATTAGGAGTGATTGGAGGGCTGACGTGCCAGCTCAGAGATGACTGCCTTTGCTGGGCCTCACTCACAGGCAGCCCTGCCCTCTCCAAGGACTCTCCCCCCCCCCAGAAATAGCCTCTCTCCATCTCCTGCTCCCGGGTCTGATCCCCAGCGGCCTCAGAGCCTGGCCCCGAGAACAGCATGGTCCTGCTCTGAGACCAATGTTAACATAGCTAGCGAGATGGAGATGCCATGAAAAAAGAGTTTTAGAGAAAGCGGGGGGAGTATCAATATCCCCTGGTATTTAAAGTGACCAGTCTTAGCTACCCCCACCCCCTACACCCTGCAGAGTGACGCCCCCTCATCCTCTAGTCTACCTGATGTGTGTCTTCATCCGCCCTGTGGGATTACCCCGGAACATTCTCCTTAATACGCTATCCGTTCTATAGGAGCCTTCCCGTGAATCCACGGCAACATCTGTGCCGCTGGCCGCCAGGGACTTCCTCCCTGAGTGACTCTCTGATGGCTGACACTCAGCGGAAAAAAAACTAAATAAAAAGGTCAAAGTGTCGTCTTTGATCACGCTGCAGCCGGGGCGAAGCCGCCCGTCGTGCGCCCGTGGACGTGCTGGAGCGAGCCAGCCGCTGCGCCGGAGAGACGGGGGCCTCCGCCGCACGGCGCCTGTCGCTTCCTGACGACCTAAATCTTCATTAGGTTTTCATCGGTCCCCATCCGCAGTGCCGGCTTTGATGATGATTAACACATTAAAGGACAGATGAGTGATAGGGGGTTCAGTTGGCGTATTGTCTGCTCTAGCGCGCCCCCCCCCCCCCCGCGCGCGCTCCCCCGTTAGACGCAGAGCTTTGAAGTCCTTCAACTGCAGAGAGAGAGAGAGAGAGAGAGAGAGAGAGAGAGAGAGAGAGAGAGAGAGAGAGAGAGAGAGAGAGAGAGGGAGCTGGAAAGAATGAGGGAGGGAGAGAGATGGAGAGGGTAGAAAAAGGTTAATGGAGAGAGAGAGTGTGTGAGAGGATATAAAAGCGAGAGAAAGTGGAACAGAATGCAATAAAAGATAGAAGAGAGCCTAAAAGGAGATAAGAGAGGTGAGAGAAAAAGAGAGAGAACAGAGAGAGAGGGAGAGAGGAAGAGATAGATGGGGAGGGAGAGAGAGAGAAAGAAAGAAAGAGAGGGAGAGAGAGGGAGGGAGAGAGAGAGAGAGAAAAGGGAAAAGGGAGAGAGATACATACAGTGTGTATATTGTTGCCCTTGGGGGCTAATGAGAATATTCATGCCTCCACTTGTTTCAAGTTTGTTGATTAGCTAATATTGGATTCTTTTCTTTGCTTTTCCGTCCTCGGCATTGGCGTTCTGTTTGTTCAGGGAAATGCAGGGATTCTCTTCTCCATTTTCTCTCTGTGGCAAACACACACGCACACACACACACACACACACACACACACACATACCGACACACATTTCCACAGTACACCAGCAGGAAGGAAGGCACTCAATGGAAGGCAGTGTTCAGTTCCACAACTTTACAATCACACACTCACGCACTGTATACACACAAATACAAAGGCCAACACAGGCACGTGTACACTAGACTGTTTGCAAGATTATACCCATGCATGCAGGCAAACACTTTGTGTATACTCCCTCGGCACATCAGTAATTATGCCAACAAAAATATGTCTGAAATATGGAAATATGGAAATATGTCTAATTATAAGAGGAAGAAAAATAAAGATTATGATGGCTGTGAGCCTGTCAGTCTGATGATGGTTTTGTTCGTCTGCATTTTTCTTTTTTGCGCACAACGCAATGTTCCTGCGCTGTTTGTCCTGCGTCAGTCTTCCTGTCAAACCGGACTCTGCGTACGGCATCCTTGCAGTTGTAGTTTCTGACGGTCTCAAATTGTAGGCCGTTAGTGTGGTCAGAGGTCGGAGGGTTTCTGCAATCCGACGGCTTGGCCGGTTCTCATGGGAGGGGAGTAATGGAAGGGCTGGACAAGTGCCAACGTTGATTACAACGGACACTCAATGTCTCCGAGAACTCTAAAGGGGCTCCGCCTCCGCAGACGCCCCAGCTACGCTCCACGGCTGGCGGATCTGCACTTCCACCGAACCCTTTCAAAGGCCCTTCCACTGACAAAGCCTTTTTAATCAGCGCAGTGGAACAATATGGCCGCCATTCTGAGCCCCCTCCTCCTCCTCCTCTGTCTCTTGTTTTCTCTCTCGCCGTAGCTTTCAAAGGCAAAGAGGAGCGTGAGACACTTTAACAGGGGGTTAATAGATGGTGTAAACCGGAGCGGGCGTTCACTCAAAATCACCTCGGGATGGTGCGACCTTGTCTACAGCTCTTTACGCTTCAGACGGCGCCCTTCTTGGAGGTTGTCTTTTATGAAATTCTGGGGTGCTAATTTATGGTCTAATAACTTTTTGGGGGAGGAGGGGGATGTGGGGGTTCATGTTTGGATTGGTCCTGTGTGTGTGTGTGTGTGTGTGTGTGTGTGTGCGTGCGTGATGAGAGTGGTGTCGACAGAGTCAATCTCTGGAGCTCTGCCTTAATGGACTTCTGCTATCTGCCAGCCACCATGTGGATGAGGTCATTCATATCAGTCTATTCTCAGAGCCATGGTGTGTGTGTGACACTTGTTTTGCTGTGATGGTGTGTGTGTGTGTCAGTGAGAGAGACTTGTTTTGCTGTGATGGTGTGCACGTACGTGTGTGTGTGTGTGTGTCAGTGAGAGAGACTTGTTTGTTGTGATGGTGTGTGTGAGACTTGTTTTGTTATGATGGTGTGTGCGTGTGCGTGTGCGTGTGTGTGTGTGTGTGCGTGTGTGTGTTGCTTTCCTGTCTGCGACCTAACCTCCAGACTGTGTTGAAAGCACACGAGGGGAGCCTCAGTCTGATTCAGTCCTGTCCTCATTTGGTGTTACGTCTCATTATCTTGGACACGTACACGCACGTACACACACACACACCACACACAGTGCTTTGAAAGATTGGACCTGCATTGTATTGGATTGGCTTGCCCCGAGTCTTTTTCTCACTGACTCATGTACTATGTACTCACTCATCCTCCCGTCTCTCTCTTTTCTAATCTGTCTCTCTGCCTCTCCACTCCTTCCCCACTACCCTGTCTCACCCCCCATCTCTTTCTCTTTTTTTCTCTCTGTCTATCTTCCTCTCCACCACTTCCCTCTCAACCTGTGGGGGCGATGATGTGATGGCCGGCTCTCTCCTTCGGCGGCCCGTCTGTGACGAACCACCTCCATCCACAACGTGTAGTGTGTGTTTCAACCACACGCTTCTCCTCCACTCCACCCCCACCCCACCTCCCTCTGAAGCCAGGCGAAGGCACACGTTGTTGGGGTTGGTTCTCCGCTCACCCTGACCAAAATCACACAGAGTCCTGGCTCTTGTGGCTGTGCTTCTCTGTCTGTTTTGAAAGCCCCCAGCCAAGCGTGAGTGATGACTGTGGCCCTCCCTGACTCACGGCCCCCAACGTCCCCCCGCACCCTCCAGGTCCCCTCCACCCGCTCCTCCCTCAACAAAGCTGGCCTGGATTTTCAGAGATGGCCCTTGCATTCAAAGGACGTACCGCCTAAGCCCATGTTTTTGCCACACATTCACGGACGCGCACACACAAAGACGCACCCACAAACATATATAAGTATATATATTGCAGATGTTAAAAGTCTGACTTAACCGATCCATTGTGGATCTATTGTTTCCTGGTTTCTCTACCACTAACAGGAAACTAGTGCGACTGCGGACTACCATTTTGGAGCTGCGGTTTCCTATTTGCTCTATTACACAGGGGAGGGGGAACTGGATGATCTTCTTTGAGGTAGCTCTCTGTATGCGGATCTGCCGTTTTTTTTCTTCCACATGCGGCTGCAGTGCTCGAGGGAAGAGGATCAGACTAAACTTGTCAGTCGGAATGTTTACAAGCTGCCGCGCGTACACAGCGACAACTCAGTAAATGTCCCCCCCCTCGTCTCGGGCGCCGGCCCCTTTAATGTTTAAGACACTCTGGGCGAAAAACTGTTTGCCTCGACGTGAGCGAACGTAGGAGAAAGGACAAAGCGGCAGCGAACGCGGAGCGGCGGAGTTTTCTCCCTCTCTATTGTCGGGAGTGATTCATTCATTCTAATAGGGCAGATACCCCCAGTAGAACAGAGTCAGCCAGTCAGCCAGTCAGCCAGTCAGCCAGTCAGCCAGCCAGTCAGCCAGCCAGTCAGCCAGTAAGTCAGTCAGTCAGTCAGTCAGTCAGTCAGTCAGCCAGCCAGCCAGTCAGCCAGCCAGCCAGCCAGCCAGTCAGTCAGTCAGTCAGTCAGTCAGTCAGTCAGCATGCTGGCTGGTTTGTATCACTGCCGTTCTGTCAGAAGGCAAATGGCGTGGCGAGCTTCTTTCGCTTCCATTCGTTTATTTTGACCTCGACAAAACAACTCGAACATTCACAGCGTAGATTTTTTTTTTGGGGGGGGGGGGTGGGGGTTGTTTTCCTAAACGGAAGGTCACAGAATCCATTGTCATCTACTATCTCCCTAAGTGGTAACGCTGGCAGACAGCCACTTGCAGAACCCCCCCTTTCCCCAATCCACCCACCCCGCCGCCACCACACCAACCTGTGCCCCGGGCACTGGTCCATCTGGAGCAGCCTCTGGTGGGCGGGTAGCTGGCTAGCAGCTCACACTAGCAATCTACCCACCCTGCTAGCCACTCACTTACTCACTCACTCACTCACTCACTCACTTACTCACTCACTCACTCACTCACTCACTCACTCACTCACTCACTCAGACCAGGTATAGAAGCAGCTCTGCAGGAAAAATCCCCCCCCCCTACTCACACACACTCCCTCCAACTCGGGAGGACCTGACCTCACCACCATACATGCCAGCTGTCCCAATGGAGGAGACATTTACATACATTTCTCTGTGTGCCTATGTGTGTGTGTGTGTGTGTGTGTGTGTGTATCTGTGTGTGTGTGTGGATGCGCAGGCAGTGTTTGAGAGAATATGTGTTGGAATGTGTGTGTGTGCGTGTGTGTCCGTGCCTTTTTCGGGATGTGTGTATGTCCCCTTTGTCTCAGAGAGTGTGTATGTTTGGCTTGCTGCTTTCTTCCTTAGATTTCTGTGTGTGTGTGTGTGTGTGTTTCAGCGTGCACATCTATCTTTGGCATTCCTCCATCTACATAGTATGGAAGAGGGGATAAAAGCCGGACTTGGCTCTGAACTTCAGAAATCTCCTTCAGAGGAGTCTATAGCTGTCAATCACTGGCGATGGCTCAGAGCCTGTTCTCTCCGTGGTCTGGCCAGCCGAGCACTGTGGAACAGTTTGTTCAGGGCCGCCGCCAGCTCAACGCTTGCGCTCCACTCTGGTCCTGGAGGTGTCCTCACCGCAGAGCTGTGCTGTGCGCCGCCCCGCCCAGCCCACCTCCGGCACTTGGATCTTCCAGACTCCTGTGTCGGGGCAGGAGGAACTCTGGAGCGGAACAGAGCTCGGGAGTCGGGAGTGGCTTCTAGAAGTAGACAGGATGGGAGGAGGGAGGGAGGGAGGGAAGGAGGGAGGGGAGAGAGGGAGAGAGAGAGAGAGAGAGAGAGAGAGAGAGAGAGAGAGAGAGAGAGAGAGAGAGAGAGAGAGAGAGAGAGAGAGAGGGAGGGAGGGAGGGAGGGAGGGAGGGAGGGAGGGAGGGAGGGAGGGAGGGAGGGAGGGAGGGAGGGAGAGAGGAGGAGTCTCTGGAGAGGAGACGAGGAGAACAGATCTCTTCATGCGGCTCCACATAAAGAGAGAAGGGGAAGGAGGAAAAGGACGAGAAAGCAGATGGCAGCTCGACGTCAGTGAAAGGCAACATGAGATCATGTGTAGGGAACTCTCCGGAGAGGAGGATAAAGGAGGGAGAGGGAATGACATGGAATCAGTCCTGTCTTGCTGACGGGCCTCCATCATACTGAGGGAACAGTGTGGCCATGTCGTCCTGCCTCTCTACCTGTCTCCCTTTCACGTCTCATTTTGTCCATCTCCGCGCCTCTCTCTCCAGAGAAGGTGAGAGGATGGCGACCCTAAAAGGCGCAGAGAGGCAGAGAGAAAGATGTCTGCACGTGTTTGTGTGTGTGTGTGTGTGTGTGTGTGTGGGGGGGGGGGGTGAGTGAGTGACAGTCACCCAGCCAGCAAGTCAGACATTTTGACAGACAGCCAGCTTTGAGCCTATCAGACAGACAGGCAGTTTTTCAGCCAGCCAGCCAGCCAGCCAGCCTATCAGACAGACTGTTTTCCAGCCAGCCAGCCAGCCAGCCTATCAGACAGACAAACTGTTTTCCAGCCAGCCAGCCAGTCATCCAGCCAGCCAGCCAGCCTATCAGACAGGCAGACCGTTTTCCAGCCATTCAGCCAGTCATCCAGCCAGCCAGCCAGCCAGCCAGCCTGACAGACTGACAGCTGTACAGTCGGAGCGCGTGTTTGTTTTTCTCCACTGGTACAGCCGGGCGGATTAGAGGCACTGGACTAATGGAATTGTGTCAGGTTGGAGTCAGCCGCTGTAAGTGTGCCCAGATGGGGTGTAAGATTAGCACAGTCAGTGTAATGGTGGACAGATTGAGCCACCCCCTGCTCTGAGAATAGTAAATATCGCCCCAGTCAATGACCCAATCAGCCTGCTTATCTCCGTGGTCTGGGATCACTTGATGTGATTGCGCACAAACGGGATTTAGGGAAAGCGGAGTTGCGATTCGTTTTTAATGTAATGGATCCGCATGCGGTCACAGGGCATGCGGACATCGAAACACTCCATGCTGCATGCACACACCTGGCCGTGTACGCGCGCACACACACACACACATACACACACACACACACACACACACACACGCACACTGTCTCTCTCCTGAAACTGCCGTAGTGTCGAGTTCTCTGTCCCTTGTACTCCCTCTGTTCGTAAAGGACGCAGAGAAGGTACAGGGAAGCCCCTCTTTCAAAGCCCCCCAGTTCTTCGGAGAAAATTACATGAGAGAGAGGGATGACGGAATGATGGAGAGAACGAGGGTAGGAGAGAGGGAAGGGACTGAGAGGGAGAGATATAGTGAAAGGGGTAAAGCACACCCAGGCAGAATGGCTGGCCACTGGCGTGAGTGTCTTTGCCGTTTGTGTGTATGTATGTGTGTGCGTGTGTGTGTGTTAGCAATGTCTGTCTGATAGTCTCAAGCGTGCAACACTATTACCCTCTTCATCTCACTGCAGTATCAACCTATTACAATTATCTTCATACCACTGCTTGTAGATCTATCAAGGGTATAGCGTCTACTGATTGTGTGTTTGTTTCTGTGTGTGTGTGTGTGTGTGTGTATGTTAGTAAGTGGGCGGAGAAGGACAGAATTGAGAAGTAGATGTAATCTATGGTTAAACTTATCTTTGGATAAGTAATGAAATGGCATTCTCAATGTTTACATACACACACACATACTGGGAAAGCAAGTACGTAAGCTCACACGCACACATAGGCATGCACACACCCACAGACATACACGTACACACAGAGGCATAGGTACATGCATAAGCTTTACACACACACACACACACACACAGACACACACACATTCACAGCCACACATTGTTGTGGCCACAGGCTACAGCTGGTTCTAGCTGGTTTTAAAGCCACAGTGATTCTTTCCCCACTTAACTCTGAAGTGGATTTCTCCTTTTTTCTCTCCCTCCACAGACACGCACGCACGCACACGCACGCACGCACACACACACACACACACACACACACACACTTACAATATTGCATGACACATTTGCATCACATACTGACCTCAAATTGTAAGGTTAAAAATGTAGTTGTAATGTTGTATTCATACAAACATGATAGTATCGTTCATTATTTGAATTTACATCAGAGACTGTGGCTCTGACCTTCGCCTGCTCAGACATAATCAATTCAGGGAATGACCGTTAACATTCCAGTAACTACACCTCCCAGCACGACCCCCTCAACAAATATCTCCTACCCTGCGCAGGCACTCTATAAAGACGGTATGTGATTATATATTACCACTACATTACCCAGGACCTCCATCCACAAAGATAGCTCTTGACATGATTGGCTGACGAGCAAGGTTGAACAATATAATGAGGAATGCGAGTGCACAGGCTTTCACACGCCCACCCGCAGGCACACACGCACACACACACACACGTGTAATCACTCTAAAATCTCCATCCCCGCCAGAGTTTCATGTTTATTTCATTGTCTTTTTATAGGGCTGCCGTTTACCTTTTGACCCTGTAACCTTAGTCGCCGTTAAATGTCCCAGTCGGAGAGGAGGTTATAGGGGCGATAAATATTAGATCAGAAGCTGTGAGGACTGGGTGGGCCAGCAAGTCTGTGTGCAGTGTGGTGCAGGGAACGGCTGCTACTGCCCTCTCTCTCTCTGTTTAAAACAGTTATAAAGGAGAAATGGAGAAATCCCTACCAGGTGCCTGTGGGTTTAGCCTGCATTGTAGTAGGTCTGGCACCGGCAGGAAACCAGCTACGGTGAGATCTACACAAACAAACATGCACATGCATATTGCATCCTAAACGAACACAAATATTAGGCTAATCAGCCCACAGCTGGGATTTCCACGTATTCCAAAGCAAATATCATATCCCATTCACAGAGTTTCACATAATCCAAACCAAATATCGACTCCGGCTTTCCGCACGCGCCCGGGAGAAACTCGGCGGGAAGCTTTGAACTTCCTCCCTGGCAGGGGTGAATTAGTCGTCTGAAGAGCAGTTGAGTCTTTTAGATTGGAAGTGTGCAGTTGCTTCCGACGTTTCTCGCCTTCCTCACTCCCATTACCCATCCCTCCCTCCCTCTTGGCGCATCCCTCCCCTGTCTCGCCTTTTTATACATGGCCACCACAGCCTCTTTCGTTAGTGCCCCCGCGTCAGTAATCACGGCGTAATCACTTTCTGTTTTTTCTAGTTTTTTCCTCTCCTTGTTTCACCTCTCTCTCTCTCTCTTTCTCTGTGCCTGTGTGTGTTGCTTTCTTTCTCTCTCTCTCTCTCTCTCTCTCTCTCTCTCTCTCTCTCTCTCCTTCTCTTTCTAAGCACACTCTCTCTCTCCCTCCTCCCCCCTGCTCCAGTATGCGCTCCGCGCCATTGCCTCGCTTGATGGAATTGGAACCGCAGGCGTCCTCCTCTCTCCTCTTCCTCCCTTCCACCACATGCCCTTCCCCCCTTCCTCCTTGCTTCCCTTCATCTCTCCTCTGTTGCTGTTGCTGTCAAGCCCCTCACTCACTCCTGGAAGTCCTCTGAGCCGGCAATGGGCCTAAATCCCCCCATAAGAGACCAGCAACTGGTTCCAGTGTACGTGCACTCTAATCGGTCATTTGTTTGATGCAATTTGCAGTTAGCTCGTTCTGCTTCACGCATTCTATGAAGGGGAGTCGTCTGTGATAAGAGCCACGTCTTCATGCGGTATTCCCAGTTTTTCTTTTTTGCCTGAGCTACACGACCCAGGGTGTGTGTGTTTGAGCTCACTGGTTGGGTTGGGGAGAGTGGCGTGTAGGCCGCTCTGAGCCATGCTGGGCACTGTGGATGTGGTGTAGGGCTTTTTCTTTGTGATCTAAGCCCAGAGATCACAGAGGGAGCAGAGGGAGAGCTCCTCCTCCAGCCTAACGCTGCCTGTCACACTGGGCCCTCGGAGGAGCGCTGGGAAAACACCGGCTGGTGAGACCGGTGCTCCCTTTGAAGCCCTCGACTCTCTCTAACTTTAGCGCTTTTGCTCTTCTCTTCTCTTCTCTGCTCTTCTCTTCTCTGCTCTTCTCTGCTCTGCTCTGCTCTTCTCTTCTCTTCTCGCTCTCTCTTTCTATCTCTCTCTCTTTTCTTCCTCTCTAGTCTCAGTGTTCTTTTCTTCAAAGACAAATAGTGCATGTACACACACACACTCACACACACACACTGGCCCTCCCCAGACGTCTGGGACTAACGGGGACTGTATTGTAAGAACCCCAATAGGGTTAAGGGACGAGATGAAAACACAGGAAATTCGTGTCAGCTAGCCAACCGCTGAGCCGAACCCCATATGTGTCACACAGGCATAGCGAGGAGATGTCACCGACGTAACACGGCAGTTGCCACGGCAGCCGATTTCCGTCTCATGTCCAGTGACAGTTTTCTACGCCCTCAGATCAACATTTGAGTCATGTGCATGGGTTGTGGACGGCTAGTTCTTTCATACGAGCAAAGACAGCTTCTGCTTAGCCAAAAATGACCCTGGACTGGCGGCCGACGTTAGCTTTTAACTTCACTCAGTCACAGCCTTACAGTTTGTGCATATCAAATGATTAGTTATTTCATAATAGCCACCGTACCCTCCTGAATTACCTGGCCATTTCTACTTTGTCGGCTTATCTTCCACATCCCCTCCATCAGAACAGAGGCTGGCCGGAGCTGAGAGTGTCCCTAATTTATTGGACGCGATGATTCAGCGGCTCAGCTGCCCGCTTTGAGGCGGCGCGGTTAGCGTTAGCCTTTTGTTGGAGAACAGAGCGTGTTGCTAACGCTAGGTTGCCACGGTCATCCCGGCTGCCCACTCAACGCCCTACGCCAGCTCAATTCATCACTACAGATACAGATACGTGGAACGGAGGGAAACCGAAACAAAGCCCATCCCTCTGTCCCAATTCAGATGCACTGAGTGGGAGCCACAAAGAGTGTGTTTTCAACCGTGCGATAACAATAGCTATTAGCCGAATGTATGGCCCTATTTTTAAACTTGAGGTATTTCCAGCTATTGTGTTGCTGTGTAAGTGGGTGGTTGGCGGATGAGATTAGGCCTTTCAAAGATTCAGCAGTGCTTGACACCAGGCAAACGCAATGAAGGGCGTCCCACTGGCTGTAGTGCCGCAGTAGCGGCTGACATTCTAGCTAGTAGCTGGTATTGCATTGGCGTGACCAGAACGGGTTAAGCCAGTGTAATTCACTTTACCACACACACATTCCTCTCATGGTTACACTCGTCCGGGTTTCACTCTCTGCATACTTATCACCTGTTTACATTCCCCTTCAATAATAAGGATTAGTTGATTCCTCTGCCCTGACCTTTGGAAGGTCCAAGGTCACTGCTACCGGCTCAGCAGGGTTGTGATGTCACAGCCCTCCCTAGCGGCCAGTCCATGGGGCCAGCTCGGAATTCAAAGGGGTTTGGACCAGCCAGACGAGTGCTGAGGGAGAGGAGGAAGGGAAAAGAATGATTGGATCGCTTCCCATAGATTATCTAAATCCAGCCATTTCAGAAAATAAATTGAATATCGACGACTGCGGCCACACTGTGAAAGAATGCATTGAGTGTACGATGTGGTCGATATGGAAGGCCCACAACACCATAGGACCAATATACAGTGTATGTTCCAACGTGGTTGTCATGGATTTGTTTTTGCAGTGATGTTGATATTGCTGAGGTGCGCAAACCAAAAATGTAATCTCGTATCAAATGTCTCTTTTGGTTTGAGCCCAATGATTTTTTGTTTTCTAAATTGCGTTATTTTGTGTTAAACCTTTATTCACTCTTAACACTAATTTCGGAATGCATTTTGAAAGTCGACAATACTGACAACCATTCAACTAACATTTGTTAGTTTCTAGTGCTATGGCAGTGGGATCATTTTTTAATACCTTGCCATTTGAGAGGCGGTAAGAAACCTTGGGTTGCCATGACAACGACCTCTGGGAGGTCAAGCAAAAACAGACAGGATCCAGTTTCCTGGGGGTTGAGGGGAAAGTTTCCATCACTGACTACAGAACTGCAGGGTACAGACAAATAGACAAGCTTCTTTGGTTACATCTGGTTACTACCAGTGAGAATCACAATCCTACATTACTGCGGATTGAAGACACCAATGCTAATCCCATTGCTGTCTAAATATTCTGTGATAGATTCATTACAACCAGTTTCCCGTAGGCAATAACCTGTTCACATTTTCTATGTATTTATTAGTGGGTTCTGTCTTTCTACTATTATATTTCTATGTCTAGAACAATTCAAAGCTTGGCCATCTTGAGTGCAACAGGAAGTTCAATATCAATATGGATGACTAACATGACCACTTTGGGATCCCTTTGAAAAGCCTTATATTAACATAATGTAAACAAACAATTGCATAAATGATTTGTAAAGAGCGTCCTTCACCCATTGATTCGTACAGGTAGATATGCTTGAGTGACTCGAGGAGTCTTTTGAACTTAAATGAGCCCTCTGTTGACTCACTTGATCCATCGCTCTGTCAAACTCGAACCTTTCACACGCAAACATTTACCCTTTGATGTGTTTGGATTTAACAAAATGGTGCAGAATGCTTGTAGAAAACACTAGCCGAATGTTTGTCTGCTCCCGAGTGGCTTTGTTGCAATTTGGCCAGATTAGCGGAGCCAACAGGGGAGGAGAATGCTTCAGACCTTCCCCTTTAGTAATCTACAGTGCGGAGCCGTCTCAAGGAGAGGAACAACGACCGTCTATTTCTTCCTGTGGCTGGTGGAGGAGAGCTTTCAGAAGGCTTTTGTGTGTGTTTGTGTGTGTGTGTGTGTGTGTGTGTGTGTGTGTGTGTGTGTGTGTGTGTGTGTGTGTCCCAACGCTGCTCTTCGCTCCGTGGTTTGTGCCGAGCCGAGTGTTTCACGCCGAGGGGGATTACTCCCTGACCTGAATCATCCCACAGCCTAAACAGCCCCCCCTCCCTCTCCCTCTCTCTCTGCTTCTCTCTCGCTTTCATTTATTTTCTATCTCTTTCTCCCTCTCTCTCTTTGATCTCTCTCTCTCTCTATGCTCCCACCCTCTCTCTGTGCTCTCCCTCTCTCTTTCTCTCATTTATTTTCTGTCTGTCTCTCTCTCTCTTTCAACCGCTCTCTTTTCTCCCTCTATCCCTCTCTATCTCCCCCTCCGTCTCCCTTGTCTGCAGGCTCCATGATGCGCTCACTCATATTTACATAAGAGCTCGGCCAAAAACAAAAGCAGACCTCAGGCGTCCCATCTCGCTCCTGCCCCCCCCCCCCCCCCCCCCCAAACGAACCCCCTCTCTCTCGCTTCACTCGTCTTTTCTCACCATCCCCCTCTTTCTACATATGTCTTCCTGTTTCCCGTCCATGCCCAACCGTCTCGTGTACCCCCAAAAATATGATCGTAAAAAAAGAACCGATGCTAGAAAAGGATCTGTGCGTTGCAGTCGTACTCCGTGTTATGGCAAAATGAACGAGGTCGGTACGTGGAAAACGTGAGGCTGTTTTCAAGGTCGATACCTTTGGAGGGACGGACCGGCGGCGTCTACCCAACAGAAACAGGCTAGGTTTATCCTGGACTCAGTAGCATCTCCATGTACAGAAACAGGCCAGGTTTATCCTGGACTCAGTAGCATCTCCATGTACAGAAACAGGCCAGGTTTATCCTGGACTCAGTAGCATCTCCATGTACAGAAACAGGCCAGGTTTATCCTGGACTCAGTAGCATCTCCATGTACAGAAACAGGCCAGGTTTATCCTGGACTCAGTAGCATCTCCATGTACAGAAACAGGCCAGGTTTATCCTGGACTCAGTAGCATCGCCATGTACAGAAACAGGCTAGGTTTATCCTGGCTCCAGTAGCATCTCCATGTACAGAAACAGACTAGGTTTATCCTGGACTCAGTAGCATCGCCATGTACAGAAACAGGCCAGGTTTATCCTGGACTCAGTAGCATCGCCATGTACAGAAACAGGCCAGGTTTATCCTGGACTCAGTAGCATCTCCATGTACAGAAACAGGCCAGGTTTATCCTGGACTCAGTAGCATCGCCATGTACAGAAACAGGCCAGGTTTATCCTGGACTCAGTAGCATCGTCATGTACTCCTGCAGCTCCACTCGCCTGGTGAATAATTCACGGGGGATCTCGTGGAGACCCTGGTTCTGTCTGTAATAGATTCTGTGCTAGGCCCGGTGCTCCTGTGCCGGGTCCTTGGTGGGGGTTGCTTGAGGGGTAGGGGCTGTGCGGAGCCAGGTGCAGTCTCATGATCTGGCGCCCTGGCCCACGTGTGCTGTAACTCGGAGCTCCGAGTCCTCTCCTTCTTTTTCTCTCCCTCTCCGCCTCTTTTGTCTCCTGTCTGGCCTCGCCACCACTTTTCCCTTTCACTCCCTCCTTTCTCTTTCTCCCTCTCACACTCTCTCTCTTCCTCTCTTTTTCTCTCTCTCTCCCTTTCCTAATCTCTCTCTCTCTCTCTATGCGCTCTCATAGCAGGGACCCTTCCCTCTCCTAAGCAGTCTGGGTGCTTTCTTGGCTACCTTATGCCAGGATGATATGAATTATGTGTCTGTGCAATTAACTGGGCCAGCGCTTTGTGATAAAGAAGTGGCAGTGTGACTTGAGCCGGATCTGTCCTGTGGTTGGATCTCACCTCCAATGCTGTCCAGATACACACAGCAAGTCAGCGAGACCTTACGCTGGTTTTCATGGACACCGTCAGGCTGACCTCGTTCTCTCCCTCTCTCTCTCCCCCCTTTTCAGCGAGGGAGGAGAACGTGGCCACGTTCCGCGGCTCCGAGTACTTCTGCTACGACCTCTCCCAGAACCCCATCCAGTCCAGCAGCGACGAGATCACGCTCTCCTTCAAGACGTGGCAGCGCAACGGCCTCCTGCTGCACACGGGCAAGTCGGCCGACTACGTCAACCTGGCGCTGAAGGACGGCGCCGTGTCGCTCGTCATCAACCTGGGCTCGGGCGCCTTCGAGGCCATCGTGGAGCCCGTCAACGGCAAGTTCAACGACAACGCCTGGCACGACATCAAGGTCACGCGCAACCTGAGACAGGTAAACAAAGGTCGAAGGTCACCGAGGGGCGAAATGGAGGGAGGAGGTTTTGGTTGCGTCCTTTGAGTTGGCGTGGTAGCAACTAGTGACAGACACGTTTTAATGGGGACTTGAAAAAATGTGACGGTGAGCGTAAATTAATTGCGGCACTACAGTTGGGAAATGGAGGCTTTCGCGTTCACTTTTTGAGTTATCTACATGTTTTCTTTCCCCGCTACCGAGTAGAAGTGAAGGCGACAGAGGTTTCTGAATGTGATTGACAGCTTAGCCGAGCGACCAGTAGACTTCCTGTCTCCCTCCGCTTCTTATCTGTGTGTTGGACTTGAAGAGTTGCCTTTCCCTTAATTTAAACTTATCTGATACGTCTTGGCTTTATACTCTCTTAAGCTGACACTTCTATCAGAGGTTGTCGCTATCTGCCTGCCTCAGAAACGGTCTGTTTTCCCTCTCCAACTCTCTGGGACAGCCTTCTGGAGGATGCAGAGGGAGGGAGGGGGGGTTAAAGTCACCCGTTGACTTAGTGTCTGTGGCTGTCGTGACAGGACGTTCAAAAATAAAGTTTTCTGTTCTTTTCTAATCAAAGTCCATAGGCTAGTTTTAATATGAGGCAGAATGGAAACACATACTGCTCTTGCAGTTGTGAAAACTGATTTAATGTATTGTTTATCTTCTTTTCAAAGTAGTAAAGGAAGATAAATAGGTAAATACAAAAGATAGTAATTATGTTTATGTGTAGGATTGAAATAAAAACCATTTTCCATACAAAGTAGTAAGACACAGTAGTAAGAAAGGAATTCCGGGTATATATTTGGTAAAGTTGTTTTAGCAGAGGTCATTGCAGTTAATAGCGTGTTTGCCTGTGCACTCATCACGCTCCAGTGATTGGGGGCGGTGTTAGCATGTCTAACGTGTAACGCAGCCATTGTTGCTCAGAGAGGCAGCTGCACAAGTAAGTGCTGACTTGCTGACACCCCAGTGGGTTCAACAGGTTGGTCGAAAGGTTGTTGCCAATCTTTTCGAGAAACGCACGCAATCAGTTGAGGCGGTTAGGAGCACTCTGACGGGCTTGTCTCCACACTCTCTCTCTCTGTCTGTCTTTCTCTCCCTCTGTCTCTCTCTCCCTATCCCTCTTTTTCTTCTTTAGAGGGAGGACCCGCTTTGGCAGACTAACACTTACCATCCATGAAAGAAGTCATTTGTTTTACTACTAACTAACCGTTCTCTAACCAACTAATGTACTAACTA
>CM030179.1:8217647-8252647 GCA_017639675.1 Aplochiton taeniatus | reverse complement strand
TTAATATCGTTGCAGCATTGCGTTTGCCCTTCTGAGCCACATTAGGAAAGGTCTAGATAAAAATACATCGTCCAAAGACACACCAGCGTTCCTTTCTCACCCCCCCCCCCCCCTGTCCTCCCCCTTCACTGGTCCACGTCCTGCCCTCCCCGACTTGGACTAAAGTCCTGCTAATTTGGGTGATTTGTCGCCCAGGTCTTGACAAGAGAGAACCCCTCTCCTCCTCCCCCTCTACATGCTCTCTATTCAGCCCTGCCACCCACCCTGTCAGCTCTCTCTCTCTCTCTCTCTCTCTCTCTCTCTCTCTCTCTCTCTCTCTCTCTCTCTCTCTCTCTCTCTGCTTCTTCTCGGTTTCTTTCGTTCGTTCTCTATGCCGCATCTGTCTTCCTCTGTCACCTTTCTCTGTGCTTTCTTGTTCTCCTGTCTTTTATAATTTTCTTTTCTTTCACTCTTTTTCTTTCTTCCTTTTTTCCTTCCTTCTCTCTTTCTTTCTCCCTATTTTCTCTCTCTCACACACACTCACACACACACACCGAGACTCACACGGACACACACACACATTATAATGACCGAGGCAGGAACTTAAAGAGGCGGAAAGCCACCTTGTCCAAGTTCTTTTATCTTTTGACTGAGAACTCAGGCCTACGCCAGTCATTACCAGGTTTCTCCAAATATGGCTATGGCCCTGGGCCTAATGAAACACACACACACACACACACACACACACACACACACAGCCTTGCCCACGGGAAACTGCATCTCCCCTGAGAGCAGCTAAGGTTACTTCTGGTTTGGAAACGAGGCCTTCTAGAAGTGCAGGATTCATTTGGAACACGTGCACCCCATCGCTTGGCTGAGCTACCAGAGCCAGAGCCTCATACTTTATGCCAACATTGATATCCTACACGCTTTATTTACCACGTCTTTATTGTTCTTTATTCTTTCTAACATCGTGCTCCGTACAAGTGACTCCACCCCAGCCCTCTCTAACGGCCGCCCACCCATCGCCAGTGACTCGCCATGTCATTTGGGATGAGGAACGTTTCGGTGGGCATCTGCCCCTCACTACCCCCTGGACAACGTTGTGTCGTCATGCCAACCAACCCTGGCTGCCGCCTCGGGCCCGCATCTGGCTCTGCGAACGCTGAACGCCTCCTGACCTTTTCCTCCGGCCACGTGGTCTCTCTGTCTCTCCTCCTTTTTGTCTGTTTCACCCCTCCTTTTGTCCGCGTTCATTCCTTGTTTGTGATATCTACCCGTTGTTTTTATTCTCTCTCTCTCTTTCACGAGTTTTTGATTTATCACTGTTATCTATTTCCGATCCATGCCTCTCTCTCTTTGTTTCTCTCTCGCTCTCTCTCTCTCGCTCTCTCTCTCTCTCTTCCTGTCTCTCTCTATGTCTCCCTCTGTTGTCTTCCTCCCTCCCTCACAGTCCCCCCCAGCACACACCAAGCCAATGAGAGGGAGGATGATTCAGAAGACTTTGGCCCGTTTGTGAAACCACCAGAGTCTCTCTGACTGTGTCTCTTAAGTCTGGCCAGGACGCTAGCAGTGATCCAGGGAGTAGGAGAACGCCCAGAGCTACTCTCTGGAGGGTAAAAATAAAACAAAGATAAACCCGCCAAGTCGAGAGTATTGAAGACGGACGTTTTGGGCAGAGAACGAAAGCGCGCACGGGGGAAGAAAAGGGCGGATGAGGAAAAAAGAAAAAAGGAGCGTGAGAAAAGGAGCCGCGCACCACTCCTACTCGACCTCTAGGGGCTGTGAGCCATAGCAGACGGACTGGGTGATGACTGGAGCTGCCTAAGGCCTGTCTCCCCCTCCCTGCCTCTCCGTCAGAGGGACGGAGGCAACTCTCCCCCCCATTGTCTTCCTGTCTTCCATGTTGTTCTCCCCCCTTCCGCCCTCGTTATCCTCCACCACCCCCCGAGGTGCCGCCATGTGATGACATCATCTCCCCCGACCCCCGCTTGTGTTCAGAGTCACGTGACGCCAGCGGGCCAATAGGAAGCCGGGTCGAGCGGCCGGGCCATTTCCGTTTTGCCATGCCTGTTGCCGTGCCCGTTGCCATGGCCCCTGGCATCCACGGAGCACTGGTGCCAACCCCATAAGGGCCGCTCCGGAGAGCTGGTGTCAGACTGTGTTGGGGCCAACCGAGGCCGTGGCTGTCAACGCGATTGGTCCTCGCTGTCTGGAGGTGGAGAAAAGGAGGAAGAAACGGAGGGAGGGAGGGAGGGAGGGAGGGAGGGAGGGAGAGATAGACAGGGATGGAGCGATAAAAGAAGGACAAGGTGAAATGAGGTGAGGGAAATGAGAGGGAGGGAGTCAGAATAGAATGAAACAGTGGATGGGGGAGAAATAAACAATTGGTAGGCGGCCATTTGCAAACAGGCGACGCACCGAGCGTCGGAAAGAATTAAAAAAAAAATAATAAATGGGATGGGAGGATGTAGAGAGTGAAGGACAGGAGCAATCCTGAATAAAGGAGGAGCAGGATGCACATGCCTTTGCCATTCTCCAATCCTCATTGGTGATTTTGGATGACCTTTCAGCCTATCAAAAGACAACAACACATACCGTCACTTGTTTTGGTGGTTGCCCTTGTTAACGGGCTGGTCGGCCATGTAGGGCGTCCATGCCCAAGGTACCGTGCCTTTGTTTTTCCTTCACAAATCTCTTTGTGAATTGTGGGGGAGTGCATCAGGGATCGATGTCAGTAATCGCTCTCTCCTGAGTCTCTCTCTCTCTCTCTCTGTGTTTCTGTCTCTCCGAGTCTCTGTCTCTCTCTCTCTCTCTCTCTCTCTCTCTCTCTCTCTCTCTCTCTCTCTCTCTCTCTCTCTCTCTTTCTCTCTCTCTCTCGCCAACTCAATGGTTTCCCTTAAAGATGGTATATCGCTTATCCGATCTGTATTAGATGCCCTCAAATCTCTAATCTCCCATCTCATCCAATTTCAAATAATATTTTCACTCAGGCTACTGTGGTATTGATCTGGCCGGGGTAAATATTGGCCTGTGTCTGGTGGAGGTGTGAGGGTCTGGCCACTGTTGTCTTTACCCTCCTCCTCTCCTCCTCTCCTCCTCCCCTCCTCTCCTCCTCTCCTCTTCTCCTCCTCTCCTCCTCTCCTCCTCTCCTCTTCTCCTCCTCTCCTCTTCTCCTCCTCTCCTCTTCTCCTCCTCTCCTCCTCTCCTCTTCTCCTCCTCTCCTCTTCTCCTCCTCTCCTCCTCTCCTCTTCTCCTCCTCTCCTCTTCTCCTCCTCTCCTCCTCTCCTCCTCTCCTCTTCTCCTCCTCTCCTCCTCAGTTAAATCACAGCTGTGGCAGGGGCCAGACAGGGCATTCACACACTGATCTAAGGTAGATTAGAGACAAGATAATAGTGTGTTTGTGTGTGTGTGTGTTTAGATTATTATCGTTTTTATAAGGCTGTGTGTCTGTGCTTGCACTCGCTTCGGTGTGTGTGGCGCGTGCGTTTGGTTTTGTCATGCGTGCGCACGCCTGCACACACAGCAGCGCACGGCCGCCCGTCCTCCTCCGCCTCCTCCCAGTGCCGGGTCGATACAGCCTCGCGCCGGCAAGATGGAGGAGCCTGGCTTTATAGACTTGTTAAAGCCCCTGGTCTGCATTATAAATGGGGCCCGCGAGGCGCGGCCAGCGCACCACCACCACCACCACCACCACCACCACCACCAACAGCCTAATAAAGCATAGCCGTGACCGTGGCAAAGGCGAGAGGGGTTGGGGGGTTGGGGGGGAGGGGATTAGGGGGGTGGTGGGCGCTCCCCCAACAGAGAGAGACACCACAGAGTCCGCTGGGCTTTCACAAACGCCGCGCCCCGTTCCCCGGTTGAAATGAGGCGGAATGGTCAGAGGAGTTAGTCATAACCTGGAGCGGATCTATTTTACACTCAAGGGATGGGAAGCAGGGTTGGGGATTAGCATGTCCTCTAACAACAGGAAGATGGGGGTGGGGAGGAGGCTAGGGGTGTTCTGCGGTAGTCAAGGTGAGGGAGAAGACTTTTCAGGAGCGTTGTTTTTTTATTTATTTTATAATTTTCTTAAAGGCACTCCATGACCGTTGGAAGCGACTTTTGCCCGGGGGGAAACCGCACCACGCTGTGTCTTAACGATGTTGGGTGAATCCAGAAAGCGATCCATGTCGTTGACAATTTCAAACCCAGGAAGCAGAAACAAATGAGACGTAGTAAGAGGGACCCAGGGCTTCATTGCGAGACTGTATTAATGTCGGCTCTAGTGTGACGAGGCAAAACATACAGGACGTGTTGCTCCTTCTCGTATACAGAGCACGGTATCACGGCAGCGTTTGCCAGCCGTATACCTTGTGGAACACCACCCAAGCTCACTACACAGGTATAAATGATTCATTCTAAAGTCATTGCAACAGACCAGGCGCATCAAGTCAGCGATGCGAGATCTGCATGGCCGTGCGTTCCAAAGCGCTGGCCATGTTTTGTCAAGCTCCATGAGATTGTTTTAAGTGCACTCGCAGACCGTGTAGAGTCTGTGGAGTTACTGGAGTGCAGAGGATCCGTTTCCCGTGCAGAGGACCGGGAACTTACAGGGACATTTATAGAACGGATTTATAGAACGGATGACAGTTAGTTCTCTGCCCGACCCTTCTCTATCTCTCAGCCCGACCCTTCTCTGTGTTTCAGTCTCTCTCTCTCTCTCTCTCTCTCTCTCTCTGTCTCTCTCTCTCTCTCACCTCTCTGTGTGTCTGTCTCTCTCTCTCTCTCTCTCTCTCTCTCTTTCTCTCTCTCTCTCTCTCTCTCTCTGTGTGTCTGTGTCTCTCTCTCTATCTCTCTCTCAGCCCGACCCTTCTCTGTGTTTTAGTCTCTCTCTCTCCCTCTCTCTCTCTCAATTCAATTCAATTCAAATTTGCTTAAATGGCATGGTAAAATTGGACATTTACATTGCCAAAGCATAACAACACGGATAACAACACAACAAAATAAATGCACCTGTTATAACAAATACTAAAAAGATGTTTAAAACTATTTCAGATGCTTAGTAGGTCCCTTTTTTAATTTGTTCCACTGGCTGTTTTCATTTTGTGGCATTGGTACACGTGTTATTTTGGGGAAAAATATGTTTCTAATGGGATTATGTTTTGGACATACGGTGAGGAAGTGAACTTCTGTCTCTACTTAGTTTTGGATTGCATTCCTGACATATGCTATCTTTTCTTGGTAGCCAGGTTTGATGTCTTCACCCTTTTCAATGGCCAAGCTATGTTCACTTAGTCTGTACATAGTCAGAGCTTTTCTAATCCTTAAATCCTTAATTGCGAAGTAATCAGAAAATGTGTAGTCTCTGTTTAGGGCCAAATAGCATTGCAATTTATTTTGTTTTTGAGTAGTTTTTGTCCAATGTTTGATATCATTTTCTCTATGTTTCTTTATAATTAAGTTAAACCTAATATTATTAGTTTTGGTCTCTAATGGGTCCTCTGTAAGAGGTGGGCAAAGCTTTTGGACCAACTGTCTGAGGGAACTCTTCTCCAGCTTCTTCCCTTGGCAGGTTTGGGCTTTGTAGTGTAGTGTTTTGGGGTCACTTGTTTGGATATGTTTATAATATTTGAGTGCTCTGTTCTGGATATTAAGTAGCAGGGGATATTTGCTTAATTCTGCTCTTCAGGCATTGTTTGGTGTTTTCCTTTGCTCTGTAAAATAATTCTGCATGGTAGCATTCAATCGGGTGTTTGTCCCATTTTTCAAATTCCGTATTTGTGAGTGGACCCCATATTGCACTGCCATAAAGGGCTATTGAATCTAAAACAGATTTGAATATTTTCAACCAATTTACATTTTTACATTTTGCATAATTGTGTAAAGAGCTTGCTTGCCTTATCTCTCAGGTCTTGGACTGCTATGTGAAAGCTTCCTGTTAGCCCTAAATAGGTATCGTTTTTGGTGTGTTGTAATTTAGTGGTGTCCAAATAGAATTTGTGTTTGTTTTCCTGACATTTGTATCTTTTTTGAAATATCATGATTTTGTCTTTGGGGGGTTGACTGTTAGAGCCCAGGTCTGGCAGAACTTGTGCAAGAGATCTAGCTGTTGCTGGAGGCCCTTTTAGTGGGTGACATCAGCACTATGTCATCTGCAAATAGTGAACTCTTTATTTCAGTATCCTGAAGGATGAGGCCAGGTGCCGAAGATTGCTCTAATTCTCTTGCCAGTTCATTAATGTATACGTTAAACACGGTTGGGCTGAGGTTGTTTCCCCTCTCTCTCTCTCTCTCTCTCTCTCTCTCTCTCTCTCTCTCTCTCTCTCTCCCTCTCCCTCTCCCTCTCCCTCTCCCTCTCCCTCTCCCTCTCCCTCTCCCTCTCCCTCTCTCTCTCTCTCTCTCTCTCTGTACTCTGTCCCAGCCGTTCTCAGGGCACCTGTGTTGATTTACTGTCAAATCTTCTAGGATTATCTATAATCGCGTAGCAGCAGAGTCTCTTTGCTGACAGCTGTGCTCTCCGACACCCGGCCTGCTTGCCATGCATGCACACACTGCGTCACGTACTAGAAAAAGGGCTTCTTCGTCCAAACTAAAAAAATATAGAAAATAAAAACAGAAAGAAAGAAAGAAGTGTAAAAACACATTAATTTTCTGACCTGGGGGGATTTCCATCAGAACATTGGATTTTTGATTTTTCTCTGTAGTGCTTTGTTTTATTGAACTCTGCTCTCACGCGGAGGATCTGTCTCTGTGGATTAGCGGGTCGGTGTGGGTTTATGATGGGAAAATAGGTTGCTATGTTAGGGATAGGAAGAGGTGGGGGGGGTGACCGGTGGCTTCTCCTGGGGGTGTCTCACCTCATCTTCAACGGAATCACTCACCTCATATCCGGACATCTTCAGCCTCAAGAGTCCCCGCTCTCCTGTCCTTATTATGCATGCTATTAGCAGCTAATCCCAGCAGGCCCACATGCAATATACGATCATTTATGATATTAGTCCGTGCGCAATGTAGAAACACACACTCACCAGACGAATGCACTGGAGAGCCGTGTGGTTGTTTTTTTTCCCCCTTCTTTTGCGTGGAGATAGATGGTTGTTGAAATGGAAAGGGAAGGGGATACAATTTGCACCGTCGCACCGCATTCCTGAAGAACATATTGGAGCCATCCATCCTACTTTGCAGGCCCTCCTATTGAAGGGAACCGCAGATAATAATGAATAAACTCCTGGTTTGGCTTCTGATTCCGTGACACGGACGTTGCTCCTTGTGTGTTTGCCTCCGCGTTCTCCTCTCCAGTTCACCACGCACACGCGTGTTCAAAACAGAGTTCCAAATGCCTCGGGAAGCCCACGCCCTCGGCGTGGCTCACGGTGGCAAATGAAGCCCGCCGCGCTTTTCCTGCCCGCCTCTAATCTCCCCCCTCCCCCACGCCCCGCTCCAGGTGGTGTACAAGAACAATGACATCCGCCTGGAGCTCTCCCGGCTGGCCCGCATCGTGGACCCCAAGATGAAGCTCCAGGGCGACGTGGCCTTCAAGTGCGAGAACGTCCCCACCCTGGACCCCATCAACTTCGAGACGCCCGACTCCTACCTGGGCCTGCCCAAGTGGAACACCAAACGCGTGGGCTCCATCTCCTTCGACTTCCGCACGTCGGAGGCCAACGGCCTCATCCTCTTCACCCACGGCAAGGCCCAGGAGCGGGTGCGGGACGCCAAGGGCCAGAAGAACAACAACAAGGTGGACTTCTTTGCCGTGGAGCTGCTGGACGGCGGGCTGTACCTGCTGCTGGACATGGGCTCCGGCACCATCAAGGTCAAAGCCACGCAGACCAAGGTCAACGACGGCGCCTGGCACCACGTGGACGTCCAGAGGGACGGGCGCTCAGGTGGGTGGAGCAGGCGTACGCAACACGAGACACAACACAGCTTTTCTGTCCCGAACCAATCACCGGCATCGAGGGAGCGTCGGAGGGGAAGGAGATGATGGGGGGGGTTAGTGAAAACCCAGAGGTAGATTAGACTATGCATTGTGCCTATGTGTAGATACCACGTCAGATGATTATTACAATATTTTGACACAATTCACGAGATCACAATATAATAACATTAGCAGCACAATCCCGAGTCCAAATGTGTAACGTTATAAACAACAAAGTGACCTGTGTCCCTTTATCATTATTGCATGAAAGGTAAGCCCCCAACCCACACCCCTTTGCCACTTTCATTTGCCACCACAGAGATAAAGCCCCACCCCCCTCCTCCATTGAGGTCCATCACCTGTGTTCGTTCAGAGACAGTACTTAGAAACAGCATGATAGCATCAGAGAGAAAAAACATCGCTAAGGGACTTTTCCGTTGGCCTGAGCTCCTTGGTCTCAGCCTTCTTTTAAGGGTCTCCAGTCTGGAGAGCGCTTCCTTGGGTCTCATTTGATGTTGTGGGTTCTTATCAGTTTAGAGTAGGCTTATTTAGCCAGCCGTCAACACCAGCGGCTTTGATTAATGCCCCCCCCTGCTGGCCTGGTAGAAGTAAGGGGAAGAGGGAATGACTTTGGTGCTGCTGGAGGAAGAGGAAGGAGACAGGTTTATGGATATGGCGAGGCAGAGAGGCGGGCAGGCACAGGTCCAATCTAACCTGTGGCGGAAGAGGGGAGTAGTGGAAGTGAGTCTATCGGCTGGATGTAAATCACCAGGCTAAGTAAGACATTGCAGACAGTTTCTCATTTCCCAATTCGTTTCCTCGTTTCTCACATCCCACTTCCCGCGCTGGATAGAAATATCCTGCTAACTTCAAATGAACACCTCAGCATCTTTTACGAGCAGGGATCTCTCCGAAATATATGGACTGAAGAAGTCGATTCAGCTGGGGTTTGTGAACACAAAGCCACGTTGACAAGCATCCCTTTTGCAGGGTCTAGGCTATGGGCTAACACAAATATATATTTTTTGCCAGGTTTACCTACAGTATATCAGTATAAATGATCAGTATTATGAACAGGAGAAACATTTGATAGTAATACTTATAAATATAATATTTATAAAAAATGTTAAACGGATTTGACCTTCCTACAAATATTGGATTTATTAACGCCATAACCTGTCCATTTCATTTAGCCTTTTTTTCCACTGACTTCCTTTGCAAAGTGGACACTCTCAACATTTATCTTGTATTATCTAAGCTCCGAGGGAAGCAAAACCCCTTGTAAGAAATCAGCACCAATGAAGTGTACAAACCCCATAGTGTCACAGAACACGACAACCCCCCCGTTCCCCTCTGCTTCTGCCCCCTCCCCACCCCAGGCATCATATCGGTCAACAGCCGCAGGACTCCCTTCACGGCCAGCGGGGAGAACGAGATCCTGGACCTGGAGGGGGACCTGTACCTGGGGGGGCTACCTGACAACCGGGCGGGCCTGTCCCTCCCCACCGAGCTGTGGACGGCCATGTTGAACTATGGCTACGTGGGCTGCATCCGCGACCTGTTCATCGACGGCCGCAGCAAGGACATCCGCCAGATTGCCCAGGCGCAGAACGCCACGGGCATCAAGCCCACGTGTAGCAAAGTCACGGCGAAACAGTGCGACAGCAGCCCCTGCAAGAACAACGGGGCGTGCAAGGAGGGCTGGAACCGCTTTGTGTGCGACTGCACCGGCACCGGCTTCTGGGCCAGCACCTGCGAGAGAGGTGAGCTTTCCAGTCTGTTAAATGATATTACTGTAACACCTCATTGATGTAGCGCCTTTCTAAGGCGCCTCACGTTGTAGACAGTGGCCGCAGTAATGCTGAGCTGGTCTGCTACGCCTAGGCTTGCTTCGTTTCTGCTGTTTTCGCTCAGCCTCCAGTAAATTTGGCTGCTGTGCGTTTGACTTGAGCCCGGCCTTGCCAACTTTGTTTCAGTTGTGTTTGGGCTGCCCAAACGCTCGCCACTCGCCCTGGTGGTGTGGCAAGACCAAAGCGGGGCTGTACAGTACTGGTGTAGCGTTGCCGACGGCAACATCAAGGCGCGGCTCCAGAAGAGTGATGTTACAAAATCCAAGTCTGTTCAGTCGGTGGAGCTGTGTGAACCACCAGAGGTTCGATGTGGGAATACCACAGGGGCTGTGCTAGTGTGGTGGGGAGCACCATGCTGTCTGAAGTCAAAGCCTGTCAGCAGGGTGCGCATGCTGCAGTTGGCCATCGTTATTTTTCTCTCTCCGTGTTAACGCTGTTTCAGTAATTGGAATGCCAAGCCATTCAAAGTATTCGTTGTTGTGCTATTCCTCGAACCGCCAGTGTGTGAGCCCACTGCAGTCATGCGAGGTTGACAGTTCCTTGTCAAAACAAACTTTCCAGCGTCTCCGCCCATGAAGTTGAGTTAGTCGAGCTTCGAAAAGCGACCGGACAGTGTTCTTTTCCAAGGGATGGGGCTTCGTAGTATGGAAAGAAATGGAAGTGTGACTAGGGACGCTCCCCTCGTATTTGTGGAAGCTTTGCTTAAAGATTTAATAGGATTTGACTTTCTCTTTCCAACCGTCTCGGACAGGGGTGCAGTCTTCCAATGGAGGTTCTAAGAGTGAAATTGAACCAGGGCCTCGCTGGCCGAAAATGGCCTCCTCTTGTCCCGGGTTTTAAGAGCTTGGCAGCATTAAGTTTTCATGAAGTGCGGGAGATTTTCTGCCCCTTTCTCCGTCTGTGGACGGTTTGCTGCTATCACACTATTGTCTTCCTAAGATGGCTCCCTCAGTCTTTCCTGCGAGGGGATCGTCACGGCTCACAAGATGGCCTAGTCCATTTACAGGGGCAAGGGATCTCATAAAGACACATTGTTTGCGGAGGGATAATGTGTTTTTAGGGACTACTTGTTTGAAATGCTTCTGGCCGCGGAGGTGATAGAGAGATGGTAACGATTATGTAGTATAGTCCGCCCTGTAACAATCGGTAGTCAAGTTTGTGAGCGTCCATGGAAAACTCGGAAGACTCGGAAATCATTGAAATAAAAAAAGGTGACAGCAAACGTGCTATAGGCTGGGACTTTTCCGTGTTCTCGAATCCTAAAAATAGCCTTCCCCACAGAAACAGACTTGGAGGCAGCCCATGCAGTGCAACACACATGTGATGCCACACAGGACACACACACACAACACACACACACACACAGTATGCCCCATAAACGAATCCCCCCCCCCCCAAAAGGTTAATCCTTTCCATTTCCACTGTTAGTCCGTGTCTGTCATGTTGTGAGGGAGCGTTGTGTGTCTCCACGGGGCAGGGGCGCCCGGACGAGGCAGCTGTCTCCTCACGTTAACATCGCCACACTCCCAGAGTAGTGCCGTCTATTTCGGTCAGCGCTCGGAGGCCTAATGTATGGACGGACACAAAAGGGAAAGACAGCGGCTGTGGAAGGAGGGTACGGGCGGGGGAGCTGTGCTCCCTATGGTGGGCGAACTACATGCCCGCCCTGACCACGGAGAGGGAACAAATTAATGGAAGAACTGATAGAAAAGAACACGCACACATGTCTCCACCACTCATACCTCCCCCTCTTCCTCTTCTTCCTCCTCCTCTGCCTTTCCATCCTCTCGACTGGCTGACTGCCGTGTTGTTCTGGGCGCAGTGTTAAAAAAAAATGGGGTGCTGACCCCCATCGCAATGGATGCTCTGACCTTGGGTCTCACCAGCTACGATCAGATAGGCTGTTATGACTCACAGCCGGGAAGTGATGTTCTCTCTGTGTGTGTGTGTGTGTGTGTGTGTGTGTGTGTGTGTGTGTGTGTGTGTGTGTGTGTGTGTGTGTGTGTGTGTGTGTGTGTGTGTGTGTGTGTATGTGTGTGTGTGTGTGTGTGGTTTAGGGGTGGGGGATGGTGGTGGTGGGGTGGGTCGTGGGGGGGCGTTGTGCTGATGCGGCTGATGTTGTCGTGATGGCTTGTGCCGCTAATGGAGGTTTCACATGTCATACTCCAATGTCGCTTACCGGCTAGGATTTTCTTTTTGTCGCAGTGCTCTATGAAACCACCACCTTTTCCCGTCATATTAATGCCCTTTGGATGCCATGTTTACACCCGGAATGTCTTTGAATATTTAAACCCCATAACTGAAGCGTATACAAAGCTTTGTCCGCTGAGGCCCATATTGCACCTACTTCATACGCGGCCTGTTTTACCACCTTTGGGTTGCAACTCGCCATCGATGTCATCGTGGCGTTGGCAGGTCTGTAACTTATACCACTTCCACCGGTCTGTACAACCCTCATTAGTCAGGAAGGCTTGCACCATCTTATCCCCCCCTTGTCCAGCTGCACCATCTTATCCCCCCCCCTCCCGCTCCCCCCTCACTTCAGAGTCTGACCATCAAACCAAAGATCTAAACCCTTCACTCTGATCAGTGTGAACTGCTGGCTGCCGGGCACCAGGCCTTGATTACATAGTGTATCCCTGTGCATTATGCATGCCTGCGGCTGCCGCTGTATTTATTTTTTGGTTTGTTTTCCTGCAGAGTAATGGAGTCTTTAGTGGTAGTGATTTCCTGGGTTCTCCCTCCCGCCGCGCCTCCCCCCGGTGGGGGGTGGGGCTGCTTGTGGAGGAGAACACAGCTGTGATGTATCGACGGGAGGAGGCCCATTGATTTACCTCGCGGCACAACAGCGCTGCGTTGGAGCGCGGGTGTCTCTCTCCGTTGTTGTTTTTCCATACGATACAAAATGCTGGGAGCGATCGATAGTCCGGCAGGGGGATTGTTGGATAGGTTAAATATCTTACTTACTGGAGGACGGCTCTCGCTGTTGAACAGTGGGAATTTATGGCACCCCCCAACCACCACAAAATACAAAGATGTAATTAGACGGTAAGGCGACAATGATGAAGCGAAGAGGAAATCCTAACAGCACGAGAAATAGATCCAACCTGCAGTTCCGTACAACCGTCTGTCTCCCCACGCAACACACAGCCTATTGCACAGCCACCCCCGTGCGTTGGCTGCTTCGCTAGCTAGCTCAGTCCTTTGGTTGCCAAAGACTACAAAGTGACAAGAGTTTAACGAGCGTTTCCGGAACAGTTTTTCCCTCTCGTGTAACTCGACATAGTTTTGGACTATTTCGGAGCAGATGAAAGGGCCAGTGGGGAACAGCTACTGGGGAGCAGACACTGCTGTTTGTTTCTGTTACTCCTCCGTTCCCCGTCTGCTGTCTGGTCCAGGTTTTGATGAGGGAGGCGGGCGAGCGGGTGGCTGTGTAATTTCTCCTCTCTGTCTCTCTCTCTCTCTCTCTCTCTCTCTCTCTCTCTCTCTCTCTCTCTCTCTCTCTCTCTCTCTCTCCCTCGCGCGCGCTGTGTGTGACGCGGCAGCTGCTGCTTCTAACCCGGCCCTGTGATCACAGGGCAGCACCTGTGATCACAGGGCCAGCTCTCTATCACACAGACAGATGCACTGACAGCGTGGGGGCTGCACGGGTGTCTGCCTGCGTGCGTGTGTGTACATGCGAATGGAAATGGAGTGTGTGTGTGTGTGTGTGTGTGTGTGTGTGTGTGTGTGTGAGGAGAGAGAGAATGTACCTGTCATTGCTTGTGTGTGCGTGCGTGTGCGTGTGCGTGTGCGTGTGCGTGCGTGTGTGTGTGTGTGTGGGCGTGGGCGTGTGTGTGTGTGTGTGCGTGCGTGCGTGCGTGCGTGCGTGTGTGTGTGGCCGCCGGGTGCCAGGGCTCCACGCAGAGGGGAGATTCCCCGACCCTGACCCCAGACGAGACCCCTTCTGGCAGGGGCCGTGACCCCGGAGCACAGGCCTGTCAGAGCCCCGGGTCTGTGATGTGAATTCTAAAGGGCCCGGCTCTGGCCTGGGCCCTCTGCTCGCCGGCCTCTCCTCCGTTTAAGCTTTGGTCACAGTGCCTCAGTGGAAACCCACGCCGTCGTTTCCCGCCGTGACTGGCTCGCGGTTTCGCGGACGGCGCCCGGATCCAGAGTCTGTTCCGTGTAGTCTCTCTCGCTCTGCGGTGGCGGCAGAGGAAGGTCCGTCGGACGTTGAAGGAAAGGGCGCGTCAGAGCGATTGGACAGGCCGGCGGCGCGCTGTGTCCGCCCAGATGTGGGGTGTTGCGTTCGATCGAGTCAGAGAAGCTGAATTCCCGTTCTCGATCCACTCTTGCAGATTTACTCTTTGCAGCTTCGCAACCAAAGGAGCCACTGTTTGATGTGCCGCTATGAACCCATGGAGAGCAGCCCTGAAAATAGAAAGTTAAAATCCTTCCCTTCCCGTGCTGGGCTTTTCTACAGGACGCCTTTCTCCTCTCTTCATCTCTCGCCTTTCTAAGAAAGCTCAGGGCTCCATGAATATTTAATAGTTGCACTGTGTTAGCGACATGAAAAGGTTATCCCAGTTTAATTCCCCCCTCATCGGTAATGCACCTGCAGAATCCCCCAAGGCAAATTATTCCAATCCGTCTCAGTCAGGGCCAAAATTATTTCTCTCCACAACGATATCTGCAGCCTCACACCATAAATGTGATAAAACAAATCAACAAGTTACTGTCCTTTGCACTGTCATCGAGCTGAAAGAACAACCACGAAAAATACACCTTTCAGTCATCTGCCTTTTCCCTTGGTCGCTCGAGTGAAAGGGCTCTTGGTGTTCGTGGGAGAGAGATGGAGGTTTTTTTTACTGAGTCATGTGTCTGTGGTCGTGTCATTGTATGGTCTATATTGGTGGGCCTGAGAGTGGTAGTCAACAGCTTCTGGCATGCCCCCCCCCCCCCTTTGTTGTTGACAAACAGTCCTGTGTGATAGAGTAGGCCAGGTAATCGGGTAAACAGGAATGTAATCAAAGTGGGTGGGGGGGTGGGCTCTGATTGGTCGTCTCAATGACACTATCCTCTTTCAGTTTTTTTTTTATCTGCTGATGTGTGTGTGTGTGTGTGTGTGTGTGTGTGTGTGTGTGTGTGTGTGTGTGTGTGTGTGTGTGTGTGTGTACAAACTCTCTCACACACACACACACACACACACACAAACGGAAAGGTAGACACGCCACGTACTCACGCACTCACTCACTCACTCACTCACTCACTCACTCACTCACTCACTCACTCACTCACACTCACTCACTCACTCACTCTCACTCACTCACTCACTCACTCACTCACTCACTCACTCACTCACTCACTCACTCACTCACTCACTCACTCACTCACTCACTCACTCACACACTTTGACCCACCAGTGTGCATCCTAACACTGAGGAGATGGCTGGGAATGGTTTACCTGCAGGGTGTTGTGTTACTCCCCGGTCTAGACGCCACAGGCCTTATGCCTCCTGGTCTTTTCTTACGTCTGAATCTACAGTAGGAGACATGAAGGAGATGACTAGAGGGCTGTGCTATGCTAATGGCTTATGGTTCTCTGTAGACTACGCTGGCCGAATCATAATGCTACACACGCTGAGCTACGCAGAGGAATGTACACACACACACACACACGCACGCACACACACACAATTTGGCTAAATCATTATCTACACAGCAACAACATCAATACAGTAAAGTAGTCTGTAGTTATGTGCACAGTTATGTGTACTACAAAAATAAAACTGCACCACCGTTCAACACACAAAGGGAGAGTCTGCTTCTGTTTCTCTGTTGTTGATTTGGCTTTCTTTGTTCTCTGTGTTTTGGTTTGCTGACGTGAGAACAGTGTGTCTGGCCTTTTCCACCTCAGACCCTGAGCTAGAGTGTCTGCCGTATCAGTGACACCTCCTCAGGCGCTGTTGACGCCAAGATTACCCCCTCAGATGTTTACCATCTCTGGCCCTACCATTATCCTTCTTGGGGCAGTATATACAAATTGGGCTGAATTCTCCCGGCAATTTGAAGTAAATTAAGCTTATGAAACAGAAAATGTACCTATCTCTCTTTGTTCGGAAAGGCAGCATGTCATACAACCGCTGTGTGCTTGGATGGTGATTTCCTCTTAAATTGAGAGAACCTTGAGTTCTTCTTTTAGATGTATGGAATATATTTATATCTATATATCTATATCTATATCTATCTCTATATATCTATCTATATATATATATATATATATATAGATGGATGATTTTTTCTTGGAATTGATGTGAGGGATTCTAAAGCTTGCTGTAACCAACAGATGGTCTGTTCGTTTTGAGCGACCCACCCATCTTATCACGTTTGACATTAACAGCGGCCCTGAGCCCTGTCTGAAAGACACGACGGAGACCTCACCTTCGCTCGGACAATTCAGAGTTTGCATGAGGGAGAGATCTTTATCCATGGGTGACGAGATGTGCACGTCGTTGTTGCTTGTGTTCTTTCCATTTCCCGTCCCTGTACTATCAGAAGGTCACAATCACCTCTACCTAAGGGAGAGAAGATGAAGTCCTTGGAAAAGCGCAAAAACTTGTCACTGGGAATCCACCATACGATACGGAATACTTTAGTAATCCCCCAAGGGGGAAACTGACTGCCACCCAACATGTAGGACAGACAACAGGTAGGACAGACAACATGTAGGACAGACAACAGGTAGGACAGACAACATGTAGGACAGACAACAGGTAGGACAGACAACATGTAGGACAGACAACATGTAGGACAGACAACAGGTAGGACAGACAACATGTAGGACAGACAACAGGTAGGACAGACAACATGTAGGACAGACAACAGGTAGGACAGACAACATGTAGGACAGACAACATGTAGGACAGACAACAGGTAGGACAGACAACAGGTAGGACAGACAACATGTAGGACAGACAACAGGTAAGACAGACAACATGTAGGACAGACATCAGGTAGGACAATCTCCAGCCAAGCCTTTTCTTCCTGTCGTTTTTTTTTTCTTCTCTTTGTTTTGGGTGGCCTTTAGTCTGTTTCCATGGCCAAGCAAAGGAATGGGGGCCGGAGAGTGTGAGGACGTGTTTGTCTGGGCAGTCTTCTTTGTCTCCTCCTCAGGTCATGAGCACGTCACAGTACATTTACTCGGAGTTGTTGGGAGTGTCAAACCCACCCGCACACACACACACACACACACACACACACACACACACACACACGCACAGCCTGCAACCTATTTCAATAAGATAGGCCCCCAGGCAGCATCACGGTGCACCGGGAGCTCCCCACATTAGCTGTTAGCCGGTGACCAACGGCTCACGTGCAGGTGGACGACCGGGCGTTCTCTGTCCTTCTTCCACGCCGCGTGGGGCGGTGGGGGTGTGTTTACCCCAAAACAGAGGTGGGACTTCCGGTCACGCTGTGAGGGCGGTGACGACAACACTCTGCCGACGCGGCGCGCGCCCGTTACTCTCTGGATGCCAGGCGGTGACTCACACCCACAACCGCACAGTGCCACGTGTCTGAGAGACACACTTTCCTTTCCCTCTCGTTGGTCTCTTTCTTTCCAACTCCAAACTTTCTCCCTTCCTCTCTCGCTCTCTTTCTTTGCATACGCACACACACTCAAACACACATGTACACACACACACACACACACACACACACACACACATACACACATACATAGCACACACACACCACATACGCACACACACCTCCCCGGGGGTGATGAGCACCTTTGTCGGGACATTTATCTCAGTCGACAGTGAATGTGACACCTCAAGGTTTGGACTGACTAACAACCCGGCTCATAGCTACGCACACATGAGACGAGGGGAGGCATGGAGAGAGAGACAGGGGAGAGGGGTGGAGGGGGAGGGAGAGAAGAAAAGAGAGAGGGAGAGGTAAGGGGGAGGGAGGGAAGAAGAGAGAGAGGGAGAGGTAAGGGGGTTCCTTCTGACGGGTAGATGCAAGAAAGACGGAGCAGCCTGACCACAGCTCAAGGCTGCACGTACCTGTGTTCCTGTGTGTGTGTGTGTGTGTGTGTGTGTGTGTGTGTGTGTGTGTGTGTGTGTGTGTGTGTGTGTGTGTGTGTGTGTGTGTGTTACAACAAGCACACACAGGAACAGGACACAGCGTTGTCCACAGCATGGCGGTCGTCACGCCGGGGTTGTCCTGCAGCGTTCCCAGGAATGAAGGCTGTTCCTCCCATCCGCTCTCCCGTTCAGGAAGGAGTCTCCCACACCAGATCCCCCAGGAACTCCCCCACCCCCCACCACCTCCTCCTTCTTTTCCAAACAACCAGGCAAACCCCACCAACCCAGGGAGCCGTGCAAAATCAATCCAATTTAATTTGGAGGCAAGGAAACTCGCTCTGTTGTGTGGGCAGCAGAACATTGTCAGGGCACGGAAATTTCTGATTCCCCTACACCCATTGCTTTCTCCTGCTAACAATAATGCCCCCCCTCCCCTCCTCCCCCCCGACGTGGTCATTGTCGGTGGCGATGGCTAATTGTGGGACTGATTAGAGTCATGAATCCCGTACCATCACGTGTGTTCGCTGTTCGACGTGCCGCGGAGGAACCACTAAACCCGGTCCCTCCCCCGTCCCTAACGCCGCGCCGCTCACGTTTTCCCTGGGTGCTGCCTGCCTTGTGAGGATGCTTCACATGACCATAATATCTGTTGCTTATTGATGTGATGTGTGAGGAAGATGAGGACGACGACGAGGAGGAGGAGGAGGAAGAGGAGAACGGTGCATTTGGCTGATGGAGATGGCGGTGGTCTGTACGGCGGGGCGATGATGATGAGGATAATGACCACGGCGTTGGTAGGAGAGAGAGAGAGAGAGAGAGAGGTGGGGAGAAGGGAGAAAGAGGGGTAAATGGAGGGATGAGGTTTGTTTGACAGCGTTGAGCCTCATAGTTTGGCGAACCGGCACTCTAAAACTATGTGTTGGTTTTCTGTGTTGTCACCCCCCCCCCCCACACTGCTGGGAACATTATGCTTCCCAAGTCTAATCCCCATTTGTAATTAAATGTGTGCTTAGGAGCCGGGCAGGCTTACATAAACCCTGCTCTGCCTCCCTGCCATTGTGTTCCTGCACATAGCACACTGTATGGACTAGAAGGATACCTATGCATCCATCCATCCGTCCATCGCTCTCTCTGTTTCTCTCTCTCTCTCTCTCTCTCTGTTTCTCTCTCTCTCTCTCTTTCTTCTTTCTCTCTCTCTCTCTCTCTCTCTCTCTCTCTCTCTCTCTCTCTCTCTCTCCCACTCTCTTTGAATCTTGTTCTCACACTCCTCATCCTCTCTCTTTTGCTCTTTCTCTCATTATTACTCCGTTCCTCCCCTTCCCCCTCACAGACTCTCACACACACACACACACACACACACACAAACAGAGATATCAGGCTTTCAGTGTGCGGCCATCTGAGAAATTGACAAGTTTCCAAATCTCCCGAGGTGCGGGGGAGGGGGGTGGGGGGGGGGGCTGTGAGGTGCCCGGGCCGGCGGGGGAGGGGGGTGTGGCGCGTGGCTCCTGCGACCCCCACCCACGGACAGAGGAGCGGAGCGACACCGCCAGGGCCCCAGTCCAGTGTGTTGGCCGAGGGGCAGAGCAGAGCCACACGGTGGAGGCTGGAGGCCAACGCTATGGCTGCTGCTTCTCTGGCGGGAAGATGCACGAACGATGTCTGCCCTTTTTCAGTCGCCTTTTTCTCCCGCCTGTGCCTCATCATTCCCCCTCATCGTCCTTGTGGTGGCCCGGTGAGAACTGACTGTGGGCACAAGCCGATACATCCGGCCTCTGCCTCCCCCTGCTGGTGACTTGTGGCTGCTGACACTGGTGGGGGTTTGGAGGAGGAGGTGAGAGACTGTGTGACCAGGCGCTGGGAGGACATCTTAGGACCGTAAATCATCGCTGGCCATCATTAATCGTCTCTTCGACATCATTCAGGACCAGAAACATGGCCCGCTCTGCGTTTTCCTTTTAATCTGCTCTGTGATGGCTCAAATAGCATCCCCATGACAACCCGAGGATGGAGGTGGACCCCGGCGTGAACGGACATTTTTATGTCAGCGCCACGGCCAATGATGGAGCGGTAACCGTAAACTCAGCGCTCTGGGCCACAACACCCCATCGAAACCGCCTTTCTTCTGAGATCACACTTCAGACGGACGCAGTGCTCACGTCTGGGTCATGCCTTCAAAGGCTCCCTGGTTTCACCTGACTCCCCCCATTAAGCCTCTTCAGCACAGCCGACACACAAAGCCGCTTGAAGCGCTTCCTTTTTGCCTTTTCTTTTTCTTTTTTGTTCATGAGATCAGAGCGATCCGGTCTCGTCCTGACGGGCTCTAAAATCGGTTAGGATCCGCTCATTTGTTTCTGTTTTGTCTTTAATCTGTTCTAGTTTTGTCTCCTTGTTTTTGTGTGTCTTTCGCTCGCGGTTGTTTTGTCCGGTTGATTCGAGTTATTGTTCAAGAGCATCGGGTTATATATTGTAGAGAGTAGCAGCAGATAATGTGGGTTTTGTTCCAAGCAGTCTAATGTGTTAATTGTCGAAGACAACACAGATGGCTGACAAGGCACCGCTGGTAAAACATATGCAGCTTCAACACCCTCTGAATACGTAAACATTAGTTTGGCAGAAAAACATGAGAAATGTATATGATATCGTTAGCAAATGGCAGCCCTCTAGACGTTGTGTGTGTTTAGAGTGGGGGATAGTCTTAGAGGTGTGTGTGTGTGTGTGGGGGGGGGGGGCAGCAGCACTGTGGAGTGAGTCACATTGGGAGGATTACTCAGTGGATAATGTCGACAGCAGGGGAAGAGCCTCTTCCATGGAGAGGAGCCATTTCCTAAGGATCCAGTTACAGCAGACACAGAGACACACACGCGCACGCACGGGCACGTGTGTCAGTCCGCGCACAAGCACACAGTCAGCTCTACCCCAAAACCCCTCTGGCGTGGCACACCTTAATGCCAAGCTCAAACACACTAACGCTTGACATTGTCATGCTTCACTCTCAACGCGGTTGCCGCCCGCTGGTTGTTGTTTTTCCCCGACGACGACATGTTTACATCTGAGAGAGGGCCGTGTCGACTTTTCTTCATCTGTGATGCAAATCTGTGCTGGCACAAACTGGCGTTTGCATTAGACATAACAATGACATGCACGTTCCCGGCAAGACAAAAGCAACTTGTCAACGTTACGTTGTCGGCGTGGCGACAAAACCCTACAGCAGCAACTACTACACAACCCTCGTCAGCGGCTATGTGTGTGTGTTTGTGTTTGTGAGTGTCTGTGTGTGTGTGTGCTGCCCAAAAATGAGACTTCAGAGTGGAGATGTGTTGTCCCCACCCCCTCCATCTCTTGGCTGCGCTGAGCTTTCATGTTAATAGGCTTCCTCTGCCTCCGTCTTCCACCGCAATTTCACTCGTAATTATGTAGAGTGGTGCTGACTGGAAGCACCCCCCCCCCCCACCTTCACCAAACACACACACACACACACACACACACACACACACACACACACACACACACACTGCCACCTTAATTACCATGTGAAATGAGCGACTCACTGCTGCTGATATCTTTCTTAAGAAAAGAAAAGAAATCCCCCAGCTGTGTAGCAGGCATAGGAGCCTAAATACCACTGTATGATGGAATGTATGCGTGTGTGTTTGTGTGTGCATGCGTGCGTGCGTGCGTGCGTGCGTGCGTGCGTGCGTGCGTGCGTTTGTGCCTGAGTGCAAACGTTTTTTGACAGCATCTTTTGTTGTATTCTGAAAAGCATACTTATTGTACGGCTAAGCATGGACATTGTATACACACACACACACACACACACACACACACATACACAGACAATGCATCGTGAGCTGTGATCACCTGCAATGGGTTGCCATGGTTTGGTTTAATTAGTATTCTCCCACAGCGAGTGAATAGTTGTAATCAGCCAGCCAGACGCGCTGGGTAGCCGGCCTGCTCTGTGTGAAGTGCAGTCTGAATCACTGAAGAGTTCTTTAACGTCAGCCCTGGGTAAAAAGCCTGCCACGTACCCGCTCTTTAGATAGCGCCGTCTGAATCGCCCTGGGGTCCTTGAACCGCAGGACACACAGTACAGGACCTTCATACCGTGTCAGAGGACTCAAAACAAAAGCTCCAGGTGGAACTTAACTCTCGTAAGAGTGAGAGCGGTGGCCTAGCTTCTCACTTTAGAAAGCTTCAGGCCTGTCTGGCCTTTTCTGAATCCACCACGTGTCCCGTTTGCTCTTTTGTATTTCGGTAGGTGGGCACCTGATGATGTAGCTCCAACAGTTCATGACTTGGAGATGTGTCGGCGCTGTCTTTTCGATCCAAAATGGAGAACCCCCCCCCCCCCGTGTCCTTCGGTGTCCGTCTGAGTTTCCCCGGGCCACTTTTTGATGTGGCTTTGCCTCAGCGTGAGAAGATAAACACGCCTCACTCTGGGCGTGAATGTTTCCCGGCCCAGGCTGGCCCTCTACCAGACCGTGAGCGCGGGGCGAGCCGTCAGCGAGGCGTTCCACCGGGCAGACGCGCCTGCCGCTGTCAGACTGTCACCCGCTGTGTCCCTGGGGCTGGCGGCAGGGCTATTTCTCCTCCCGAAGCTTAAGGTGTCAAAGCAGGTATTTTACGGCTGGGCGCCCCTTTTAATCTGTCTCTCTCTCTCTCTCTCTCTCTCTCTCTCTCTCTCTCTCTCTCTCTCTCTCTCTCTCTCTCTCTCTCTCTCTCTCTCTCTCTCTCTCTCCCCGTTGGGGCCCCAGGGGCCCGTCCCGACCAGCCAGACAGCCGCACGCACACACCCACACACACACACACACACACAGTGGAATCCTTGGCCAGCCAGCCAGCTGCCCTTAGCCTTCCCTCTGGCACGTGGAGCAGGTGGAGGAGGAGGAGGAGTGAGGAGCTTGTCCCTGCTATTGCTTCCACAATGCCTTATATACAGCCAGTCTCTGTGACTGATGGGCTGCTATTCTGTCAATCAGGGGCAGTGTGGGGATGTGTGTATTTGCTTGTATTATCTGTATTACGTGTATCGTATGCGTGCGATTGTATTTTTTATAGCTTTTTATGTGTGTGTCTGGATCTGTGTGTGTTCTTGTGTGTGTGTGAGAGGCCTTGCACACGTGTGTATCTAACATGTAAATGTGCATATTCTTGCATGGGAGCGTAGCCCACTAGGCCCTGTCCCTACGTGTGATGTATGACAGGTAGCACCAAACCCCCTCCAGGAAAATAGCCGTGCAGAAGCAGAGCGAGGCAGGGGCACCTCGGCTTGATGTTGTCATTTTCTGCTTGTTGACCACTGTGTGCCGGGCAGGGGGTTTGTTTGTGTGCCCTGTGTGTGTGTGTGTGTGTGTGTGTGTGTGTGTGTGTGTGTGTGACAAGACCAAATATCTTGTATGCCAATATATCTCATAATTCTTAATAAATTAATATATGATCTTCCGACAAATTGTGGATGTTGGATTATTTGACTTATTTCAAGACATACTTATCAAGATTCTTCATTCTCTTGAAGTTTCTTGTTCTATTGGCAAATATTCTTGCTTGTTTGTTTGCATTTATCTCTTCAATTCCATACGTTATTTCTCATTTCTTGGGAGGCCTTTTTCGCAGGGCTCTCTAAGATATCTGTGGCCCCGTTCATCTTCGAATTGGCTCTGTCACCCCCCAGCGATCAGAGCCAATGGTCCCCGCCTGCTGATTGGCGTGTTAACATGCGTGTGCCTTTGAGTGCGTGTGCGATAGCGTGTGTGTGTGTGTGTGTGTGTGCGCTCTGTCTGCGCGGGCCTGGTATCTGTGAAGCTCAAACGTGCGGGAGCTGAACCGTGTCCGGCCGGGCTGTGTCCCCGTGTTTCCACGGTGATGCTGTCACACAGACACAGCCTATAGGAGGTGTCGTCACCGTTATCACCGGGTAAAAAAAAAAAAGAAAAAAGAAACGACTCTCTTTCTAAAAGCGGAAAGGCTTCGCGGTGAAGAGTGTAGCACGCCGCCGCTCTGACCCGTTCTCCCTCTCTCTCCCCCCTCCGCAGAGGCGTCCATCTTGTCGTACGACGGCAGCATGTACATGAAGGTGGTGATGCCCGGCGTGGTGCACACGGAGGCGGAGGACGTGTCGCTGCGCTTCATGTCCCAGCGCGCCTTCGGCCTCCTCATGGCCGCCACGTCCCGCGACTCGGCCGACACGCTGAGGCTGGAGCTGGACAGCGGGCGGGTCAAGCTGACCGTCAACCTAGGTATCGTAACGGAGCCAGCCGCCAGCCGCCATCACTCCATGTCTCTCTCTCTCTCTCTCTCTCTCTCTCTCTCTCTCTCTCTGTGTGTCTCTGTGTGTCTCTCTTTCTCTGTGTCTCTCTTTCTCTGTGTGTGTGTGTCTCTCTGTGTCTCTCTTTCTCTGTGTGTGTGTCTCTCTCTCTGCATATATCTCTCTCTATCTCTCTCTCTCTCTCTCTCTCTCTCTCTCTCTCTGTCTCTCTCTTTGTCTCATTCCCCCTCTGTGTCTCTTTCTCTCTTTCTTTCTCTGTCTCTCTATGCTTCTCTCTCTCTCTCTCTCTCTCTCTCTCTCTCTCTCTCTCTCTCTCTCTCTCTCTCTCTCTCTCTCTCTCTCTTTCTGTCTTTCTATCTGTGTCTCTCTGTCTCTCTCTCTCTCTCTGTGTGTCTCTCCACTGCCAAGGGGAGGCTCGGCTTGTGTTTTATTTTTCTCCTGTTGTTTGTATATTGAGCTATGACTGAATATTTGTCTTTTGGTAACCTAACACAAACTAAAACTTTTTTTGTTTTTGTTTTATGTTTGTGGTACCTGCATGGATTGTTTCTATTAGTTGCCTGGAGTATTGTTTGGCTTTGTGGCTCAGATGTCTTGTGTGGACTCGCTCTACATTAACACTTTAACAGCGATTCTCCAGGCTCTGCCTCAGCACATCTTTTGAACTGATCAAAATCATATCATAGTTCACATCATGTTCATAATTCACTACAGTAGCTCCACACACCAGTAAATACATTCTTAAGCATGCATGTATTAACCTATATATGTATTTTTTAGTGCAGTCCATAGTCCCGATATCAACATTTTAAACATATACTTCTCCAATCCATACAATAACAGAAACACACACATAGTCAGCTTCCAGGTCCTTCCTGTCCTTCACAGGGCAGCATCGGCACCCTTCATACTTTTTGGGTCGGGTTTGTCACTGGAGTATCCTGTGGTTGTGGGGTTGATTTCTTCTTGTCTTCTCATTCTTGGTTTATTTATTCTGTTTGGTTTCTGTCCATGTTAGCAGGTCCATGCTCCTGTATGACCCATTAGCCCCCCCCCCCCCCCCCCCCGGTCTAGCTGGCATCTCCCATGCCCCGTTCAAAGATGGCACTCACCCCTTCAAAGGCCAAGAGCCTGCGGCCCGCCTGGCAAACAGCCCGAGGCCACAGCACCCAGCACCTGCAGATGGTGGCATTTAGGATGGCAGGGCCCACGGTCTCTAGCAGCAGGATAGAGTTCAGCAGGATAGATCACAACACATAGACTCTAAAGCATCAGGATGGATCACAACATAGATTCTAAAGCATCAGGATGGATCACAACACATAGACTGTAAAGCATGAGCATAGATCACAACACATAGACTGTAAAGCATCAGGATGGATCACAACACATAGACTCTAAAGCATCAGGATGGATCACAACACATAGACTCTAAAGCATCAGGATGGATCACAACACATAGACTGTAAAGCATGAGCATAGATCATAACACATAGACTGTAAAGCATCAGGATGGATCACAACACATAGACTGTAAAACATCAGGATAGATCACAACACATAGACTGTAAAGCATGAGCATAGATCACAACACATAGACTGTAAAGCATCAGGATGGATCACAACACATAGACTGTAAAGCATGAGCATAGATCACAACACATAGACTGTGTGCCGCCTGGATCACAACACATAGACTGTGTGCCGCCTAAATCACAACACATAGACTGTAAAACATCAGAATGGATCACAACACATAGACTGTAAAGCATGAGCATAGATCACAACACATAGACTGTAAAACATCGGATAGATCACAACACATAGACTGTAAAGCATGAGCATAGATCACAATACATAGACTGTAAAACATCAGAATGGATCACAACATAGATTCTAAAGCATCAGGATGGATCACAACACATAGACTGTAAAGCATGAGCATAGATCACAACACACAGACTGTAAAGCATCAGGATGGATCACAACACATAGACTCTAAAGCATCAGGATGGATCACAACACATAGACTCTAAAGCATCAGGATGGATCACAACACATAGACTGTAAAGCATGAGCATAGATCATAACACATAGACTGTAAAGCATCAGGATGGATCACAACACATAGACTGTAAAACATCAGGATAGATCACAACACATAGACTGTAAAGCATGAGCATAGATCACAACACATAGACTGTAAAGCATCAGGATGGATCACAACACATAGACTGTAAAGCATGAGCATAGATCACAACACATAGACTGTGTGCCGCCTGGATCACAACACATAGACTGTGTGCCGCCTAAATCACAACACATAGACTGTAAAACATCAGAATGGATCACAACACATAGACTGTAAAGCATGAGCATAGATCACAACACATAGACTGTAAAACATCGGATAGATCACAACACATAGACTGTAAAGCATGAGCATAGATTACAATACATAGACTGTAAAACATCAGAATGGATCACAACACATAGACTGTAGAGCATGAGCATAGATCACAACACATAGACTATAAAGCATGAGCATAAATCACAACACGTAGACTCACTCTTTGTTAACATACACATAGACACTAGGTAACATGCACGTACACTATACTTTAGCAGGAAGGCACCAAAATAAAAATTGTAGCTCAAAAGCATGGCAAAGTAAAACGGCCCTTGAAAAGGAAGCGATCCCAATGCACATTGCAATCAGTGTCGTCCCATCTGGATTGCTCTCCATCGATCCATCCAGCCATGTTCTCGCCTTAGAGACACTCTTCACAGTGCATTGCCCGCACCACTCTCATGTCAGACTTCATATCCACACATCTGGCCGTGGTCGGGTGGACGTCCCACGTTAGGGGCACTGTAGCGGGCCACTGCACGGCGCTGGGGCTGACTGGGTCGAGGCTGTTTGCTTCCCACTTCTCTGTCGCGGTTGACGGACCATGAACACGCGTGGTCACGCGGACTCCCAACCCAGACCAACTCCTTATACCTGTCAGTCACAGGTCAACACCTCTTCAGCTAGTGAGAGACTTCATACATGTGCAGCTGGCAGGAACATGTATGCCATGATAGGAGAAAAAAAAGTTTTAAAACAGGAAAAAACCTGGCTCCAAATTCTGGGTTGGCAAATCCGTGTGGCCATTGAACTGCAAGCGACCATTTGGAAACTGAAATAAATATATTTATACATTGATATAGATATTTTGTTTAAACATACATTGTTGTATCTATATTGTACAGAGTTGTAGAAAGTAATTCAGTATTTACGATTTGAGAGAAACAATTGATCAAAACGTTAAAAAAAGGTTTTGACCTCTATAAAAAAAGTCCTAAAATGGCCGCCAGCAGTCTCATGTGTCTGTCCCCAGAAGGTGGCATTTGTTGTTCTTGGATGTCTGCAGCTGTAACCTTGAAGGATGCGAATTCATCTTGTCACTTGTTCTCCCCCCCAACATCTAGACTGTGTCAGGATTAACTGTAACACCAGTAAGTCAACACTCTATTTCTGGAGCTATTCTCCCTTTTAGAACCAACCGTCAATGTTTGACAATAGGCTTCAGTGCTAGACATGGCAGGGACTGTGTGCTAGATGTAAAACTAGAGGTTACATAAGCACTGGGCTGATAAGAGGATTGCATGTATGAGAGATGGGACAGGAAAATGTTAAGATCAAAGTTATGAGGCAAGTTTGATTTGATAACTTTTTATGCATTTTAATGAGGATTTAGGGAGTTATTCAATAAATTATCATTCTGCTTTCATTTGACTCATAGATCAGTGTTGGATCCTTTTGGAAATGTTGAATGATATTTTCTCTTTACTTACCAGTCTCTTTATATTGTGATAAGTGTCAAATGATACTGTGGCAGAGAGAATAGGATAACTGCTCTTACTCATACAAAAGTCTTTTGGCCTGGTCAGGGACCAGGGCATATTTTCGTCATGACAGCAAAGACTTAAAAATGTGTGTGTGTGTGTGTGTGTGTGTGTGTGTGTGTGTGTGTGTGTGTGTGTGTGTGTGTGTGTGTGTGTGTGTGTTCTTTTCACGGTCGATCACAGTGGTCCTTTCAGTAACGGTTAGGGCCCATTCATTCGTTCACTCTGATTACCCTGATCAATGTCACTGATTACACATGAGCTGGAACAAGCAGACACCTGATGGGTGTAATGATCCATGCAGTCAAACACACACACACACTGAAATGTATAAAACAGGTGCAGCATTTTAGTCAAATTGTTCCTGTATATGGTAATACTATTTAAATTCCCTGTTTATAATTGATTCATTAATAAATTATCTTTTCAATGTGATACTCCATGGCTGCTGTATGTGGCACTGCAAATCAGTCTAAGCCCTAAGCAGTGACGTGAATAAGGGTGACAGCATGTCATTATGTATAATATTAGTCAATGACAAGATCAATTAAAGCCAGCAGAGAAAGCAGTATCCACAGCATCTCGTTAGGATAACTGTCAATACCTTCTCTCTCTCCAATAATGTTGTAAAATTATCTTCATAACTTCAAAACATAATAGCTGCTCTTCCTGACCCAACACACACAGACACATATACTATGGAATATTGTTATTGAATATGATTTTTAGTCTTAATAATGGTTACTGGGACAATTCTGTTTCTTTTACACCATCCAGTTTTAAGGTAATCTGCAGCAGGACTATAGACAAAGCCTGTTCTCTAGTGGTAGATAAAGGAACTGCCTCTCATTAGTTCTTTAAACAGCTTTATATTTTCACTTTCATATTTAGACTCCTGGCTGTCACAGAAATCTCAAGGCTGTGTATGAGTAATAGCAATTATTTCCTAACGTCAGTTACTGTAGCAATAAGAACTGCAATTTTTTTTTACTTTTTACCTCAACTGTCAACACCAAACCAAATCTTTGTTTCTCACTAAGTCAAAGATAGTCTTTGTCTAAATATTACGTGTCAGGTATACTCTTAATTGCTTCCAAACTGTCACATTGTATCGTCAACAATTTTTTGAATGCTCTATTTTAGACTTGCATCAGACTACGAGAACACATAGAAAACGTTTGTATTCTTAATTTTCATGCTGAACTTCATATACGGTTATGCTGCGTGCGGTTAGACGATTTTTCCTACCACATCACTTGTGTGTCCCCTAGAGAAACAGAGAGTTGGTTTGTGTAGCCCTCCTCCCCCTGCCCCCCTGGATTAACTAACCCTCCTCTTCAGGCAAAGGGCCCGAGGTCCTCTACGCCGGCCAAAAGCTCAATGACAACGACTGGCACTCTGTGCGCGTGGTGCGCCGCGGTAAAAACTTCAAACTCACCGTGGACGAAGACATGGCTGAAGGTACTTCCTCTGGCTTCCGGTTTTTGGGATGATAGTAGTCATAATAATAATCATAAAATTGATGATAGTGAGTATAATCAGGCGAAGCATGCCCAGCAAACTGAGTGGAACAACAAAGGTAAAAGAGGAAATAGTCTAACTTAGTTTAAGATGGGTGGATGAGGTCTGTGTTGCTTATTTCAGTTGTTCTTACAAGCGCAATCCTATGATGACCAAAATCTCCTCCCTACAAATCTCTATCCTTATTCATACCACTCTTCCTTTCTTTCTCTCTCTCTCTCTCTCTCTCTCTCTCTCTCTCTCTCTCTCTCTCTCTCTCTCTCTCTCTCTCTCTCTCTCTCTCTCTCTCTCTCTCTCTCTCTCTCTCTCTCTCTCTCTCTCTCTCTCTCTCCGTCTCTCCCCCTCTCTAGGTCAGATGGCGGGAGACCACACCCGCCTGGAGTTCCACAACGTGGAGACGGGCATCCTAACGGAACGTCGCTTTGTGTCCTCCGCCCCCTCCTCCTTTATCGGACACCTACAGGTAAGACAGTACTGGTAACACAAAGCACAGGTAATACAGTACTGGTAACACAAAGCACAGGTAAGACAGTACTGGTAACACAAAGCACAGGTAATACAGTACTGGTAACACAAAGCACAGGTAATACAGTACTGGTAACACAAAGCACAGGTAAGACAGTACTGGTAACACAAAGCACAGGTAATACAGTACTGGTAACACAAAGCACAGGTAAGACAGTACTGGTAACACAAAGCACAGGTAAGACAGTACTGGCAACACAAAGCACAGGTAAGACAGTACTGGCAACACAAAGCACAGGTAAGACAGTACTGGTAACACAAAGCACAGGTAATACAGTACTGGTAACACAAAGCACAGGTAAGACAGTACTAGTAACACAAAGCACAGGTAATACAGTACTGGTAACACAGTACTTGTGCCATTCTCTGCTAAATCGCACATTCCAACAACAACACTGTCGCCCTCCCCCGACCTCGCAGGGCCTCAAGTTCAACGGCATGTTCTACATCGACATGTGCAAGAACGGCGACATCGACTTCTGCGAGCTCAACGCCCGCTTCGGCATGCGCTCCATCATCGCCGACCCGGTGACCTTTAAGACCAAGGGCAGCTACCTGGGCCTGGCCACGCTGCAGGCCTACAGCACAATGCACCTGTTCTTCCAGTTCAAGACCACCTCCCCCGACGGCTTCGTGATCTTCAACAGCGGCGACGGCAACGACTTCATCGCCGTGGAGCTGGTCAAAGGGTGAGTGGTCGTTAGTGTCCCAGCTAGTGTACGAAGCGTTAATAAGTTGATTCATGACATGTGTTCCGATGTTTAATACTGTGGATTTATCTTATAGAATTATGATCAGCTGTTACAGGAAATGCTGTATGATAGATCTATGGGTTGTTATGATAAACTTTTGGGCGGAAAACGCTCACTAGAAAAAACGTGGTTATTCTTTGGATTTCCGACGATAATTCCAAGCTACTTGGAAGTCAGTTTTGAGCAGACAGAGCAAAGAAGAGCAAAAATGCAAATTAGTCTGTTTGCAAGCACGTATGCTGGCACAAACTAACACACACACACACACATACACGGCAGAGTGGGCTCTACAGCTCATTAACATCCCGACCACTCCAGCTGAGCTCTGTGCTCATCTCGAGTGGTTCCACTGAGCAGACCTAAGTGCCCTCTCCAAGGGTGGGGTCGAGGAGAGGGATCTGGGGGATGTTGGAAAGGTTCCCTTTGGACTACTGCCCTACCTCCCAGAACACACAGAGGGAGAAGGAAACACGTTGCCATACCAGAGCCAACACATGCGGATTCAAAAGCTATAGATTAGATTCCACCTAAGTTTACAATAAAAGTTTCAAAGTGCCCATTGGTACATCAGCTTTGTGTTTGAAATACTGCTAAGTATACCTGTGTCTGTGTGCGTGTGTGTATGTGTGTGTGTGTGTGTGTGTGGTTGCCTATGTGTGCGTGTGGCATGTGTGTGTGTGTGTGTGTGTGTGTGTGTGTGTGTGTGTGTGTGTGTGAATGTGGTGTGTGTGTGTGCTATGTGTGTTTGTGTGTGTGTGTGTGTGTGTGTGTGTGTGTGTGTGTGTGTGTGTGTGAATGTGGTGTGTGTGTGCTATGTGTGTTTGTGTGTGCTATGTGTGTGTGTGTGTGTGTGTGTGTGTGTGTGTGTGTGTGTGTGTGTGTGTGTGCTATGTGTGTGTGTATGTGGTGTGTATGTGGTGTGTGTGTGTGTGTGTGTGTGTGTGCTATGTGTGTGTGTATGTGGTGTGTGTGTGCTATGTATGTGTGTATGTGTGTGTGTGTGTGTGTGTGTGTGTGTGTGCTCTCCTCAGGTTCATCCACTATGTGTTTGACCTGGGGAACGGGCCCAGTCTGTTGAAGGGGAACAGCGAGAACCCCCTGAACGACAACCAGTGGCACAACGTGGTCATCACGAGGGACGCCGCCAACACACACACCCTCAAGGTGGACGCCAAGTCCGTCACGCAGAACGTCAATGGCGCCAAAAACCTGGACCTCAAAGGTACCAGGGCCTCCGTACTCCAGAAGAAAGGCCTTTTTGAACGTTGCATGCTGGGTTCTTTGTAAATAAACAGAAAAGCGTGAACTCAGGGGATTTTGAAGCAGTCGTTAGTCTCACATCATATTCTGAAAAAGCCCCATTCATGTTCCACTGTTCATGTTTGTCGAACACACACTAATGACACATTAGCTGTGCGACATAGCTGTGCTCGTCTCACTGAGCATATTTTAAGGTTCCATCTCTGCCTCCCAGCCACGTAGAAATATCTTTCCGTCAATCCCCCCCCCTCCTTTCTTCGCACCTTCTCCCTAGGCGATCTGTTCATCGGGGGCCTAGGGCCCAACATGTACCAGAGCCTCCCCAAGCTGGTGGTGTCCAGGGAGGGCTTCCAGGGCTGCCTGGCCTCCGTGGACCTCAACGGACGCCTGCCCGACCTCATCAACGACGCCCTGTTCCGCAGCGGGCAGATCGAACGCGGCTGTGAAGGTACGCGGGCGGGGGGAGGGGCGCCCTGGGGGGCACTGGTGACCTCTGACATTGATTTAGGGTCAACTTTAAATGAAAAGCTATCAAGTGTGATGGATTGTTTGGATGGATGTGAACGCGAATTCATCAGATCGGGCAAAGCGTAACGCTAAAACTCTGATAGCGTTGTACCATTAAGGTGAACAGATTTCCTGGTTTGGGACTTCTCACAGTCTTGTCCCCATGACAACCAATTTTACAGTCAGCCCATAATCCAATTATAATACAGACAAGCGGGGTCTCACCTTTTAGGAAAACGTCCCCGCTACGAGTGTCTGTGTGGCAGAGTTACGGGATCAAACTCGACCCTCACACTCCACTGTCGATACGGCAGATAGCCCACGCAGGATGACCTACAGCGGCACACCCATTAGAAAAGCATGACGTGATCCTCCAGAGCCTTGTGACACCACCGGGGGGCAGTAGAGGATCAGACTGGGTTGGAACTGTGCCACGCTCTGCCGAAACGGGTTCCTCTCAGTTTGTTTCCTCCAAGTTTAAACAAGATAGGCTTATCTTAAGAATGACAAATATGAACGTTATGTTACAGGAAATGTATGAGCGTTTGGAAGAAAGTAAAACAGTGTTGTTTTCCCCTGGTCAACCTTTAAGAAATGAACAGACCTGCTAATCCAATGAATGCACCACTTTTTAAAAATTATTTTAAGGGTTGTGTTGATAGAGTGATGTCAGTAGCAAAGATCCTTTTCAAATCAAGATTTCCAACTCTCTTACTGTTGCTGTGTGCATTTGCTGAAGGCCATTCAAACGATCTTTTAAGCCTTCAGAAAAGTAACAAGCATCGTTTGTGAAATTATCTTGGTTTGACATCCCTGTACCAACTCTATCTCAAAGACTCTAGACTAATACCAGTGATCCCTAACTAACGTTGACTCTCTTGTTTTCTCCCGCTTTGTTCTGTTTGGTTTTTGAATTTGATTTTGGATTTGGTTTTTAATTATGAATTACTTTTTTTTTTCTTTTCTCTCTGCGCTATCAAAGTTGGTTTCACCAAAGCCGACCTGCAAGGTAGAGGGTTGCTCACCACCTCCCAGAGGCCTGACTGAAAGACTGCTGTGTGCAATGCAACGCGGCTGTCACCATGACGACAGCAGGATTCCCAGACTCTGAACCCCAAAAAAACGTTGCCGTTGAGAATTGAGAGAGACTTGGAGAGAGAGAGGCAGACAGGATGATAGGCAGGCAGGCAGGCAGGCAGGCAGGCAGGCAGGCAGGCAGGCAGGCAGGCAGGCAGGCAGGCAGGCAGGCAGGCAGGCAGGCAGGCAGGCAGGCAGGCAGACAGACAGACAGACAGACAGACAGACAGACAGACAGACAGACACGGAAGGAGGGGGTCTGAGACAATAATGGAGTGAAGCTCACAGCGCCTTGAAAAACAACTCTCATGGCGATCCAGGTGATGGAGGGATCAATCCGTAATACTGTAGAGCCAAGTCCTCCAGGCTCTGCACAAGGAGGCTGTCAACGTGTTGTGGCTGCCTGGCGTGTGGTGGATCCCCTGAACCTACACCCACTCTTTATGCGACCGGCGCCACTCTGCTCGGGCCCGCTCCGCACATCCGGGTTGTTACAGCCGCCCGCCCGCCCCGCGCTTATCTGGGCCCTCGAAAGAGAGGGGGGACGGGAGGGAGGGAGGGAGGGAGGGTGGGAGGGGAGGTCAAGGAGACGGTTAGAGACGGCAGGGTAGGGAGGCCGGCTGGAGGTGGGGGGAGAAAATGGGATTGAAAATGTTCCCTCAGACGAAATAGAAACCAGAAGCCCCGCGTTGGAGCTGGTATAGACCATGTCAGCTGCATCGAGGCTTTTGTTCACCTATGGAAAGACAGTGAAGAAAAGGAGAGGGATTACGTCAATGTAATTCCATCTGTGTAGGCGAGGGTCTCTGTGGCAGGCGAGGAAAACAGAACCAATAATTCTGAACAGCATGCACAGGTATTGCTGTCTCTGTCTCTCTCTCTCTTAAATTCCCTCACTGCTTTTAGAGAGATTCGTTTTTATTTGCATACTTTTTTCGAAGAGGGCAATTGCTCTGATGGAAAATACTTCCAAAAAATTCTAAACCAAGCAAGCCTGTGCGCTCACACACACGCATGCACGCACACACACACACACACACACGCACACACACACACACACACACACACACACACACTCAGGGTCAAGGTCTGAGTCGAATGGTTGGCTCCCATCGCCATGCATTGCACAGTAAACGCAGCTTCAGCCAGCAAACTTGGTTTGTCCCACTTCGAATGTCTTCTCGTTGTCTTGCACGAGACAACTGCACTTAAACGCTCGTTTAGCCGCAGTTGTCTTCTGTCTCTTGGGACTGTTTTTTTTTTTCTTTTTTTTTTTCACTGCCCGGAGATGTCGATTTCAAGTTTTTGTGTTGCCACGGAGACCGTTGTTTATGTCTCTGTCTGTGTGATACACTCGCACCTTTTGTCCTCTCTGGGAAAAGTGAAGTATTCACA
>CM030179.1:8210147-8215147 GCA_017639675.1 Aplochiton taeniatus | reverse complement strand
ACAGCGGTGACTTGGCTAGTTACCTTGTACGCCATCCAACGTGGGTAATGTACGGAGAGGGAGAAAGACCGCGTAGGAAGGGAGGGTGAAAGGAGTAAAACAGATGGACTTTTGAGAAATAAGAGCTCCGTCTTTCGGCACCTTAACCGTTCCTCTGGGTTAGTCTGTCAGTCCACAGCTACCCGTCTGTCACACGTTGCCTTCAGGTACAGACTCCTCTACAAGGCTCTGGGTATATTATTCTTGGGGTACAGACTCCTCTACAAGGCTCTGGGTATATTATTCTGGGGGTACAGACTCCTCTACAAGGCTGTGGGTACGTTATTCTGGGGTACAGACTCCTCTACAAGGCTCTGGGTATATAATTCTGGGGGTACAGACTCCTCCATAAGGCTCTGGGCATATTATTCTGGGAGTACAGACTCCTCTACAAGGCTCTGGGTATATTATTCTGGGGGTACAGACTCCTCCATAAGGCTCTGGATACATCATTCTGGGGGTAAAGACTCCTCTACAAGGCTCTGGGCATATTATTCTGGGGGTACAGACTCCTCTACACGGCTCTGGGTTAGTGTTCAGTTCACTGGCGTTGTTTGTGGAATGGGATTCGACCGGCCCGCTTTCCAGAGCTTTCTCCGTCCTGCTTGGTTCTCTGCGGTATCTGCTCCCCTCTCTTCTCTTTCTCCGACTCCTCCCTACCTCACCAGACTGCAATTTTTCTCTCTATTTTATTCCTCCCTATTTTTCCCTGCTCTTTCAACTCCTCTCTCTTCTCCTTCTTTTCTGCTCTCCTCCTTTTCACTGTCCCCGCCTTTCTTGGTCGGCGTCGATTATTATCGGGGGCTTCATTTCGATTCAAGGACGTGGGCTCTCGGGGGGGGGGGGGGGGGGGGGGGGAATGGCACGCGCACCTCCACATCCCGGCAATTACTCAATCTGCACATAATGGCATTATCCCCCGCCTGCTCCAGATTGGTCTATATCGTCTCTCAAAGGTCATCCTTTTATTGTGGGAGCGCTCACAAATAAACAAACACACACACACACAGACGGACAACAAAGCCTGTGGGAGTGGGGATGAAAAAGAGAGAGGGGAGGGGGGGGGGGCGAGAGAAAGAAAGAGAGAGAGGGGGGAAGGGGGTTGGGAAGAGCACCCACTCGATCAGTTTGCGGTGACATCTCTAATTGTCTAGATGGCCGCGTAATGAATCGTTCTGTCGGGGCACGGCCTTCCTGCCAAAACCGCTGCCCTTCCTTTACGGGCCAAGATGGAGACCGCGTTGGGTCTGACCGCAGCAGCCGGTGAGCTGCCTGCCGCCTACGCACTCCCCCACCATTGTAACAACATGATCCTTGTTTAAGGCTGTCCTTCCTGCCAGCTCCTGCTTACACGCTTTGATGGAGGGTCGGGATGAGGCTCTTGGACAGCGTCCTTCGGCCCGGATAGGGAAAGTAGACGCTGCACAGGCGTGACACACACACACACACACACACACACACACACACAGATATACACATCCACACGCACAGGCGCCAGCCCCCCGTACCATAGATGGGGGGCCAGCTCTGGTACAGTGGATATGTGACTGAGCATGGTTATTCATAGCTCCTGCGTGCACACCTGAGGAGTTTTCATTGGGACTCTGAATAATTCAGCCGGCTGACAGTAAATGTGATTAAGTAGCGTCGGCTGTGGCAGGCTAACAGGTGCGGAGGGAGAGCGAGGGAGGGAGATTGGGGGGGGGGGGCGTAGGAGCCTAGGGGCACGGTGGCAGAGCTGGGCTGGGACCCAGGTGTCAGGTGGAGGGGGGGACGTCCTAACTAATGGGGGGGACGCGTGTCTCTGTGTGTGTCTCTGTGTGTGTCTCTGTGTGTGTCTCTGTGTGTCTCTCTGTGTGTGTCTGCGTGTGTGTCTGTCTGTGTGTCTGCGTGTGTCTCTGTGTCTCTGTGTGTCTCGGTGTGTCTGCGTGTATGTCTGTGTGTCTCTGTGTATGTGTCTCTGTGTGTATGTCTGTGTGTGTCTCTGTGTGTCTGTGTGTGTCTGTGTGTCTCTGTGTGTGTCTCTGTGTGTGTCTCTGTGTGTATGTCTGTGTGTGTCTGTGTGTGTCTGTGTATGTCTGTGTGTCTCTGTGTGTGTGTGTGTGTCTCTATGTGTATGTCTGTGTGTCTCTTCCTGTGTGTGTGTGTCACCGTGTGTCTGTGATGCGCTGCATACCTCCACTGTCTGACCAAGAAGCTTTGGGGATTTTCTGCTGTGGCAGCACTGTGTAATGGTGTGCTGCTAATTACATGACAATACTGAGCTAAAGCGCCTTTCAAGATGCCTGTAAGGCTTTGATTGATTTGTAATGTGATACGTCTTACTAGTATTAAGACGTCTTCTGACAGATGTCTGTTGCGAGCGAACAGCTGTCAACAAAAGCTGATAAAACTGGCATTAGCATTCGAATAAATCTTGGTCCCTTCAATGCTGTAGAAGAGTATAGAAAACAAGACCAGATGTTCAGGATTGCGGTCTTTGATTAACTTCCTGTCAGTTAACTTCCTGTTCCGAGACAGCAACTTTTTTGGCTGCCATTCCTCACCAGGACTGAGCGTGCTCTCTGAACCCTTGCCCATAGAGCACGGTGCAGTGCGTGATGGGAATCGTAGTCTAAAAAATATCACTGGAGGAGGGAGCTCTGGAGTGGGCTGGCACCGCTGCCCTCTCCTCGTCCAAAAGCCCCACACAGGACATGCTTTGCCACATATCATCGGGTGCTCAGAGAAATACAGTGAGTTTGCTGAGCTGGTAATATACATAAACATTTATGTATAGGTTTGTCGGCTGCCCGTGTCAGGGAGTTTCATCCCATGCAGCGAAGAGAGCTTTAGAGGGCTGGGGGTGGGGGGGGGGGGGTCTACGGAGGGGCCGAGCAGAGTTGGAATGCAGGCCGTCTCGAGGTGTGGGACCGGGGATGAAAAGAGATGTAATGGACAGTGAGGGTGGAGGAGCTGCCTCCAGCGCCGGTGGGGGTGGGGGGGGTGGGGGGGGTACGGGGGTGGGGGGGTTGAATTGCTGTTTAGCCAGGGGCCCGTGAGACTGCAGCAGGGGCCAGATCAAACAGACTTAATCTCGCCAACACACACACACACACACACACACACACTTACTAAGACATCTGCATGCACCTCACACACACACACACTGAAAGCCTCGTGGAGGTATCTTCATGAGGACGGGCTGAGTCAGGAAACTCTCGCCTGCTGGACTGTAACGAGGATCAGGCTAACGATGGCCGCCCAGCGTCGTGTCGCACAGATCAAACTGGATGTCGCCGTATCACCACGGAAACGCTGTGACATTATATAATTGGGTACATATAGAGGACTGTGGCACCCAAGCGCCTCAGGGCCACATAATGGAGAACGTGGAGCATGGGACAAATCTAAAGCACAGCGCTGTGTGAGGGTGCGTGCGCATGCGTGTAAAGTGTGTGAGTTTGTGTGTGTGTGGGCTTGTGCCATGGCTCATCCCCAAGCTATTCATATATATATAGATAGATAGATAGATAGATAGATAGATAGATAGATAGATAGATAGATAGATAGATAGATAGATAGATAGATAGATAGATAGATAGATAGATAGATAGATAGATAGCAAGATAGATAGATAGATAGATAGATAGATAGATAGATAGATAGATAGATAGATAGATAGATAGATAGATAGATAGATAGATAGATAGATAGATAGATAGATAGATAGATAGATAGATAGATAGATAAATAGATAGATAGAACGGCTGTCGATTATTTTAATAATTAAAAAATGTAATCATGATTAATCGCATTAGTGTACTTAGTTAATCGTAGATCCAGCGGAGACAGGTACCGGCTCTGGAGGCAGTGCAGGGCCAGGGAGATCAAAACCCTGCCAGCAGCGCCATGAAGAAGACATCCATTAGGTTAACGCCCGGGAGATAGATAGCCCCAAACGACTCTCCTAAGACTTTCTTCCAAACTTTCTTAGGTGTTCCTCGAATGCAAGGAGGGAAGGAGGGAGGGAGCGGGGGAAGGAGGGAGAGAAATAGGGGCTGGGAAATGAATGAGCAGAAGGAGGGGGGATAGAGAGAGAGAGAGAGAGAGAGAGAGAGAGAGAGAGAGAGAGAGAGAGAGAGAGAGAGAGAGAGAGAGAGGGAGGGAGAGAGAACGAGAGGGAGAGGGAGAGAGAGAGAGAGAGAGAGAGAGAGAGAGAGAGAGAGAGAGAAGGAAGGAAGGAGAAGAGACAGAGAGAGAGAGAGTGAGAGAGAATGATGGAGTTGAACACATTACAGACAGTTAGGACGGGGGGCATCCATCTGTTTTAGAGTTGGGAGCGGGTGACCTTGAGGCAGGTGGAGCGTGTTTCTCTGCCTGGCTCCTCCAGGCCTGGCTCCCAGACTGAAACCCCCCAACCCCTAACTCCACCCACCATCAGCACCCCCCCCCCCAAACACAAGACGCATCCATCACCACATGTTGCCAGACACATTCAGAGCCAGCGGGCAACACATACAAATCACCCAATCAATACCTACCCTAAAACGCAAGCGCACCTGCACTCGTGCGCTCTCTCTCTCTCTCTCTCTCACACACGCACACCAGCACACACACACACACACACACACACACAGACGCACGCACACGCACACTAGCCAGGAGTTGTTGGTACGTTTCTGTTGGTGTATGCACTCCACGTGCAGATCCCTGAGCACAGATGTCTGTCTATGGCTCTCGGGGTGAGGCCTGCTGTAACGGCCTGCATAGGGGTCTGCTACGGGAGCCCAATAAAAGACTTACTGATGGTTGGTTAGCTTTTGGTCTGACATCGCTGACTATGGCCCTAGGAACTCCAGAACAGGTCTTAATGTGCCTTTAATGGCTTTGCAACGACCGGTTTCAAGCAGCTTTCCCATAGTAATGAATGGTTGGATTCTATCGATCGCCTGATGAATGAATCGTTTGTCCTCAAACCA
>CM030179.1:8200147-8205147 GCA_017639675.1 Aplochiton taeniatus | reverse complement strand
CCCAAGGTCTTTGCCAGCCCATTACTTCCATGCTGGGATTTCTCCTCAGGGTGTATGTGTGCCTATCTGTGTGTCTGTCTGTGAATGTGTGTGTGTGTGTGTGTGTGTGTGTGTGTGTGTGTGTGTGTGTGTGTGTGTGTGTGTGATATCTGGGCTTGCCATTGTCTCTCCATAGTAGGGACTCTCATTACTGCCTCCACACTTTCCCTAGCATCTGCTCTCGTCAACCCCCCCCCCCCCCTCTCTCTCTCTTCCCTCTCTCCCTCCCCTCTCTCTCTTCCCTCTCTCCCTCACTGCAGAAAGAAGCAACAGACAAACAGTCAGAGGGAGAGCGAGAGGGCGGATTATGTTTTTCCAACTCTCCTAAAAACATGCCAGCTTGGCAGCGTACCATCTGCCTGTCTCTGCAGGGCCCCTGGCTGCCCGGGGCACAGCTCCCCGTTGCCTCGATGCTGCCCCCCCCCCCCCGATACTCCACTGTCCCCCATCGCCCAGCCAGCACTCGCCCCCTCAGCCCCGGCCTGCTGAGAGGGCAGCCATCACGGGGATTTACAGCAGGCATCCTCCCCCGCCATTTAATGGCTGAACGCTCCGAAGGAAAGCAAGCAGAATGTAGAAGAGAGAGAGAGAGAGAGAGAGAGAGATGGCTAATGAGTGAGTTAGCTCACCCAGGGAAAAGCAGCAGTTTGTGCGTCTTAATTATGCGCCGTGGTCAAATCTGAAGAGGAGATGAGAGAGGGAGGGAAGAGAAACGGGTGGTGGGGGGAACAGAGTCAACACACACAGCAAAGACAGGGGGGGGGGGGGACGACGACACACACACGTTACCTCCAGAACCTTCTACACGTTAACAGGTCAGCTATCTGGGAGCACTAAACACTCAAATAGAACACGGTCACAAGTTACGGCAAAGAGGGCGAGCTGGCTTTCCAGGTGAAAACACAGTGCACCTCGTCTGGCTGTTTCTTGGTCAATGGTGGGAACCGGAGCACAATGGGACAGGCTTTGGATTATGAGGAAGGGAAGTGAAAAGAACAAGGACACACTGTGCTTTAGCAACGCATAAATCAATAATAGGAATATTCTATCAATCCTTTAATACACCTGTGTGACAGTGGAATCATTTGTATGGCATATTTTCTTTTTACCCAAGCCCGATCATTACGTTTTCGTTTTTTTTTTTGGGTCATATATATAGACGAGGAAAAATAGGAATGATCCAATCCCCCTAATTATAAGTTATGGTATGCGGCGTCGGCAACACGGGAGTGTGTGATTCACTGAAGGGTGTTTTCCCTGTGAGGCTCTTCAGCGCCCGCGGTGTTAGTCTCCCGTTAATCACGGCAGTCACAGGTTTGACTTGCAACACGCGAGGTGGAATTCCCGCCGAGTCTGTAAATATCTAGCTTACTATCCCCAGATGGAGGGGGGAAATGAAAAGAGACTCTGGTCTACACCCCACACTTGCTGCCCTGACTCACTATCTATTTGTAAATATCTAGCTCACTATCCCCAGATGGAGCAGGGAAATGAAAAGAGACTCTGGTCTATACCCCACACTTGCTGCCCAGACTCACTATCTAGTTGGACGTCTCTGTGAAAAAAAAAAGCCAGACTCCAATGAACATCTGCGTTTGGATGATAGACTGCCCCATTTAAAGCATAACTCCTTAAACACACGACGGATGGTTATTTAATGACCCAGAGGTTCGGCCCATTATCATATCTTTAGAGGGAGCGCTCAGCCGGCTCCACGGCTATGTTTAGCTTTAGCTTGATCTAATTCTGCAGGGATGTAAAGCCAAAATGATTATGCTTCCCCTGCGGGCGGGAGACAACTTCATTCCTTTTTTTTTTTCCTGCTGGTTAATTTCCTCCTCTTTTACGAAACCATCAGAACCCCACAGCTCTTTTTTTTCCTCGACGTTCGCTGCATGCCACGCACTCTGGCTCACATTTACAGAGCGGGTGTCTTTTTTCCACCGCGGTAGGTGCACGGTGTACCTCGCTAGTTTTCCTGAGCTATTTATGGAGGTGGATACAGTAAGAGTCTAGCCCTGCTCTCTCATTGTGTGGCTCTCTCTGAAAGGAACAGCTCAGGCCCAGACGTTTGGTTTCTGTTTGCAATGCAAAGAGAGGCAGTGTATACCTTTGATCCCGTGCTCTGGTGAAAAAGTGGAGCTGTCCGTCTGATGAGAAAGTGTGTAGGCCAACTGTGTGTGTGCGCTGTATATACTGTATACTATATGTCTTAGTGTAATTCAATATAAATATTTTTCTATTTATATACATTTCTATTCAATATTCTCTATATATTTCTATATATATTTCTATTCTATAGTCTCTATATATTTCTATATATATTTCTATTCTATATTCTATATATATTTCTATTCTATATTCTATATATATTTCTATTCTATATTCTCTATATATTTCTATTCTATATTCTCTATATATTGATATATATATATTTCTATTCTATATTGTCTATATATTTCTATTCTATATTCTCTATATATTTCTCTATATATTTCTATTCTATATTCTCTATATATTTCTATTCTATATTCTCTATATTATTCTCTGTATTTCTATATATATTTCTATATATATATTTCTATATATATTTGGTGTGTTTGGGGGAAAGAGAGAGAGACTGAAAGAAGACACCCACGTGCGCATGTTCTGTTTGTATGAAGGGTTAACAGTATGCTGGTGGTCACTTTTCAGGCAGACAGTGTCCGTGTGTGTGTGTGTTTGTGTCTGTGTGTCTGCAGAGTGTAGTAGAGCAGGCCAGAAGCCCTTTGGCCACTGTAACCCTAGAGACGTGATCATTTATCTCTATGACTGTAACTCTGAACTCCAGCTCTGGATGGACGAGCAGGCTGATGACATCACCCCTGGCCGATGGCCTCACTGATCGACGGTGGCCCAGAGGGTCCACCTGTCCCTGTCAAAACACAACTGGTTATATGTGATGGGTGAATCTGAAAGAAAACAAAAATCGATATCTAAGAGGATTTTTTTATGAGCTCCCTCTTTTAAATTGCTGGTATAAACCAAAGGAACATTCAGTCCTATCTGGGAAAAGGGTCTCATTTTCTCTCATGTGTACCACCCAAAATACCTTGTCTTTAACTGAAAGGCACTTCCTTTCTTACTATACTTGAACAGCTGTGTCTTTGTTGAGAAAAGGAGATTTTTTCCTGTTCTTCAAGGAAGAAGAGAGGTCTGCGAGAGGTCTTTCTCTCTCTCTCTCTCTCTCTCTCTCTCTCTCTCTCTCTCTCTCTCTATATATATATATATATATATATATATATACAGTATTTATATATAGAGAGAGAGCGAGAAGTCTCTCTCTCCCTCTCTCTCTCTCTCTCTCTCTCTCTCGCTCTCTTTCTCTCTCTCTCTCTCGCTCTCTTTCTCTCTCTCTCTCTCTCTCTCTCTCTCTATATATATATATATATATATATACAGTATTTATATAGAGAGAGATCCGTCTGTATTTCTCTCTCTCTCTGTACCTACCTCAGCAGTCACCTGATTCCTCTAAGCCTCCAGCCCTGCTGCCAGCGTGTGGAGGAGCCCTGCTTCTGGCAAGGCAACAACAACAGAAAGAGGCAATTCAGCGTTCAGCTCTGCAAGCTGCGGCATCCTCTAGTCTTCCCCCTCTCTCACCAGCTCTCTCCCTCCTTCACCGCCCACCACCCCCTCTCTCTCTCGCCTTCACACAGTTTTTTGTTCTGCCTTCTGTTAGTTTTCTCTGTCTTACTCGCCGCCTGTTCTACTCGCCGTGCGCGCTGCCGCTGGGTTCTTGGTTCCCGCCACGGTGGACTTGCGCTGTCCCGGGCCCTCTCTTGTTGCCGTTTTCTTGGCCGATTACAACCGGGGCACTATGCTCTTTTTTCCGCTCCATTTCTGCCACCCTCTGGAGTGAGTCATCGGCGTTACGTAAAGGACTTGAGCGCGCGTTGAGACGCCGTCGGCCCGATGACACCACCACTCGTTTGTGGATCCTGAGTCACGCCTCGTTTGAAGGGCCGCTAACTTTATTGGGGGGGGGGGGGGGGGAGGGGGGCAGGGGGGGATCAGCGCGCCGGCATCTTCCACAGTCCCCAGAAACCTTTGGTCAGCGCGTGACGTGTGTGTGTGTTTGTGTGTGTGTGTGTGTGTGTGTGTGTGTGTGTTTGTGAGAGAGCGAAGGATAAAGATACCAAGAAGGTACCGTTAAGACGCTCATGAAGCCGTGAGCCATCTTGATTGTTGCCCTGTCCACTGGCTCTCTGGCTCTCCCTAATGCAAGCTCCTGTCTCCTCGCCTCCTCTCCTTCATCCTTTACCAGTCCTACCTCCTCGCCTCCTCTCCTTCAACCTTTACCAGCTCCTGTCTCCTCGCCTCCTCTCCTTCATCCTTTACCAGTCCTACCTCCTCGCCTCCTCTCTTTCAACCTTTACCAGCTTCTGTCTCCTCGCCTCCTCTCCTTCAACCTTTACCAGCCCATACCTCCTCGCCACCTCTCCTATCTCCTTAAGAGCCATGGCCAGATTATCAGGCCTCGGTCTTTTTATGTCAGTGTAGAGGGGGAGATGAAAGGGAGGAAGTCGTGGAGGAGGCCCGAGACTCAACCTTCTGGACAAGAAAGAGAGTGAAAGAGAGGATGGCGGCGGATGAAGGCAGCGAGAGTGGGCTCCGTGGGGGGGTGGGGGGGGGGGCTCCGGGGGGGCGGGGGGGGGGCTCCGGGGGGGCGGAAAGCATTGGAAAGACCACTGATACAATCAGGGCAATGAAGAGACGTGTGATTCCTGGTTAGCCCATTTAAACGTCCCCATCACTAGATATAAATATACTATAAATATAATTCCCCCAGAAGCTGACACACTGTTTATAAGATTGTCGGCGGTGCAGGAGGGTGGTGTTGGTGCTTTGCAGTTGAAATAGCTGTCTGCCTTTGCTGCGCTGGTTTTGTGAGATATAGACCCATTTCACTGCAGCGTACC
>CM030179.1:8192647-8197647 GCA_017639675.1 Aplochiton taeniatus | reverse complement strand
GAAAGCAGAAAGAGGTGCCAGAGAAGGAGAGCGAGAGAGAGAGAAGGGGGTAAAATAGAGACACACACACACACACACTTACACGCACACACACACACACACAGCCGGAAACAACGAATGAAAGTGACAAAGCCAGGCAGACTTAGCTAGATGCCTGCCTGTGATGTCCTAACAAAGGGAGCCTCTTGCTAAAGCCTTTTCATTAGCGGCACTGGGATCAGCAGAAGTAGCGGGTTTGTCGAGTGGCGCCAGCAGGGCAGGGGGGGTCGGAGGTCGGAGGGGCGCTGGGGATGGGAACGACTAAGTGAGGGAGCACCCAGATGGAGACCGAGTCGGATGCTAAAAATACTCAACTAGGACAGCCTCGGTCCGTGTGCGTGTGTGTGTTTTTTCAATGGTGGATTAGACCTTCCTTGCTGGATTAGACTTTGCGTGCGTGTGTGTTTGTGGTTTTGTTTGTGCGTACGGCATGGTTGCGTGAGGCAGCGAGCGAGTTGAGTCCAAGAGTAAGTGTGGCCGTGTCTGCCCCGGGGCCATGGACGGGCCCACTCCCTGAAGAGAGGCCACGGAACATGGCAGCAGCTGGAGGTGCCCCCCCCCCCCCCTCACCCTAACCATTCGGGCCACCATCAGCCCACAGCGTTCAGCCACACAGGCACACGCCACCCCCTTCCACCTTTCTCCCCCTTCCACCTTTAATGCAGGTCAGTTAAAGGGGCTGTTCCTCTCTCTGTCTTTCTCCATTTTTTGCTCGTTGTCTCTTCCTCTGTTTACTCTCTCTCTCTCTCTCTCTCTCTCTCTCTCTCTCGCGCTCTCTTATTCTCTCCCCCCCCCCCTCCCCCAAAATTCTCTCTTTCTCTTTGCTACCTATTTTTTTCCTTTTTCTCCCTCTCCAGCTACCTCCTCTCTCTATCTCTATCTTTTTCTCTCTCTATCTCCCTGCCTCTCTCCCTCTATCCGCCTCCTTTCTCTCTCCCTCTCTCTCGCAGCCTGGCAAGGTGTCAGGCTTATCACGCCAAGGGAGCTCAGGGACACGTGGTGGGCGAGGTTGTCCTGACATTGACAGCGCTCCGCGCCACAGAGAAAGAGGCACGGCCGGGGTGGGCCAGGGCGATGCCAGGCGGCCGTGACCAGTGCTGGCACGGCCGGGCCACTGCACGGGGCGGCGGGGTCGGCCTCCTCTCCGGACAGCCGCTGACGGATGGAGTCCAGGTGCGATCAGGCAGACAAACGATGCCTTCATCGGGAGGGTCCAGCTCGTGCCACTGGCAAATGATAAATGCGGCCTCTCATTTTTTTTTGTTTTTTTTTGTTTTGCTTGTGAGCAGTGCAGAAAAAAAAAGAAAGAGCTTGAGTAAGCTCCGGAGTGCTTTTATGCTCCTGAATGGAGTGTGGTGTGCGGCGTGTGCGTGTGCAGCGAGTGTGTGTGCGCGCGGCGTGTGTGTGCGTGCGTGCGTGCGTGTGTGTTTGTTCTCCTCTCGCTTGTGAGTCAACCTATTGTTCCCGTGCCTTTGACCTCCGGGTGCTTCTCATTGCCACAGCCGGGAGCGGTGGGCAGTCTCCCAGTCGCTAACCAGGGCTGCTGTCCCGCTAACAGGAATTGTCCTCAGCCCCTTATCTGCTTGCCTTCCTACAGGCCGGCTGTTGCCAAGAGCTGGTCAGTCCGCATTGGAACTCAATCAGCTCTCAGAGGCTGTGTTACTCCTACACCAGCCAGGGGATTAACCATGAACTGAAGGCTAAGTTCAACCGGCCAGCCCTGTGCAACCTAACACAGACATACATGTGTGCGCGCCCACAGGCACACTTTGTGCCAAGCGTTTTTCTTGAAGCGTCATTTCTTTTTCGTCATTTTTAATAGTATCGTTTTGTAGGACCGGGGTATCAGGTTGGCCCGGGTTCCGTGGTCTTTCACTCTGCAGGTTCTCTGTATGGAAAGGACAGTGTTTCCACCGGTCCAGATCGTTCAGTGTCACCCTGACAGCACTACTGACCCCCCCCTCACACACACACACACACACCGAAAGCACAGGGAGCATCCCTCTTCACATTAGTGTCAAAAGCGTGAACTCCTACAGAGAGAGAGAGAGAGAGAGAGAGAGAGAGAGAGAGAGAGAGAGAGAGAGAGAGAGAGAGAGAGACTTCTGTCGACTTCCTTGTTGCGTAACAATGGGGGCATGTAGGCCTGTGAGCTTCCCCTGCTGCACAGAGACAGAAGGTGGGCCCTGCGACAGGTCGGCGGGGAGACAAGTGGGGAGGCTGGCAGTGAGCTGAGGCTCGGAGGTGTAGTGGCTGCTGGGAGTTGGAGGCCGTGAGAGTGACAGGTGTGGCACTCTGCCGGGAGTCGTCAGCATCCGGACTACCCGGTTCAAACAACTGATCCAGCCGCTCCTGTCACAACCCTAGAGGTGGGGGAGAAAGAAGGTAGGTAAGGAAAGGACGGCAGAGAGAGAGAGAAAGAGAGAGAGGGAGAAAGAGAGAGAGAGAGAGAGAGAGAGAGAGAGAGAGAGTATGAGAGTAAGGGGGAGAGAAAGAGAAACACTAAGACAGAGAACGCAGGAAAGGATAGAGAGAGAGAGAGAGAGAGAGAGAGAGAGAGGTTTATGGAAGGGGAAAATAATCCGTGGGAGAAGACTAACGAGCGACAAAGGCAAACAGGAAAAGTGCACAAGACACCAAGTATGAACATGAAACGTTTAGTCTGCCGCCATTCAAATAATGTCACAAGCACCATCAACATGTTTCCCAACCCTAAAGTCCTTTCCATAACGATTTGTCTCGACATTCCCACAGGAACTCCGGGATGATTTTCCCAACATGGAAACGCCTCCGTACGTTTTGGAGGAGTCCTCGTGCGAGGCAGGCACTAATACGTTTGCCTTTTGATTTCCCCCCCTCCCCTCCCCCCCTTCCCCCCCCGACGTCGACGATAGAGGGGCTCTTTGATCTGCGCGAAAAGAGTCAGAGTCCCAAGGCTCTGTTTAATTCTTCCACTCCTTATCTCTGGTGCTTTAGCAGATTGTGCCTCTTGCCTCCAGCGTGTGCCCTGGCACCACGTTCCTGGGATTCAGCTGTTTGTTCGGTTTATTATTTCATAACCTCTGTCTGATTTCTCGGCTCGTGCACCCTCTTTTTGTGACTCCTTCTGCTTCCTTCTCTCTCTCTCTCTCTCTCTCTCTCTCTCTCTCTCTCTCTCTCTCTCTCTCTCTCTCTCTCTCTCTCTCTCTCTCTCTCTCCCTCCCTCTCTCTCCGCGTCGCTCACCGTCTCTTTTTCCGTCTTCCTCCCCCTCTTTTTTGCCCTCGTCTCCGCGCCCCTCTCTCCGTCCACAGAGGCAGCTGTGCCGGTGGCTGGGGTTAGCGTTCTGCGCGGTGGCCACTGATGGGATTGGCCATGCATGATATTGTGAGCCTGACAGTGAGGTGCCCGGGCGCCGGTCAGACAAGCTATTTGCCGCTGCCTACCCCGTGTTACCAGGCCAAGCTGTCACAATCCCATTGGCCCGATATGGAACCATAGCTGACCTCTGACCCCACCCCCACCATCCCCTGACTACACCCCGCCACCCCCTCCTTTCCCACTCCAACCCGTCTGAGCACAGAATAAAAGTCTTGACGGGAAACTATTCAAAGTGAAGGACTTTTTCAAGTTCGATTTTGATAATGCTGCTAAGTCATTTAAAGTATGACAACAAGCAAACCCCCCTCCAATAGTTCCTTTCAACCCACACAAACAGCCCCCCGGTTCCCTTGTTAAGACTACACGCGAAACCGTACCAGCCGTGTGATATGCTGAGCACCTGGCCTGGCAGGCCGGTAAAGTGCCTGGTTGTTCGGAGGATTCATGGGGATTGAATATTCAAAGGGAGGCTGTGTGTTTGGGACTTTTGGTTGGAAGGCGTATGGTGGAGCTGATGAATGGCATTTGTTTCCATTACAAAGAGCCATTACGTGGTTCTCACATGCTGTTTGGACCGCAGGTCTACACCGCGCTGATTACATGGCCCAGGGCCAGGCAACGTGGCGGGACACTGGGATCTGCATTCGTCTGCCAGTACTACACGCATGCACACACATACTCATACACACACAGCTCACATTAGCCATTACGATTTCACACTAACGTGGCCAGGGTAATACGACAAGACAACTTTTTAAAGTGATAGGCTGCTGTTTTATGTTGCTGGTCATTAATGTGTTTCTTTGCACTGTAGTCGCTCTACAATTCTGCGGCCACTAATCGCTCGCACCTGCCTCTCGTCCACCCCCCCCCTCTCTCTCTCTCTCCCACCCCCCCTCCACACCCCTGGCGCCCACGGCGACAGGGCCCAAGTGACACCTCCTCGGTTAGAGAACAATGGCCGATTACCTCGCCGACTCCGAAGGCGCTAGCGCTTGTCTCACGCGTCGGGAAAGAGGCAATGCTTCCAAAGTCTGCCTGTCTGTGTCTGTGTCTCTCTCTCTCTCTCTCTCTCTCTCTCTCTCTCTCTCTCTCTCTCTCTCTCTCTCTCTCTCTCTCTCTCTTTTTCTCTCTCTCTCTCTCTTTTTCTCTCTCTCTCTCTCTCTCTCTCTCGCTCTCTCTCTCTCTCTCTCTTTCTCTCTGTCTCCCTATCTCTCTCTCTCTCATATTATCTCTCTCTCTCATACTATCTCTCTCTCTCTTTCATACTCTCTCTCTCATACTATCTCATACTTTCTCTCCCTCTCATACTATCTCTCTCTCTCTCTCTCATACTGTCTCATACTTTTTCTCTCTCTCTTTCATACTCTCTCTCATACTTTCTCTCTCTCTCTCTCTCTCTCTCTCTCTCTCTCTCTCTCTCTTTCTCAAACTGTCTCATACTTTTTCTCTCTCTCTGTTTCATACTTTCTCTCTCATACTGTCTCTCTCTCTCATACTATCTCATACTTTCTCTCTCTCTCTTTCATACTCTCTCTTTCATACTCTCTCTCATACTTTCCCTCTCTCTCTTTCATACTCTCTCTCATACTATCTCATACTT
>CM030179.1:8182647-8187647 GCA_017639675.1 Aplochiton taeniatus | reverse complement strand
CTCTCATAAGAGCGGCTCCTATATCTCAGCAGGAAGACCAGACCTGTCTCCCTAGAACACGTCTGTTAAGGGGGGGGGGGGCTCTTGCAATGACCTCATCAAGACGAGACGGCCTGTGTGTGAGACAGGCTCCACTCACAGCGCGGGCCAGAGAGACAATCAGGTTGATGGGCCCAGCGTGCGCCGTTGCTTGGGGGGCGGATTAAGGGGAGGGGGGGGGGTTGCAGATGGGCTTTAATGGAAGACCAGGGAGGATGGATACAGTCGTTGAGCTTAATGGCGTCCTGGTCTTTATTTACGAGACAAGCGCCGTGGTGTGATTCGCTAACCAAGCTAGCGGCGGGCATAATGACATCACTGTCAGCGTTATCTGCAAAATACGCTCGGCGGCATCACTTTCACTGCCACCGCACCAAGTCTATGCATAATGTGTGTGTGTGTGTGTGTGTTGGTACCGGCGGCCGCTCATCAGGAGCCCTGCTAGAGTTTTTTCATTTCACGGAAGGGGACTCCTTAATTTGAAGCGTGCGCTTGCTGTCAGTCTGACCTACCTCCCCCCCGTACCCCCAATTCCTCTCTCCAGAGTTCACATCCTGTGAACAGAAATCCATAGTCGATCAGCTGCCCCAAGATGGTCGCCCTGTGCTGGTCTACTTCAATAACAAAGCAAATGTACCCCTTATGGCACCAGCAGACACACATACCGTTGAAAAATATTGCATCTTAGTATAAAGTGAATATGTTTTTTTCCAATTCATTTATTGACACTTTTCTCACAGCCCTGCAGTTCATAGACGTATTATCATTTCTCCACTGCGCCTCCTCCAAGATGGAGAGTAGAATATCGACAGTAGAAACAAAAGAGTGAGATGGTGAGAGTGAGCGGAGAGACCGAGAGAAGAAGTAGAGTGTGTGTGTGTGGGAGTGTGTGTGTGTGTGTGCGGGAGGGAGGGGGTTAAGTTTGAGGCAGGCGGACCCCAGTCAATACTCCTATCGATTTGTGCGTTTAAGTTCATGGCTGGCGAATGACATTGGAACAGAGCGGCGGAAGCCTGCTGCCAGGAATAACGTTTAGACTACATTACCCATGAGTTACTGCGCACCGGCGGTTACGTAAAGGTGCCTGTTGACGGTGTAGCTGTACATTGTTTACACCAGCCATGTGATTATGTACATAATGCGCTTGTTTGTTGTCAGCGCGTTGGCTCTCAGGCGTCATGGAAACGTGTCGGTGTGGGTTATGGTTTCGCAAATGAGGTGCTCCTCTTGAACGGTGCTGTGGATGTTTGTTTTAAATTCCCTTCCTCGCAATAAAACACTTTCAGCCTGCGGACACCCATTTCGACAAGTCTCCTTTGCTCAGCTACTCCCCCCCCCCCGCCCCCTTCCTCCTCCCTCCTCCTCCTCCTCTCCCTTCAGTTCTGTGTGCATAGGTGATATTCAACATTTATGGTATACAGAGGCCGTCATGTATAATTCAACTGTGAGAATCTCTTGGAAGAAGAAGAGGAAGAAGAAGTGGAGGCAGTGAGCCCGCTCGCTACACCATCCGGGGCCGGCCTTGTGATTGCACTGGAACGGCCCGTCTTCTATAGGCACGTCAAGGTTAGCATGATTTATTTACTGTGCTGCTGCAGACCCTCTGTTTAGTGTCTCGTATTGGAGGGGCGGGCCGGCCTGGTGTACGGCCTGGCCCAGCTGCTTTTGTGTGTGGCCTGTGGGGTGGGCCTAATCGTATTTACCTCTGTGTCAGCGGTTTGAGTCCCCCGCTTCACCCCTCCAATTACCCTTATGCACCCCCGCGTTCCTTTCCTCAAAACACACACGCACTTCTTGTTGAGGAGAGGAGAGGAGAGGAGAGGAGAGGAGAGGAGAGGAGAGGAGAGGAGAGGAGAGGAGAGGAGAGGAGAGGAGAGGAGAGGAGAGGAGAGGAGAGGAGAGGAGAGGAGAGGTAAAAACACACGTTGTCAGGTCTTCCATACCTCCCAGCCATGTGACTCAGCTCTCTTTGAAGTCAGATTACCGTGTGGATCGATGCTGCTGGGCCGGGGTGTTTGGAATGTCCTGTAGGCAGCTGGCAAAGGGCAACTCAGGTGATGGCTTAGGGTTAGGGCTAGGGCTAACTCAGGGGATGTTCTGAGGTTAGAGTTAGGCGTAACTCAGGTGATGGCATGAGGTTAGAGTTAGGTCTAACTCAGTTGATGGCATGAGGTTAGAGTTAGGTCTAACTCAGTTGATGGCTTAGGGTTAGCACTAGGGCTAACTCATGTGATGTCCTGAGGTTAGAGTTAGGCGTAACTCAGGTGATGGCTTGAGGTTAGAGCTAGGGCTAGCTCAAGTGATGTCCTGAGGTTAGAGCTAGGGCTAACTCATGTGATGTCCTGAGGTTAGAGTTAGGCGTAACTCAGGTGATGGCTTGAGGTTAGAGCTAGGGCTAGCTCAAGTGATGTCCTGAGGTTAGAGTTAGGCGTAACTCAGGTGATGGCTTGAGGTTAGAGCTAGGGCTAGCTCAAGTGATGTCCTGAGGTTAGAGTTAGGCGTAACTCAGGTGATGGCTTGAGGTTAGAGCTAGGGCTAACTCAAGTGATGTCCTGAGGTTAGAGTTAGGCGTAACTCAGGTGATGGCTTGAGGTTAGAGTTAGGGCTAGCTCAAGTGATGTCCGGGGGTTAGAGTTAGGCGTAACTCAGGTGATGGCTTGAGGTTAGAGTTAGGGCTAGCTCAAGTGATGTCCGGGGGTTAGCGCTAGGCCTCACTCGGGTGAGAGAGCCAGGCCCGGGGTTTTCTCTCTCTCATCTCTTCCCCCATCGTTCATCCGGCACCAGCCATCTAGTTTAACCCGCGAGAAAGGCACTGTGTTCACGGTCAAAACCTGCGCTCCCCTGTGGCGCGGTTTTCATCGCATCGCTGTTCCAGTGACATAAGGACACAGCCATCACCCTTTACGGCCCGTGCTCCGGTTTACACACCCTGTGATTGCTCCTTTCAGCTCCGACGGCTGGCCCTCCTTCCACACCGTAGTGCAGGTTTACCAGGGGGAGCGGTAGGACTTTGATATCGGGCAACGCTTGTTCTGCCCGCCGCGCCCGTGCAAACATCTGCATATCAGCCCCCTGCTCCATTTATCCTCGCAACATTAAATCCATTTACCGCCAGTCTAAATCTGGGGCAATGTAATTAAATGCCATTCTCTCTCGCCATTAGGGAGATAATTAAGTAGGATGCCGCAGCTCGTCTCGTTATGCGTTCGAAGCGGGGAGGCACTGGCCGTGCCAAATAGATGTCTGTTCCTCGCACCGACCGACCTGGATATGGACGGCCATCTTTAATCCCATTGTTCCTTCTCTCGTCCTCCCTCTCTCTCTCTCTCTCTCTCTCTCCTTCTCTCTCTCTCTCTCTCTCTCTCTCTCTCTCTCTCTCTCTCTCTCTCTCTCTACCACTCTCTCTCTGTCTCACTCCCCCTCTCCCTTTCCTTCCTCTCTGGTTGTTATGCTACAGTTTTTTGGGGCTGAATAGTGGCATTATTAGCCAGCGCATTAAGGAGCCCATTAGGTTGGAATGATTTAAGCTGTGTTTTCGTTACAGTTCCCTGACCTCTCTCAACTCGGCCCGGTCAGTTGATTACAGTACCGTCCATTTGGAAAAACAGATACCTTTTTGTTGACTGCAGGTTATTTGATTACAGAATTGTACATTTGCATAAGCAGATACCTTTTTGTTGACTGCAGGTTATTTTATTACAGAATTGTATATTTGGATAAGCAGATACCTTCTGTTGACTGCAGGTTATTTTATTACAGAATTGTATATTTGGATAAGCAGATACCTTTTATTGACTGCAGGTTATTTGATTACAGTACCGTACATTTGGATAAACACATATGCTCCAGTGACGTAGACTGCAGGTTATTTGTTCTCTTAATAGATCTATCTATATCTATCTACTCTATATCTATATAGGTCACCGGTGTTGTATAGGCATATTTCCCCACATAATATTACCAACTCTCAGTCACTGTAATCTCGGAACGGGAGGTACAAGTGATGAGACATTGTAAAAGGAGGGTCTATCCAGGGAGATCTTAATTTATCCCCCTTTTGTTTGCATATTATGCCATTATCCCATCGGGAGCTTATTGGAGATTAGGAAGGGAGTGCGAAGCGGAGTTGAGAATGTTCCGGAATCCTGTTAGCGTTCCACAGAAGCACACGGCTTTCATGAGTTGCAGGGAGAGAGAGAAGGGAGCTTGAGAGATGTAAATCAGTGGATCAACATATAAGGTCGACGCCTGGAGAATTTACCGCATTAAGATGTTGCCACGAAATCTTACAAGGCAAGTCTCCTAGTCTCATCGGATTTCGCTCAAGAAAAGATAGGCGCAGTGTTAGCTACGTGCTCCCAGAAAGGCAGAGAGAGAGACGTTTTTTCGTGGTGTCAACTCAGGACAGGACTCTTCAGGTTTGAAGGAGCGGCCCTGTACTTAACTGAAAGCCCGGCCGCTGCTGTCGGCATGGTAAATGGAGACGGCCGTCTTCCGAGACGTGTTCCTGTTTCCCATCCCCGGTAAGGCCCTCCGCTTCCCCCTCGTCGGGAAGAGGGCACATCAGGGACTGCACTTAGCCCGGCCCGCCCAGAGAGGGACTTGGTCCCCGAAGGGCTGTGGGACGGGCCAGCCGAGTTCTCCTGCTCCTGCTCATCGGCTGAAATATTGACTCGAGTTTTCTTTTCGCCGCCGCCGCTCCCTGTGAACGCCCGGGGGTCAGGGCCGGTGAGGCGTTCGCCTGCGAAGATGGAGTCGTCTGCTTTGGGGGCTTGGGCTGACTTACCTTGGGTGCAGCAAGCTGGCCGATAAGTCTGCCATTTTATTTTTGAATCCAGGAGTCCGGGGGTTAACTGAAGGTCACGACACGATGCGCGTGGTGAGGCGTCAAACCGACCCGCTGGTTTTGAAGCCAAGTTTCGTCAGTGTCTGACTGTGGGTGCAGGTGATCTGGGAGAGAG
>CM030179.1:8170147-8177647 GCA_017639675.1 Aplochiton taeniatus | reverse complement strand
ACACGCCCCTCCGCCCCTGCTTATCATCTCAATGGCCCAGCCCATTGTGATCCACATCCCCCACCGTAGAGCCAGTGTGGGTGCTTATTGTACATCTTGTCGTTCATTCAAATGCTCCCTTTCCTCAGGTTTGTTTCATTCCCCATGCTTTTGACACTTTTGTGAGTAACCCAGACGGTATTTAATAGTGCATGCATGCTGTTAGCTAACACTCGCAGAGGAAAACAAACAAACACCTCATTTTTATTCGTCCCTTTAGCTCGTGATTTTTTTGGCCCACTTAAGTTCGACATCGGCTCAGGTTGGATGGGACTGCAGGGGGGTTAACGGGAGGTGAACTAGGCCCTGCTGGATTGGGTCTCTGGACGGCGGCGTTAAACGGAGGCTGTGCCCTCCCCCCCCTCCTCACTCTGCTCGCCATGCGTCTCCGTGAGAGCGCGGGCCGCGCCGTCTTGGCCCCCCTCGCCTGGGGGGCTATCGCTCTACGGTGCTGGGAGTGGGGGCCTCGCGCGCCAAGCCAGCGGAAGGCCACCGTTCAATTGCCGCCTGTCAGTTTTGATTTGATGATTCATCCATTATTAAGTTTGTTAGTCGGACTGAGCTGCCGAGTGGGTGGGTTGTGTTATGTATGGATGGCTTATGGTGGCGCCGTGTGTGCGTGTGTGTGTGCGTGCGTGCGTGTGTGTGTGTGTGTGTGTGTGTGTGTGTGTGTGTGTGTGTGTGTGCGTGAGTGTGCGTGTGTGTGTGCATGCATGTGCGTGTGTGTGTGTGGGGGGGGGTGCGTTTGCGTGGGAAGTGTTCTCCAAGCCTATATCGTTCCATCCCAATCATATGTTTTCTTTTTTGCGGTAGTATGGTCCACATTAAACTAACCTTTTCACCCGGGGCTCTGAAAACTGGGCAGGCTTTTAGAAATCCCTCCGACTTCTGAGGGGATCAGCAGGGAGCGAGACACCTAACGTTGCACCGCCGTGTGAGCGACTGATCCACCTATCGATGAGTCATACGGCGGTTTCATCACCGCTTCTCCATGGGGAGTTTAGTTTCGTGGACAGGGTGAGGTTGGTGGGGGGGGGGGGGGGGGGGGGGGGGCAGGGGGGTGGTGGGTGGTGGTGGTGGTGGGGGGGGGGGGTTGGTAGACAAGAGGAGAGCTGTTCCCAAGTTCGGCATTTCTCTTTTGGCTGCTGTCACATTTAACGGCCCGCTGCCTGTGTTAAAAATGAAAGGCTCCGTGCCTCCGAGACGGAGACGACGCAGAGGATTAGCGGTGCCGCGAGTGTGTGAAGTGTGGAGTGGCAGATAAAACAATAGCTCTGTGAGCGTGTGTTCTCTCTCTCTCTCTCTCTCTCTCTCTCTCTGTCACACACACACACACACACACACACACACACACACACACACACACATTGCACAAACGCAGAGGCCTTCAAATAAAATGCTTGCATGTATGCACGCAGTCACACAGTGTGAACACACACACACACACACACACATGCGTAAATACATGCTTTGGGCTCGGGGCCTTGAAGCTGACTTTAAAGAAGACTTCAAATGCTGTTTACTGTATTGACGTCAATAATGTTGTTATTGTCGTTTTACACTTGGGATGTGTGCGTCGCTCCTCTCCTCTGCCATCTTCTGGAGCTCCAAACACACGCAAATGTTTCCCCCTTCTTCCAATCGCACTTAAAAGGCATTCGCTTCACAACAATAAAATTTGAACCTGTGTCAGTGTGCGTGTGGGGGGGCATTGGTATTAAAATATAACACCCAAACGTTTCATATTTTTGCCTACTAATAGCGAAGGGTGCCGATTTATCTAAAAGAGTGAGCTGAACCTAAAGAGTGAGCGGAAGTCACTTTTCCGCCTTTTTTTGTTTCAAACAAACGGTAGAACAAACCCGCGTTCTTTTTGTAAATAAATGCTGGTGAAAGTTTTCTCGTCAACCTTTCGGTTCATCACCATCACGTGGGCGTCAAGCGTGCTCAAGCTCAATCCACCCAGCGATTCTCTCCAACCCCTCCCCCGGATTTCTGTGACATCAGGTGACCCAGCCCTGCTCTAATCACCTTGGAGGGTTGTCGCACAGCCTCCCTCAGTTGCTGACACGGAGGGAGACACCTCGGAGGAATCTCAATGGAGAACAACAATTAGTCCTGATCCTGACGAGTGTTAATTACCAGCGCAGCACGAGGCCCCCACTTTCAAAGATGCTCATTGGGTGAGACTGTCTCGCTAGTCACTCGTTTTAGGAGTGTGAGAGGCAGGCCCTCTCTCACATCCAGATTCTTTTTTAGCGTTTGGATAGGGTCCGCGCACGTGGGTGCACGCTCATGTGCGCGCTCGTGTGCATGCGTAAGTCTGTGTGTGTGTGTGTGTGTGTGTGTGTGTGTGTGTGTGTGTGTGTGTCTGTGTGTGTGTGTTAGCCAGTTGAAGTCCTAATCGGCAGGGTGCGGATGTCGGCAGTCCTTGACAGTCGGAGCACCTTTTCGGTCCCGCTGATTTGATTGGCGGTCAGCCCCTGACTCCTGCCTTCAGTCTGGGCTAAGGAGACCAGAACTATTCCTGGATACCTGACACTTTCGCTCGCTGTAATTCGCCCGCGGGAGGCCTGCTGCTTTTGTTCATGTGCGGTCAGTCAAGGATAAGTAAAAGAAAAGTTAGGACTTTACTTTTTTTTCCTTCTTCTGTATTGTACAGATTGATAAGTGTGTAGGTTTAATGAGGCAGGTCTTTGATTCAGGAAAAGTTCCGGACAAGAAACAGCTCTGCACTTTCTCATCTCATCATTTCCCATCTGTAAGCGTTGCGCTAGTTTGCTGCTGCTCCAAACTCCTCTACTTTGTCCATAAAACCCACAGTTTGCTTCTCTGCAACACACGGAGCAAAACATATTACATGCTGGACATAAGCAGCAGTGAAGCTCATTACAAATCACTGGGGCTGGAGGGCTTTCTGGCCCTAGATGAACGATAAGACAAATCTCTTTGCATAGCTGCTGGACTGGGGGTTAGATCGTTGGAACTGCTAGAGCAGCGATTAAAGCCTGGTTTACACACCCCAACCAAACGGACCACTCGTGAAGAAGCTCCCGAGGCGTTCGGATTGATCATTAAAGGGTGGGTTCACGCAGAACAAACGACGTTGGAAATCCAAAGCTTTATGTACACGTGTTGCAGACGTGTGTAGGAATTATGAATTGAAGTATTTCTAGGCCCTTATTTAAAGGTTGTTGACGTATTACAGATGAATGAATTACATTCATATATACTTTAGAGGTGATGCAAACGTGTTTGTTGTACATATATACAGTACATATATATATATATGTGCAGGCTCAGGTGGCTCATTACAATTCACTGTAAATTGGCACCAACTATTTCCGAGAAGCTGTACTCACATCTCTTGAGGAGTGCTGAGGTGGTGAGGGAGATGTGTGAAAACAGGTGACTATACTGTACCTCTCTGCCCTGTTGGGTAACGGGTACAAAAGTCATTCTGTGGGCACAGTGGGTACAAAAGTCATTCTGTGGGCACAGTGGGTACAAAAGTCCCACAGCCGTTTTGTAACATCCTTTAAGTGGATCCCATTCTCATAGCGGCCCCACGTTAAATTTAATGGCAAACCAAAAGTCCAATGGCAATTTCTTTCGTTTGTTTGTCGATGGCTCCAAGCCGTTTTGGGAGGAAATGGAAAATATTCCAAGCAAGCGAGAGTCGTGTTGTGGAGCTCGGTCGGAGAGACACGGGGGGTCAGGCACAGCGGTCAGGCTTGGTTCACTTACACGGAGACGTGCTCGTTTTAATGGAACACCTTCTCCCATGGAGGAAAACTAGCGCTCTCATTAGGAGACACTTGGGGGTCAGGCAAGCTGTCGTTCAGGTCCAATGTGGGAAAGGAATATGATCCTCTGCTTGAAGGTGCGTGAGAGGAAGTGAACAAAAAAAAAAAGTAAATAGGGGGAAAAACAAGGCAGGGTCTTAAGGGAATGAAGCGTCACGTATTGTTTGTGCTGCTGGAATCCATGAGTAAGTTCACTAGTGTAACCACTGGACCAGTTTGTTGTGTTCTACGCCCGTGGAGAATAAAAATAGTACACCAAACGTTTTTTCTTCATTTATCTAGAGTTGGCAGTTCCATTGTTCTTGCGCTCACTCTCTGTATGTATAAGTCCCGCTGTTTTGCCAGCAAAGGGCTTTAGTGCTGGTGCGCGTAGACAGGGAAAAGTCGTGCTTTTTTAAGTGTCGGTGGCTGCACCTTCAACAAAGTCATTTCCTTTCCGTCACCGTTGGGAGCTCACCTCTGAATTGCTCGTCGTATAAATCGCTTTCAACCGTGATGACCTTTCCCCAATCGATTCTGTACAGTATAAATAACAATTGTTTATGTAAATCTGGGTTTTGCTTTGTTCTTATGGCGTTTTATTGAGTTGTATTTTTCTTTGTTGCAGATTAAGCGCGGTGCTAGTAAAGGTTGCTGTCTTTTTTCACGGTGCTTACTATATAAGGGCGATGCAATAATTGCCCGCTCCGGGCTTTGTAGATAAGGGCTCTTTGAAAACGTCAAACAAGAGAGCATGGCAAATAATGGTGTGCAGTGATACTGGGTGGCACACTGCCTCTTCAAATACAAACCGTGACTCACACAGAAAGTTACTTAACAGGCGCTAATCTGTCTAAACAAATGAAAGGCGCAATATGGGGAGCAATATGTTCACGTGGAGCCATACTTTTTCAACGACTCTTAGAAATGCGAAGTAGCTAAGCATCACATTTATTTATATATCGGAAGTTGCTTCATTGCTTGGCAATTTGACCTGAAATGACACCTTGCTTCCAATTGTGTTTTGAAAGAGAATTTGAAATGTGTGTCTGCGCGTGTGTGCGTGCGTGTGTGCGTGCGTGCGTGCGTGCGTGCGTGCGTAGTGCCTATCTTTATTCCGACCCAGCGAGCGTTCCCCCCAGTAAACCCTGAGATTGACAGAACAGGGACTGCAGCCTTTTGTTCTCTGTCAGTTCGATTCGAGTCGCAGAGATTTCTCCTCCCGTCGTTTTGAGAGATTCACCCAAACCCCTGCACTGTGCATAATGCATGGCCTGTTTAGCCCCGCTCCAATAGGCTTGGGGAGATATTCCCACTGTGCGGAGGGGAGGTCACACGCCGTTAATGAGGAAAGTCACACCACTGCTCCATGACCCCGGCCATAACTGGACGACAGTCAACGCCAGTTCAAGTCTCTCTTTCTTGCTCTCTCTCTCTCTCTCTCTCTCTCTCTCTCTCTCTCTCTCTCTCTCTCTCTCTCTCTCTCTCTCTCTCTCTCTCTCTCTCTTTCTCCCTTTTTTTCCAAGTCTTTCCCTCCTCAGTCTTCCCCATCCTGCCTTTCTCTCCCTGCCCTGCCTCTCATTCTCCTCCTCCATCCTGTCCTGCCCCTCTGGCCTGCTATCCCTCCCTCCCTCCTTCCATCCCTCTCTTCCCTCCCTCCCTCCCTCCTTCCGTCCCTCCCTCCCCCCCTCCTTCCTTCCATCCCTCCCTTCCTTCCCTCCTTCTGTCCCTCCCTTCCTCCCTCCTTCATTCCATATCTCCCTCCCTCCCTCCTTCCATCCCTCCCTTCCCTCCCTCCCTCTTTCCTGCTGTCCCTCCCTTCCTCCCTCCTTCATTCTATATCTCCCTCCCTCCTTCCATCCCTCCCTTCCTTCCCTCCCTCCTTCCTTCCATCCATATCTCCCTTCCCTCCCTCTCTCCTTCCATCCCTCCCTCCCTCCTTCCATCTTTCCCATCCATGACTAAAGGCTGCTCACTCCTCTGCAGTGGCTGCCAGCCTCCCTGATTTGCTCGCTGCTCAGGGAAGATTTGCATAGGCTGGCCCACTTGTGTGCTCCCCTCTCCCCTCCTCCCCCTCCTTCTCTTCTTCCTCCTCCTCCTCCTCCTCCTCTCCCCTGCTCCCCTACTTCGTCCCATCATCTTCGCTTAGTTTCACCTGGGTCTGCTCTCATTCCCCTTTTCTCTCTACAGCTCTCTCTCTCCCCGGCTCTCTTTCGGTCTCCCTCTCTCTGTCCAGTACTCACTCCTGCTCCCTCCCTTCCCTTCTCTCTCTCTCTCTCTCTCTCTCTCTCACTCTCTCTCTCTCTCTCTCTCTCTCTCTCTCTCTCTCTCTCTCTCTCTTTCTCTCTTTCTCTCTCTCTCTCTCTTTCTGTCTGTGAATCTGCGCCTCATCTGGGTCTCTCCGCCGTGGACTAAGACAAAGAGCCATCAGTCCGGGTGTCCCTGTCTTAACCAGCCAGCGGCTCTGCTTCACCACTCCACTCCGGGAACGAAATAGAAAACTAGGAGAAGAGCCCAGGCGGAAAAGAAAGAAGAATCAAATAAAAGACGGGGGAGGGGGAGGGGGAGGGGGGGGGGGGGGGGGGATAAAAAGAAAAGAAAAGTGGTCTCCTTTTATCTGGATGAGGAGCGAAGCGTCACTGGACTGAGGAAGAGGAAAGGGGGAGAGGAAAAAGGCAGACCGTCAGAGTGCGAGCGAGAAGGTGGAGCGGGGTAGAGTCCCACAGCGCTGTGTGTCGGTGAGAGAGAGCGCGCACGCGTGTGTGGGTCCTGCGTGAAGCGCGGTCTCTCCCTCTCTCTGTCCCTCTCTCTCTCTCTCTCTCTCTCTCTGTCTGTCTCTCTCTCTCTGTCCCTCTCTCTCTCTCTCTCTCTCTCTGTCTCTCTCTCTCTCTCTCTCTCTCTCTCTCTCTCTCTCTCTCTCTCTCTCTCTCTCTCTCTCTCTCTCTCTCTCTCTGTCTGGCTGTGTATCCGTGGCGGGCTGAGGCAGCAGCGGAGGAGGAGGAGGGAGCGCAGAGTGGAGCCGAGCTCAGCACAGCGGCAGGGAGCAGCAGCAGTGAAGGTCGTTCCCCTTCCCTCACTCACACGACGCCCGCAGGTGTGCGGGGGGCACGTTGGGAAACTCACTCCGGTGCCGACGCGTTGACAAAGAGAGAGAGATAATAAAAAGAAATACGACACTTGCGCGCAGTTCTTTTTTTTTTTTTTTTTCTTCTGCCGCCGGCACAAACACACGCTCGCACACACACTGCGTGGTCCGTGGCAGGAGAAGCCAGCGGGCGTCTGTCTGCAGGGGGAAATACGAAGTAAAGAAACAGAGGATTGAGATTTCAGACAGCGTGCAGGCTCGTGACTGGAGCACCTTGCAGGAAGAGTGGACAACACTTGGCTGACCAGGAGCTCAGGAGGAGGAGGAGGAGGAGGAGGGGGGGTGGTGGTCGCTGGATATTACACTCCAACAAAAGAGGAGCTTCGCTTTGGTTGAATCATTTAGACATCAATATTTCCTTTCTCTGCAACATGGAGTTGGCCGTCGTGGCTTTGCTACCGGGTGGCCGCTGGCTCTGAGCTCTCTCGCCTGCCCTCGTTACCCCGCGCCACTCTCCACGGTCTCCAGGGAGGGGGGGCATCCGGTTAGGTCACCCATGTTGCGTCGGGAAGGGAGGCCCCAGCGGGCGGG
>CM030179.1:8152647-8162647 GCA_017639675.1 Aplochiton taeniatus | reverse complement strand
ACTGGCGGGAGAAGAAAAAAATGAAAGAAAAGAAAACGTTTCGCTGTGCCTCGGTCGGAATGGTGTTTCTCTCCGTGTAGCTCGTCTGAGAGAAAGTGGGGGAAAAAAGAAAGGGAGACAGATGAGAACCATGAATGAGGTGGGGAGAGAGGGAGGAGATTGAGGTAGAGATGAAAAGGGAAAGAGATGGGAAGGGAGCGAGAGGGAGAAGCAGAGAGAAAAGCCGAGAGAGAGAGAGAGAGAGAGAGAGAGAGAGAGAGAGAGAGAGCGAGAGCGAGAGAAGATGCAACTGAGAAAAGAAGAGTGAGTGAGATAGAGTATGAGAGAGAGAGAGAGAGAGAGAGAGAGAGAGAGAATCAGAGAGTGTGTGTGTGAGTGTGAGTGTGAGTGTGTGATTGGGTCACACTCAGTGCCACTGCGGGGTCCAGCTGAAGTACTGTAGCTAATGGGCTTGCCCAGACACACTGAGTGGATATTGAGTTGGGAGTTCCTGCGGTCCCCAAGCGAAACACACAGCCACACGCTGACTCAGAGAGTCTCTGCTGCCCTGCCTGGAGCAGGATATCATCTACCTAGGCCCGCTAGCACGGATACACACACACACACACATGCATAGACCACACCAATACACACTTGCACACGGGCAAACCACAGGCGCATGGACACACAAACGGATGCACCTCCAGATCCCATAGATAAACACTGCACACACACAGGATGAACATTACAACATTAGACCCTTACACACACACACACACACACACACACACACACAGAATTTCTGAACACACTTTCCAGCAAACGTACACACACAAACACACACAGAGGGAGAGAATACAAATTTTAGCCTACAAATATACCTATTTCAGCCTATTAGGCTCGTCTCGTGAGTTTGTACTTTACCAGCCTGTGGTTCAGGCCAAGCTGCTACATTCACCGCCAGGTCAACCGCTCGCCCTCCTAAACAGACAGATTCCTCCGTGGATGGCAGAGACCCCCCGCCAGGCTGCTAAACGCTCCAAACCGCTCCCTGACCTTTGACCTCTGCCTTTTGCCACGCAGGTCAGCGCCACGCTTCCAAACAGCCGAACAATTGCGTCTTAATTGCGCCCCAGAGCTCTGTAGCACCGCACAATCTAAACTAAACCGCTGTCAAAGGGTGACTAACCAATGAAACACCACAGTCTGCATTAGGACAATACAGATGAGTTATTGTGTGTGTGTGTGTGTGTGTGTGTGTGTGTGTGTGTGTGTGTGTGTGTGTGTGTGTGTGTGTGTATGTGTAGCGGCACTCCTCCACTATGACATGCTGACGAGGACTGATAGTGGCATCTCTTTCTCTCTCTGTCTCTGTCTCTCCATGGGGAGGAAACTTTAGAAGGGGCATTAACCTGTGATTCCTCCACTTCTTCAGAGCACTAAGTGACTATGGATCTTTCCTATAGATCTCCCAGCACTCCAGGGGGCTGTAGATGTAAACGTTCGTCATATTACGCAGGCGTCAAGAGGGAGCTGGAGCTGGAGCTGGCAGCAATGTGAAGAGAAGATGAATTGGGCCGAGACTCACTTCTGGTGTGTGTGTGTGTGTGTGTGTGTGTGCGTGCGTGCGTGTGTGCGTGCGTGCGTGTGTGTGTGTGTGTGTGTGTGTGTGTGTGTGTGCGGGATTTGATTTATCTAATGCTCAAAAGCAGAGCCGTAAGAAGTGATCACCGATGGCGAGCCAAATTGTGGTTATTAAGGTTCATTATCATTAAGCCATCATCTGCAGGGCTGTGTCTGACAATACACAGGCTGCTCTGTGCATGCGCGTGTGTGTGTGTGTGTGTGTGTGTGTGTGTGTGTGTGTGTGTGTGTGTGTGTGTGTGTGTGTGTGTGTGTGTGTGTGTGTGTGTGTGCGCGTCTCGTCAGCCAGCCAGCCAGCCAGGCACGCTATCCCCACAGATCCGGCCAGCCATGGGGAAATGATGATCAGGATGTATCTGGGTTAGAATGTGAGTCACACTCTTCCTCCCATCCGTCCCTTCCTCCTTTCCTCCACCACCCACCCCTCTCTTCCTCATCCTCCTCCCTTCCTTCCTTCCTTCCTTCCCCCCGTCCTCTCTATCTCCTTTCCTCCATCCCCCACCCCTCTCTTCCTCATCCTCCTCCCTTCCCTCCTTCCCCCCCTTCCTCTCTATCGCCTTTCCTCCACCCCCGACCCCTCCCTTCCTCTTCCTCCCTCCTTCCTTCCTTCCCTTCCTCTCTGCCTCTTTTCCTCCGTCCCTACGACCCTCTTTTTCTTTCTTCCTCGTCCTCCATCTTTGTCTGCTGCTATTCAATGACCTAGATTCGACCACTCTTAAATGAGTCTGAGCTGTATGTTTCTGTTAGAGGCTGGGGACACTGAGAAACACACACGCACACACACACACACACACACAAACACACACACACACACAAATATGCGCAAAACTGTATGTGCGACTTCACTCGAATATACAAGGAACATGCTCATTCACACACACACTCTCTCTCTCTCTCTCTCTCTCTCTCTTTCTCTCTCTCTCTCTCTCATACATACACACACAGAGCTATACATTTGAAGCTTATCCCTCCCACATACAAGGAACATAGTATCACACACACAACACACACACTCACACACACACACACACATAAAATCGAAATACCACCCTCACTTCAGCAAAGCAGCAACTTGAACCTTTTTGCTCAACCTGGTCTCATAGGTCATCAGCTCCAAAGGAAAGCTACTCAACCTTGACCCTGGCCTTCTAGATCCACACACACACACACCCACACACACACCCACACACACACACACACACACACACACACACACACACACACACGCGCACGCACGCACGCACACACACGCACAGCCTGGAGGCTGCAAACAACTTGGATCATCTCCAGTCCGTCATAGCATGTTATTCCTCCTCACGTGTTTTGTGCTGCAGCGCGAGTTACATGTTTGGACACACAGTCCCAGTGAAGTGGCTGTGGGTACCCATGGTCCTCTCTGTGGAGAACCCCCAGGGTCACAGCGATGTGTCACCTAACTGGAGGCCAGGGTGCATTAATCACCCACAATCCGATTACAAACACACACACACACACACACACGTACAGCCTTGTCTCTGTCTCTCTCTCTCTCTCTCCCACGCTCTCTTTTCCTTGCTCTCTGCTTCCCTTGATCCCGTCATGCGCTCCATTGCCACTTCCCCCTCTCCCTCTCTCCGTCCACCCACGGTCCCGTCTTTCCCCTTCCTGCCTCTGTTTCTATTTGCCTCCATAGATCCTGGTGGTCTGACATCCCACCCTCCAAACGGAGATGGCCGTAGTATGACAAAGTGAACGCTCTCGCTCACCCTCTCTTAACCTACGGCATGCACCCACTGTGCTCTGGCGGCGCCCTCCAGAGGTTAAGGACGAACAGCGTTGAGCTCCGCCGGGTGACCCCCGGGGCGGCGTATCGGTTGGCCCCCCCGACCCCCGGGTCCTCAACGGCAAAGCGAGCATTGTATCCTCGGACGGTCTGTTATTTAGGCCGGGTCACTCCCACAGCAGTGCACGGCCGTGGGGGCCCGAGCGGCGTACGTTTGCTCTCGCTAACCGCTACTGAAAAGCAGCGCCGGGGGGACCGGACGCCGTCCCCGGTAACTAACCTCCCAGCGGTGGGACTGATCGCAGCACATGAGCCTGGGAAGACTGTAGGGAAGAAGGAGCGTCATTGATTATTGGGGGACGGGATCGATGCTGAAGTCCTGTATTGATTACAGAGTGGATCACCTAGGAGGGGTGGTGATGTCATTTTGTTGCTAGGAGACAGTGTGGCTGTCTGTGTGTGTGCGTGTGTGCGTGCGTGCGTGCGTGCGTGCGTGCGTGCGTGCGTGCGTGCGTTTATGCGTGCGTGTGTGTGTCAGTTTGCTTGCTCTGAATAACCTTGAGTGCTTTGTTTGGCTCTAAAGGGTACATGGTTGAATCTGAGTGTATGGCATCGGTTTGGCATTGCTGGAAAATAGAAATCTATCTTCACAAGGCTTCGCTGAGCCTTTGTTCCGAGTGAGGCCGTTCCATTGCCAAGCTAGTAAAATCCCATTGGGAACCTTGATACATGTTCTTTTATTACTAGAGTATTAGAGGTTGGGTACTAAACAAAACACAACTGACACTTCAAACTCTGTATTTCCAATTGACTACATGAATTGTATTTACAGTTGCACATTTTAGAACACACATGATTCTGATGGGACAGAGAGGTATGTGGTGATGGAGGTGTGGTAGTGGTGGTGGGGGCGGTGGTTGGTGTGGGGGTGGGGTTGGTGTGGGGGTGGTGGTGGTGGTGGGGCGGGGGTGGTGGGGCGGGGGGGGGGTTGTTATTGGGTTTGGTTGTGTGCAGGATGTAAGCTGTCAGGGCAGACAGAATGCAGCCCACTCTGCTGTCTCTATATATACTTCTGCTTCTCACTGACCTCCACCTTACAACGCTTCGGCTTACGCATGCGCATGTTTGTGTGTGCGATTGAATTTGTACGTAACTCTCTCCCTCTCTCTCTCTCTCTCTCTCTCTCTCTCTCTCTCTCTCTCTCTCTCGCTCTCTCTTTCTCCTTCACTCTCTCTCTCTCTCTCTCTCTCTCTCTCTCTCTCTCTGTCTCTCTCTCTCTTTCACTCTCTCTCTCTCTCTTTCTCTTTCTCTCTCTCTCTCTCTCTCTTTCCGCTGCACTCTCTCTCTCTTTGTCTGTCTCTCTTTTCACTCTCTCTCTCTCTCTTTCTCTTTCTCTCTCTCTCTCCTCCCTTATCTCTGTCTGTCTCCCATCGTGTATTTTGCCCGCAGCTATTCTTTATCTTGTGTGGAAGGTTTGGGAACATGGCTGCTCCAAAGCTGCTCCCCCCCCCCCCCCCCCCCCCCCCCCCATGGGATACCCAAGACTCTCCTATTCGTTGTGACACGCACACCCACACATCGAAAACACGTGCATTGCATTATCGCATGAGGCTATATGAATACGCACTGCCAGAGCGAAACTAAACACAACGCGCTTTTTGGACCGCCGCCTTTCCCGGGAGACGGTGATTGGGCAAAACGAGGAGAACCGGTGATCTGGTTGTTTTTCTCTGACGGCCAGCTGCTCTGACACTGGCTCTGGAACGCAGTGAGTCACTGAGGGAGGGGGCAGTGGGCCGGAGACACAGCAAAGGCAAAGAGCCGGTCTCTTCTTTGGCGTTGCTTTCACTCACGTTCGTTTCCGTGTTCTACATTGAGAAGCCACGGCTGTCACCTGAGCTTGTGGCGCCCTTTTTCGGCGTTGTGGCCTTAAGAAGGTTTTTTTTGCGAAAGAGAAATGGGAGGTTTCTCCTTTTTTTTTTCCTTCCCAAGTTATTTCGGCTGAGGAAGCTGTCCGTATCTCATACCCACAGAAATGGGAACACTATCTCTAACGCACAGAAACTCCATGTAATTCTATCGCGGTTAACATCCCACCAAATTACATTTATCGTCGCGAATGGACGTTTGACGGGGAGGGGGGGGGGGCGTTGAAATAAAGCAGCGCCTTGGAGAGACGAGTTCCAGCTTCGTTGTCCCTATCCCCTCTCGACGAGGGGGGGGGGGCATCAGAGTCTCACCCACTCCACACAACGCCCTCCACTCTCCAATAACCTAGATTCTATCAAGGACTGAATAGAGAGCGAGAGAGAGAGAGAGGGAGGTGGAGAGAGAGAAGGAGAGAGAGAGAGAGAGAGAGAGAGAGAGAGAGAGAGAGAGAGAGAGAGAGAGAGAGAGAGAGAGAGAGAGAGAGAGAGAGAGAGAGAGAGAGGGGGGGGGGGGGGGTTATCTTGACTGAGCTGGCTGATGGCGACTCTTTAGTTCGGCTCTTTTAAAGCAGCCCCTCCAGGTTTCAAGCGGCGTCCTCTTCACCTCATTATCAGGACTTGATTGGTTTCGGGAATCCTGCTGAGTGCTCCGGTGTCGGGCCGCTCTCGTAATGGCCTCGCCGCTTTAGGCCGCTGCTCACGGCGCCGTCTCCCCGGCGCTCGCCGCACCATTCCGCCTCCATCCAGCTGTAGGAAATTAAAACGCTGCCGGAGTTGTTTGCAGTGCGTGTGTGTGTCATTAGGCCACGGTCGGCTGTCGGAAGAGATACATTCGGGAATATCCAAACTGCCTTGGAAAAATCCAAACAGGACGAAGTTGACTCTCTTTCTGTTCTTTTTCTTTCCGTAGAGGGGTTTCCTGAGGTGTCTTTAGAGGCAGTCTATATGCCGATGTCAGGTGTACTAACACCTCTCCACACGCACATCGATAAGCCCCCCCCCCGCCCATCCCACCCCAGTCACAGGCGCAGGGGGCAAACAGTATGTGAGTGGGAGGGGCACCCCTCCCCCACCTCCCCCGTCTCTACCTGAGGTGCTTGGAGGGGGGATGAAGGAGCGTGGAGCTCCGCTGGGATGGAGAAGCTAAAGGTCAGGGTGATGGAGGTGGATAACACTGCCAAGCAAGGACACACGCTGTATGGGAGGCAGAGACACACACACACGCAGATACTGGCTCTATTGTACTCATAGGCTTATAACCCATACTGCTGGGGGAATTGGAGCCCGCTGAAGAGAGAGAGAGAAAGAGAGAGAGAGAGAGGGAGAGAGAGAGAGAGAGAGAGAGAGAGAGAGAGAGAGAGAGAGAGAGAGAGAGAGAGAGAGAGAGAGGGGGGGGGGTAGAGGGAAAAGAGAGAGAGAGAGAGAGAGAGAGAGAGAGAGTGGGGGAGAGGGAAAAGAGAGAGAGAGAGAGAGAGAGAGAGAGAGAGAGAGAGAGAGAGAGAGAGAGAGAGAGAGAGAGGGAGAGAGAAAAGAGAGAGAGATGTAGAAACAGTGGGGTTGAAGCTCTCCTCAGCCAGAGGACCCACTCTGTTATTGCCTCTCGTCACTTAGTTTGTGAGTCAGGACCTCGGCCTAGACCTTTCTTAAGCCTTCAGTCTCTTCATATTCCTCTCTGTCTCTCTCTACCCCTGCCTCGCTTTTTTTTAAACTCCACCATTTTTTTTCTGTTTCATTACGAAATCGTTTTCCAGAATCCTCTCGGCAATATATATATATATATATATATATATATATATATATATATATATATATATACACTGTATATATTTATCCTTGTCAACTATACTTTAAATTAGTTCTTAATTAGACTCTTCTCCTTTCTCCTCCCCACCAGTCTTTTTTTTTCTTGAACTGAATGTCAATAGTAGGGAATGGTGCAGCGGCCAGCCACGCCAACCCATGTATGTGCGTGTACAGAGAGAAGAAAGGCCCCTCTCTTCTCAACTCATTCATCATGCTGGAAGACATATCCCAGTATATTCACTCATCTAAAAGAAAAACACAAGACTCACCAAGACACCGAAAAGGAGTGGGGGCGGGAACAAGACCCAGTTGGCATGGGGGTGGTGGCTCAGAGACACTAATGGCTGTACCCCTACCTCCCCTCTTCCTCTCCATCCACCCCTCCATCCATTTCTCCCAGTCTTTCCCGAAACCTTTTTCGACTCAGCATATCCTGCATAGTAAAAAAAAAAAATCCCCCGGGCACGCAGAATTGAGAGGTGGAATGAGGAAATGGAAGTGGGAAGAGAGGAGATTGGGGTGAGGGCCTGGTGTTGGATGTCTATCATCAAAGGGAATTAACATCTCATAATGGAGGCAAAAAGCCCCCCTGGGCAGCGAATAGTAAAAGGGGGCGAGGGTGGAGGAGAGAAGGACAGAGAGGGAGACAGGGAATACAGACCTGGCATGGGGAAGAGGAGGAGGAGGAGGGGGCGGGGGGGGGTCAAGAATTGACCATTCAACCCAGCCGGAGGCTCTGGCTAAATGAGACAGTCATTAGTTGTGTGTGTGTGGGGGGGCAGCTTCTCTCCTGTTGCCCAGGACTAGATTCTATAGTTTAGCTCCCATTGGCCAGAGAAAGTGCATCGCTGCACTTCCATCTCTGCTAGTTGCCTCTTCCCATCCTCTCCACCTCTGCCCCCTATATCAGTATAAGTCTAAACCCTCATCCAACCCCTTGGACTTCTCTCTCTCTCCTGTCTGTGGCCGGCCCTCCAGTAATTGCCTGTCTGTCTCTGCCTGTGTGTCTCTCCTCTCCTGTCTCTATGGTTTACCTGTCTGTCTCTGTCTGTGTGTCTCTCTCCTCTCCTGTCTGTCTCTATCTGTGTGTCTCTCTCCTCTCCTGTCTGTCTCTACCTGTGTGTCTCTCTCCTCTCCTGTCTGTCTCTACCTGTGTGTCTCTCCTCTCCTGTCTGTCTACCTGTGTGTCTCTCTCCTCTCTCCTAATGGTGAAAGCTATGGGGTCAGTAATCCCATTTGCCTGCCGATCCTCCTCCTGGGAACCCTTTTGGCATCAACATAATATTGTATTGATTTATTGGCAGACAGAAAATGATCTATTTAAGCCCTTTCACAGTGAGAAATATGAGTGTGGTGCGTTCTGCCTCAGTGACTGCGCTATCGAGCCAAAGCGTTCTCAAGATTAGACAATTTGGGATGTTTGAGGATTTTCATACACATTTCATGCATGCATTTTCATAAAGATTGGGCTTCTAGACGGATATCGATCCAAAGAAAAACTTTTTAAATCAATATTTAGGCCCTTACTGACCTTACTATATATGACAATGGTTAACATGGTTGTGGTGAACATGGTTAAACATGGTTGTGGTAGGGGCACATTTGGCGTTAGGATGATGTTACAGTTCTTGATGACTGTAAGGGAGCTTTAATTTGACTGGGGAAAATAGTGTGTGTCGCCGTCATTCACGCAACACTGCCTAAGACAGAGAGGACTTAGACAGCCAAAGTGGAATCCAATAAGGCTTGTTTAATTAAAACCCAGGCATAATTTTGAGACGGGACTGATTAGTGTTCTTAAGTGATTCGATTAACGTGTTTGGGTAAAAAGAGAAGCGTTGCACCCCCCCACCCACCTCCCCTTCTTGTGGCATAACGAACAAACCTCGCAGTCATACCTAGATGGAGCGGATGGTTCATAATGAGGCCGGATCCTCTGCGCCATGGCGACCGGCTCCTCTCACACCCACCTCGCCATTTCTTCGTTTTCATGCCCCTCGCTCGCCGTCTGCTGCGTTGTCGCTCCCGGCGATAGCGGCGAGACGCAATCAGGGTCTGTTTTGTAGAGTCCAGAGCGTGCAGCCCTGCACCACCGTCTCTCAGCCTCCCTGGGTTGTTGTTGTTTCCCCCCCTAGAAGAGCCTGATCGCTATCAGCTCCCTGGGATAATGCCCCCAAACAACTCCAGCGCTGCCACGGAGGGCACCCAAGTTCTCTCTCCCTCGTTTTCCCCCTCTCGGATAGCAATCTCGAGGTTTTTATTCAGTTCTACTACAAATTCCACTGTACTATGAACTTCATTGAATAAAGCGGGTAATGTTTGGTGTTCAGGTTTTTCTTTTTGCACAAGCGCTCTTGCGAATTCCTTTTCCCGCGGTGATGAAAGGGCCTTGCTTCCCAACCGATCTGACCGGCTGAGTCCTGCAGCAGGAGTGTGCATTTCCACACATGTGTAGGATCGTTGCTTTGGACAGTAATATTCCTCCATGTGGCCCCATGCACCTCATCTAACCCACATCAACATCTACAGAAATGAGTTTCATAAAAGCACTCAGAATGACTATATATATGGGCTCTAAATGAAAACACTATCCTTATTTTTCACCACAAAGTTCTACCTGTAAAAATAAACAAACATCTCAGTCTACCTGGCCTGGCGTTTGTTTCCCTCTGGGGGCGATATTGCCGCCTCCTCTTGCTTGCCCTTGTTGATCTGATAGTTGCCCTCATCCCCAGTGGGCTGGTTGTGTGTATTTCCACGCCGGCCTCTGGTCTGTCTGAAACATTAGCTAGGCCATCCATCACCCTGCCAATCACTCCCCGACAGGCCCCGCCGGCTTCGTCCAGTTTGCCTCAGCCCCGGACCCCCCACCGAGGATCCACTT
>CM030179.1:8135147-8147647 GCA_017639675.1 Aplochiton taeniatus | reverse complement strand
GCCACTCTTAGGGATATACGCACACATTTAGGACTGATGAGTGGGAGCAAAATGGGACTGTCCTTATTTAATTCCCCCTCTGTTTGAAAGGGATGTGTTATTAGAATGTGTTATACAGAATACCAATGGGCAGGGGGCCCAGTGGAGGGAGTCACACCGGAGTTTGGTTCGTGTTGGCCCGTCCACGTTTAGGCTTCTCTCTCGCTCTCTCTCTCTCTCTCTCTCTCTCTCTCTCTCTCTCTCTCTCTCTCTCTCTCTCTCTCTCTCTCTCTCTCTCTCTCTCTCTCTCTCTCTCTTTCTCTCTTTCTCTCTCTTTCTCTCGCTGTCTCTCTCGGTCTCTCTCAGCCTCTCTCTTTCTGTTCTCTCTCTCTCTCTCTCTCTCTCTCTCTCTCTCTCTCTCTCTCTCTCTCTCTCTCTCTCTCTCTCTCTCTCTCTCTCCAATGTTCCTCACCTCATGCCTCCTTCCCTGTTCTCCCTCCCGCTATCCTCCAGGCCAGGCCTCCAGTGAAATGCCGCAGGTCCCTGGGCTGGGTAGAGGCCTCGCGGCCGAGCCCGCGGTAGTGCTGCCGGTGCTCTGGCCAAAGGTTAGAGCCGAGCCTAAGCTTATTCCTTTTACATCTTTTCACGTTGGAAGCGCTATGTGTAAGTGGCTTTGGATAAAAGTGTCTGCTAAATGATTGTAATGCAATGTAATGGGTTTGTGTCTGAAGCACCCACGTATCCTCCACCTCAGTCCTCCCGGGCCTCGGTAGCTGACTGACACCTCCACAAAGGAAGTGAGAGAAGAAGAAAAAAAGAAAGGAGAAGAAAAAAAAAAGATATAAAAAGACGTATTTTCCACTCGTCCCCTCTGTGAAAGAAAGCAGGTGTCAAACAGCGTTGCATTGACTGGTGAAAGGAGAGAGAGACAGGGAGAAGGAAGTTGCTGCGGTGTACGAATTTTTCTTTACTTGAAGCGGGATTCATTCAGTGCGTGAGTGTGCGTTGAGTGCATGCGTGCGCCTGTTCCTCAAGCCAATTTGACAATGCTGTAGGAGTACGAAGGCGGGTTTTCACCGCAGCTTGCTATGTCTCTGTAAAGTATCGACTCCCTCTAGCACTAAGCAGCACCTCATCTTCTCTCTCTCTCTATCACTGTCTCTCCCAGGAAAGTAGCATCTTTCTCCCTCTCTTTCTCTCCTCAGCCTATCTCTCTCTCCCTCTCTCTCTCTCTCTCTCTCTCTCTCTCTCTCTCTCTCTCTCTCTCTATGTAAAGTAGCATCTCCTCCCCCCTCCTCTCTCTCTCTCTCTCTCTCTCTCTCTCTCTCTCTCTCTCTCTCTCTCTCTCTCTCTCTCTCTCTCGCTCTCTCTCTCTCCGTAAAGTAGCATCTCCTCCTCTCTCTCTCTCCTCCTCTCTCTCTCTCTCTCTCTCTCTCTCTCTCTCTCTCTCTCTCTCTCTCTCTCTCTCTCTCTCTCTCTCTCTCTCTCTCTCTCCGTAAAGTAGCATCTCCTCCTCTCTCTCTCTCTCTCTCTCTCTCTCTCTCTCTCTCTCTCCGTAAAGTAGCATCTTCTCCTCTCTCTCTCTCTCTCTCTCTCTTTCTCTCTCTCTCTCTCTCTCTCTCTCTCTCTCTCTCTCTCTCTCTCTCTCTCTCTCTCTCTCTCTCTCTCTCTCTCTCTCTCTCTCTCTCTCTCTCTCTCTCTCTCTCTCCGTAAAGTAGCATCTCCTCTTCTCTCTCTCTCTCTCTCTCTCTCTCTCTCTCTCTCCGTAAAGTAGCATCTCCTCCTCTCACTCCCCCTCTCCTCCGCCGAGGTACAGACGTCAGATCAAGCTGCTCCTCGCCTAAAAGATTGACGGGCGATAAGAGGGGTAGAAGATGATAGCGAGTAAGTCATCACCGTCTGCGTGCGAGTGTGTGTGTGTGTGGGTGTGTGCGTGTGCTTGTGTGTGTGTTTTCCTAGTTAAACCACCTCAAGTGTGTTCTCCCCCACTCTCCTCCTGCTTCCTGTTCTCCACCCGACTGCTGACGTACTCCGGCACGCTCCCCCATTCCTCATCTGCCTCTAGGTTCCATTAGGTTTGCTCCTTGGACCATGACACGGTACACGCTAATACTACAACTGATTATAGCGCTGGGGGAAAAAGACAGTGGCAATCATCTGACGCTGTTTGTTTTCCCTCCCAGAGCCATTGGTCACAATACATTAGTCTCCATCCGTCGCCGTTGACGGCGGTGAGTGATGGAACACACCGCGTGGACGGGCGTGGCGTGACAGCGACAACACGACCCCCCTCGACTGAGCCCCCCCCCCCTTCTCTCTATGTTTCTGTTTTGGTGGCCGTTCAATTAGGAGCGTAGCATCCTCAAAGGATGCGGACAACAGTGGCGAGATGTGAACGCTGGGCGGGGGGTGGGGTGGGGGGTGGGGGGTGTGGGGGGGGGGGGGGTGGGTAGGAAAAAGAGGCTGTAGAATTGAAATGAGGGCCGGGGATTACACGCGGGCGAGGCTAGTTTTTCGATCCGGGTGTCGATTATTAAGAAGATTTATTGGAGTCTTAGACGGGGGGAGAGGACAGCGGACCAAATGATTTTCGATGAATTAAACGTGTCAGCGGAATGCACAGGAATGAAGCTCTTTTGAGCGAGACTGAGAAGGTAATTACATTTCCCCGCTCTGTCAAGGGGGCGCGGGTGTTTCTTTTCTGCGATGGCACCGTCTCTGGCAACACGCCGCGGAATATCGGACCACATCAAAATGTGTTTGTCCTGGGCTTTCTTTTTTTCTTTTTTTTTCTCGCTCTCCCGGGGTGCCAGTGCTGCTGAAAGCCCTGGAGAAAACAAATAGCGAGATAAAAGCACACACACACACACGCACGCACGCACGCACGCACACTCGTACACACACACACACACACACACACACACACACACACATAGACACACACACACACACACACACACACACACACACACACACAGAGGAGAGGATCTGTGTATGTGCGTGTTTTTGTCACCTACCTACCGAGATGCTGTGTCTCATAGGGGAGGACTGGCACGGTTTTCTGTGTGAGAGTCAGATTACACCCACACACACCCACACACACACACACACACACACACACACACACATGGGTCTCCCTATGGGTTCCACCCAATTGGCTAATAATCTCTAAAGGACAGCGCAGTCAGCAGCGGTAAACCGTGATGGATTTGGTTTTTACTGGTCCGAGGTCGCAAGACTTTATAGCGCCGTATAATATTCAAGAGAGACCAAAAAGGGAGAGAGACCAGAATCACCAAGACAAGTGGCTGGACCTACTATCTGCTTTACCCTCTCCTAGGAGAATTATGGGAAATGCGGTTCATAGCCTTGACCCAGTCTGGGTATTTGCATAGCCGAGACACTATAAATAGGCTTAATCATACCCCAGTGGATACTGAGGGTATTATTATGCAATGCTGTCATGTATTCACTGACAATAAGCATACTACACAGTGTGCAACTTTAGTTTTGTACGTTTATGAATTTCCTGAATTTTTTCTTTGTATAGATTTGTTCCGTTTTTTTTTGCAATCCATATTTACCCTCCACAAACTTTGATTAAGATTACAAAACGTTCTCTATAATGAAACGCCTCTTAGTCATGGAGTCTGACACTAACCATGGCAGATCTCCATTCTACCTGTTCAAAGGCTCTCATGGGTTTTGAGATTCCACTGCCCTGTTGTTGATTCCTTTGGTGATATGTATTGACCCCCCCCCCCCCCCCCACAAACAGTTCCGAACGTGTTAGTGTGCCATGTTCGTTGTATTTTGTAAGCGCTCCTAAAAGTGTTTTCTGAATCGGCCCTAAACAGCTTGTATGTGTGGACGTGCTGTCGCTGTAGTGGAGCTAAAGCTTACAAGACCCTTCTTCTTGATAAAGCGGAGTGCTTTTTGTTTTTTTTGCTCCTCTTGAGAAACACCGTCTTTATACATAAGTAATGGTTGTCTTTGTACTCGCTTAAGGCAGAAGCAGTAAACTGCTCTGTAATAGTAAAAGATGAGAGGGCATGGAGGGCAAGTCCAACGGAGCGAGCGACAAAAAGTACAGAGAAGTCTGCCAAATGCCTTAACCACAAAGAACTCCACAACAGTAAAGGTCACTTAACTATTCTGTTTTTCTTTCTTTCTTTCTTTCTTTCTTTCTTTCTTTCTTTCTTTCTTTCTTTCTTTCTTTCTTTCTTTCTTTCTTTCTTTCTTTCTTTCTTTCTTTCTTTCTTTCTTTCTTTCTTTCTTTCTTTCTTTCGATCTCTCTCTCTCTCTCTCGCTCTCCCTCTCTTTCTTTCTTTCTTCTCCATGCCTTGGTGAAGAAGCTTTTAGCTAATTGTCTCTGTGGGAATCCATTTTAGCAGGGTCAACGTCCCTGGCATTGTGGAGCAGTCATTAGTCGCTCAGTTCTGTTGAGGCGAGGAGATAAAAACCTCATCACCATGGAAGCTTCCGGTAGACACAGCTGCTGTTGCCTTTGTGCCTCGTGTCCAAATGAACTAAAGTCTTTAACAAGTTGGCCGTTGCTTTTTCTTTGTCTGCTTCTTTTCTTCTTCGTTTTCCCTTTTCTTTTGGTAATGGAAAGTAATATCAAGCTGCTTTTTTCAAAAAGTGACTCTGTGCTTTTTTTTTTAACGGAAGCTGTTAAATGATGATTGTAATTTATGTATCCTCTGATATTTTGCTGCTGTATCTACTGGATTTTTGCATCAAAACCAGTGCTGTATTAAGGACCAATTGTAACGGAGTATACACAACGTATATACATATACAACACACGCTGATGATGAATCTACTTAAATGCTGTTCTTGGTTTTGTTAACATTCCACTGATTCTAGCGTCGGCTTGGCTGACAGTCGGAAAGCCGCCGCTGGATTCCCAGCCCTGGGACCGGGAAAAACCGAGAGTATGCTAAAATATGCAGAGCGCTTTCAAATGCTAAAGTGCAGCAGTGTGTGCCCTCCGATTCATCTAATTGCCACCCTGGTAATGAAGTTGCTGAAAATGCGGGTGCATTTCCCTCCTTTTCTTGCAGTGCGGCTTGACGAGGCAGGAGAGACCTTTTTGTCCTCTCTATCTTTTTCTGGCTCAGTGGTGAATTGATGCGTACAGCTCCCTGGCTCGCCGACCATTCCGCATGCACTGGAAAGCTTCCATTCCTTACATAAGCATCATCTATCCACCTAGTTTCCCCCCTCTCTCTCTCTCTCTCTCTCTCTCTCTCTCTCTCTCTCTCTCTCTCTCTCTCTCTCTCTCTCTCTCTCTCTCTCTCTCTCTCTCTCTCTCTCTCTCTCTCTCTCTCTCTCTCACAGCATCCAGGACTGTGGGATGACTATCTCTATAATTGTGTCGTATTTCATCGTTTCTTTTTTGTTTTATTGTTTTCAGTAGACCTTATGAATTATGTATTGGTCTACAGGCAGGCCTAGACAATGTGTTACTTTAATGCCGTTACATGATCGCTCTGCAGTGCATTACTCTTCCGCTTCAGACTCAAAGTCTGCCGTCGTGTTGGAAGTCTGCACGGTGCGTTCGAGTGTCCTGCGTTTGTCAGTGTGTTTCTCCGCGTGTCTGAAACGCTGCGCACGAAAACACCGTCCCGCGTCCACGTCCCGCTTAGCTTGCCCGTCCCTCTCTGCCTCTCTGTTGCTCGGCCTGTGCGAGAGTTTGAACGCTGTGGAATCTCGTCGACGTGATAATTGGCCTCCCGGGGCTCTGCCTCGTTGCGGCGCCTCTTCTTCATCGTCGTCATCGTCAGCCCCGGCACGCACCGGCGAGGCTGCTGGATGAGATGAAAGTTCTTTGGCCGGCTGTTCCTAGTCAGCCCAAACTTTTCCCGGCCGAACAGACGGGGAGTCAGCGGTGACGAGGAGAGGGGAGGGCCAGGTCCACTGTGACCCTGCTGGAGGCAGCCAGCGATCTGGGGCTGTGGGGTGGGGGCTTAGAGCCACAGACGAACTAGCTTTACGCAACGGGGGGGGGGGGGGGGATTACAGTCAGCCATAACTGTAGAGTGAATACACCAGACACAGATACCCTTATAGCATGCCAGTCAGCAGTAAGACTGAGACATGCCGTATGATAGGATATGTACCTGTTGGTCCAACCCAGGGAAATCTAGCTGAATTGCTGTCCCTTTCACTGGGGAAAGATCTCACCTCAAACCTAGCTTGTGCTAACTATCGGTGTCCCTTCTTTTTGTACTGCGTTCCGTTGACTTGCGTGTGCGGTGAGGGATTGGCACAGGAGATGCACCCTTCAGAAGGCAGTGCTTACAGTAGACCTCCATCCACCCTTCAGAGGCCAGTGCTTACGGTAGACCTCCATCCACCCTTCAGAGGCCAGTGCTTACGGTAGATCTCCATCCACCCTTCAGAGGCCAGTGCTCACGGTAGATCTCCATCCACCCTTCAGAAGGCAGTGCTTACGGTAGATCTCCATCCACCCTTCAGAAGGCAGTGCTTACGGTAGATCTCCATCCACCCTTCAGAAGGCAGTGCTTACGGTAGATCTCCATCCACCCTTCAGAAGGCAGTGCTTACGGTAGACCTCCATCCACCCTTCAGAAGGCAGTGCTTACGGTAGATCTCCATCCACCCTTCTGAAGGCAGTGCTTACGGTAGATCTCCATCCACCCTTCAGAAGGCAGGGCTTACGGTAGATCTCCATCCACCCTTCAGAAGGCAGTGCTTACGGTAGATCTCCATCCACCCTTCAGAAGGCAGTGCTTACGGTAGATCTCCATCCACCCTTCAGAAGGCAGTGCTTACGGTAGATCTCCATCCACCCTTCAGAAGGCAGTGCTTACGGTAGACCTCCAGTGCGGCTGAGTGGTCTGATGTTGGTCGGTGTTTTTTGACAGACGAGGCACCGCAGGTGCCAGGGGAAGGAAGCGCCTCGAGTTCTGGTTCACTGCCTGGGGGCCAAGTAGAAACGGTTGACTGGTGGCAGGAGTCCCATCTCTCCCTCCCTCTCTCTCTCTGTCTCTCTCTCTCTTTCACTCTCTCTCTCTCTCTTTCTCTTTCTCTCTCTCTCTCTCTCTCCCTTTCTCTCTCTATTTATCTCCCTCTACCTCGGTGTATGTACCTCTCTCTCCCTTTTGCTCTCTTTCCTTTTCTCTCTCTCTCCCTTTCTCTCTCTTTCTCTCTTTCACTACATGTCTCACCTGAACATCTGCCCGGCCGCTTGATGAGTGGCCAGCTGTCCAACTGTTTTCCACCTGAAGGGAGTAACAATCTGCTCTGCGACCTCCTCCCCTGGATACCTGAGGAACATATGGATGGAGAGAGAGAGTGAGAGAGAGAGAGACTGAGAGAGAGAGAGAGAGAGAGAGAGAGAGAGAGAGAGAGAGAGAGAGAGAGAGAGAGAGAGAGACCGAGACAGACACAGAGAGAGAAAGAGTGAGAGAGAGAGAGAGAGAGAGAGAGAGAGAGAGAGAGAGAGAGAGAGAGAGAGTGGGAGAGAAATCAAAATAGATGCTCAGGGGCAGAGAGGAGAGAAATAAAGGAAGGGAGGGAGGACATGAGCAAAGAAGGAAGCATTAAAGCTCGGAAACAAGGCAGGATAACAGAAAGAAAAACAGGGGCTGGCCATCTTTTTATTTGATTATTTTTCAATGTTGGAAGAAAAGCTCCCCCTTTAAGGCCAATGTTGGAACAGACCACCACAATGTCTTTGATATTGAATCATCCAGCACGTCCGTCTTCTGGCATCAGACAGGCTCAGTCCGCTGCAGTGCTTCTCTATTAAGCCCGGGCGGGTCCTCTCCAGCGTCCCTCGCCTCTCTCCGAGTGTATCGATTTACCTCCGATGTCTGTGCTAAAGGCCTAGTAGCTTTGATCCCCCTCCTAATGTTTACCCCTATACTGTACTTACTTACTGACTGACGGTGTGAGTTGCTCCGGGATTCTTTGGATGCTTTTATTTTGAAAGGCCGTTGGGAGAGGGACCGGACTGCCAATGGAGTCCAACCCCATTTGTAAAGTTCCTTTCCCTCCGTGGCTTTCATCGACATCCCCCGGCATTTTTCTACTGCGCCCATCGCCAAGGCTACGGACGACGGTCTCTGATGTCGGCCATGTTGGCCGGAGGGAGTGACGAGGGACTGTTGACTTCACGTCTGTGATGGGAGGACCACCCCGACTCAGACCTGAGGCTACTGCCCTTTTTTATTCACCCTGCGTTTAGCAAATAAAACCCAAGTACCAACCCGCCTCCCTCCCACTCCCCAGACCCACCCCCACCCCCACCCCCACCCCCCTCCCCGTCGATCGCCCTTCTCATTGTGTGTGCCAACCAGGCTTTGTTCTCTGGTTGCAGTCCTATGTATAATGCATGAGGCTCGGGGGACTTATCCCTATGCCAGGCCACGCTGGCTGCTTCTCTTCCCTGGAAAGGGGGGCTATATTTAAGAGCCGGCTAGGTCAGAGAAGGGGCCCAGGGAACCGATGGCGCCAACCCTGAGGTGAAAGCTAGCTGATTAACAATAAAAAAAAAACAAAGAAACAAGCCCGTCCCAAAAAAGAGCTCCCCATTGTCAGTGCGCCACCGGCTACTTCTGGGGGATTGGGGTTTGTCAGGTGGTGTAAGTGGCGTCAGGCCCAATGACCCTGTGGGTCCCTAACATGTTGTAATGCTCGCTGGCTAGCTGTTATGAATTGTCCTTGAATACAATGAATACTTCTTGTGCAGGCGAACGTGCATTCACACACACACACACACACACACACAGTGGAGTGGGACAGAAACAGAGGTGTTTATCTGCAGAGGCACACATACTTACGCACACGCACACACACACCCCGGCACGCCATTACTGTGTCCCTACGAAGGATTGCGCTGTAACGTCCCTCTCCCTTTCTCTCGTTTGCAGCGGGCACCACCTACATCTTCGGTAAAGGCGGAGGGCTGATCACGTACACGTGGCCCAACAACGAGAGGCCCAGCACGCGGACGGACCGGCTGGCCGTGGGCTTCAGCACCACCATCCAGGACGGGATACTGGTCCGCATCGACAGCGCCCCCCGCCTCGGGGACTACATCATGCTGCACATCGTGAGTTATGCATCAAATGTATCATAGGTGTGCATCGTACGTGTGTGTGTGTGTGTGTGTGTGTGTGTGTGTGTGTGTGTGTGTGTGTGTGTGTGTGTGTGTGTGTGTGTATTGTGTGTGTGTGTGTGTGTGTTATTCATTTATTTAATTTTTTTCTTTATCTTGGCCTCGTACCAATCTAATGCTATGTCCCATGCTCCTTAACCAAACCAACAACCAACGGCAGGCTAGCCCTGTGCCTTCCCCTCATGTTCCTTCCCGTCTAAGTGAACGCATGTGAAAACCAACGCCAGACTAGCCCTGTGCCCTCCCCTCATGTTCCCTTATCGCCTAAGTGAACGCATGTGAAAACCAACGCAGCCAAGGAGGGGGTCGATGCCCGGCACCCACCTAGCGAGATGACTGAACCAGAGGTCCTCCCTCCTTCACACACCTCCACCAGCCTCTCTTCCTCCCTCGCTTCCCCAACAAGTTGCCTCCCCAGCCTGCTTCCTGAAGCCACTTGGATCCAAACTCCCCAGCATGAATAATAGATAGCAGCAGCAGCAGTAGATCCAGCAGCCATATGCAGCGCTCCTATAGGAGCGTGGACTAAACACAGCATGGCTGTGAATGGCAGCCAGGGAACCAGGAGCCGCCGCTGAGGGAAAACAGCGCATCTATACCGCATTAATACCTCATAAAGACCTCACAGTTGTTTACTTATTAACATAATCATGGACTAGGGCGGGACTATACCTCCCCTGCCACCCTCCCCCCTCGCCAAAATGCAAACTCTCTGAAAGTGCCTCGGCGGTAGCCGTGGAGATAGCGAATACGCGGTGGGATAAGTGATGATGAGGAAGATGAAGAGGCGCTACAATTACACCGACAGATTGAGAGTATTTTCCCTCCTTAAAGACCGACCCCCCCTCCCCCCCCCTCCATCTCCTGAGAGCCTGCAATGTGGCGGCGTGCGACACACTCCAGCCCACCATCTGTTCCACCCATTGAGGGCCAACACACTTTTATAGCTGATTTAGAGAGAGAGAGAGAGAGAGAGAGAGAGAGAGAGAGAGAGTGTTTGTGTGTCCGCGTGAAAATGCAAGTTTACTCAGAGCAAGATGGGGGGGGGGGGGAGCTAGAGAGAGAGAGACGTGGGAAAACGCCTCTCCTCTTTTCAAACGTTTAATTGTGGAAGCCTCGTTGGGAAGGAAACCGTATCCGTTGGTAATCCCAGTTTGATTTATTTTTATACATATACTCACGGTTCATCCTGCCAACATTCGTACTTGGGCTCCAAGTCATTACCGGCAAATGTCTTCTTTCCCTCGGTCTGCGGGCGCTAATGAATCTATCATTAGAGGGAGCATAAGTGGAGTTTTAACCCACTTATTTCAACTGTTGCCACGCACACACACACACACACACACACACACACACACACACATACACGCAGTCCTGGCTGCACAGCGAGAGGGCTCCATCGTAAATGTGGCCTCCTCTCTCCAGCCGTAGTGGCGGTGCCAGCACCAGTGAAAACAACCTCTCCATAGGAGCCCACTGTTACTGGCCCGCCCTCCCCCTCGTCCAAGCTCCTGCTGATTCCTAACGACAGGTGTCGCGCCTAGGCTGTTAGCGGCGGCCATTTATGGCTAAAGCCGTTAGAGAAAGGTCAGGGGTATTACCGCGGGGCCCGTGTCAAACGCAGGGATCTCGGCCCAAAGGTCTTATCGGGCCGCAGGGTAACGTTTAGCCCTTTTAGGACCGCTGGCAGGTGGATGTTTTAGGATCAGCGGGCGTCGACAAAATCGAGATCAGATAGCTGCCGGCATGAATAGGCCTCTTTGGGGCTAATCTTATGTAGCCGATTGCTAATGCTACAAGGAAAGAGGCCGGGATGAGTGATGCCATTGTCCTTGGTTTCTTTTCACTGAGGCCCGATTTGAATTCACAGGCTCGCCTTGGGTGCCTTGATTTCTGACGGTTGAGTCAGCCCGGTTCTCATCTGGCACCCTGAGCTGACAGGTAAATAAGTAGCTAAGCTGGAGCCAGCTCTTACTGGGAGCTCTGCAGATGTCTCCCCCCCCCCCCCCCCCCCCCCCCCCTGTTTTTTTTTTATTATTATGGCTTTCAAATCCACCCAGAGAAGGGCGTTTGTCGTTTCTGATGAATCGCGCGCTCTCTCTTTCGGTCTCTCTCTGAACTGGCTCTGGGCTTGTTTCGTTAATGATGAATTATAGCAGGGATGCTACTTGTCTTGTTAAACTGCCTAAAACATGGCTGTGTTTGGTGTGTTTTTTTTGTTTGCATTCGAAGGGACATTTGTAATCTGCTAAAACAACCATCGAATTGATGCTTTCCCTTGGCTGCTGCTGTATAATGCCTTCCAATCTGTTCAAGATAAATAGGAAACCACATCATTACTTTTTAAATACATTTTATGCACGGGAATAATGGAGAGAATGCATATGATTTCCTAGCCTTAGACATTGCAGTCAAGTGGCGAACTGATAGGCAGTAAAATAAAGTTGACAGCCACTAAGTAAAATCAAGTCACTGAACTTAATTGAATCACAGTTGAAGTGTAGGTAAAGACATCCAAGATGGCTGTCCTAGAGCAAAGTGTGATTAGTTGCACCGTCACGGTGGCGTGTGTACCAATCTGAGGAGGTCCCGCCCTTACTTTGCTTGAATCTATGACACACACACACACACACACACACACACACACACACACACACACACACACACACACACACACACACACACACACACACGCACGCACACACACGCACACACAATGTTGAGCTTGCGGCTTGATGTGTTGGTTTCTGACTCACGCTGTTTCTCGCCAGGGAATGTACATGGCTGCAGGTGAAGATTACCAAAGATGGGCCACACACACACGCACACACACACACACACACACACACTGAGAGAGAGAGCCTCCATTCGCAGGGGGAAACAATATTCCTTGCCTTCACAGTGTGGAAACTCAATGTCTTAGAGGGTAGACATAAGTATATTTGTGCCCGGGCATTTCCTCCTGCTAAGGTATATATATCCACAGAGACCGTGCCAGAGGCCTTCGAATTATAGTGCAGCAGCTATTGTACAACAGAGGCAAGTCCTGTTCCTGAGACTCCATGTTCACTATGTAAGGATCAAGTGTGTGTGCCTCTGGCATTAGAAGAACAACATGCTGTTGTAACAGGTTTTAAAAGAGTAGAAATCTCCATACTTTGGACATTGCATTGTCCACGGTTACATAAGTAGGTCATTTTTTTTTCTTTTAATCGTTCGATGCCATTTCGAAAAGTGCCATGTATCAAGGGCTTTCAGTATGAATATAACACACACAGATCTATCTATTTACCGAGCCCTCGAAACCTCTCCCCCAACACACACACACACACACACACAATCTCTCCCACACACTTCTCCTCTAACCCAA
>CM030179.1:7985147-8132647 GCA_017639675.1 Aplochiton taeniatus | reverse complement strand
GAAAAACCAAAAGGGACTAATAGGGAGGGAAGCGAGGCGACGAAAGAAGGAGATCCTTCTCTCTGTTTCTGATATATGAACAGGATATGAAAACCTTGTCCCTGAGATATTGAGATACCTTGGGACCAAGTGTGATATGGCGGTGGATTCCAAATCGAGTCGTTGGCGTCTTTTTCACTCCGTCAAGTCAACTGCCACTGGATCGTTCTCATGGAAGAGTGTTTTTTTTTCTTTCTTCGATTCATTTTTTTCCGTTCCCACAGATCGTAGCGTCTGATCCCCAGCCAGAAGGTGTGCGTTCACAGTGTTGACTCGGTAATGAAGCTCTGTGAAACCCGCTAGGAACAGGGAAAGGTTAAGCTGGGAGGATGGCTGGATGGCGCTCTCCAGGATCAAAACGCACGCGTCAGTCGGTGACGTATTCCATTACTCGTGTTCCCGTCCGCCTTTGTCCCCTTGCCCCGTGTAATTGAGAAACAAGCAGGCTGTGACGAGTGAATAGATTCCTTATATAGCCGTGTATATATATATATATATATATATATATATATATATATATATATGATTTCCTGATTTGTCTTTTCTGCTTGTTTGGCGGGGTGGTGTGGTGTATCAGCGCGTCAAAGTCAGACACAGGGCTCCACTGCCAAAGACGCCCCCGAGCCCCTCCTCAAGGGCTCTGCATCGCCCGTCTCACCTGCGCCCCACTCTCCTCCAGAGCCCAGAGCCAAACAAGGAGGAGAGACGCAGAGTACTCTGGCTGCTCCCCCAGCTTAACGATGAGAAAGGAAGTGGAGTGGGGGGGGGGGGGGGGGGGGGGGGGGGGGGGGGGGTTGGGGGGGGGGTTGCTGAAGGTCGATGAATTGCAGGGTCGCTCAACTGATACTCTTTAACATTAGAAAGTAGATGTAGCGGAAAAAGAGGAGAAATCGTTCCGCTGCTTTCAATATCAGCGACGGTGCGCGATATTGGCTGGCAGGCCTCAAGGTATTCATCGAGGATTAGGTGCCTGCCGGCGAAGACAGCGGCAAGGTTTCTGCTCTCTCTCTCTCCCTCTCTATATGCCTCCCTCTCTTCTCTCTCTCTTTCTCTGCCTCTTTTCTCTCTATCTCTCTTTCTCTCTGTCGTTCTCTCAATGTATTTGTATGTTTCTCTCTCTCTCTCTCTCCCATGCGCATCTCTCGATCTCTGTCCTCAGGAAAAGGCAGAGGGGTAGGAAGACAGACAGAGAGAAAGAGAGAAAGGGGGGGGGGGGAGAGAGACACAGAGAGGGAGAAGGGAAAAAGACAGGGAAATAGATCAAAGGCAAAAAGTCAAGCTCTGGCTTTTGGAAGGAAAATGTGTCGGAGGGCCTCTGCGTTCCATTGATCTCCATGGACTACGGATTTAAGGCCAAACACAGAGATGGAAACAGCACGGAATATGGCTGGAGGAGTATCCAGTCCACATAGCCGTAAACATTAAAGCAACGGCAGCTTTTAACGAGCCTTGTAGTCGTGGAGAGTTACGAGTCATTGTGAGTTTGACGCTCGGAATCCTGTGGAGAGTTCTGGGGGTTCAGCTTATCGATCTCTGTTCTCCCCAGACAGCAAGCGGCCGCAGCCAAGGACGTGTCAATGTCTGTCATAATAACGATGCAAAAATAATATTAATATACTATATTAATAAACTTTATTTGTATAGCACTTTTCAAGACAAAGTTACAAAGCGCTACAAAGTTACTTCCCTCTGTCCACGCTAGGAAGGACTTCCTCCTGGACTATTGAAGGTAAACACCGAGCCGTATTGGTTTTATTTTATTTTGGTTTGTTTTGGTTTGTTTACTAGTCTTTCTTTGCCATCTCTTTACTGGAAGGCTTAGACCTAGAAGGCCTCTATAGACAGACAATGGATTGGACGCCGGCCTCGACCAATAGGGTTGTGGCCTACTTAACCAGGAAATACACGTCCTGTAGGCGAGGAAGCCTATGGACTCATCTCTGGTTTCATTCAAAAGCAGCTTATACACCGGCATGGAATAAAACAAATAAAACATAACTGGAATGGGCATTTGTATCAACAAACCAAGGCTTTTACCTTATGAGCAGCGCTGAATGTATATTTGATATTACCATATGTAATATAGCTGATATTGCACCAGCAGACAGAAGCAACGCTATCGGTGCTAACACAATAATGTAACGTTAGAAACAGACAGCCTGTGCTGTCCTGTCTCTGCCTGCTGACAACGATGACTGGCTGAAGGTGCCATATGTGGAGATGTTGGACGTCCGTAGACACGCCTCTTCCAGACCCCTAACTCCACCCAGCATTGAGCTTGACTACTTTGATTGGGAGCCGTTTGAAATATGGAGGAAGGACATGGTTAATTCATCCTCACTGCCTGGCATCTTTTATTCATCCCTAATAAAGCCTCGCCGCTGCGCTGGAAGGTTCCAGACAGCCGAGCCAGACTTTCCCGCCAGGCAAGCCGGAGAGGACGTTTGGACACTTTGACCTGTCCACTGCCTGCTTCGATGTTGTTATTATTACTTTCTTGTTTCGTCTTCATGAGAATTTTCTCCACAGGGGACAATTAAAATGAAAAATGCTAGGGATTGGCCTAATAATCATTTTATAACTGCCTGACATCCTGGTAAGAGTTGCCATGTGCAAAATATATATATATATATGTGAAACCAGTTGTTCTGTTTGTGCCGTTTAATTCCCCTTGACCCTCCCAGAGCAAGCAGACACTAAATATTTTGATTCAACATGGGATGCAGTGGCAACATCCCGATGCTTTATGAAAAGCATATTTGTTGTTTTCATCCCTCTCTTAACTGCGCTGACCTCGACAATGCCTCTGTTGCAGCAATTAATGGGATTCAAGAGGCTGGTAGTAGGGGGCGTGGGGCTGTGACTCACTACATCTGCTCTAGCATGAGAGGAGGGCTTGAAGGGTCTGCCCGGCTCCTCTCTGGTCTGGCACGTATGCCTGTGTGTGTGTGTGTGTGTGTGTGTGTGTGTGTGTGTGTGTGTGTGTGTGTGTGTGTGTGTGTGTGTGTGTGTGTGTGTGTGTGTGTGTGGAGGGGGTGCGGGGTTGGCACGCAATATACTAGCTGGGTCACATAGCAAGCCACAAACCGCATGGAGGAGAAAGTGCGACAGAGCGAGAGAGCGGGCGGGAGTAAACTAAACAGAATAGCCCTGATTTCCACAGAGCCGCTGTGCCGCACTGTGCTGCGCTACTTACCCTGTAAAGAGATCAGATGTCATTTTAGTTTGACATGTCCCTCCCCATGCCAGAAATATGGCGGCAGTGGGGGTCGTAGGTCTACTCATACCTGCATGAGGCTTAACCACACAAAGAAGATGTGAGCTCCCTCTAAAATGCAAATTCATGAAAGGAAAATATGCTCAATCACATCAGTGGAGCTTGGATTTCCAGCCAACACAATGTAGCAGCCTGAGGGATTAGATGCTTGGGAGGTGTTTAGTTAGGACATGGTCCCAACAGCACGCCCTGCACCAGGGTGGAGCAAGGCCCCCAGCTGGCCTGACATCGCCATCTGTCTGTCGGACGTGTCTGTCTTAGCCTGCTGCTGCTGCTGCTGGACCTCCTCTCTGCACTGTAGGCACCTGCCCTGGTGTATTGTGTGTGCGTGTGTGTGTGTGTGTGTGTGTGTGTGTGTGTGTGTGTGTGTGTCTAGGTGTCTGTGTGTGTAGGTGTGTTTGTAGGTGTGTAGTTGTTTGTGTGTGTGTAAAAGTGAGTGTAGGCTAGATAAAGGAAGTGAGAGTGAGAGTTTAGAGGGAGAGAAAGTGAAGGAAACCACAAAGAGAGTGTCAGAGAAAGAGAGAGAGAGAGAGAGAGAGAGACGACGAGGGAAGAGGAGAAAAGAGCGAGCGAGAGAGGTGCAGTAGAGAGAGCAGGTCCTCTGTGTCTAATCTCCCCTCAGGGGCGCTGCCTGGGTGGACGGATGTCTTCCATGACAGATAAACTCATCCTGTAGCAGGCTATGCACGCGCGCGCACACACACACTCACACACACTGTGCTGAACCGTGCTCACACACTCCGCATGCTGACGGGGAAGAAGGAACCAGCACGTAGCTTTCATGTATTTAGTAGGAGAAAAAGAGTGAGAGAGAGAGTGAGGCGGGTAGCAGACCGAAGGGAGAGAGAAAAAAGAGGCCAAGGGAGAGAGAATAGAGAGGCGTGCGTGTTCGACGGTGGGGGGGAAACAGATGGAAAGAGGAGAGCAGCGAGGCGGTGGTGTTCTCCGTTCTTCAGGCCCACGGTGAGCGTGCGTGTGTTTCTCTCTCCATGGAAGATTGTTTGGAGTCTTTAGGGAGGCTGGTGTATCCGCCTCATCATTCGCCTCCTCATCCTCTCTGTATCGGGGCTGGTTTTGATTGAGAAGTAGCGTGCGTGCGTGCGTGCGTGCGTGCGTGTGTGTGTGTGTGCGTGCGTGCGTACATGTGTGTGTAAGCTTGTGTTTTTGATTGAGAAGTAGCGTGCGTGCGTGCGTGCGTGCGTGCGTGTGTGTGTGTGCGTGCGTGCGTACATGTGTGTGTAAGCTTGTGTGTCTCTGCAGATAAACACCTGTGTTTCCGGGCCCACTCCACTGAGGATGCCTACGTTCCACACACATCAGCGGCGATGGAGTTGCAGTAGTTGTAACGGGGCCCATATTTAAGGCTTCAGGCTCACTCTCTCTCCTTCACCTGCTTTTTTGAGTCTCTTCAGCGCGAAGGCTCGGCACTCTGCCGGGGAGAAAAGGCAACCTCACCATAATTGAGCGGCGTTGTCTGAAGAGCGGCGTCATAGAAACCCGGTATGTGTGCGTGCTTGTCTACCTCGACAGAGAAAAGTCGGGTGGCCTTCGCCGTGAAAAGAGGCAGAAAAAAAGTTTTCACCGTTGAACAAGGTCTGCCTGACCTCTCGAAAGTGACATCGCTGTGTCACATGTATTACCATGGTTATTTTTCTTTATCTCTTTTTTTTTTTTCCTCGGGTTCTTCTAAAGACAGCTCTTAGTGCTGGCTGGATGAGTGATACTCGCCACTGAGCGCGAGATGGGACAATGGGTGAGTGGCTGGTAGAATTTGAAGGGGGACCTCTCTCTTTCTCCTTGGGGGAGTCTGGGAGGGGAGTCTGGAGGGGCGTTTGTCTCAATGTGGATCCTCTCCTGCTGACGGTGGTTTTTGGACAGGACCCAGCCAGAGGGGGGAGAGGGAGAGGGACAGGGACCAGGAGTGACCCCAGAGTGCCACTGCGACATTCGGAAAGCCCCCCCACTGTCTGCTGAGATAGACAGAGAGCTTCCATCCATCACCACATATCTGTAACTCTGCCTAGCCATCTCTCTCCTCTACTCCCATTTCTCTCTCTCTCTCTCTCTCTACAGTATATTATATATATGTATATATATATATATATATATATATATATATATATATATATATATACATATATATATATATATGCCTTTCTCCTTTCTTTCTTTCAGTCTCTTAACTCTCTTTATTTCAGTCTCTGATTCCCTCTCCTGTTTTTTTGTAATTTTCTTTTCTCTCTCTCTCTCTCTCTCTCTCTCTCTCTCTCTCTCTCTCTCTCTCTCTCTCTCTCTCTCTCTCTCACGCATCACAACCAAACAGAATCTGTAATGCAGACAGTGCAGAGACGGTGCGTGTTGGAACTAGATCAGTCACCTGTCACACCCGGCCAGCCCCTACACAGTCATTTACCATCGAAACGTATTGGATCCCCGCCTTCGACGCGCACACGCCACCACACGTCTTTGATCACGCCTGTTACAGTAGCAGACAAGCTTTTAGCGTGGTTGGCGTGACACATGCGTGCGGACACACACAAGCGCACGTGAGGAAGTCCCAACGGCGCTAGGGAAAGGAGCAGGGGTGTAATCTCCACGGCTGCTGATTAGCTGTAATTGGGTTTCTCTGAAATATACTCGGGCCTGCTCCCTTTCTGCATTCCAACAGACTGGATGCCATGTTGCCTGCCTCTTGCCCCCCCCCCCCCCCTCTCTGTCTCTCTCTCTCTTGCTCTCTCTCTCTCTCTCTCTCTCTCTCTCTCTCTCTCTCTCTCTCTCTCTCTCTCTCTCTCTCTCTCTCTCTCTCTCTCTCTCTCTAGGCTGCCTTGTTAATTGTGAGAGGAGAGCAGTGCCAATGAGGACTATCTGTCTGTGCTTTGATATGCACTTATCTTTCATATTTCGGCAAACGGAAAATTGCTTTTAAAAAAAGACGGGCGCCTTATTACTTTTCAAACCAATTAAGCGGCCGATAAATAACGATTGGTGAGGGGGTTATAATTATTTTGGAATATTGACAGTGAGGAAGGGGAGAAGTCCTGGATCCCGACCTTAACTTTTCAAAATATTCCAATTTTAAACTGCAACTCGTGAACTTTTGAATTATTTGATTTCCACAACCTATATATTATTATATTCTTTGCTGTGAGGGCTTTGGCGCCTGCTTGCTCTGAATAGCTGTGTCTGTATTCGCTGGATCGAGTGGAAGTAGGACGCTTCCTTTGATTTTGCCGTAGCGCTTCTTCGAGTGGTGGAGACAGGCCGACCTAGATTTCCTCCTATTTACACAGCCATTTTAGGTCCTGGCTATTCAGGCTCCATTTCAGAGCGCCCCCTTCTCTTCGCCCGTCCTCTCCTGTGCTCATCACGGTTAGTTGTCCCCACCGCCCGTCTCGCTCTTTCTCTTCGTCTCCCTCAGCGTTTTTTTCTTTCTTTCTCCCTTTATTTCCCTCCCTTTATTTCCCCCTGCGTCTGTTTGCCTCTCTGTGTCTCCCGCTCCTTCCTTCCCTCCCTCCCTCTGTCCTGCCTCCATCTCGTTCTATCTTTGTCAAACCCCACATGCGGCAGTGAAGTGCACGGACACCAAAAAGACGTGGCGGGGGGAAAGCTGGCCACCGCCGCGCGGCAGGAGGGCCGGCAGCCCGCCTTAACCCAGTGTACCTCAGAACCACGCAGCGCACAGCGCTCCCCATCACGTCCAATAATCATCATATCATGCTCCGTCATCTTCATACAATATGCATGAACGGCGAAAAAAATATATATATATACAGAGAGATAATGGGAAATGCCTAAACAGGATTATGCCGGATTTGTGATCACGGCCGGCGGTGCCACGGTAGCCTTGCACACGCAGCTATCGTTGTGGTGTAGGGGGGCGGGGGAGGGGGGCGGGTGCCGTCCCACCAAGAGATGCCAGCTGTTGTAAGTAAGACACATAGCACTACACAGAACAGGTAAGATGGGTCTCTTAGACCAGGTGGTGGCCGTGTCCGCAGCAGAAAAAAGGAGGGTATCCGTGTGGAGTGCCAGCCTCTTGACTAGGGAACAGTAAACGTCAGATGTCCTCACATACAGGGAAGACCAGTTACATAACACTTGTAAGCGTCCCTCATGATACAAAACCCTTTGACAAAGGGAAAATGTCTTGGCCAGCTATGTAGGCAGTGGCTATGCAGATAATACTGCAATACAACAGAGTTGGGGCTTTTAGCTACATAACGTACACGTAACCTACAGTGTGGTATCTCCACAGAACGAGGTGGCAGCCATGTTCTCTAGCATGTCAAACTTGGGCTCCTGGGGCCTGCATACTGTGGCAGTATGTGTATAAAATGGGCTGTAGACATGCCTTTGCATTGTCTAAAGAAAGTATAGCAGGTTTTCCTGTTTTCTTTTTTCTATATTACTGTGAGGCATGTGGTGTTGCTCGGCCAGGGGAAACGGTAGCCAAACCCAAGCACAGGCTTTATATCCTACGTACCAGTGGGGTTTCTGACCCTGTAGTGCAGGGGTCCTGTCAGAGCCACAGCTCCTGTGGCATAAGGCACCCATGAGGTAATCAACGGTGATTAGGGGCCGCGCTGCGGGAGCAACACGTGGTGAATGTCATAAATTATAAACATTGATAATGGTAATTTATAATGATGTGAATTCTAAATGGTCGCTGGCTCCCTGGGCGTGGTACACATTATAGGTATTGTATCGTATGGTCATCACTCCTCTTCTCCTCCTACTCCTTCATTTTCTTTCCCTCTGTCTCTCATCAATCGTCTCTCTTTTTAATCTAGGTCTATCTCGCTATCTCTCTTTTTAATCTAAGTCTATCTCGCTATCTCTCTTTTTAATCTAGGTCTATCTCTCTCTCTCTCTTTTTAATCTAAGTCTATCTCTCTATCTCTCTTGCTTTCATCTATCGCTCTTCCTCCCCTCAAATCTCAACTGTCAGGCAGAGCGGGTGGCTGTTGATTCCTGTACGCCTGTCTCTGACTGCAGACCCTCAAACAGCCAGCTTTCTGCGTGTGCGTGTTTGTGTGTGCGTATGTGTGTCTGTGGGTGCGTGTGTCTGTGTCTGAATACATGTCCGTGCCAATGCCATCCAGCATGCGGCTTTGGCACCCAAGGTTGGCCAAACTGTCAACCCAATTCACACATCCACACATACGGCCCCATCGCCCAGGAACAAAGAGCCTTCATTTTCTGCCTTGTCATGGCCTCTGAAGCAGACCCAGGGCTCCAAACTCCATCCGTGGCAACCCTCTGTGTGCGCCATCCAAAACAGCCTGACACTGCAAGCCCCGGCTCAGTCTCACTGAGCCCAGTGCCAGGGATTAGCGGGAGCATTTGTACACCTGTTTTGTGTCTGCGCGGGCCAGGCATTGGCAAGCAGCGAACGGCGGCCTAGCATGGGCAGCAACAAGAAAGGGCGTCATTTTTTGCGGGGATGTATGTCTGTGTGTGTGCCTGTGTGTGTGTGTGTGTGTGTGTGTGTGTGTGTGTGTGTTGGTGTGTGTGTGTCCATCAGCCCTTCTGTCGGTTTGCGACCTGGACGTCCATGCCCAGAGCCGGGCCGACCCTAACAGATGGGAAGCAACCTATGGCTGCAAGCGTGGCGGTCAAAGCTGCTCTCCTGTTTCAAAGGCCGACCGAGGCGAGCCACGGCACTCCTGACCTAGCTCTGTTTACACTGGGGACTGGATGCTGGTGGAGGCACCTATCTCTTCTCTTCCTCTCTCTCGCTTTCTCTTTCTATCTGTTTGCCTCTCTTTCTCTCTCTCTCTCTCTCTCTCTCTCTCTCTCTCTCTCTCTCTCTCTCTCTCTCTGTATATCTCTCTCTTTCTGTATCTCCCGGCTCTCTGTTCTACCTTACATGTGTGAGCGTGTGTTTCTCACGTTTCCTGACAGAAAATGTTAACCGTTAGTATTTTTTAATTGCGATAATGCATTTGGACCATTCGCAGCGTTATAAAACCGCAAGGCTTATTTTCGCCCCCATGTAGTTTTTTTTCCTTTCTTTTTTTGGTGGTGACTTGAATTCGAGGAGGAGGTTGGGTTGGAAACACACAGAGAAGGCCTCACTTCCAACAGGTGGAAATCTTGTGTGTTTCCTCAGCTCCAAAGCTATTTCCCTCTCGGGTTCAAAGGGGCTGTCTGGAACCATGCATTAAAGTATTCTCCATAGCCAATCCCTTTGAAAGGTCAGATAGAAAGTTTTAGTGCATAGTCTCTCTCTCTCTCTCTCTCTCTCTCTCTCTCGCTCTCTCTCACTCTCTCTCTTTCTTCCTTCCTCACACACTTTGTTTTTCTGCTCTTTGTCCCTCTTTCTCTTTTTTTATTTCTTTCACACTTCATCTGTTTTTTTTTCTGTTTTTTTTTACCTTCTTTTGCATTCTTCGGTGGTACTTTAAGGATTTGGCTTAAAGGACTAGACAGCCTCTTCTATGAGAAATGAAATGAAGCACAGGGGAAGTTTTTGTTTACTACTATATTATTTATTCGTTTATAAATTATTATTTGGCCGGCTGTTCCTCTTCATTTGAGGTTAGAGAGAGAACTCAGGATAAATGTAGTCCTCTGCTTGATTTATGGCGAACAATTTAAACCAAGGAGGACCAAATTGAAATTGCTTGAATCCAGCAGCACATTAAATTAAATATCTACAGAACAGATTCTAATTTGATCACCGAGCTGTTTCAATTTCATTAGCCCACTCCCAAATGGACTTTCACAGCACTGTGTTTCATCGAGCACAAATCCTATTTGCCTGCTTTTCGTTAATGAACCCCCTGTGGAGCGGGTCCACGTGACTCAGCCAGTCACCCAGTCAGTCACCCAGCCAGTCACCCAGTCAGTCACCCAGCTATTCATCCAGTTTACCAGCCAGTTACACAGACAGCCAGCCAGTCACCCAGCCAGTCATCCAGCTTACCAGCCAGTTACACAGCCAGCCAGTCACCCAACCAGTCACCCAGCTATTCATCCAGCTTACCAGCCAGTTACACAGCCAGCCAGTCATCCAGCTTACCAGCCAGTTATACAGCCAGCCAGTCACCCAGCCAGTCAGCCAGTCACACAGCCAGTCAGCCAGTCAGGCGTCCTGTGTCTTCTTATGTATTAATATTTAATGAGTCATTAATCTCTGAGGGTTCTATAGTTCCATAGTGTGGAGCCTGCAAACACACTTACACACTTAGTTGGTGGGTCGCCAGAGTCCGAGAGTGCAAAAACTGATTAGTGATCTTTGCCAGAGCGTTGCGTTGCGTGATGATGATAGAACATTTTAATGGCAGCTCGGCAAACTGCCTTAATATTCAAATTGATGCCGGTTGTTTTCTCATCCTTGCGTGGTTTAGCAGTCGACTTCTAATTATGGTTAGGCTATTATAACGACTCCAGTGGAGATTTACTCTAAACGTGATGAAGCAACAGAACGGGCGGAACGCTCTTTGCGGTCATTGACACTGTGGGTGAACACGTGGAGCCTCTAAGAGCTGCTGAGGCTCCTCGGTCTCGTTGCTGTCTCTGGCTCAGCTCCTCATTCCGTATGTACCTGGAGGCTGCAGCAGCGTGCTCTGGGCTTGTTTGAGTTTTTTTTGTCTCCTTTGTTTGGGTTTTTGCGTCGGTTACGTGCCCTTGTTGTATAACAAATCAAATCAGTGGTAACAGTCCGAGTCCTAACACTAAACTCAGTCCCTTATGACCATGAGAAAGTGACAGCGAGAGAGAGAGAGAGAGAGAGAGAGAGAGAGAGAGAGAGAGAGAGAGAGAGAGGGCTGGAACAGAAAGACTTGCAGACAGACGGGACGGCAGAGAGAAAGCAGAACAAGCGGCCAGACGCGACACCCAAACAGAGTAGGCCTGCGTGACGCTGTTGATCTAAGGTCAGCGGTGTCTCTCGCTCAGCGAGGATGAAAGGGATAGCGTGGACAGCCGCGGCGGGGGCTCTGCGGCTGGAACAATGATAAATGTTTTCGCCGGGCCGTCCTCCATTAGTGTCACCGCGAGTTACTGCCGAGCAGCCGGACCAACAGGAAGCGCGGGGATGGGCCCCTCTCTAAATAATTGATAAGGCTGACCCGACGCGATTCATATTCCACGGCCGAGGATCAAAGAGTGCGGCTTCTCCGTTTGACATTGAGCCTCGGCGCCGAGTCAAAGCCATTACCTTCCCAGAATCCCCCGCTGCTCATGTTTATATTAAAAATGCAGCGGCTCCTTCCTTTATCAGGGCCGGGGGTGAGAGGCTAACGTTGACTGGCACTCTGGAGCATTTACACGCCCGGTTAATGGACTCGCCCGCATTACCTAAGCAATTACCTAGCACTAAGTAGAGGGGGAGGCAGACGGAGAGAACGGGAGAAAAAAAAAATAGAGGCGGAGAGAGGGAGGGAGGGGGAGAGATAAGGCATTCTGTTCCTGTCCTTCTGCCGTCGTTGTTCCCCCTCTCTCCTTCCATTGGGAGAGAGACTCGGCGCGGTGCGAGACTCGAGGGTTCTTTTAGGCGCCATCAATATTTCAGAGTCGTGGCTCCCGAGTGGAGTGGTACACCCCCCGTCTCGACTCTCCCGAGTGGAGTGGTACACTCCCACCCCCTCGCTGTCTCTGCAGGCCGTCAGGAATGTTTAAATAAATTTGTTCTCGGCGACCTCAACGTTTTTAAGGGATGACATTTATTGGAGGTTTGCGGTTTTCCCAAGGAGGCCATGTTACTCTGAGAAAGTGCACTGGCTTGTGCACATCCGCGGGTTACTGGGCAGGCTATAGATAGACAGATGGATACATAATAACATCCCTCTCCCTACCCGCTCGTGTCTTAACAAGATGTCCGATTCCAAGCGGAGACGCACAGCCGTGAAGGCGGACACAAATCTCCGTGACACGCGCAAGTCCTCTCGGTCAATCACGAGCAATGAGCGCCCTGGAACGTTATGAAGGCCACGCGCATCAATCCTGCTCGCCTGGTTCTCCTGCCACGCCTGGTTGCCTCGCTGTTGTCTCCCTCCCCGCCTATTGATCCCTGCGCTGTAGCCGCCTTGAGGCCGTTTTGATGGCCACTCGACCGCAAGAGCGAATTCAGGGCCCTGAAGTCAGATGAAAGGGGGTTGTAACGCAAACTGCCACTATGGGAGGTTGCTTCCACTTTTTGAATGTATATATATATATATATATGATTTTTTTGTTTATATATTAGATGCATTAGTTCGGGCTGGTTAGGGCTGGTTGATGTAATTCACCACAACTTCCTTTGTAGATTGGTGTAAACAATTTAGGTTTTTCACGTGACGCCTATTTCCCCCCCTTTATCCAGATGGTACCATTTTGAAAAAGTGAAACAACCACACACACACAAAAAAAAGGAAAAAAAATGTTTTCCTCTCCGGTCCTGTGCTTCTTTTCCCTTGGACCCATCCCCGTCTGAGGACATCACACAGCCCACCTGTCCATTTGCTAACTTCTGCTTCTTTGAGCTAAAGGGGTTCATTATCCACCTCCCTCCTCCATCTGCCTCCGCTACTGTAGTTTTACATGAAGGACCATTCCATGGCCATGGGGACGGGGTCTGTTGTACAAGGGGCCCCTAGTGCTTGTCCTCCATCTCTCTCTCTCTCTCTCTCTCTCTCTCTCTCTCTCTCTCTCTCTCTCTCTCTCTCTCTATCTCTCTCTCTCTCTTTCTCTCTCTCTCTCCCCTCACCATCTCACCCTTTCTCAGTCCTTTGCAGCGCGCTCTCTTTCGCTCACGTTTCCCCTCTCCTTCTTTCTCTCCTCTCTCTTCCTCCGTGTCTCTCCCTCGCTCCTTTCTTCCCTCTCTCTGTCTTTTCAGTGCCTGGGGCGCTCCTTGTTTTGAAGGCATTGATCGGCCTAGAATTGGATTGCGGCTCTGATAGCTGGTGTCAGTGTGATGGGAAGAGAGGGGGGGGGGGGGGGGGGGCATCACGCCGGGCTGAAGGAGATCATTGTGCCTGGCCCAGCCTTTGCTGCACCCTCTGTACAGGGGGGATTACTTTTATCAGTATATCCAGACACACACACACACACACACACACACACACGCTAAGTACAAGCAAACATAAACACACTCTGACACAGTTGAGCAGGCATTTGTATTCTACACAAACACACACATATACATGAAAATAAACATATACATTTGTTCAATGCATACTTAATGAGAAGATAGGGATAGGCACACGTCAGGTCTCTCCAGCTCATCTTAAAAGAGCTGCCAACAAACACTCCAGACTTCTCCGCACTGAAACCTTCAGGCTTCACCGCCGACATCGCACAAAAAGTGTGTGCTGAGCGCCGAAGACGTTTCGCTCAACTGAACACGGCATATTTCGGACGCGCTGTTGGCTGTCAGCGTTGGTGTCAGTCCGTCAACACCATACGCAATAGATGATATATATTTTTTTATTGTCAGAGAGAGTGTGTGTGGAGTGTGTTAGTCCTTTGCCTGACTTTCTGGCACATTATCCTCTGTAAGAGTATTAGAGCTATTATCTGTGGGGCAAGGTTATGTTTTGTGTGTTTGCGCCGGGTTGTGCACTCGCATTATTGTGTGTGTGTCTGTTTGTAATTGTGCTTTTGTCTTCTGTTGGTTTTTATAGAGAGATAGCCCTTTAATTTATTTAGCGTTGGAATAACGCACATCATCTTTCTTTCCCTTTTTTCTTTTTCTTTTACTGAGAGAACAATGGCTGTTTTTCTTCCCTTTGCTGCGGAGACAATGAAGTGCTGTCCTGCTTCGCCAGTGACAGGCCAATAAAAAACATAATTGGATATGTCAATCAAACTCCGCGGCATGGCAGAGAGATTAGGCAGGTAGGAGGGAAGCCGGAGTCCGGCTGCCGGCCACCAAGCTGGGGGTACGGTTGGAGGGGAGGGGTGGAGGGTGCCATGCCTTTGAAGAAGACGGCGTCCCACAGGCACACACACTCACAGCCTTTCTTTCTTTCTTTCTTCGCAATGACAGCGAGGCAGTGTGTGGTCGACGGCGACGTGCGCGGCTGTTTTGTTGCTTGTGGGTAGCAGGAGTGACTATCTGTCTTTGTTTGTCGGTGTTTGTGGGGCAGTAATGTGCCTTTGATGTGGCTACACCAGAGACCCAGAGCAGCCTGGGGATCTGAAGGTCACAGGGAAAATGGACGAGCGCGGCTGGTAATGTGTCCGCTGAGCGCCCTTACAGTCTAGACAAGGGCCGTGTATTTTCTAATTGTCCAATCATCAATCCCCAGGATGGCATGTTTTCTGCTGCTTTAACGTCTATAAAGTTCAAATAACAGAACCATGTCTTTTCACTTTCCAAGTCAGGTTTTATATGCCTTTCAATGTGCACATGGCGTGTTCCACAGTACACTGCGACATGCACCACTGCGTCTCTGTTCGGCCTTCGTTTTACCCTTTTTAAACAGTCTTCTATATTTGAACGGCGTCGACCCACTAATTGAAGTGCTCCTTGCACAGGGACGTGAGTAGCCGCGCGGAGTTCCCGGGTGCTGCTCGGAGCATCGGCCCCATAGCTTTTAGAAGATGCTTTTTCCCTGTTCTGCCGCCTTCCATTGTGAGCTGAGCTGGAAGACGCGGGGATAGAAGCACGCCGCCTACCCTCTCTCCCATTCTGTGGTACAAGCTAAACTATTTGATGCATGGGCATTAAAGTATTTTAGAAAGGTAGAAAGGCGCTGCAAAGAGGATGCAAGACTATACATTTATTTATATATATATATATATATATATATATATATATATATATATATATATATATATATATATATATATATATATATATATATATATATATATATATATATATATATACAGTATATAAGACTTTAAATATATATATATATATATATTCTATGTATATATATATTACAACGCTTTTTTATTTTTGGGTTTGCGAATGTAATTTCTCCCATATTGAGAAGAGACGAATGTGTAGAAAAAGGTTGACATACACTCACATTTGTAGCAGAAGTCAAGTGGGGAAATATAGTGGAACCTATTTAGACATTTCAAGGTGCTCTTATTTGAAGGAAGTGAATACAGAATATTTCAGTATGTCCCTGAGGCTGACCTATTCTTCCATATTTCCCGAAATAAAACATTTCTAATGGGGTGTGTGTATTATGGACTAACAGGAAAGGCAAAGAGGCTGCATCAACTCAGCAGTGACTGCATTATCCCAGATTGAAAATGTAGCATAAAACCTCTGCAGTTAGGTTGCTAGAAATACAATTTCACTAGAACGGGCAATATGTTGTTTCGCATGTCTATACCTGCATGCAGACTGCTTTTTTAATATTAAAACTTCATCATTTTTCAGGATTTTTAAACCAAAAACGAAGCTTAGATCTTTGTCTGTTCTCACATGCATGTTTTTCTTTAAACTTTTCCAAGTTAAGTCATTGCTCCTAATTATACAGTTTGGTATTTGCATGAACAACACCGTAATGTAATAAAAGAATACAATTAAGACTAACAAACTCTAGGCTATGTGTAAAATTTGCCTTATCCGTTAGCGTCAAGTATTGCAGTCGTGTTTACACTGTATATTAGTTTTAATGTTAAGCTATTCAAGCTAGCTTACTGTTTACGATAGCCTGCTAACCCTAATGCTAACTACACAGGCCTGCGCGGGCTTTGTTGTTGAACTTTGCTATGGAAGTTAGCACAGACCAGACTAAGCTTCATTAACAACCAATGCAGGGCTGAAACATCCTCACTCTTTACTTTTGTTATGAGAAAGGTTGCCTCTACGCTCCGGGCATTTAAAACAGGTAATTACGGCCAAGGAATCCGTGTAGGGCTTAAAACAAATGACGTGAGAACAAAATATAAAAATTAAAAAAATGCACCGCCAAGCCTCCCATCGCCACTCAAGCCTTGCACTCTAAAACCTTTTCCTTGTAGCCCGTCACGCACCCAGGAATACGCAAGCAGCCGCAATAATGAAACGCACTGGCAGGTCGTTACAATTAGCCGGGTGAGGGGACCAAAGACTGGATGTGAAATCTTCCAGTTCCTTCCATTTGTGTGCCAGAGGAACTTAATCAAACATACAATGTGTTGTGCATATTGTATGTGAGGGCAGCATTAGCAGCAGGCCGAAATGGTATTTGCTCCAGCGGTTTGGGTTGTGTGTGTGTGTGTGTGTGTGTGTGTGTGTGTGTGTGTGTGTGTGTGTGTGTGTGTGTGTGTGTGTGTGTGTGTCAATGACAGGCTGAAGAGAACATTACTCATCATTTAGAGAGGTGACACCCCCCCAACCCACCCGTCGTCTCGTCCCTTGTCCCCCCCCCCCCCCCCCCCATACACACACACATACGCACACACACACACAACCCCCCAATTTGCCACTGGCGAGCAATTCTCATCACATTACAGCTGGATGATGAAGCATGCTACTGTAGCAAGCACCTTCATGATTCACGATGTGCTCTTCCATAAGGTGTGAAAGTAATGGGATTACAATGTAGCTATTTGAACTATTCACACGCGGCGGTCTATTGCATTTGATTACTACATGTTACCATGCACACTCAAAGGTTTCAGGTCACTTCATTGTTGCTTGACGAAAAGCTAATGTTCATGTTTTCAGTGAATTTCAGTTTCACCAAACATCTTCTGAAGTTCTTTTGCCGCTATTTAAAAATGTGATCTTTATCGGTTTTCATACCAGTTCCCCTCTTCTCCTTGTGTGCCGTTCAGGAGCAAGGGAAAGTGGGCGTGACCTTCAACATCGGCACAGTGGACATCAGCGTCAAGGAGTTGACCACGGCCATCAACGACGGCAAATACCACCTGGTCCGCTTCACCCGTAACGGTGGCAACGCCACCCTCCAGGTGGACAACTGGCCCATCAACGAGCATTTCCCCACAGGTACCCCTAGCCAGGCCATCTGGCCCCGGTCTCACAAATGTTGAACTTTGAACTTCAACCTTTTCTGCCCTTTTTGTCTACAGATTGAGAAATGTGTGCAAATCTTTTGATGTCAGTTTGAAATCTGTTTCCCCCACTGGACGTTACCTGCTCTGCTCCAAAGGCGTCGGCAAAGGTTTTTAAAGAGAGACAGAGAATTTTGCAGGCCACTCACAAGTCTCTCTCTCCCTAGGAGCGTGTAGGAGTTTACGATTCAGAAGCCGGCCCCATTTCCTCAAGTGCGAACAGATGTTAGGCGTTAATACGCTCTGCCCCTCACTGGACTCTGTTTCCCAGTCTTCAAAGCCAGCCCAGAAAATAAATAAGTAAATCAATAAAGGCCCTGTGAAAGCAAGCAATCAGTAGGGAACATGTTGTGGCCCCTAATTGTCCTCTGAAAGTCTTGGCTCGGGAACGGACAACACCCTCCAATCGGGCCCGGACACCCAGCGCCACATGACGGGGGACAGCAGGCAGGCCAAGTCAGACGGCGGCGGCGGCGGCGGCGGCGGCATTCTTTGCCTTGACGCAAGGCGTTGTCAGGGGCGACATCTGGCCAGCCCGCTGTGCGGAGGGATGGGAAAGGCGCAAAGAGAGGGATGGCGGGCAGGAGAGAGTCGGGAGGAGAGCCGGTGGTGGGAAAGCGGGAACGGTGGGGGATTCACTGACGCTCCGGCTCACTCACGTAATCCGTTAAAGAGTTACCTGTCTGGCGAGGGTGGAGGAGGCCGCATAGAGGCCGCCCACCCCCATCCATCTCCCCCCCCCCCCCCCCCCCCCCCACACACACACACACACACACACACACAACCTGCCTGTATCTCTCATTCCCAGGTCGAGGCAGAGCGGCATGGAGGCTGAATACAAATAGGGTAATCAAAGGCTGCCTGCTTCATTTGGAGGCTAAGGCGCCGGCACTCCCCTCGTTTGGGAGCGTGGACGTGCCGCTGAGCTTTGTGGGTGCCAGAGTGAGACGGAGGGACGGAGCGGATGGATGGGAGGGAGGGAGGGAGGGAGGGAGGGAGAACGAAAGATAGACACAGAATAACGTAAAAGAAAAAGGAAAACAACTCCTTCACAGAGTCTTTTGTCACACTCCATTAATTTAGGTTCACTGTACTACCACTTTGATATCTGTGCCCCCCCTCTCCCACCCCCCTCCCTACCTCTCTCTTTCATTTTATCTCTCTGCCTCCCTACATGGGAGAGCTGCCGGCCTTGCTTTTTTCTTCCTAGTCTTCTGTGGTAGAGCCCCCCCCCCCCCCCCCTTTAGTTCTCCTGAATAAATGGGAAACTGGCAGCGCAGGCACAAAATGGCCGTTGAGTAGTCACAGCTAATAGGATTGAGATGAATATCGGAAAGATAAGATGTGTGTCCTGCCTGGACCGAAATAAACAGACGGAGCCAGATACATGCTTTGTTTTGTTTTTTTCTCGTACAGAGAAAGAATAAAGAAAACCTAAAAGCATCATTACATAACGTTCTTATCTCATGTGCGTCATTTTTCCACAGGTTCTAGCAATAGTCTTGCTTAGTTATCGCATAGCCGAAGTACCACAACTACTGGAACTGTTGCTCGGCAAGGGTGCCCATGCCTACCGTACCCTTGGTTACGGAACACATCACCACCTACTCCATGTCCGGATCAATCAAGCAAAGGAGTGAGACCCTTCCAGGTCTTATGTTTGCTTTACATTGCCCAGCCCAGCCCAGAGTTCTCTCAGCCATGTCACTTGAGTTGAAGCTGAAATTGCTTCGGAACAGGCAAGCACTTTGAAGAGACAAGCCGCTGTCCTCACACACTCGGCTAGGCCTGGCCCTGGTTAAAGCAAGGCCAGGGTCAATGAGCGTCTTCCGTCCTGGTGGCATCTTTCTCTTCTTCTTTTTCCACTAACGCCACTCAACGTAGAAAATGAACTACCTGCGTTTTAGCGATGCCAAATATCTGACATCCGTGCCACATTTCAACGTTTCACTCTAAGCATTCTGTGCATTGTTAAACCTTCAGCAATCGATGTTATTCAGGTTTCGTACTTGTAGTACTACTTCGGTAGATACTTATCCTTTTTTTTTGTAAAGCCCAAAGTCTTTACAGGTTGATTGCTTGCCAATGAATTTCAATGGGCTGGTACTGCCAGTGTTCAATAATCACACACCTGAAGAATCCTCTGAATGGGATCGATAGCCCTGATCAAGGCGTCCCCTCAGAAAACAGCAGGGAACGCTCGTCGAATGCATCACTGTGCTTTAACCCTCTGAAACACAGGCTGTTTTTTGGTGGTCATTTCAGACATGAATACCTCTAAAGTGATCCCACCATCTAGTTTGATGTCATTCTTCTCAACCCCCCCACACACACCAAAAAAAGAAGAAATGTAATGAAACGTGTGGTAATTTCTTTTTTTCTCTCTCTCTCGTCCGGCGCTTGTAATTTGCGGGACATTCAGTGCTAGTAATCAGGCAACAATGGATTTTTTTTTTCCCCCCGGCCCCCTTCCTTGTAAAGGCGTTGTCATCTTCTGAGTAATTACAGGTTAGGGTGCAGCCTTATCGACTGCCTCGCACTCCAAATGCTTAATATGAAGGGCGTAGTGTGCTCCCTAGCGCTCAATACAACAGTTACCGGATCTAGCCGGTCTGCTGGGACGGCGACTGGGGGAATGGGTGTCTTGAGCTGGGTTAGCCAGTCGATGCCGCTTGCAGAACGCCCCCCCCCCCCAAGGAGGGAGAACGGGCACGTCGTCTCACCGAGGGGGGTTGTTGGCCGCGAGGGCATGAGGCGGTCGGCCAACACTTAAGGACTTCTCCAACTCATTCGACATGGTTGGCTGGAGGTTTGCCCTCCTTGGCTTGGGGGTTACGTCGTTTATTTAAAGAGGGCTCTGGGAGTTACGCGACGCAGGCGGCCGAAACCCTGTGCGTGACGTTGAAAGCCCTGGCGATATTCTGTATGAAGCAGCATAAACACACCCACTTTAAAGGGTTTATGCAAAGTTTCTTCTTCTTCTTCTCCATTATCGGTATGAATAGGATCGCTTGGGAGGGTGAAGAGGCACCTTTTTTCCCACGGCCGAGCGGTTAAGGACTCTGACCCCGGTGCTGGCCAGACAGTAGGACCCCTGGATCGCTCCCAGGTAGTGGCGAACAGGGGAGGGAAGCGTGAGTTCTCACCAGCACGGGGGTCAAAAACCCAGCGAATCACATCCGTTACACACAGTCATGTGTGTACATTATGAATGTATAGGACGTCTCCACACTCGGAGCGCATCGAGGTGGGCGCGCTTCACCTCGTGGAGGTCAGTTCATCCAGGTAGATCCACGCCGTCCACAGAACACTCAACACTCCCACCTGACCCCTCAGCTCTGTCCGTCGAGGCTGCCGCTGGCCCTTAGGGCTGATCTGAAGGGCCACTCGGAAACCCAGCGATCCTCGGCTACCGCCTCTGGCTGACGCGTGGAGGGGGGAGTGCTACTAGAGACAGAAAGACGGAGAGAGACAGTTGGAAAGAGACAGAGAGAGAAATAAAGGAGGCAAAAACAGAGCGAGAGAGAGAGAAAGATAGCGAGAGGGAAATTGAGATGGGGAGAGAAAAGGGAGGGAGATGGAAGAGAGGAGGAGGAGGAGGAGGAGGAGGAGGGAGCTGCATGTTCTCTGCTGGCCTAGTCATCCATGCTGCCATGTGCCCTGACTGATCTCGGCAGCCATCTCAGGCTCCACGCTGTGTGTGTGTGTGTGTGTGTGTGTCTGTCCTTCTGGATTAAAACTCAGCTGCATTTCTATCTTTGTATGTGTACCTTGTGAGCGCCTTCCTTCTTTTCTCTCTCTCTCTCTCTCTCTCTCTCTCTCTCTCTCTCTCTCTCTCTCTCTCTCTCTCTCTCTCTCTCTCTCTCTCTCTCTCTCTCTCTCTCTCTCTCTCTGTCATATGTATGTTTGGATTATGCATGTTCTGTTTCTTCACCTCTCTGTCTCTTATGTGTACTGCCCATCTCGCTCCTTGTGAAATCCCCCCCCCCCCCCCCCCCCCCACACACACACCCCAGATGTCTTTTTCTTGTTTTTCTTTTTTTGGTGTCGTGTTTTCACCCCTTTGATCCTTTCTCTCTCTCCGTTGCTTTCTCCCGGCAGTCTCTCTCTCTCTCTCTCTCTCTCTCTCTCTCTCTCTCTCTCTCTCTCTCTCTCTCTCTCTCTTTCTTTCGCAGCATGTTCCTTGCGCCGTGGTTCCATACTCTCTCCCTCACATAATCTAGTGGGCCCGTCACCTCTACTCCCATGCCTCACAGGAGTGGGCGTATAGTCTTCACACAACGCAATAGAACCTAAGAGGGGAAGAAGAAGAGAGTTCTGGGGTTGTCGACGTCGACGGTCCGACGTCCCAAGTGGAGCTATCTCAGAACATTTAGTTCTCCCTTTTGTTCTTTGATTTCGTACGACGTGACTTTCTTTTCTTCTGCGTGGGCTTTTTTCTTTTTTTCCTCCAAGTCGGGCGGTTACTGGAGCGAGCCGGCCCTGGAAATCATGCGTCACAATTTTGCCATGGCTGGGGTTCAGTGCCCAGTCGCCTCGCTTGAGCGGCCACCGGCCTCTCCGGTTGGCCTGCTAGCCCTTAGGGGAGGGAGGCTGGGGTGATTTGATGTGCTATCTTATTTATGTTTAACTTACACATTTGCTCACGCGTGTTTCTCTGCAATGCACACACACACACACACACACACACCGTTTAGCTATCCAATGATATTGTGACACAGAAACAACACAGTGCCCGCAGTGTAACAGTAAACACAACAAGTTCACCCTGTCTAGAGTTACAGCAACAATGTTCCTGAGGAGCCAGATTAATACACATGTACCCTACTGGCCAAACATGATTACCTTTCTATCTCAGACACAATCTCTCTCTCTCTCTCTCTCTCTCTCTGCCTCTCTCTGCCTCTCTCTGCCTCTCTCTCACTCTCTCTCTCTCTCTCTCTCTCTCTCTCTCTCTCTCTCTCTCTCTCTCTCTCTCTCTCTCTCTCTCTCTCTGCCTCTCTCTGCCTCTCTCTCACTCTCTCTATCTTTTTCTCTCTCTCTCTCTTTCTCTCTCTCTGCCTCTCTGCCTCTCTCTCTCTAGCTCTCTCTCTCTCTCTCTGCCTCTCCCCCTCTCTCTCTTCCTTTCTTCCCTCCCCTGTGTACGAGGCTCTCCCAGTGTCACGGCGAGATAGAGATAAGCTGAGTGCTGCAGCCTCTGGTCCTTTTCTTCCTTTGAACATCAGCCACCGCAGGGCAACGACATCCGTGATGGATGAAGTCACAGCCTTTTTCTACGAAGCGGGGGACGGAGAGGGAAAGATGGAGGGAGAGAGATAGGGAAGAAGAGATGATCGAGGAAGGGAGGGAGGGAGGACAGAGGCGCAGGTTTGGAGGAAGGGCTAGAGATGGATGGGAACTAAATACAAACGAAAGACAGAAACGAGCGGCGACTGGGGGGGGGGGGGGGTTGGGGGCAAGGGGGTGTACGTCTGGGGCGGGGTGGGGTTGGGCACCGAGCAGAGAAAGAACAGGAGGTCTGCTGGAGAAATTGGAGCGGGGCGTCGAAGCTGAGGCCAAAAGAGAGAGAGAGTTAAGTACAGGCCTGCTTCTCCGAGCCCACAGTCCAACAACCAAACAGAGTCCATTGAGACGGTGACATGATAGCTCGCCAGAAGATGGAAAGTGTTGAACAGAGTGTGGATGGGGCGACGTAGGACGGCCATTACCCCAGGCCAGTGACAACTGGCTGTCTGGTCGGCTGTTGTGTCGAGTGATTTGGAAGGGAATCATTGTGCATCAAATGTACCCATCATCCTGAGACAGAGTACCGATGCTGAGGGCTTTTGTACGATGGACTCTGCTTCTTCTTTTTTTTCTTTTTCTTTTTTTTTTTTTTTTTTACTGTGCCCCCTTTGAACCCCAGACCTCTGAGGAGAGGAGCAATGTCGCCGAGGCAATGTTTGTTTTGACTGAAATACAGCAATCGAAGGGGGGAGACAAAGGACAACATAGGAGACACACACACACACACATACACACACACACACACACATACACAGGGGAGACACACAAACACACAGAGGAGACACACACAAGCACAAATCCAGAAATTAAAATAGACTGGCTGGCCCATAGAGGCACAGACAAACACACACACTCACTGACACACACACACAGAGTAATACATGATTTGCTTGCCAGATTTGCTTTAGAAAATATCAGTAGTGATTTCCCTTTATTTGTAAATGCAGAATGTAGCGTCACTCTTTTGGTATTTAGGTGGACGGACACAAACTGTAGAAGTGAGAGGAGCTTCCTGCTTCTTAAACCTCCACATACGAAATACACTGTTGACACGTTTCAAAGAAGCATGAAGAAAGAGAAGGGAAGAAAAAAATACTTTTGCTGACTTTTGTTGACACTGCGGGGTTCTGTGCCAGCACACACACACACACACAAACCATCCCTCCACACTGTCCGACCCCGCTCCCCAAAAAGCCTCACACCTCTCCTCCCCCCTGCCTGGTTTCTGTCCAGGGGAGCACTGTCCCTGGCAGCCGCTCAGCACCCGTCTGGATCAAAGGCAAAAGGGGATCCCTGGGAGGTGTTTGTTCACCCCCCCCTAGCGCACACAGTGAGCAGTACCAAAATCCCCCCCCAACCACCATCCACCATCCCTCTCCCAACACCCACGCTCCCTCTCAGCGCTACAGCTAGCTTCAACCGCAGCGCTTTGAAGACTGTTTAAGGGGACACTTTCTCTCAGAAGTGAAATTACAGGGAAGAAGAGAGGTAGAGCCTCAAAGGGCCGTTAGCTAAGTCAATGTGTTTTTTGTGTGTGGACTTCAATCTGTGGTTATAAATAGTTTGGGGGTGGTGTGTGGTACAGATGGGTGTCCACCCCCTAGGCCCCACTGTCCTCACAGCTGACGTCATCGGAAGTTTGACAAACTCGCTGCCCTCTCCTCCGCAGCACATTTTAGAAGAGGTGTGCAGTGTTCTCGCGCTTTTGGTGCCCCCCGACACTTTCAATGTGGCTCCCAAACGCTGTGGTCAGTATCCATAATTCATATAGCTGCTGCCATAAAACAGGGTCAAAATCTCTTTGTTTCTCCAGAAACTTTTTTTTATATTTTTATCAGAAGGACATCACTTTCAACAGATTTGAGTTAACAGAAAACTTGGCTAATGTCATTACTGGCCCTTGTTGATTGTTACATCAAAATCTTCCAACTGGACAGCGACTGTATTTATGCTCACTAAGATGTCCGAACGGTACAAGTCCCCAGACAGTATCGATTGTAAACAATAAACACACAGCAGACGCTCCTTTTGACATTTGGGAAACTCATTTATATTTTCTTTCTTTTTCGTCCTGGAACATTGGAATTATGGACAGGATTCTCTGGGGGAGAGGTGTCAGCCACAGTAGCTCTTCACCCAAAGGCCTTCCACCATGGTCCTAATGATCTCATCTGTATGCGCTGTCCTCTTCCAATCCGCGTCGCCACGGGACTTTTTGTCCCCGCTGGTTTGCCGTGCTGCAAATTACCTCCTTCCCCCTATCTTTTTTTAACATGCTAGCTCCGCCGTTGAAAATGGTTGCTAAACTGACTTGTTCCGTGGCCCTTGAAACGTAAGAGCAGGTGGCGTCCAGTGGGAGAATTAGAGAATATAAATTACCTCCAATTGGGTCAAGAAAGAAGGGGCTGTTGAGACGGCTTCTGCTTGTTTAACCATTCATGTCTTCCCCCCCAGTGTCCAGTGCATGAAAAGGAGCTTGTGCACCGTGTGAATCACAATGTATTTAACGTATGAAAAGCTCCTACTTCTATTTTCATGTCCTTACAGGGTTTGGTGTCATGTCTGTAGTATTATGCTTGTGTGTTACAATATTGGACGCTCCAGTCAAGTTTTTCACTGAGTGTGTCCTGTGCTCAAAACTAAACTAAACTAAATCCACTTGGTAACAATCGTAATCGTATTGTATTCCTCTAAATCCTTTTAAACAAGACTAAACCACTTTTTAAACCAAATGTCTAAATGTGACTGATGTATGTATGCAGTTGCCAACTGTTTTAAGCTGTTCTTTAAACTTTTAAACTTTAAAGGCAACAGTGACATTGAGCGCTATCAAATGGCAAATAAGAAAATCCCGTTCAAATATACCAGACCAGTAGAAGATTGGCTTCAGGAGAAAGGTAAACCTTTACCAGAATTCTAGAATGTTACTTTTATCGTTTATTTTCCTGTCATGTCATCGGCTTGCTTCCCTCAGAACCTTTTGAGAATGAATAACCATCCCTTTAAAAACGCCCTTTAAACAATAAGTAAACTAAAATGGCTGTTAATTTTTTTTCTCCCATGGTTTATTTCCCTTTTTTTCATCATTGTTTGACTTATGCTAAATTATTGATGGTGAACCGTTAAAGGGATTTGGACAGATTTGTAATAATAATACAAAAAAAATTTAAAAAATGCATGAACATCAAACAACAGACTTCACAACTCTCTATTGTAATGCCAAACAAACTCTTTTACGCCTCAGTGTTATAATGCCAAATTGACTCATGGACATGTCTGCTGGACGCTCTGGCCAGCTTGCTGTTTTGATGAAGGATTTACATTCCCATATTTCAGTCCAAACTAATCACAGGCCTTCTGCCATCCAAGTCCAGGCTCGTTTTTCCAACTGCTTTTTCTTTTTTCTTTTTTTTTGTTCTTTTTTTTTAACTCTCGACAGTTAACGGTTTAACACTTTCGACGGAACACCCAATCGGGTTGGTGATGGTGAGCTAATTGGTTGTCTTTTAATGGACTCAACCAATGCACTGCAATGAGCCTGTCACTGGACCTAGTGGCCTGACATCCCTATGCTCCTCGTTTCCAGAGCAGTGTTTGCGCTGTCACCATCCAGTCCTAGCCAACTCCTTGCTCCTTTGGGAGAGAATGCAATGGAGAATTGTACTCTGTTATGTTCTGCATGAACATTTCTCAGCTAGACATAATATCATGCTAAAAACACATTTTAAAGGTCATTGTCTAAACGTTTTTTAAGGTGATCATAAAGTCCCTTTAATAATTTCTAAAACATAAGACACGTCTTAAATCCCATTAGTGGTGCTGCATGCATGACTCTTTTTGAACACGACTTTTTTTTCTTTCATTTTTTTTTTTTTTATGTTCCATGATATTACATTTCTTTCCCCGTGATTTCATGCCCAATGTATTGTGATTATGAACATTAGAAACGCAATAGGCCCGCAGTGCCATCCGTGCCACAGAAATTTGATTTGTAATTAAGATTTCCCTCATTGCCACTGTGTCATTTGTGTTCCTCGTCATTTCGAATGCATGAGAAATGTGTTTCTGACATTGATATTTAGCTTCAGAGTAATGAAGCTGACCGTGGATGACAAGACGCGTATGAATAGCGTATTGCTAACGTTTTATCGCAGTACCCCATGGTCTTTATACAGCTGGTATTAATCATTTTACTGCTGCATTTGTTTTTATAGTGCTAATGGATTGTGGTATAGTCTGGCGTAGCCTGATAAATGCATTTTTCAAACATATTTTCTGACCTTTGTACACACAATGTGGTGCAAAGCTTACTATATGACGCAGGTTGTTTTGATTTTGACTGGTGGCACGCAACCATAGCTAGTGATGATATAAATAATGATATAAACGTTTATATATAGAGATAAATATATATATATATATACATACATACAACGTAATTAAATAAAATATACCTGAAAGAAGATTAGATAAAGTTGTATCACTTGACGACAAACGTGTAATCCATTTTCTGGTGGTTAAACTGAACACAGACTGAAGTGGCCTCCAGAGTATTCCTGTTGACTTTGCTCTCTCCATCAACTTAAAACAGGGTCATAAGGTAACCAGCCCGGTCCAGTTAGCCTCCCTTTAGTTCAGCTTAGCCGTGCAGTGTGAATACTCCCACAGCTAGCTCCGTCGTTTAGAAGATGACAGGCCCTGTAACCCCTCTCCCTCCTCCGCTTCCTCCTCCTCACCCTCCCTCGGTTACTCCCTCCGCAGGCCGGCAGCTGACCATCTTCAACACCCAGGCCACCATCTCCATCGGGGGGAACGACCGCAAGCGCCCGTACCAGGGCCAGCTCTCCGGCCTCTACTACAACGGCCTCAAGGTCCTCAACATGGCCGCTGAAGGTCACGCCAACATCAAGGTCAACGGCAGCGTTCGCCTGGTGGGCGACGTGCCGTCCAGCCGGGGCGCGGCCCGCACCACCACCTCCGTGCCGCCGGAGATGTCCACCACCTTCATCGAGACCACCACCACGCTGTCCACCACCACCACGCGCAAGCAGCGCTCCCCACCCACCATCCAGGTAGGTCGCCTGGGGCAGAGGGGCCAACTGGCTGGGGGAGGGGACTGTAGGGGTTCTGTTACTGATGGAAGGTGGAGACATATCAACGGGATCATGACGCTCAGCCTGGGCCGTGGTCGAAAAAACGGTGAAAACACGCGTACGTTATAATCAGGGTGAAGGAGTTCTGTGTATAAAAAGAGGCGGCGTTATTACAGGTCCCGTCTTGGTTTTCTGTGTCCACTGTTCATGCGGCGGCCGGGGGCTCTCACTGTGTAAGTGGGCGGACGGGGAGTTACAAGGCTTTGCCCCTGCTTGGCTGCTCATGGCAGAATCCATTTCAGTGGCAGAGGATGGAAGCTTCTTTGCCCATTGAATTGTGCAGAGCTGGTCCGACAAGCGGCCCTTGCTTTTTCTCCCTCCCTCCCTCCCTCCCCCTCGTTCAGCCTGTCCTGTCCAGCGGCCATGGCTCAACGTGCACGTGGATGTCTCCTCTGTCCTCTTTCCTCTCCCTTTCACCGCCCCCTTTCTCCTCTCTGTTTCTTTTTTTCTTTTTTTTTTTTTCTTACACGTTTGAACTCACTCACTCTCTGTCTCTTTCTCTCTCTCTCTTTGACTCTTTGTCTTTCGTTCTCGTTCGCTCTCTGTCTCATTCAGTCACACCCTCGCTCGCCCTCTCCAGCATAAAAGAGGGCTTTGTGAAACGCGTCCTGACTGTAAGCCAATGAGTGTCCCGGCTCTGCTGAGAGAGTAATCACGGCAAGCGTTCCATTGACACCCTGAGGACAAATTGAACTGGCGGTGTTCATATTAAAGCCATAACTCTCCTTGGGGCTGATGCGACAGACCGCCCCCCCCCCCCCCCCCCCCCCCCTCTCTCTGTCTCTGTTATCTGTCCTTCCACCTTTAAACAGATTGTCCACAGCACAATAATGATGACCTCTTATGTCAGCCCGGCTGTGGGAGGACTCTCTGTAAGCCTAGGGAAGAAAAGGGGGGAGGAGGATGGGAGGAGGAGGAGAGTGAGTGTGGGAGGAGGGGAGGGAGGAAGGGAGAGTGTTGAGGAGGAGGAGAGGGAGGCAGGCGTCTCAGCTCGTTTCATGTGTACTGATGCTGCACCAGCGTCTTCTGCTGTTTTGTACAAAACAATAGACGCTACTTGATAATAGGTTTTATTCAAAGTGATGTTTGCATGCACTTGCGAATACAGTCAACCCTTTCTCAGTAAATATAGAACAAATGCGTTGTCTTAAACAGTAGGTCTCGGATTAATGTCACACACATACTGTTTAGTACTGTTTGTGGCCGCTTTCCTGTCAACGATACTGCGTCTGATATTGTATGACTGTGGTCACTTTCGTATATACTGTGTGTATAAATCATACTGGTCATCTGTACGCCGGTATTTGGCAAAACCCTTTCGTATTCTCAGAAGAGCCTGTGAATAAAGAAGAAAAAAAGAAGGCTGTGACGGCGTCCATATCAGCCGTCTGCGCGCGGAGGCTTAAGTGTCAGCGCTGTGGAAGCTAAGCTCCCTCTACGGACGGCGGGCCCATCCTGTTCCAGCTGTCTGCCTCGGCTTCCACACGAGTTGTAGGCCCGTGGTGGCACTGCCATCGTATCGCTGATTCAGGCCCTCTCTACCACACACACATACACACGCACGCACACACACACACACGCATTTGACTGTCTTGTCCGTCTCCTGTACCGCCGACAAGGTCACATCCGTCCCGCCGTAGAACGCAGGGGAAGAAAAACCTGGCATTCTGTGTCACCGGCTATTAATATCAGGAGGAAGTCAATGAAAGGTCTCTTTGGCGTGGTGACAGACAACTCTGTTTGAGAAGCTCTCCCGTTCAAGGTTAGCAGAGAACTCTGTTTGTTCGTGGTAAAATATACGGCTACTCTTCGGTCGGGAGTGTTTTTCTAGTTTTTTTAATAACCGTCACTATTAATAACACTCTCATCTCACCTTCGGACTGGTCTCAGAGGCGTCTCTTTCACCCTTCTCTCTCTTACTTTCTTTATCTCTCCCTCTTTCTCTCTCTCTCTCTCTCTCTCTCTCTCTCTCTCTCTCTCTCTCTCTCTCTCTCTCTCTGTCCCTCTCTCCCTCAGTGTGGGTTTTAAAGTCTCCTCCTCCACCGTTGGTCCCCGGGCATGGCGTGTCCATTTTGATTCGTGCCGTAGCATCACAGGGCTGTTGTCTTCGGCGGGGCCCTGCGCCTTACAGCCCCCTGGTCCGCTGTCAACGGTGTGCGCAGTGAGAGGGGCTGGCAGGCGTCTCGGGCTGAGCCCAGGGTTCTGCAGGGAACAGAGACCAGGAGTTGAAGCATCGGTAGTGACGCTCAATTGGGGTAGGGCAGCGGCTCTGTTAGAACCTACCTTAACGGTGCGTGTGTGTGTGTGTGTGTGTGTGTGTGTGTGTGTGTGTGTGTGTGTGTGTGTGTGTGTGTGTGATTCTCTGACTCTCCCTGGTTAACACTAGCTGGCCCCTCGGGGTCTCAGGCTGAGAGGTGCCGTCAGCTCGCATTTCTTCTGCAGATCATCAGCATCATACACACACACACACACACACACATAGAGAGAGAGAGAGAGAGAGAGAGAGAGAGAGAGAGAGAGAGAGAGAGAGAGAGAGAGAGAGAGAAAGGGCAAAAGAGAGATGAAGGTGGCGAGTCAATACCGCGCTTAATTACTGATAACCCAGAGAAACACAGTGCTCTTTCTCTCTCTCTCTCTCTCTCTCCTCTCGTTCTCGGTCTCGGTCTGTTACACCTGGTCAGGTAGAAGGTAGCAGGTGATGTTCTTTGGTGGACTGGATCTAGGTGATCTGTCCCCAACCGTCCCCTTTGGGGAGGCTGTGTCCCCCGCTACCTCACAGCGGACTGGACCAATAGAACCCTGCTGATGAGCTCCATCTCCAGGTGGTCTTGGCGCTCCAGCAGTAGTCATGGAAACCAGAGGGGGGTTAGCCAGTGCACAAGAGGTCTGGGTCTGGACAGTTATTCTTTCAAGAGTGGATTTATGCACTGGCCATTTACTATGGCCAGTTACTCATTCTGTGTGGAACAGCGTTGTGTTGATTTTAAAGTATGTAAGGGGATAATACATCATCTATTTAGCTGTACAGATCGTAAGCTGAGGTTGTAATGCGGGTCAATGTTGTGTTATGGGGTTAACTGTCCTCTGAATGGAGAATTGAATTTGGCACCAAGTGTCATTAGTGGCTGACAAAGTCCATGTAACTTTGTATGTCACCAAATGTTTTGTTCTGCAGTACGTTCTAGGTGTAGGTAGACCCTGTGGTTGGTCTTCTAGCGGTGTGTTCTACCTGCCTGTTTTTTGGCTGAGGGACTCGTCGGTGACCTTAGCCTGGAACCCTCATCCCTTCAGTCCTTCTCATTCCGGCATCTCGTCCCTGAGGCGACAGAAAGACGTTCTCATTCCGTTCTCATCCCGCGTCTCATCCGTTTAGCTCCTCCCCCGTCTCTTTGATCGCGCGCCCGGGAGACCGACCAACGGTTCCAGCGGTTTGAAGCTCTAGCCATCCCCCTCCCCCCGTTTCCCCACCGGGGTGGGGTGGGGGGAGGGGAGGGGAGGGGAGGGGGGGGGCGGGACTGAGTCACGGCGCCTCTCACACCTTCACACTCTTGAGTGGATTTAGTCACGGGTGGGAGGTGGGAGGTGCAACTAAGAGCGGCTTATGTCTCCCTGGGTTTGAGGGTGGTTTACCTTCCAGGGCTGTGACTAAGCGTTCCGCCTCAGCCACACCAATGGTGCTGTTTTTTTTTTTTTAAGTTCAGCGTGAGTTTATTGTTGTTGTGCCAGCACAATTGTTGGATTTTTATTTAATTTTTTTTATGTTAATGACTCAACCTAGTATTGTTACATAACATTTGCTCCAAAACCAAAGTTGAGGCATTCATATTAATGAGGACGTTGAAAGTCGGGGAGAAGGAAGTCTTTAGGCCCAGCAGGGTTCAAAACATTTCCCGAAACATGGCAGAGGGAGCGATGTTTTTCTCCGGTGCGGTGTTTCCCATTTAAGAGACTGATATTTCATGAGGGGGTCTTTCGTTTTCGGAGCTTCTTTTACAAGGGAATCCTCATTTTCAGCTTAGCTCTCTGTCTGGGGACCTTGCTAGTCGTTTCTCAATTAACCGATGCTCTTAGCCGGGGCTGTTTGCCTGTAATTAGGATGGGAGGCTGCGATCCGCAATGCCGCAGGGAGACAGGGGGGAGGCAGGCAGGGAGGGAGGCAGAGGATCTGAAAAGGGGGGATTTGCATCATGGCTGTCTCTGTGAAATTGCTTTCCTCCATCATCTTCAGCAGGCTGGAGGACACAGAATAAAGAGGTGAATTGTTTGCGGCATAATTGGTCCCTACTTTCTTTATTTTTTTATGCTGAGATGCAGAAAACGCGGCGGTGATCCAGTTTGTGACGACCCATTTAATTAGAGTATCATTTCACGAGTTGATTGGGCTGGTTGACTGTTTAATCGTATCGAAGTTGTCGGTTGTTGAGGCTTTGGAGTGACTGGTTGGTTTGTAACATGCAAAACCTGTTCTTGTCACTTTTTATAATTGGTAGCGTTCAGAGTGAGTTAGCGAGCGTTCTGAACGTAGCTTGTCATTTCAGTTTTTTGTATTGTTTTTTTGTGGCATTGTTGTCGTCAGCTATTGATCCGGAACATTAATAGCCTGGTTGTGTTAGCGTGATCACCCAGAGTCACAAAGCAGTCCTGTTGGGGCCTAGCAGTGTGAAATCATTACTCATTCATCATGTCCCTCTATGAGGTAACCAGGTCGGTTGGCTGTGGGTGGCTGTGTGTGTTAGTGTGTGTGTGTGTGTGTGTGTGTGTGTGTGTGTGTGTGTGTGTGTGCGTGTGTGTGTGTGTGTGTGTGTTGGTGTGTGTGTGTGTGTGGGTTGGTGGGTGGGTGTCTGTGTGTTCATGAGCATTCCTTTCTGTGCTTTTGTCTGTCTGAATGTGTGTGTGTGTGTGTGTGTGTGTGTGTGTGTGTGTGTGTGCCTGTGCCTGCATGCTGTTGTAGCGCTCCTGATGCGTTCTATTGTGTTCAGGCTGCCTGGTGTCTGTGATCAACATCCCACACTGAGGCGGAAACCCGGGGAGCCGCTGGTAATTGTGTAAAGGTCAGGGCAGCAGGCAGATGCCCCTTCAATCCACCCACCACCGTTTGGCATCACCCCCTCTCCTGCTCTGCCTGCCTCTCTCTTATCTGTACCTCTGCTGTCTGTCTGTGGGCTCCTAATGTGCTTCACCTTTTGCTTACTCTCTCTCTTTTTCTCTCTCTTTTTCTCTTGCATTGTCCACCGTTTTCTCTCTCTTTCGTCTCCATCGCTCCGTCTCTCTCTCTCTCTCTTTCTCTCTCTCTCTCTCTCTCTCTCTCTCTCTTTCTCTCTCTCTCTCTCTCTCTCTCTCTCTCTCTCTCTCTCTCTCTCTCTCTCTCTCTCTCTCTCTCTCTCTCTCTCTCTCTTTAACTCTGTACCAACTCTCCATATCGTTGTGTCTATCTCTGTCTCTATCAACTCACGCTTTTGGATCTGTCTATCCCCGTGTCCCTTTCCTTCTTTTCCGTTTCCATCTTTCGCTCCCTCTCTCTTTCTCTCTGTCTCTCTCTCTGTGATGGCCCCGTGGGGATAATGTTAGGGACGCTCTCCCGTTGAATGCTGGGATGGATGCTGCAGGCAGGTAGAAGCTGGCTGCTCCTAATTAGGACACGGAGGCTGTAGACGGATTGGGCCCCTCCTGGTGTGTGGCCTTCAGTAAAGTCCCGGGCGTCCCGCAATCCAAGTACAACACACCGGACAAGCACACTTACACACACACACACACACACACACACACACACACACACACACAGTCTACACAACGCGACAGCAGCCTAAGCCTCTCCCTCCTGCCTCGATGACGATCTCATGGCCACCCTGTCTAAACTTGTTTCTCGTCTCCTGACAGGGGGCCCTGGTATGAAACATTTGCCAGTCCTCTCTGCAGTATGAATCTTTTATGGAGCTGCAAGCACGGACTGCAGAATGTCATGTCCGCCGAGGCAGCTCCATTAGGCGGCTATGTGGGCTAGTTTGTCTCCCAGTGTGGAGCAACCAGCCAGCTCCAGGGGCTGGGGAACCGCGGGGGTGGGGGCGTGTGGGGGGGGGGCATGGTTGTTATAGATGGCCCAGGGACGGTCACACCAAAAGGATGGATCCACAGGGGGAACATGTGTCTGGCCTTGTGTGTGTGTGTGTGTGTGTGTGTGTGTGTGTGTGTGTGTGTGTGCGCGTCTCCACCTAGGTGTCCTGTCAGCTGTCGCTATCGCAGCGGGTGTGTTCACACACGATGAGACAAGAAAACAAAACACACATCAATTACGGACACACACAGACATACACAGGCACATTGACACACACACACACGCACACCGACACAAACATACACACACAGGGCTGTTTGTCTGAGGCAGCTGACCAGCAGGATGCTAGCTGACTCAGTGGGAGGGGGAGCTGGCAGTGTCAGACATGGCCGACTGGTTACACAGACTGGATTTCAAACACTCCAGCCAACACACAGCTGAAAAAAGAAACACTTGACAAAGTACACTCCTAACACACGTTCAACTCGCAACCTTTTGAATCAGATCCTGACCTTGAAAACAGAATTATTACTGCAGTTTATCTGGCCTTTAGATGGAGACTTTTATAGTCATTGCAATCGTTGGTATATTATTATTCATACATTGTTATATATTATTCCCAACAATGAAATATATTTTGGACAAGATCCTTTCCTGCCCTAATGGAAATGATTTGACGACTTTAGCTAAATCCCTTCACTTATCATTAGTGGGATTTACAGCTGCGATGTCACCACCACAAAGAGGTGTTGAGGCAGAACCTGACACGACCGTCCAACCAGCCGGCACATCTTCACCGACTCTAAAACATCTTCGCCCCCCCAAAAATTACGTTGACGGCCCGAGATATAAAGCCCTACGCTGGAGACTAAACCTCGCCCTAACTCAAACTCCGAGTGCCCGCTTGAGCGACATTTAAATCTCCGAGACGTGCTAATCCATTCCCCGTCATTTCCTCCAGCCCCCCCCCCCCGCCCAGCAGCGCTAGCCGCGGCAGTCTGCCCGACGTGTAAATCAGCTCCGTGGACGGAGGTAGAGTTACAGCCCAGCTCACCCAGCACCCTGATGGAGGGGCCTAATGGGAGGAATGAATCTCCACACGTCGCTCGACACGCAATATGCTGAATATATTTACACCCGCGCAAGGCACAGACGGGTCTGTGTGTGTGTGTGTGTGTGTGTGTGTGTGTGTGTTTCAAGACCCTCACACGTCAGCGGGTGAATTTATCTGCATGCGTGCTAGCGTACAAGCGTGTGTAAGTTCTACTTTTAGTTGAATTCGTGTGCACGCCAATTATTTTCTCTCTCGCTCTGTTTTTCTCTGTTGTGTGTCATTATAGTGTAAACGGCCTTTATCGGAACGCACGCAGACGCAGCCTTTGATGTCGTAATGAAGTTCTGTTGTAAGTGTTTTATGGCCAAGACCAGCTGTTAGTGTGTTGCCTCTAATAGGGACTGGTAATCGCTCCTATTGTTGCCCACAGAGAGTTGTTGCTGCCTCTGCTGCTTGTTGCACTTAATATCAATAAGGGAATTAAAGGGAAGAAGTTGTGTGTGTTAGTGTGCGTGCGTGTGTGCGTGTGTGTGTGTGTGTGTGTGTGTGTGTCTGTGTCTACACCAGTGTGGGTCGGTATATCACTATGTAGCGGGCTCGGGTGTATATTTTATGTAATTTCTCCATCGGTTAGTGATTGCGCTTCAACTTTCATCTTCTAAAGAGAGACTAAATCGAATGCTTAATTTGGATTTGGCTCATTAGGGTGTGAACCCAAAGGGGACCTCGCCGTAATTTCAGACAAGTAGAGAAACGTTGCGCAACAGCACAACGAATTCATATCAAAGCTCGATGGAATAATAAACTTGGCTCAGTGAAACATGAAGGGAACACTTGCGAGGCCGTGTCTTTTTATTTAGGATCTTCCCCGAACGACGTGTGTAAACATTGAAGGAGACATCGTGTTCCTCTGTTATGGATGAGTGTGTTGCAGTCTCCGTCGCCTCTCCGTACTGGAATAGGAAGGTCAGCTTTCCTGAACTTCTGTCCATTTTTCCAACCAGTCTCTGGTCAAGCGGACCGTCCGTTATACCAGGCAAACTCTCTGCCCGGTTTACCTACGGAGGACATCTCTTCCTTTTCCGCTCAGGCTTCTCCATCCCTCATCCCTCCATTCCGACATCCGTTCCTTCCCCACTAACTCTCCATCTCTCCATCTCTCTACGCCTCCGTTCCCTCCATCCTCTCCTCCGCTGAATGAACCCCATGGTTTTAATTCCCTCCCTGTGCAGCCTATTGCACCACCGAGTCCTATTCACACGGCAGTGCCAAACTGAACTGAACTCAACCGTGCCGGCCTCGTTCTCCATTCAAAGATGTACCGTGTGCAACATAGAAAAGCTAATAATGGGTCTAATGTGGGTCTAGCATACTTCTTTCAATGAAACCCAAACCTCCGGTTGTGCGCAACACGAGCGCTGTCCCTCCCTCTGCTCCCCCTCCAGCACTCTGAGAGGCTCTGATTAAAACATCCCATAGGCCACACGCGGACACCACCGCTATACGTGTGGCCACGCTAAACTTAGCCTGGATGGTGTGCGGTAACCAACACCCCACTCTCTTCCTTCCTTAGTCCTCCTCTTTCTCTCTCTCCCGCTACCCCTCTCTCTCTCTCTCTCTCTCTCTCTCTCTCTTCTCTCTCTCTTTCTCTCTTTGTGTTTCTCTCTCTCTCTCTGTTTATCTCTTTCTCTCTCTTCTCTCTCTTTCTGTTTCTCTCTCTTTTCTCTCTCTCTCTCTCTCTCTTTCTCCCTGTCACGCTGGGTGTTGGTGGCCAGCCCCCCCCCCCCAACATGACCTTGTACACTGCGACAGGGGAGTGATTAAGGATCAAGGCCAAAGACCATTTCCTTTTGCCCAGAAAGATGAATGACCCTGTTGGAAAGTGGCTGCCTATGGCCCCGGGGCAATTAGAGTTTGCTGTGAGCCAGGAACCCCTCGTCGCTCTGTGTACAAAAGGCAAGGCCCGGCCAAAAGAAATACTCTCCCCCAAAACCATTCCGGTGAAATGGCCGCGGTGCTGGCGGACAAATTAAATGTATTTTTCTCTCTTCTCTTCTCTTCTCTCTTTTCTTTTTTCCCCTCTGTGCTTTACTCCCTTTCTTTCTCTTTGTTCTCGTTTTTTCTCCATCCCTCGCTCTCTCTTTTTTTTTTTCTTTCCAGGCCACCCCCAATGACCTGAGAGGAAACTATAACGTTGACTCCCAGAGCCCACCAAGGGTGCTCCTTTGAAATATCAATATTTGATCTCGGGAATCACTTAGCGTGCGTGCGGCTTTTGGTCCCCGCTCGTTGATTTTTTGGGGCTCATAGAGGCGTAATTCCTCCTGTAGATGAAGCTGCAGCACAAACAGACTGTACTTATTAACCTCGCCGAGCCTTTCCCAGAGTCCTGTCGGGGTGTCATCGTCGATGTGTTGGCCGATAACGAAACCCGATAGCTTAATTGAACGACTAATTAGCACTCAGACACATTGAAGTCTGCACAGCACTACTTCAGTTTATCGAGCCGGCCTCCACTCAGGGTTCTGTAGTCCATCAACTTCTCTCTTGACCGCTCTAACTACTGCGCCCCCCCCCCCCCACACCCCCCCACCCCGCCGCCCTCCCCCCGCCCTCCTCTCGTCTTTATTCCTCATAAGGCTTCTCGTCTGTCTGCTGAGTGAAAAGCATTGTGGCAGCCTATTGATGGGGACGCTGCCCAACGCCATCGATTCCCCTTGTAATACAAGCCTCCCTCTCATCGCGCTGTCAAAGCCCAGATCGGACACGATAACGCACAGCGGCCAATCGACGTGAAAGCTTCCGGCAAAGGGAGATGACTATCTGGGCGGGGGGAGGGGGGCGGGGTAGAGAGGGAGAGAGAGAGAGAAAGAGAAAAAGAAAAAAAGAAATCTTTCCCGGAAGTCCCAGGGTCATTGACATGGTGTGGTCTTAGGGCTCCGTTTCTAAAAGCCCCCAGTGTGTATTCACAACCCATATATGAATATATAACAGTAAAGGTTCAAAATCATCCCATTCCCACCGTGTGAGACCCACACAGGACCTGGAGGTGACACGGAGGGCCTTAGGACCCCAGGGTAAGAGAGACAGGCTTTTTATCATGTGTCTTACATTCGCCCTTCCTTCCCCGCGGTCGCTCCAATCCCCGCCACCCGCCCTTATTAGATATCCATGGCAACCCAGGGTCAGAGAACAGGACTCTGGAGAATTGATTTGCGGCGCTTTTTTTTTCTTCTCTGCTTTTTTTTTTCTTTTTTCTTTCTCTTCTCGTCGCAATAGACCCCCCCCCCCCCCCCCCCCCCCCCCCCCCAAAGAAGAGCATTTAGCCGCAGGGTTCTCTGTTGTGGTAAATACGACAAGTTACATTTAGGTGGGGAAGATTGTTTTTTAACGGTGGTCGATTGTTTTTTAACGGTGGTCGCGGAGATGAATGGCATTGTCTCCATCGTCCTCTGAAGACTTTGATTTGCTCGCCCTGTCGTCCTCCGGGTGAAAAACATGAGAAGGGCATTTGTAAAGATAACACCTCAGTCTATGATGTAGTAGGACAACCTCTGGCAACCGCGCTCTTTACAAACACTACAGTACCGCTTTGTATTGTGAGTGAGTGAGTGAGTGTGTGCGTGTGGGTGTGTGTGTGTGTCTGTGTTAGTGTAGCTCCTCCATCTCCTACTATCTTGAGCACGGGCTGATGCAGGCTCATAATTCATGCTGCTGTGTAACCGGAGGCCATGGCTGTTTGAATGGCCTGGCTGTTCCTGCTTCCTCTTCTTTTACTGGCCCAGCGGAGTAGGGAGCCGTGGAGTGAGAGTCCATTTTGTTCTTGTGTTTTCACGTCAGCCAGCCAGCCAGCCAGCCAGCCAGTCTGCCCTGGGGCCGGACTGACTGACTGACTGACCAGATCAGACTCATGGTCAGTGTTGTTACATCCTCTGTGGACTTTGATACTGGGCCATGTCTTGATGTAGATTTTGGTTGTATTTTGTTTTGCTGTAACATAGTATAATTGGTTCCCATTGGAGCATGACTTGTTTTCCTTTTTCTATTTTCATCTTCTCCATCTCCCTTATATTTGTTTCTGTGTTTATATTTGAATAGTGTGTGCGTGTTTCTTTTTTTTATACAAGGAGAACCGAGGCCAGTGGTGGGTCTGTTTAGCAGCGCGCCTGTCTAAAACAATAAGCCGTTTATTTTTTTCATTTTTTTTAAACATTGTTTCTGTTTTTTTTGTTTTTTGCTCGACTGTCGAGCGGCGTCACGGCCCGCGGGCTCTCGACGGTTCCTGTGGGTTCGTGGCCTGACCTTGTGTCTCTAGCACCTGGCCCGGGTGTGAAGACGAGGTGTGAACACACACGTACTGGCGGCCACACTCCGTCTGTGGGCCTCACAGCATGACTCAGCCGACGGGCCTCCTACACAGTGAGACACCGTGGGTGCACGGACAGCAGACACGGGCCCCAACCTCTCAGCCGAGGGGGGAAAAAGTGTGTGTGAGATGACTGCACATGAATAGGGGGCCAAAATAGTTGGTGTGCTTTACGAAATAAGTTGGAACGATGGACTAACAACAGCAAAAATTAGTATTATTTTGTGATAATAATAATAATTTTGCTAGGGCGTATGTGCTTGTAGTGTATTTTTAAGACCATCTAAGAAGTGATTGGGCACCTCGCTCTTTGTAGTCGGCACTTATTGCTGGTTTTATCAGATAGTTCTTGTTCCTGTTCCTGTTGCCGGGGTAATTACAGGCAGATAATGATCTCCCTGCGTGCGTCCGGCGGTCTGAATGCCACAGAGGCTGGCAACTCGGATTCGACGACGCCGCTTTGTGAACGAAGCGAGGGAGGTGAACGCAGGTTCCAGCATCTTTCACCGTCCTCCATTTTGCGCAGCGCCAGCTGCCAGGGTCGTCAGCGTATCTTGTCGAGTCGTCCTGCTGGGGAGCCTCTCTGTCCCTATCGATCTCAGTGTCATCTCTTTTAGTGCTGGTGCTGAAGTGGCCAAAGGTAAATGGCGTTTTAATGATGTAAGTCGATCGATCGGCCCCTTGTGTTTGTTTTTTTTTGAAGAGTTTAACGATTTGAGAGCTGGGCCGAGGGGAAATCCGGACGTGCTGGTGCGCACTCTTCTGTAATGTCGTGTGTTATCTTTGGAAACACGCATGTATAGTGTATGCACGCCAGCATGCACACACACACAATCTGTCTCTCACACGCAAGCCACCAATTGAACAGCCGCACCCTCCAAACGCACACACACACACACACACACACACACACACCAGCCAAACCCTCGCCACTCTCTACGAAATTGAGAATGAAGATGCGAGAGCTTGCTGGGAATAATTGTGGTAAAAAGAAATCGCTTTACTGCCAAAAATATATCCCGCTCTGTGTTATGGAGATTTAGAGGGAGAATTGGATTTCGCCGGCTGTGAAATCAGTTTTTGTAGTCCTGCTGGCCGTGCACATCATCACTTTGTACCCCCACCGAGGGCGGCAACATACCCCCCCCCCCCTCCCCCATATCCCCCTCCCAGCATCCTGAACACACATACACACACACACACAATCCCCCCACTCTGCCCTTTTTCCCGCCCTAGTCGCCCCCCCCTCCCCCCCCTCCCCCGCTCGGTACAGGGTGTTCGGTCTCGCCGCAGCGGCGTCTCGCGTTTCCGACCGGGGAGGCGGAGCCGCGAGCGCCCGGGCCTCAGCTCATTGGTCTAGCATCACCCCCTGCAGGCGTAAGGCAGAGATGGACGGATAAGCTCCCAGAGCAGTGCCGCTCTCCCTCCCCCCCTCAGAAAGGCCGCATGCCAGCTAGGAATACATCATGTTCCATGACATCTAATCAGTTCTCTATTGAAAGCCACAGAGCTGATAACCACGGCCAGTGGGAAAAGTGTGCCGTTGAACGCTTCTAACCCTGACAAGTCAGGCACGATGAGTTGGAGAGACTATCATTTTGTGTGTAATTGAGGAGCGATATGGTATGTAATATGCGACAAAACATACATTTCCATGTAGCCCCTACAGGGCATCGGATAAGACCCGCAATTCTTTTTGTCCTGTAGCCTCGAGGTTCCTTTGCTCTTGCCAGTAATAGTCTTCAGTCTTCGGTTCATTGTAGTGTTGGCCGCTGTATGTGTGTGTGGGGGTGTGTGGGAGGTCGAGTCACAAAGGATGAACCGATTGCTCCGTCACCCCATGTAGGAGATGAAACCCTTGCAGCTTAGCAGGGCAAGGTCTGTTATCGCATGCAACGCTTTCTCACACACACACACACACACGCACACACACGCACGCATGAGTGCACGCACGCACATACACACACAGTAACCCATGACCGAGTGCAAGGCTCTAGGTGGTCCAACTCCCAACATACTTTAGTGGATATCTTTTTAAGTCAGAGTTCAAGAGACCTCCATAACCGCCCCCCCACCCACCCACACACACACACACAGCTTCACCCACAAACTCAGGCAGGCCTCAGAGAGTCCTGGGTACCATCCAGCCATTCCCCAACCCCGGCGAATGTGTACCGGTCAGCAGACATGACCAAGGCCTGGGCTGGGTCGTCTCTATAAGGAAATGGATGAGGTGGGAGAGAAGGACAGAGAACAGTGGAGGAGATGGAGAGAGACAGGGAGATATCATAGAGAGAACGGAGAAGGAAGAACTAGGGAAGGAGAGGGATAGGGTGAAATTAAAGAGAGCACAGAAAAAGGTGAGAGAGGAAGAGAAATGAGAGAGGGAGTGGGGAAGAGAGGACTACTGAGGAAGGGGACGGGGGGTTGCAGTGCCAGAAAACGACAAGGTCTAACTTGATACTCGGCGCTGATGTGATGGGAATTGCCGGAACGGCCTTTGAAGTCGCTAGAGTTTTTCGTCTCTCTCTCCTCTCCTTCTGTGCCCCCCCTTGTGCATCTGCCTCAGCCATCGTAGAACCAGCAGTACCCTCTCTACGCAGTAGCAGCAGACTCAAACAGCCTTAACAGCCTTAATACAGAATATTGTATTTACTGAGAGACATATTTTGAAGGCAATTTGCTTTAGAGTGTTTGCTCCTCACGCTTCATCTGTGCTTAGTCAGGCTGAGTCACACACAAAGACTCGCACGCACTCACAGACACGCACTACTACGACCAAATGCATTTTTGGACGGATTAGCAACACGTACCCAAGGACACAAAGTACCACACACACACACGATGTTTGTGTATAGATTTACAAAAAACAGACTATGGGAAAAAGGTTTGTGTGTGTATGTGTATGCTTCTGACTCTGTGTGTGGAGGGGGTTGGGGCTGGGTTGTATGTGCCCCTGACTGTGTGTGTGTGTGTGTGTGTGTGTGTGTGTGTGTGTGTGTGTGTGTGTCATATCCAGCCAGCACAGAGGCCTCTCCTCCTGGTGGGCAGTGTCTGTGGCAGGAACAGGCGTGGAGGCGCGTTTCATTAGTCTGTCAAACTCAATGATATTTAGAGCCGGCCACCCTCGGCCAGCGCTGCAAACTCAATCAGCGTTGTGATTTCATAACCTCCCGCTCGGTGACAGGGCCTATTTTATCGCCCCGCCGATCCATTCTAATAAACGCTGGCCGCCACCGCGCCCCGCTAACATACGAGGCCGTCCGCCATCCTCCCCGAGGTCCGACCCGAGAGACGGAGGGGCGAGGCGGGGGATAAATCAGAATTGTGGGATGCTGGAGTGGGCTGATAATCCACGTTAGAGTTAGACCCTCTATCCATCCCACCCCACCCCCCGCCCGTCTGTCCCCCCCCCCGTTCCACTATCCCAACCGTTGCTTGGCACAAATCAAGCGGTGTGGTGTGGACAGTGCTGATCATCGATTGTGGAGGAGGGAGGAGAGGTTGTAAATTACCCCGAGGTGGATGGGCTGTCAGAGAGCCAAGGAAAACAATTACCCGTGCAGAATTGAAGAATTACAGCATTGGAAATATTCCCAGTCCAAAAACTTGTATAGTTTAGTACACTCTGGGACTACGTCTTTCTACCAAATATTATAATGCTACATATATATATATATATATATATATATATATATATATATATATATATATATACTGTATGTTTTCTAAATTTAAGCTACTGTTTAACTACCTGCAGTATTTCCCTTTTCTAAGATAAAAATCCACAAATCATAAAGGTTTATTATGTCAAAATATATTCAATAGTTTAATCCTTAAAAATAGAGGATGTGGCATTGATAGAAAGGGAAATACTAAACTGAAAATGTGTTTGTCCACCCACTCTATAGACCTTATAAACTAGGAACAGAGACTGTAGGTAATGGTAGATACCCTGGAGTTGAGCGGTTGCTTGTTCAAAGTGACTGTCAAGGACTCAATGTTCCATGTGTTATTCCGTGACCATCATTTCTTCTGTGTTTGTGTGCGTGTTTGTGTGCGTGTGCGTGTGTGAGCGTGTGCTTTCAAACAGACACTGTCCCATGGGTTGTCCCTTCACAATCTTTTCTTCTCTGTGTTTGTGTGTGTATGCGCGTGCACACCTTCAAATAGACATTGTTCCATGTGTTGTTCTGTGACCATCTTTTCGTCTCTGTGTTCCTGTGTGTGTGTGTTCGCGCGCACTTTCAAAAATACGATGTCCCACTTTCGACTCCGTGACCGTCTTTTCTTCTCTGTGTGTGCGCTCGCGTGTGTGTGTGTGTGTGTGTGTGCGTGCGCGCCCTTTTCAAACAGACCACGGATGACATCGTGTCGTCAGCCGAGTGCTCCAGCGACGACGAGGACCTGGAGGAGTGTGACTCGGGACACGCAGGTGAGAGGGCCGTGTGGAGTGGTGCCTGATCCGTCCGGCTGTCTAGATCTTCTTTTCTTTGATTTGCAACCGAGGATCTTCTCCTCTTAAGCATCATGTCCCCATGGGAACCCAAAGTGTAACTTCAAAAGACTTCCTAAAAGCAACTCCCCATAAAAAAAAATACAAAAATAACACCAAAAAAAAGAAGTTAGCATAAGGGTTTTGGTAATATGCAAAGTTTATGGAGCTCGAAGCACTTCAGAGTTTGATCAAAAGTAAGAGGATATCCTCAACACGCCCTCTGTAAAAAGTCACACTGTTTCACAGTATTAAATGTACACAATATTGAGTAAGTTTAACTGTATAGTCATAGATAGTGATAACTAATAGCCCTGGACGATACTGCCACAGTGTGACAGGATCATTTTGTATAGTAAGTTACACTTAGCAATGGGGCGACTGGTAGCCGACATGGTGATGCATTATACTAATTTTGTTCTCTCAGCATTCGGAGGAGAGCATAACTTTACATGTCAAAGTACAAAATTAGTATCAAGCCCCATGTGGCCCGCACTGATGCTTCAAAATGTATCTGTCCTGTTCACGGTTGATTTCTCTTGCTGTGCGTGTGTGTGTGCGTCCCTTTTGACAGAGGATACATTTTGAGATTCTTTTGAGAGCAAAGATGCTTTCAGCATAGATAGTGTGATATGTAGCAGACTAACTGCAACAGAGCCACTTCCTCCTTTTTCTTCTTCTACTTCTACTTCCTCTTCTCTTGTTTGTACCTTTTGTTTCCTCTCGTCGGAGGCTTGCCTTACCTGAAACATTCTAATAGAGAACAGATATCCTCGAATTTCTGTGCGCATCGTTTCGCTTCCTCCCCTTCCAACACACACAGTTTAGCTAAAGGAACACTGCTTCGGAAGAAGAACACATTAGCAGTGCTTTAGAAACATTTTAATATCAAGCTGTCAATCATGGTCCCACGGTGCAGTCAATGCATTTCTCAGGTTAGCCGAACGAGGGCAAATCCGAAATGGAGCCTGGGGCTCTGCGACTGGTTCAATATGTGAAGGACCTCTCCCTAAGCCCCCGCCTAAATCACTCGCAGCTCAAGCTTTTTAATTGCTGGGCTGTCCTTCAAAATGCCATCAGAGCACACTAATTAGCACGGCTCTAATCTCCCTAATATGCCCTGGCTTATTACAAAAGCATATGTCTCCTCCGTCTACCCCAGCACGGCCAGATTCACTTAGAGCAGTTGAAAAGAATGCATTGACCTGGGTCTCGCTTCTCGTTGTTACGATATTATAATAATAGATGGCCAGTCGGCTGGTATTTATTTATTTCTGTGTCGAATTAGCTTTACGAGTCTCTGCACAATGGTTTCGGCTTTTAATTGTTGTGTTTTTCTAATCTCTAGGCTGGTTCACCTAAGCTTTTGGCTTTATCGCGCTGCAGAGACTGCATTTGTTTCTCGGGAAATGTGTGCACGGGAACGTGTACTTTTTAGCACTGTCCTTTTGATGTATCTTTAGCTAGAGAAAAGCAATTTTCTCTGCAGAACTATGCAATGTTCAAATCAAGCTACGTTTCTTTTCTTTTTTTTGTATCCTAAAGCTTAAATTGCCAGTGCCTTTCTTTGGCCCAAACATATTTAAATTGAGTGGGCATGTTTGACAGCTTGTGAAATGGTGACACATTATTTTAAACTATTAAAACTTCCAAGCCCCAAGTATTCCCAAGCGCAAGAGAGCAAGTAACTTCAGTGTTGGAGCTTGAGCATAAGAGTAAACCTAGACTTGGTGCCCCCACCCTCAACACATTTAGTCATACACAGTCCATACATCTGACCATGTCGACACAGAAATTCATCCCCTCATTCTCATCCTTCCTGACCAGCTGCACGACTTGGTTTCTCTTCTTTTGTTTTATGTTTTTGTTTGTTTGTTATCCGGTGATGCATGTATGTACATCTCTCCTCTGTATCGATTTAGATCCAGTTGTTTGTGCCTTATTATTTGATGGGTTCATTTTAGGGGGAACGTATTTCTTTTTAATACATTTTTTGGGGGTTGGTCCGGTCTTTTGTTTGGTGCCCTCATTCCTCGTCCATTTGCCAAGGACAAGGGTTGCTCTTCCCCCTTCGCCTCATCTTGTGCCGCATGAAATTTTGGTGGTTGAAAAAAATCTAAGTCCTCCTCATCTTCTTTGTTTGTTTTTTTCGGTGTGCCATATGGCTTATAATGAAACATCCCCCCCATTTTCGATACAACACAGGAATTGAAAGGCAACAAAATCTTTTCTTGCCATCATCCCCTTTTTTGGCCTTGTGCAGGCAACCCCATTCTGTCTCAAGAAAGTTGTGTGTGAAAGAATGACTCCCAGACCACCAGAACCTCCTCTCGTGCCCTCCCTCCCCAAACCCACCCCATCAACCAGCATCACCTAATTCTCAGCCTTTCTGCATATACATGTCTGTTATGAATGCAGATGGCATAAAAAGAATTTTATTGCCACAAAGTATATCTGTTTTTCTATTCTTACCTGTTGCTCCCAGAAGGCATTTGTGGCATGCGTTGGGACTGTCCGGTAGCCAAACTAACTCCTGTCTAACTTTGAATCCCCCTCCTCTCACCTCCCCTTCCTCCTTTTGCTTATGCATGGGTTTGATTGGCAACATTTCCCCTGTGCTCCCCCTTGCCCCCCCCCCCTTTGCTTCCAAGCTTCCCCCTGCTCCGCTACCCCTTCCCCTGCAGGCTGTTGGTGGGTGTGTTCAGGTCAACAGCGGTGGCATCTAATGCCACTCCCGCGCCCCCGTCCTGTCCCCTCCCCTCCCCTCCCCTCCCCTCTTCTCCCCCCACCCCCAGCTCCCGCTTCAGTGACGTCCTGTGCCTCGTGTCTCTGTGTGTGTGTGTCGCATCCGTGTCTGCCCACCTACCTTGTCTTTGTCTGACGGACGTGTTCGACTTGTCCCTGTGTGTGTCTGTGTGTGTGTGTGTGTGTGTGTGTTTTTTTTTCTTTTACTGTTCAACCTGTCCAACCGTATATTCCCCTGATCCCCAAAGAGTTCCACAAGAGGGCCGGTGAAGGGAAGTAACTTCGTCGAATACATTTTCCACAGCTGGGTGATTCCTATAAATAGCTGCGTATGAACCACTCAAATCACTTAATTACTGCTTGTCAGACATAATTCGCAGAGGCTGCTAAAACGCTAACCACTGACTACATAATAAACTAAAACAATCTGGGCTAGCTTTATTAAGACAGGCTACTATTTACACTGCGATTACTGTTGTATCAACAAAGTGTTACAGTGTAATCACAAAATAATTGACTGATGGAATCATAGTTATATTGGAATTAGGCTGGTTACATGCGTGCAATTCAAAATATGCTTCATTTAGTTATACCGTTAGTAAAGTTGTGAGAGACCAACTCCAGAAGTAGAGCTTCTGTCATACCTGGTGAGGATCTCCGTGTGGTTGGGGATACAGTAAGGAGTTTAATGGCTTGTCCTTAATCATTTTAAATTAGAAGTCATAGCAACAATAATATATCACAGCAGGTCCATTCAAACGTTGACAAACGCACATGAGAAGGAACAAAACAAAAGAACAACTTCATTCAATAAAGTCAAACAGAGCTGAGTCAATCTCTGATGAATACTCACTCAAATGTAATGGAAATGTAATTTTATTCTTGGCAACACCTTTAACATATTGGCCAGGGACAAGTGTGGGACAGGGGTGACGTGGCAGTGCGTAGGGTGGTTGGTAGGTAGGTATGTACTAGGTTGGTTTGATAGGTTTGGTTGGTAGGTAGGTAGGCAGACAGACAGGCAAGGAGGGAGGGAGGGAGGCGGGCGGGTGGGTAGGTAGGTAGGGTAGGGTAGGGTAGATAGGCAGGTAGGTAGGGTAGGGTAGATAGATAGGTAGAGTAGACTCGGGCCAGCGGCCAATCAATCCTTGTCTCTGCTGATTTAAAGGGCCAGGCCGTGTGAGCGTGAGCACTAATGAGGTACGAGCTAGATCGAGGGTTCGGCGCGGTGTGTCGTCTCTGGCCCTACCGAGACCGGCTGTCATTTTACTACTGGCCTGAGATCAGTGTAAAAGCTTGTTCAGCCGACAAGTGCCCTCCCGAGCAGCGGTTAATATCTGTCGAACTAATCAAATGGCTGAACGGCCGGCAAATGGGGGGAGAGAAGGAACGGGGTGGTCGATACGCCATGCTGGTTTAGGACGTCAGTTTAACACAGCGGAAAACATCGGGCCGCAAGATGAGGGATGGAGAGCCATCTGCCACGAGACTGAGGGAGAGCTCCTAGAATAAAGGTCTTCCTGGGTGCCTCCCTCTGGAGACCACACTCTCTCTGATCCCCGTAGTTTCCAACAAACTTCTCACACGAACAGTTTGCTCCTGAGTAAAGAAGCCGAACATCAAGAGGACGCCGTGAAGAAATAGGATTGATAAACTTACAGGATGTCTGTCGAAAGTTCAGACTTCGCATGAGGAGCCGGTATAAATGGCTGCCATGTCTGTCTAAAGGCGCTGATGGGGAGAGTTAGTGGGCGTTGCTGTTAGCCCCGGGAGAGATGCCGCGCTCTGTGTGTAATCAGCTCCCGACCTGCAGTGGCCGAGGTGAATGAATGTGCTGCAGCAGGCCTCCCAGAATAAAGCCACACAATGGGATTTCAGGTCCCAAAACCACTGACTCACCTGCGATTTTCTGCCTCGAAATCCCATTGGCTCCGTGGTGTGGCCGGAGTGTCGGGTTTTCCTCTTTTTTTTTGTAGGGAGGCACAACGTTAAATCCCAGACACGTTGGCGCGTTTCATCGCCGTTCAGAAGTCTCAGCAATGGACATGGAGATTAGTCCGAGGGTGAGCAGAGCCGAGCCGAGGAGAGGAAAAGAGGAGGGTAGGAAGGTAGGAAGAAAGTGCAGGTCTTAGATTTCCATCAAGCTGCAGCATGCTGCTGAGTCTGCCTGGGGGCTGGTGAGAGTAGTTTTTTTTTTAACCCGACGTGCTTTCTCCAAGAAGGCAGCCGACTCAAATTCGATAATTAATCAGTGGCTGGAACGATATCCATCTGACTATAGCAACGATGAAAAGGTTGAGTAAATGTTTTGATTTGGTCTGGCCTATTCATTAAAGCAGTTTAATAATGACAGCTGATGGTTCTTGGCATGTCGGCCTCACAGAATGCTTTCAACTTTCCAAACAGGCTTCTCGTGCAGCGTTTTTTTCTTTTTCTTGAGCGGACCGATTCAAACCGAATGTCTGGAGTATCTGAGGCACGCCTCCTTACTTAGAGAAAGAGGCTGCGCTGTAACCCACCTACAGGTTTAATTGTGTGTGAGTAGGCTTGTTTGCACGAGAGAACAAGACTTAGTTTAGTGGTCTTGACATAAGCCCCCAAAAAACAAACCCAATTTTGTTAGGCAAACCCATTAGACTGCAGTGTTTGCCTGATTCGAATGGAGCTGTGCGATGGGAGAAAGTGCGGCGCTTGTATAAGGGTTAATACAGGATTAAAGTGTTTACTAAAACGTCGATGTCCTCTCTCTTAGTGGCCCCCTTTCTGCAAGCCCCTGACTCCAGCGTGTTTTCCAGCAGACACAAAGGTTCTGTTTGTTTAGCATCTAAGCTAACAATTACCAGGAGCAGTTAACCAGAAAATGGAGGTGAAAAATGTAAACAAAGATGACAGAGCCATGGCGGATGAGCACCTCTTCAGTGAAAACCACTCGTTCGCCGTTGTTAGGGACTAGCAGAGAAGGCAGCCTATAGCACAACGATTCGAACATTGTCACACACCGGGAGCAGAGAAGGAGTGATGGGGAAAAGAAAATGCAATATGACAGGAGGGATACTCATACTACATCATAAACGATAGTTTGGCAAATATCACTGTCTTTACGCATGACAAATCCCCCATTAAAACTCCACCGTCGATAGCCGCCTACTTGACATGTCATCTAAAGCCGACGCCTTACACATGTCGAGTAAACAAAGTTAATGTACGCAAGCCTAAGTCAACTCGTTTTAGATAAAGCCCACTGTGGTGCAGTCACCAGAGCTTTAGATGAAACCAAATCAATTCTTCCTCAAAGCAGGAACACCCACTAGTTGCCATGTACGAAGCCGAATGTTGTCTGCCGTAAGCGGGGGAAACAAACCCACTTCACATCTGAAGACAAATGTGCCTCTCCCGCCCCACTAATTCACCCGGGGCGTAAATAAACGCCTGGCGGAAACTCTTGTGGAACTCCTCCGAAAACTGTGTTTATCTGTCGAGCAAAGGCTGTTGGTTATGCATTAACATAAAAGGGAGATGAAAAAAATATATATTTAAGCATTCACTAAAAGCAGTCCTTTAATTAATGAATAAGTACTTTCACTTTGATTAATCAGACGAAGCCTCTAGAACTAAATGCCACGTAATTTTGGTTATATATCACGTATGCAGTTTCCTCCCCTGTTGGTTGCTGATAAATGGTTGTTGCCTGAAATAGTACCCCACAGCCCTTGGCGCAGTGACCTTTGAATAACACTTAACCCCCTACCCTCTTGACCCCAGCTTGCTATGTACTGTTACTGTATATATTACTCTCCCTAAATGCAACTTACTTAAAGCATGCATTAACCTTACCTTTTACAGTCAAACTAAAACGAGAAAAAGATAAAAAAAAATATATTCCACTTTACCTTTCTGTCTCTCTCTCTCTCTGACGTACACCCAGATTGCACGCCCTGCCCTGTGTTTTACAAATTACTAACAAGAGAAACGTGTTTCATAAGAAATAACTAATAATAACTTGTTATTATTAGTTACAAGAAGGTGGTGACACATGCCTTTATGAACTGTCCCTCCTCTGTGTCTGCCTCAGTGTGTGCTTTCTGGTTGTTCATCCTTGATAGTGCGTGAGAAATCTAAAGCTTTTCCTTCTTGCTTGCTAATTTGGTATATATATATATATTGTTTCTTAATGTGTTTGCACATATATGTAGATATACATATATGTTTTCTATTTATGTTAATTTCTGAAAATGTACAAATAACTTGAAATTTCTGATAAATTGCTAAGAATTGGATTACTATTGATAATGTTTTGATGATTTATTCTTAATAAGTGCACATCTTTCTTTTTTCTTTACGAATTCATTGATTGGGGCCACAAGGTCGGCTGCCGAACAAAATCGGCCCTTTTAAAATTTCAAATGCATGACTTCGTAGAGAAAAAAGAAAGACCCTCACCGCTGTCTCTGAAAACTTTTCTAAACTGTTTTTACACTGATAAAATATTTTACTCCTGTTATTTCATAGCTAATTAATTTGGAATTTTAACGAATTAGTTGATTAAATTGTGCATGGCAAAGAAGTTGCAGCTTAGGGTTTGTAAAACTGTCAGTGTTCAGAGTGCTGTTCTCTTCTGTAGATGGGCATGTATATGCTCATTGTTTGTATATCCCCATCCCTTCCTTACAGCCAAAAGCTCTAATGCCGCCCGACCGCTTCGTGCCGCCTTTACATGGACATGGCAACTGACGTACACGTTCACCCCCATCTATGTCATTTCCTTTCTAGTATGTTCATAGGTCCCGCCCCCCTTTCACACTTCCTCCGCCCCCTTGCCCTTACGTAGAGATGTTAAGACATGTACAGTCATCCATTCTTTCATAACTAATGAACAATTTAAAGTTGAGCAAAAAAATTAAATAATTATTTAACGAGACTGTATATATTTATGGAGAAGCTTTAATGAGCTGATCTGTTTAAAAGTAAGACTTATAGATGTACAGTTTTTCTTTTCTATAAAACAAGATAATTCTATCAAAAGAGGAAAAAAAGATCCTGAACAGAATGGTGAAGATTATTTTTCATGTCATGATGTGTGGATGTATGTGTTGTTGCCTCCCTGTACCATCCTGTCTAAAAAGATAAATAATATATAATTAATCAAAATTGTTTAAAAAAAAAAGTACAAAAAGATACTAACCTAACATGTCCAAAAGCATTCTTACACAACTTTCTTTTGTAAATTTTTTCTTCCTGCCAAAATCATGCGGGCAATTTGTTGATGTAAGTTGACAAAGTTGATGGTATGCATTCTTCGTTTGAAACGTTTTCTTTTGTGTAGGCTTTTATGATTTTCCAGGCTGACTTTGTGTTTCTTCCTTCTATCCTTACTTACTTACTAATCCTGTCATGGATAACTCTTTTATGTGCCTTTAGTTTGTGAATGTTTTTCCAATGTTTGCTCTAACTTGAAACTCGATGTGTTTGCAATGCCTCGATTCGTTTTCTTTCCTTTTTTCTTCTTTTATTATTTTGTCGTGAGAAGAGACTTGCATCTCCTCATCGTACCCTGTGTTTAAGCCTTTGCAGAGTTCAAGCTAGCCGCTTTGGCAAGAGCTTCAAGCAGTTTCAACTGACATCTGAATGTTTATTTGACCATACAGCATTTCAATCATATTACACGATATACAGATCAGTGACTGACAACACAAGGTTTCTAAAATACAGTACATCTCAGCATGCAGACAAGCAAACAAACCCTTAGATATACTCCACAACACATACATTGACACGTGATTGAGTGGACGCCACCAAACATTTAGCCGTTGTTGTAACTGCCAGAAGACTTTGTGCCGTCGTGGTGACTGTACTGTATAAGATAAGTCAAAAGGCATGGGGTCAAAGCCAGTAGGGGAGCCTTCCAAAATGAGCAGTTGGCGCGTTAGGTATGAGCTCGATGATGCTCTAAATAAGGACGTTACAACCACAGACTAGACAGACAGATAGCCGTTCACAGACTGAAGTTAAAAGGTAGACCCGGAGTAAGAATGAAATGTGAAGCATATTGCTAATGTTTCAATAATAATAATAATAATGCATTTCATTTATGTAGCGCTTCTCAAGACGCAAAGCACTTAAAACTTGAATGCACTTTGTATGTACAGTTCTGTAGCTAGGCATGATTTAGGTCACGCTGTAGATGCTGGGATAATTATGACACTTGTGGTATTTTAGACCTATAAATAGTGCCTTAGATTAACTGTGCGTTTAGTCGGCAAGTGTGGCTCTCCCTCGCATATCCCACAAAGCCTTTTGATGCAACGTATACATTTATTCATTTATTTATTTACGGCTATTGTTTCTTTTCAGTTTGGGTCTTGTTTGATTCTGGTTTCATTGGTTTTGCACTGGTACAGTACTTTCTTTTCTCTCATTTCCTATATGTTTATATTATTTCTTATGATTTGTTGGGCTTTGCTTTTTATGATTTCATTTATTTTCTATCTCTCTCTCTCTCTCTCTCTCTCTCTCGTAGAGCTATTCTTTTGGTGTTTGATTGCTAGTGTCCTTGTTTGGAAAAGCCTATGCTTCCTCTGACTTTGTTTTTTTTCTCTTGTTTTTTTTTGCAGGAGGGGAGCTAGTCATCCCCGTGCTAGTAGAGGATCCCATAGACATCCCTCCTGTATCTACCCGTTCTCCCTTCATCCCCCTTCCTCCTACCCTCCGCCCCGTCCTAACCATTTTTGAGAGCACCAAAGAGTCCCTGGCCATGGTCACTGAGGCGGGGGTACCTTGCTTGTCGGACCGAGGCAGCGATGATTGTGATGATGGTGGTGATGGTGATGATGATGATGATGATGATGATGGTGATGGCATGGTGATATCGGGGTTTGGCTCTGGCGAAGCTTTCGACTCTAGCCTGGCCCCGACTGACGATGAAGATTTTTACACCACCTTCTCCCTGGTAACAGATAAGATCTTGACCACATCGGCTTACGAAGGTGGCTACAAAGCTCTCGCGCCCAAGTGGGAGGCCAAGGACTTGAGGCCTAGCAAAGCCTCCGAGGCGGGTAGGACTACGCCTGTCCCCAACTCGCCGGCAGTGGCCGTCCCCTCGGACACGCCGCCCAAACTGCCCGCGGGGAAAATGAACAACCGGGAGGTGGTGAAACCGCCTCAGCCGGACATAGTCCTGCTGCCTCTGCCCACCTCCTACGACGCGGACGGCACCAAGCCCCGTTCTCCCCTCATCACCTCGCCCATGCTGCGCACGGTGCCGGCGGCGCTGCCCACCGTACCGGGCGTGCGGCGGGTGCCCCCGGGCGCCTCGGAGGTGATCCGGGAGTCCAGCAGCACCACGGGCATGGTGGTGGGCATCGTGTCGGCGGCGGCGCTCTGCATCCTCATCCTCCTCTACGCCATGTACAAGTACAGGAACAGGGACGAGGGCTCCTATCAGGTGGACGAGACGCGGAATTATATCAGCAACTCGGCGCAGACCAACGGCGCCGTTGTCAAGGACAAAACGCCAAGCGGCGCTAAGGCGGGCGCCGGTAGCAGCAAGAGACCGAGAGACAAGGACAAGGAATATTATGTATAAAAAAAAAAACACACACACACACATACACTCTTCATTCCCCACCAAATACAGAAAAAATAAAGAAAACTCTGTGAAATAAACAAAGATATTTGAACTCTTTGACAGTACCATATTGGGAGCTGTGATATACATAAAAAAAGGCTAAATTATCTTAAGAACTCAAGCTGTGTGAGTCTTTCTAACCTTTCCAGGAGTAATGTGACATCCTGAGGTACACTTAATCTGGTATGAAATATGGAACTCTCCATTGCTGATAGAAGGACACTACAGAGGCTTTGCTGAGGAGAATTCCCTCCTGCCCCCTTTCAGAGACATTTTTTGGCAGTGTAAGATACAATCACTGTTACATTCACCATTACGAAGTGACTGTCAGAGCTTTGTGACCCTTGGCGTAAATACCCTTGTCCATTGTAACCCTGTAAGATAACACAACCATCGTTCTGGCCATTTGGAGCATGCATGTGAGGTGTATGTGATGTGGTGCTGGCATCTGTGTAAGTGAGAGACCTGAAGAAAAGTGATTGTTGGGAAAGTCAAAAGTCAAAAATATGGTTTCCATTCATTCAAAGCGTCTTCTTTTTGTGTGTGTGGTAAATAGCCGTGTCATGGACATGGTTTAAGGTAAGGTACATATGTTTAATTCAAAGTGTCTTTTTTCTTTTCTTTACTTTGCCCTGTGTGTTTTCGTTGGATGATCCATTGTCTGAGTCGACCAGATAGTACTCTATAGAATGCTCAGTGAGAGGTAACACTGCATTGTATTTCTGTTTGTCTCTCTTTCCTTTTACAGTATCATTTAAGCATTCAGCTGATATGTATGCCATCCAAATACTAGGTGGCATTGAACCATTTTATGCTAGATCCACTGGCCGAAATAGAACTTTTTTTGTTGGTTTTAGGTTGATATTTATTTTTTGATCCACCAATAACTTTTTTTACGTTTTACATAAATCCTGTAGTTCAGCAGTAGGTATTTAGGTGATTTTTTCTTTTTTCCTTCATTGCTGGAAATGTGCTGGCTGATATGATGTCATAATTTCTGGTGGAGGCAGATAAGGCTAAAGACATATCCAGTGGGAAACGTGTGCATTGTATCTGTTGTCACAGCCAACTGTGTCAAAAACAACTGCAAATATGTTTACATATTTTATAGCATCATAGCCATTGTACTTTGCGGGTCAATATTGTACATACAATTTTAGTTTCAGTTTTTTCATGTTTAGTACTCACTGTACAAACAGACCATTGGATTTGAGTTGTCAATGCGTGACAGAAATCAGACCTTTATTTCTTGTTGAGTGAGGCTGGACAAGGTGATGTACTTGCATATTTTGTAAAGTCAGGAGGGAGCTGTTGTTAGGTTAGAAATCTAGTCTTTCTGGATGGTGTTTCTAAGTCGCATGAATATTTGACTACTGGGAGCTGTCAATCATTCTAGAGAACACCCTCCCCAATATTGTATTAGGGACTCCTTATTCTCTGAATTACTTTCGCGTTGTATATTTTTTTATTTGACATATTTAAAAAAATAATATATATATAAAGCGAATAAAGACAGTCTTAATGGATTTGGATACCAATTGCTGGCACTGTACTGGGACACAGGTGTTGCTGTTGTTTAAATTTTTTTACTGTGAAGTCTGTCTTCCTGTCTGTTTTACTTTTCTTTTACATTTGAGTTATTTCGTTTAATTGTGCAGTTTAATTTCAAATCTCTGGTTTCTATGACAGTTTGTGCTGGCGGTATCTTTTCTTTTTTATATTTATTACTTCAGTTATCTGTTTATTGTTCATTTCATATGCTAAGCAAACTGGGCAATGTGTACATGACTTTTGATTTGGTGTTGTTACTGCTTATCAACCCCATTTGTTACTGCTGTTTTTTCCTTGGACTCCAGACAATTCCCGGCAATAAAATTTTCTTCCCAAAGTTTTCAATGGTGAAATATGGGTCCCTGTCTCTGATATTGCATGCTTTACCTAGGAAACTAGTGAGATTAAAAAAAGATTAAAAAAAAGACCATTTACTGACCGACCCAAAGAGTTAATCCTCTTGGTATCGCTTCAATAATTTCATATTCAAGTAAAAGGTGCAACCATTTATATTCAAATGAAGCCTCCACACACAACAGTTCAGAACTGCAAGTTATTCTTGATCATAATATTCATGGCTATGTGTGTTGCTCACACTGAGCTAGCTGTTAGACGGAAGCTCCAAACACAAAGAAAGAGGGAAACGGGGAGAGAGAGAGAGAGAGAGAGAGGGAGAGAGAGAGAGAGAGAGATCCAAACCCAAAGCCTACAGGAATGACTGATTTCCGCTTCAGTCTGTTCTTTGGGATAGGACCAAGTGTTCGAAATGAAAATCTCACCAAACCGAAAGGTCAGTTTATAACTCTGGCTGCTGCCACACCTGCTCGTTACTGGTTCAATTTAACACAGACCATATTTTGCGCAAATGGGCCACGCTTTTCTGGTCATTACCTTGCAATGGCCTGGTTGATGTAAGTTATCAGGGCACGCTGTAAAGAGGATATTCTGCTAGCACAATGGCTGCCCGTTTCACCATTCCTCCTGTGGCCTGGTATAACTATGAAGGATTTTTACGAGCCGCACACTACTTTTACATTCCTAATGGGACTTGGGATACGCATGAATTCATTGGGAGAAGTTACTTTTTCTTTAGAATGAAGTAGTTGGTTGAGTAAGGTTGATTGGCTTAAGTGCGGGAGATTCATTCAAATGATTCGCCTACCAGAGATTTACTCAGATAATTCAAGTGCCTGCAATTCGTTCAGCTGAAACTCCATTTCTGCTATATTGAAGTGAACGAATTTGATTCGATTTGATCAAGCTTTAAAAGTGTATCATTTATCAGATCGCCAAAAAGAGACTCTGTTGAACTGTTGGGGAAAGAGGCTGTCAGGTTTGGCTGAATGCTGCAAAGCCACTTGGCTGATAGGGCGGGACGACAGTCATACCCTGCACCGTCTGTGATCCTGTCTTTGAATTCAAGATGGCTCTCGGATGGCTCATGAGTGACCCGGTGTGATATTGTGTGCTATGAACTGTGTCTTCCCCTGACTTAACCAAACCATGTTGCAGAGGGCAAGGCAGCGGCGCTAAGCATCGTATGGCTTCCATTCGTTCTTCATTGTGTGTCGTGCTGCATGGTGGGTGGGTGGCAGGGTTGAATGATGGTTTTCTTCCTCTACCAGCAAAGCTTTGCCTTTTAGTGAAATTAGCAGACATAGCTAATAGACATAGACTATACACATAAACATCAATAAACATCAATGTAACCAATGCAGGTTGGATAATTTCTATTTTAATTGACTGGGAAGGAAAGGGAGGAAAAAAAAATCCAATTTACATGTACTAATGGGTTTTTCAAATTGATTTTTGTTTGTGTGCAACTACATTAGCTTTGTGTTATCGGCTGTACAAAGAATATTCAATACAATTGTTGACCAACAAGAGAATCCAAATTAAATTAAAATAAAGCCAACATTTTATATCATAGAAATCCATGCACAGTGTGTTGGAAAATACATAGTTAGTCTTTGGCGTATAACATTCTAAGAAATGCCGCACAGATATTTTAAAAGTAATATTGCATTGTTCATGCATTGTTCTACAGCTTCTTTTGTATGTGGGACTGTATGTACATTTAATAAAACCTTTTTGAAATATCCACCCTGAACCTGTGGAAAATCTGCTGTAAAGTAGGCCTAGCAGACAGTGATCAAACTTGACAGGTAAAATATAAGTCAATATGACCTTAACACCAGGTTTTGAAAGGGCAAGTGAACACAGGATATTGGAACAGTGGTCCATCCAGTGTGAGTAAAGAACGTATTTGTGATTGTGTGTGTGTGTGCGTGCGTGGGAGTGAGGTAGAGAAAATGAGAGACAGAGCTCTAGAGAGAGAATGTTTGCGCATGAGTGTGGGTATGTTGTGTACAGCTTTCCAGTAAGGGTGTGTGTGTGAGTGTGTGTGTGTGTGTTCACACATAAAAGGAACAAACCTCTCCTTATTGCTCCACTCCATCACTTAGCAAGTAACCACAGGTTTTCAGTTTACCGCTCAGGCCTAATTAACTGCGGAGATATGAATGTGCAAATCTGGACTCTAAATCTCCAAGCCCTCTGACAAAAGCTTTTACAGTCTGTCACAGCTGAATGATAAACAGTAGCTGGAGACCGTAGTGGACACAGTGCCATCTAGAGCCCAAGATGAGTAAGGGAGGTCTATACTTGGTCCTCACCCAAGAAGGCACACTGACTGCAGAACATTTCTTTTTTTTTGTCATTGTGTGACATTGTCTGTCCATTTGTCCTAATAGTAGTTATTGTTGTGTCCAAATTGTTTTAAGTAACTTAGTACTACAATTATAAGTGTTGCAAATTGCAAGAAAGATGGATTTATGACCAAATACAGTAGGTCTATGCCATACACTAAATTAGTTCACTTTAGACGATCATACAACTATGAAATGACACACAATAAAATGACACACCTAATAAACCTTTGATCAACAGCTGATGATAGAGCAAAGGCCTTTTGGACCCCTAACAAAGACTGCGTTGCCAGGATCACTGTACCAAAAACAACTTATCCCTTTGACGTCCCAAAGACAATTACATGTTAGGGCTGGTTCAGACGTTCAGAAATTCTTCACTGCCCACATAGCACACATTATTTAGGCTACTTGTCCCTATGTGTTTTGACCGTTGATATTTACAACAGACATATGCGTGCAATTTCATATATAGCTTTTTTTGGGTGGGGTTGGGTTGTTGGTTTGTGGTAGAGTCACATGTATGAAAGGAATAACTATTATCATTAATCACACACACATCTGTTTATAGGCTACATGATCTTAGTCTTTTTTAATTGTGAGAATCTGCATTACTTATGCAGGCACACCTGCATTTCAATGCTAATTTATTTAAATGTCAATGTTTTCCATGTACACAATTTTCTACCACAATGTGTTTTTTTCTGCATTATATGCTTTACACTATAACAAGGGAAGGAATAAACTTAAAAGAGCATTGGAACCATCGCAGTCTTTCTCTACGTTTGGCTGACAAAGCTGGGTAGACCCTTAAAACCTTTTATAAGAAATTATCCACACGTATTCCCTTGGTACTGCACTCCGCATGATGTCACCAAGTACAACACAAAAACCTTGTAACTTTATCCATTTGAATTGTGCTCTCCCTATCGAGATTCCATCACAGGTTCTATTGTAGGGCAAATGCTCCAACCACCAAACCGACCGGTTCTAGAATGGCAAAAGATTCACAACTGCGAAATGAAAGTTAAAATACCAAAACTGAAAGTCGCACACATTAACAAACTTGTAATATATATCATTTATTATTATTATTGTAATTTTTTTTCTTTTTCTTTTGCTTCCAGTCATTTTGACACACTATTCCATTCAGCTTGTTTTTCTTCCTGTGATTAAATCTACTGCATTAGCCATCTTGAAATATGCCCAATTATTGTAGATGGTATCAACATGCAAACAAAGGAGGCTTAGACTGTGAGTTACCTAGCGCCCCTATCTACATAATAAAACACACAGTCTCTTATTCCAAATGAGGGGAGTTAGGCTCTGACAGCGCCATGGAATGAGTAAAGCAGCACTGTTGAGGCAAATGAGATCTGGTCTGCTCCACTGTGCTTTCAAGTAGAGAAAGACAGAGGAGTGGGGAAAGAATGAGTGGCACACCAAACTGAAGGTGTTCGGGAGCTCTGCGGTCTAGGGGATTTACAAGATAGTGTATGTGTGTGTGTGTGTGTGCAAACTGCATATTTTCACATACTATATGTGTGTGTGTGTGTGTGTGTGTGTGTGTGTGTGTGTGTGTGTGTGTGTGTGTGTGTGTGAGTGTGCATGCACGTAATGTGTAAGGGAAATATGTGTTGGTATATGCATTGTTTCCATATCGATTTGTGTGTGTGTGTGTGTGTGTGTGTGTCAGAGATCGGAGGGTAGACTGTGTACAGATCCAATGAGAATCTCAATGAAGCCTTGAGTAGCTCAGCACCAGCCAAAGTTCCGAGGTTTAGAATAGCTAGCAGGCAAACTGCACCCTGCAGAACCAAACCCTGGCCCTTAACCCACCCCCAATCCCCTGGCCTCAGCACCAGCTCCAAGCCCCAACCTTGACCAAGACGCCTGGAACGAGAAGGCAACGCTGGCAGTACCCAGTGGGCTCCGAGCTGCAATAACCCAGTCGCTCATGGACTCCAGCCCAGCTCCACACACTCCCGACCCCAGGGGTTGGGGCGGGGGCAGAACACGGCAGTCTAAGCAAACGGGTCTGTAATGCAAGCCAAATAGGCTGCTTCTGATGGGAGCGGGCTCAGAGGCTTACGCCAGCACAATAGCTGGCACAATCTGCTGCAGACCTCTGAGCTGCGGCGGCCGGCCGCTCCACGTTTTGATTGGGAGGGGAGGTAACGGAGGAGCGGCCGGGGGTTGGGGGCCGATGACGGCCGGAGTTTCCGAGCGCGGCCCTTTTTCGGCTGTGGGTTTTGCAATGAGCCTCGACACCGTGGAGTCCGTGGTTCGTGGGGCCGAGAGCAGACGATAGGGTCGTTTAGGTGTGTGTGGGGAGGTGAGAAGGGGTGAATGGTTTGCATGAATACGGCTGCAGGATTGTGGGTGGGCAATTGCAAAAATCACCATCCATGTTCATCTATGGTCTATGTCGTATTCCGTTTAAGCATAGGTTTATCTGTGTGTGTGTCAGTTTTATTTTTGTGTAGTAAGTGTTTCCTGTCCATTTCCAGAGATAAGCCAATTGCACACCGCTTAGGACACAACATGCCAGCTGTATGGGTTCTGCTAAATGTCTCGGATTCAGAAGGGGGAGACAGAAACACCCAATAATGCAACTGCCATTGCTTTCAACACGCCTTTGAAAATGTATGAATGCTGTTGGAATACGGTTTAGACATGTAAATAGAGAATGCTTGAGCAAGCCCTATACTTATTTCTCAAACATGGGCATTGGGCAATCTTTAAAATAAGACAAAAACATTGAATTTATTCATTGTACCATCATAGAAACACAAGGCCAAATTAAGCTGGCCAAATGGCCAAACAGATAGAAACACATCAATATGAACACTTCTCAAATGAGTTGGCCTAAATACAGGGGCATGCTTAATTTGCAACTCAAAACAGCACACTGGCCAGAGTTTACACTGGTGGCAAAATGAATCAGTGTCTTATGAGGGAAAAAACTCCTCCCACCTAGGCAACCTAAGGTAACAAAGCATGCAAACCTTAAGGCAGGAACAGTGCAAGAGTATGGCCAAGGTAGTGTGACATACCATCGGACCACTAACAGAGACTAAAGCCCTTTCATTAGCAGTCTTCATTCAACCACCATATCCTAAGCCAACTGTGCATACTGTACTGCAGACTCTTGTACTGACAGGAGAACAATATATTTGGTATGATAACCCAGCATTTAGTTGATTGAATATGCTGGTAAATCTAAACCAAGTGTATAAAAGTGTATATCAGCATATATTCTGAAGTCACACTCCAACAGCATATTTATTATCAGGATAAAAGATAAGATAATGTATTTGAAACTTGTGCCAAAGGTTATGGTCCCTTCATTAATTTAGAAGTCACTCACTTTGTGGGTTGAGTAAACGTTTGCAACAGATTTGCATAGCAAATGTGAGTCATAGACTTGAGCTTCAGCCTGTCCCTACTATCTATGGCTCTGCGCTCATCGTTTTCCATAGCGCTTTTCCAGCCACCGTCTCACGTCCCTCAGGTTGTAGAAGAACGGTCCTTTTCCCCCCAAGTACGCAACTCTCCTCCCCTGGATCACGCACACCCTTTCAAAGGCCACCCCGTAAGCCACATTGGCGCGGTCGTCCATACTGTCCGCAGCAAGCTGGCACTCAGGGGGCATGGGGAAGTGTGCGAGGAGAGTCTGGGCAGCCTGAATTCGTTCCTCCAGGCTGCGGTGGGTCCTGACCCTGAGCCAGGGCTGCCCTGCAGGGGGCGCCAGCGCCCAGCCGTCACTGGGGTGCGCCTCGGCCATGTAAAGCAACAGGAAGTCAGCGTGGCGGCCAAATTCTTCCACCAGGTGGCGGAACGCCGGCAGCTGCTGCAGGAACGGGGGTCAGGTGGCCGAGCCAAAGTTGACAACAAGCGGGCGATCTGAGGGGGAAGAGGAGGAGGAAGTGGAAAAGTCTAGAAGGCTGAACTCCTGGATGAAAGGGGGTTGAGGAGGGGACGGGGATGTCCGTGTTGGAATCTTTACCACCCTTGGATTTGGGGCCTCTCCTCCCAGTCTCACCTGAATGAATGATGAACACAAGGTCTTAAAACGCAAGACTTCCTTTGGGCACAATTTTGAACAGTGACCTTTGGAATGATAGCTAGAGCGTAAACGTTTTTTGTTTCTCTTTTCTATTTATACATTTTTTTTTTTTTTATGTATAAGACATTTTGGTTTGTGTGCATTTTGTGAATGGCCGGTGAACCAAAACGTGCATAAAGTAATCAAATATCTTACCTGTTTATAAGCGTCCGACACAAAACTATTCCAAACCGCGCGCAAACCAGCGGATGTTAACATTCGTTGCCAAGTATTCTCCTGGGTACGCGAACAGCCAACAAGTGACAACATTCGTTTTAGCAACACCACAGAGTCATATAGCGCCAAGAAAAGACAGTTTGAAAAGAAACCTGGAAGGATGTGTAAAGTTACTCTGAGATCTAAACTCTTCACAGCCATTGTGCTGCACACGTTTGCGCAGTAAGGCGCACTCATGTTCCAGAACGCAGATACTTTTCAGTTTATCCTGTCCGATCGTTTGATCTTTAAAAATGTAGCTTGATGACAACTTGATCACAAGATAATAAAAACACAATAAGAAAATTCATGTTGGTGGAAGCTTACGTTCATTTCTGTCAAAACTCTGAATTGACGCAGTCCGATGGACATAGCCTTTAAATACCCAGACAAAGTTTCCGTGATAATGTTAGAAGCTCATTCGATTAAAAAATGACGTCAGTATCAAGTATGTGGGTGGAGAGTGCAAAGGACGTCTATATAAAGCAAACCCCTTGACCATTTAGTAACATCGATGGGCACCTGATCCTCACCAAATAATTGGATATCATTTATGGAAGTTGCATAGCTTGTTTTTTCAGCTACTGTGTCAATTATCTTTATAGAAACAATGTATGCTGTAAATGTACAGTCGGTTTTTTTTCTTCATTAGAAGGCTTTAAAAGTAGTTCAGGGTTTGCACAAATGGATTTGGAGGTTACATAGAATATATGCTAGTTTTTGTAACTTCATTGACATGGCAGCTGTTGGTAGCCATTGAAAAAAAGCAGAGAAGAGGAAACGCACTTTGCAGAAATGAATGGTGTAGACGCTGTGCCTTTGGGCTGGGCCATTTCGAGAAAAGTAAAAAACAAACATAATATTTCTAAACAGGCAGCAATGATACTATGGCATTACTGCAACGTTTACATAGGTTGGCGTTGAAAATGAGAGGGTAAACATCACTCTTAGAGATAACTTTTCACAAGGAAGTACATTCCAATACCAAGCCCATATCTTGAGTTATCTTACTGACTTGCCCAACTAGCGCGGTTAAGATAAAAAATGCTATTCACACGATTGAATACCCTCAAAGGCATGTATTTATTTACGATTCTGATGTGCGAAATAGATCTTTGGATACGAGTAGGCACCCTCAACTAGCAGAACTAACAAGAACACGGTGTACTCTATAGCAGTGGGTCTACACTTTACTTTGAAGTTAACGATACAGGTATGGTTCAAGTTAATCAAGGCGTGAAGCCCTTGGGAGATTTATTTGTAGTGCGTATTATATTTCTTCTACATTTCTTAAAAATATACATGTATAGCGCTTATTGGAATTTCTTTTCACAAATATATTCCTGCTGACAGTGAAATTAAGTACATAAAAACCAGGAATGCAACTTTTCAATACAAGTAATAATACAGTAGTTTAAAATAAAATTATTTTTTTCAAGCCTGTCAGATATAATACAAAGCAAAAAAACAAACAAAAAAATCATTGATATGGATAAGAACAAAATAAAAAGCACCCCAGCTTTGCATCCAACATCAGCATAAAGTTGCTACATTAAGTGAACTATTTCAGTTCAAATGCATTGGCATGATGATTGACAAATCGATATGAAGGTAAACAAGAGACTTTAATTCCCTTCATAAAAGCAAGGTCTAAAAACAAACCGGGTGATATTACATTAAAACTGTCATTCCACTGTGTTTGCATGTGGTAAAAAAAAAAAAAAGACAAACAGAAACGCTGACTCAGCTTCCATCGCCCTTGTGCTTTATCGATTCAATTGCTACCTGCCTGAATAAATACGATCAAAGAAAGTTCTTTTCAATCACATTTTCTAAATACTACAACCCTCCTCCACAATGGTAGTCATCATGCTTTTTCTCATGACTGAGAACCTTTCTCTAACATCCCCTTCATATCGACATGAGCAACAGTATTTGCTAGTATGACTCCTGAGAGTTAAGTCTGTGGTATTACCTAGCATGGTTTGCTTGCCTCTTGGCTTGCTCGAGGTAGTCATGGAAGACTTGGTCGTGCTTAGCGACTGGGTTCTGTATACGAACTTTAGCTGCAGCGTGCCACACTTGTAAACATACTTTAGTAACCAATAGCCAGTGCTCTGGCTTTTATAAAGGGGCACCGTAAAATTGAGGTTTGGCTGTAAGCACCGTGTATTCAGGAAATAGAAATGTCACTGAAGACTCTGTGTAAGTGCGGCTTGAGAGCATTTGGCCACGTGCATTACATGTTAAGGTGGTCCGTGAGAGTGTTGGCCCCGTTCACAGGAGAGGAGTCCAGATGTGGGCTGGCCTGGCACTTGTAAGGTGCTGCGAGAAACAAAACCAGAACTGGTTAGAAACGCACCAACAAGCTAAAGTAGGTAAAACCAGTAACTGTGTATCAAACAACTAAAACATAGCAAAGCTGGTTTTGCCTTAATCCATGTTTTTTATGTGTGTCAAATATCTGTGTCACTGGGATGAACTTGCTGTAATCTTTGCAGTTGGTCGAATTATAGTGGAATGGATTACGTTACATTACGGGCACTGTGTTTTCACCATACTACATCTCGCAGTAATGACATTGAACAACCCTCCGTAATACAGCTCGGCATTAACCCCCAGTAAAGGGCCTACAGTAAAATGCACAGATTTGGACACCAATCTAGCATCCAGTTGGCACCCTAGCAACAAACACACAGAGAGTCTGCCTATTGGCTGGTACTGACAGGAGCTGGCGCTCAGCAGGGAGCTGGTCATGAAGGTGCTCTGGGGGGCACGGAGAGAAGAGGACAGGGCCGCCAGTCGGAGGCTCCGCGAAGTGGCGTCAAGCTTCTCGTCCTGAAGAAAAAAGGAATATATATTATGTATAATAATATAAATATATATATATACAGTATTGTGCAAACATTTTAGGCAGGTGGGTTGGGGGTGCTGTAAAGTAAGAATGCTTTCAAATGTAAAAATGTAAATAGCTTTGTTTAACAAAATGCAAAGGGAATGAAAAGAAGAAAAATAAAAATCAAATCAATATTTCGTGTGACCACCATTTGCCTTCAAAACAACATCACCTGCCTAAAACCTTTGCACAGTACTGTACATATACATATTAGGATGATATTGCATTTACATGGTTTACAATAATGAAGGCCAATGTTTGCCAAACAACCCCAGCCCTCAGTGTCAGAAACTTGCTTTCAAAGGGTGTCCTCCAGTGCTTCAGTGATAGCAGCCAGCAAAGGTAAGGGGGCTGATAAAGACTTTTCTGGTACTTTCCCTAAAATAAACCCTGGGTGGGTGGGCGGCAGCTATTAAGCTAATGCAATCACCACTTATAGCTTCACACGGGAGTATTTTGGCAGAGCCACGGTGGAGGGCTAATCTGTCAGATTAAGGCCTTTTAAAGAGGGACTGTGTGACTGTTAGGGGGGGATTCTGGAGACGCTGATGGCAATCTTCTCTCAACATCAACACTACCGCAACACTTACTTTCCCTTGGCTCGGAGAGAAAGAAAATGAAGGCTAGGATTAACACTTATGTGTGTGTGTCTGTGTGTGTGTGTGTGTGTGTGTGTGGGAGCCAGTGCCTGCGTTAGTGTGTGATGTAGCGTGAGAAAACCCTCCTTTCTTGTGCTAGTTTAGTTCTCCCATATAATAACTTTCCGCCTATTATTCATTTATTCAAACGAGATGCGAGTTCGCTGCCATAATTCCAATTGCGCCGAGTGGAGAAAGCGGCACTCGTGTGTGTGGGCGAGGCAGCCTTCACGCAGCGCTACAGAAGTGGGGCAAAATCGGCCCATATCCATGGTGCTTATTTGAAAGAAAACAAGGTACAGCAATTAAAGGACCGAAATAGAAAGAGTGTGGGCGGTCGCTCTATGTACAGTCTTTGCCCAGGGGGGGCGGCCGGGAGCTTGCACCCAGAGGTGGTGGTGGTTCGGCGGGCGGTGCGGTGGGCCGTGAGGGGGTAGCGTACCCTGTACTCCTGGATGCGGCGCTTGGACTCGTCCAGCTGGTGCTGCAGGTCCCCCACTATCTCCTTGTATTTGGCGTAGCGCTGCTGCACCATCTCCCTCTGCCGCTGCGTCTCCTGGGAGGACAGTAGCAAATAATGGAAGAAGGCGGGTGAAGAATGAGCCACGCCACATAAATGGCACTGTCACCCACTAGCATAACCATTTCAACCAAGAGCCACAGTGTAACCCAGCCGCTGACGCGGACAAACGAGACGTTGGGCCACAGAGCTTTTGCTCATAGCCTCTCCTTTGGAACAGCCTTCCTGAAAATACAAGTTTGGCCAACACCTTATTTACTTTGAACTGCCTTTCAGTGACCCGCCTGTATTAAGAAGAATTCATATTTATTTTGTTATATTTTGATTTATTGTGTTAGTTCATGTATAGTCTCCACGTGCGGCTTTTAATTGAATAAACTGATTTATTGTTGTTAAAGCCCTTGGAAACTCAAGGTTCTTTCCCAAAACCCCGGCACCTCTAAGTAACGCATAACTTTATGTTAAAACACGACAACCTTGTTCTACAAGTATACAGGCTCTATTAGACGTGTTAGCCTTGGAAAGAGCCAACAGTTTTCATCCCAGGAGAGTAAATCAAAATGGGTGTGGTTCCTGTGATGTGTGCTGGCATTGAGCAACAGGCTCAGCCCTTACCTCCAGGTCTTTAAAGCCCTCCATGAGACTCAGTTTTTCTGGGACCGATTCCAGGTGATCCAGGGCCACTCTGGTGCTCTGAGGACAGACAAGCAAGAGAGAGTGAACCACGGTCACCTTAAAGCAGTGGTTCCTGTGGAAGTAAGCTGTTTTTCTGTGGCGGTGAAGGTGTGAATTTTGGACCAGTGCTGCTTTGATGGTGCAAATAAGTGCTACTGCCCGCTGGTTTCCAGCAACATAAGATTGAAGTAGGTGGGGCTCTCGCGGATAAGAGATCGAACAGCCCTTCGCTCCACTGGGCTACACGTGGAGATTTAAATGGGAGAAACATCATAGTGCATTTAGGCAGAAATAGATATCAAATGTAAAAAAGTTTGGAGACTGCATTTGGATTCATATTTTTACTCCCAAAAAGTTGGCACAAAGGATTTTGCCATGGCAGCAAAACGTGAACAGCAAAAACCGAGAGTACTGCTTAGGAAATCACTGATTAGAGAAGGGGTTAATGAAACACAGGCCATGTTTTGTGGGTGAGTGTGTGTGTGTGTGCAGGGTCAGGTGCAGAATGACTGGGCCCTGGGCAAAATAGTGCTTGGGGGCCTATTTGGGACTACACCATCTACAATCTCTGTGTTTTTTATTAGTTAAAATAAAAATTGTAATAATCCAGTTGGCTAATCAAAAAAAATATATATACTAATTATAATAAAAACAATAATAGACTTTCAAAAGAGTAATACAAATGTTAAGTATTTATTGTATCTGGCTTAGATATAAAAGCTTTCTTTTCAGATCTGTGAAAGTGGTGCTGTCTTGACTTTACGTTGTCCTCAACGCATATTAAGAAAGTGAACGAGAAACAATTGGATATCGAGTTGGTGCACATTAACACATTAACTGGTAGTGAAGATCACCATGGCTGTGATGCCACTGATGTCCCCTCCACAGCATTATCAATGGATGGAGGTAAAAGCTTTAGCAATGTAAGTTACAAAAGAACATATGTTTTTAATAAACGCATAACCAACAAACACAACAGTCATTTGAATCGATTATTACATTAAGTTTGATAATTATCTTGATAAACACTATACATTTAAATGCAATTAAAATACCAATGCAATAGGGTAATAGAAAGGCACTTAGTGCTAAAGCTTTCTACGATTTTCCATTTACTTCTCCTTTCATTTTGATCAGCACACTATGGCTTATCTACCAAAATGGTTTAGTGTTCGTAGCTTTGTCCTTTGTTTTTATGCACACTGTGTCAGCTGCTGTAAGACAGCATTTCCCTTGGGATCAATGAAGTGTTTGTCTGTCTCATCTAGCCAAATTTCAGACAGGACAACTAACGATAGTTTAAAGTGTTTATTACAATAACATGTTAATGCATTGAAAGTTGGCGTCAAGGGTCTGCTGTTCTCAATTACTTTCCTGCCCAAGGTCATGGTTCAACACTAATTGAGAAGTAGGTGGAAGCTGGGGTGGAGGTGGGTGTGCTGGAACATAGCGTGTGGTGCAGCAGTGAGCATGAGCAGTGTAGAAGCCAGTGTGGTGCAGCAGTGAGCATGAGCAGTGTAGAAGCCAGTGTGGTGCAGCAGTGAGCATGAGCAGTGTAGAAGCCAGTGTGGTGCAGCAGTGAGCATGAGCAGTGTAGAAGCCAGTGTGGTGCAGCGATGTGTTTGTAGGAGACTGTGTGGTGGGTAATCTGCAGTTTAAGGAGACCACGTCAAACTACTGAGTGCTGGCGACGGTTTGATTGACGGGACGAGGATAATGGCTTTTGTCTGTGTTGCCTGTCTGAACTAGCTCTGCCAAGGCGTCGCTTCATTAATATCTGTATTTAACATGACTTTATCCGGCGTTCGTTTTATTTGAAGCAGCTGGTTTAGCTTCTAACCTTGACCGTTGCTAAGATGGTGAATGAGCTAGTTAAAAAAAACATTTGCTCTTTTAATATGTGAAAAGAGCCTACCTTAGAACTTTTCTCCTCCTCGTTTTTTCACCACTTTTTTTTCTCAGCGGCTGATAAATATGATCTTTTCATTGTCAGGAGTTGAGACATGTGAACTGCTTTGTTTCATTCGATCCCATCAGAAAAACCGAGAGTACGTGTAGCTTGGTGCGCTTGGCTGATACCGCAAATGAATGATGAACTTGTTGGTATTTTTTTATGGATTGTTGGAGATTGAAAATGGTCGCAATTTTTTATAGCCACGTAGAATATATAAGCATAAATTGCAAGTAGAAGAACTAGTTTTGTCAAACATTATGATGAAACTACAACGGATGTCGGTACAATTTATTAAATAAAGTTCAACTGTAACGACTCCGTCAGGGCCCCACATGTTTGTCTGCAGGCACGAGGCAACATGAGTCTTATTAGGTTCACAGAGTCCCATTCAGCAGGCTGCATGGAGGCGGTGGTAATTGAAAAGGAGGGCCGTTCCGTCCTAATGCCTGGTCTGTGTGTGCCTGAGATTACATAAAGACATACTTCACAGATACACAGCCAGGTCAGGCTCTTGATAACTCTGCCCATCCATTCCACCAAGACATCTCCTATATCTCACCTGCCTGTTCTGTTGCCCCCACACTCCCGTTTGGCGTCGATTATTTAATGTCCCGCTCCATCCTGTTCAGGCAACTTGGCCCCCGGACGTTTTCTAGAGACGGCTGTTACAGCACATTAGGGGGAGGCCGTTCCGCTGATCGACGCAGAATCGGACAAGTCGAAAGGCGCTGACGGACAAATGGCTGAGCGTGGTGCGGGGGTGGTCGATGGCAAACAGCCAGCGTGTTGGGGCAGTAAGCAGAAATGATTGGAATGGATGGTGGTCCGAGTTTTTTCCTCTCTGTTTTGTTTACTCTTTCCCCCTTACAACGACTAATTGAAAGCCAGCCAGCCGTGACACATAATTGTGATGGATGGATGGATAGAGAGAGAAAGGGAGGGGGAGAGAGAGAGAGAGAGAGAGAGAGAGAGAGAGAGAGAGAGAGAGAGAGAGCGCGCTTCCGTTTTTTTTTTCTTCTTCAGTCCATAAATAGTGATTAGATCAATGGCGTCTCTCAATACTCTTAACTAATGGTTGTGTCTTTTTTGGCAGGCGTCTAATGGTTAATTAACGGTATTTGCAATGGATGTTTTCGGAATTAGTTTGTGTGTGCGTGTGTGGATGAGGTCAACAGTAGACACTAGCTATTCATGCTCCTTGGCTATCCCTAGGTCAGCCGAGCGTCTATGATGAGGGTGATTAGAGGGACACAGGGGAATCTCTGAGCCCCCCCCCCCCCCCCCCATCTGTCTCAATTGGGCAGGCTTCCGCTAGCCATCGTAGGTTAGCCAAACAGACCCCATCCACACTGACACATACTGTTTACACAGGAAGTACAGGCCTCATGTCTCAATCCATGTAACCAGAAAATGAAGCCATAAGCTGTTTTGAAATTAACATCCACGCAACCTTTGAGAGTCATAGAAACAAATGCAGGTGAAATGTATATTGTGTGATTGCTTTGAGAACAGAAATAGAATCTTACCGTTTCCAGATCCAATATACGATCCTGTTGAAACAGAAATGCCATCAGGGTTAAATTAGTTACACATTGCAAAACATAGTCATTGTTTAATTAGCTCCCATCCTAAGTTAGCTCCTACAGTAGTCTACGAAATAATGTTGGCTATTGTTTGCGATCAAGTGATGCAATCCTCTTGAAGGTACCAATGCACTATGTTTGGAAAAAGACATTTAAGTTCTCTGCTCCATCTACATGGAACTGACTTCAAACAATTATAAAGCTTAAGGAAATTGTCCCAATACATCTTTTTTGAGGCAGGATTAAACAATTAGAATGTGACCCAATATGGGTTTGTCAGTGTTTTTCACCTTTAGATGTTCAGGAATGTTTTTATGAATTTGATTGAATTTATGTGTAAGTTTTTATGTGCTGCTGCTTTAGCCAGGTCTCTCTTGCAAAATAGATTATGAATCTTGAGACTAACTTGGTAAAATAAAATTTAAAAAATGTGATTTTAAATGTGGTGGTGGGTGACATAACATTAAATAAAGTGAGTAAGACAGGTGTTAAACAGAGAGTCCTGTGAGTGAGTGAGTGAGTGAGTGAGTGAGTGAGTGAGTGAGTGTCGTTGTCAGGGCTGAATTTACCTAATGTTAGGATGTGCTGTGGAAAATTGTCCTAAAAAAGCCAAAGGGGAGTTAAGAGATCTTGCAAATGGCCTCGCAAGAGAATCAAGCCCTGCAGACTGAGGTCAATTCCTTCCTCCCTCACACACACACACACACACACAAAAATCTTCTCATCCCCTGGTCTGGTCCTTCAATGATGTCCACCTTTCTGACTATACATAACTGATGCTATGCATCTTAGGTGCCACTCAAACAAATCTGCTACATCCCCCTGCCCTCTTTTTTTCTCCCTCTCTGTATCTCTCTATTCACTCTCATCCCTCTTAATTAAAAGCCCGGTTGAGTCTGAGGGGCCTGATTAATTACAGACTAGTTCTGGCAGGTGCGTCCGCTGTGCCACAGATGGGTCCAGTGAACGAACACGCCCACACACACACACACACACACACACACACACACACACACACACACACACAAAGATGCAGATATGCAAGTATACGCACACAAAAAAATACACCGAGCCAGATACCCAAACTAAAACAGAACGCGGGCAGGCACGCACACTGGACTCTCCAAGGAAAGATCTAACAGCCCAACTCGGAGGAAGGCTACACTCAGTGTATTGGCATCTCAAATGGCAATTGAGAGGGCCACGCATCTAAAACCCTTGGCTCCCTGCCATGTGCAGCCACGGGGCTTCACGTAGGCTCTAAACTCCAAGGACTGGCCTGCTGCTGGCCGCTCACCAGGATGGGACAGGTGAGCGGGCGGCAGCGCTGGTCAGTTCACTCAATGGCACGTTGCAGGGGATGTAGAAATAGGAAATAGGTTTACAGTCTAAAGGTGCCTCTGATATTTCACCAACTTTAATACTGACCTGCATATGTGCAGTGTGTGTATCTGCGTATAGAATAGTGTGTGTCTAGGTGTGTGTGTGTGTGCGAGTAAGGAGTGTGGTGTGTGTTTGTGTGTGTGTCTAGGTATGTGTGGGTGTGTGTATATGCGAGTAAAAAGTTTGGTGTGTGTGTGTCTAGGTGTGGGTAAGGAGCACGTCGCAGCTTGGCTCACCTGAAGGTGTCTCATCTCATCGTCCTTCCTGCGAGTCTTCTCCAGCAGCTCTAAAAACACAACGATACACAGAAGCACTGTTACGCTAAAGTGCTGGAATAAAGTCATCATGCCCAGCCTAACCCTCCTATAGTTAAGTCAATGATTGAGAGTGAATTATATAATATCAATCTCAACACTGAAAAATCAATAAAGTTGTAGATCAGACTCTCAATGACTGATTGACTTTAAAGGGGGGGATGAAGTTCAGATTAAAGATTAAAACGTTCTGGGGTTTGCTCACTCGGGTTCCCTACCATCAGCCATGGAAACGACCCAATTAGAATAGGCTGGGTCAAATTCAGGAACTATACAAACATATAATAATGTGTGTGTGTGTGTGTGTGTGTTCAGGGCTGAGTAAGCGGGCCTAACAGGAGACCTGGCACAAGTCCTCTGTCTCAGTCCAAAGGCTGCCAGGCAGACCAACAGCTGCCCTGTCGATTAGCCTTCGTCTAGACTGCCAACTGTCCACCTCGGAGGCCTGGTGACATTGGGTATATTCAAAGGCGGAAACTTTCCACGGGACTGAACAGGAATACATGGGAATTATTGGGAATACAAATGGAATTAAATGTCTTATTTGCACCAGCTTTGGTAAAGAGTTTCCACGCATTCAATAATGCATGTGGCAGTAAATAAACACTAATACAATGCCATATGCAGTTAAATAGTTAAGCAGTTGGATCAAACAACTTCTTTCCAAAATAAATGTTTTACAAATAATTCATTCATGTTTAAATAATTCATGGTAAGATACTGATGGCCAAACACTCAATTAGAATGCTTAATTGAGCTACTTGGTAGCAAGAACGAGCAATCAAACATGAGCTAGCAAAATTGAGCTAGCATAAGGTGTTGGGTGTTAGTTAATATACAATATAAACATGGGTTTATATTTGCTATATATGTATGTATGCATATAATGTCACGAAGAAACATTAACCCCCTCCCCCGGGTCCCTTGCAACTGTAGGACAATGCAGAGCTCATAGACGGCAGCTCATATAGGGTTTATATTATACTATATAACCCCAGGAAAGTGTTTGCCCTGCGTTTCAGCCCTGCGAAATGACAGAGAAGATGGAGGGAATTCCATCGTCAGATTTATCAGCAATCCTACTACAGGTGGATTAGTTCAGAAGGGCCCGAGTCTGGGATAGTGAATCAGTGTTACAGGGCTCATTGGAGTGCCCCAAACCCACTTTAAACAGCTAAATATAGATTCACACACAGCAGAGAGCTGAATAGAGCTGAATACACATTCGAATGAAAGGGATACATATTAGTATTTATCTAGCTTTTCAAATAATCCAACCTGATTTCACCTTCTCTTGCTAGAAAGTTTTCACTTTTAGTGGCTTTGCAAGTGCCTGGTGTGTTCAATCAAGCAGACCTTGGAATCAAAGAGGGTCCTTTTTTTTTGTCTGACCAAGCTCTGTGGTAGATGTTTAAGGAAAAGGGGCCGCTAGGCTAACACGTCTTTGCAGAGCTACTTTTGCCCTCTCCAATGAGCCAGGGTCTCCACACGCCCCTTCAGACGGCAGGATTTAAATAGATTACTGTGATTGCTGCTCCATTCTGCCTCTCTCGGAGAACCGGCGGGCGGGCTGCAGGTACAAAGAGGCTGCTTCCACATTCGATATTCAATCACCAGCGGATGACTGCTTCTCTGTCCCCTTTTAAACTCACAGTCACACACACAAACACATCTGCCTGTGTATACACACACACACACACACACACGCACACACACGCGCGCACGCAGGCACGCACGCACGAACAGTCTGGACCGCCCATGTGCACTGAGCTGGTCCAGACTCGAAGCCGCACCTCAGGAATACCCAAGCAGCCACTTTTTACAATCCGGGGGAGTGACAAATCGACGGGCAGGCCTGAGCCATGAATGAGGGGAGGGGAGGTCTGTAGCAGCCTGTGACCATGGAGAGAAGAGTGTTTCTCCATACTTCCACAGATTGAAGACGACACAGGGGGTGGGGGTGGGCCTTAGCCCTGGGTTGTAATCCCGCACAGCTGGCCAGCCTATCTGCTGCAGCCATAAGGGAGGAGAAGGAGTCGGAACGTTACACACTCATCATTTCAAACCGCACCTCCAAAAGCCTGGGAGAAGGGGAACAATGGAGCTGGAGGAAGGGAATTCCAGAGAATTGGGGCAGCAGCAGCGCTGAACGCTCTGTGGCCCCCACGGGGATGATAATTAGGCGTCGACAACCCAGGTCATATCCATGTGGTTCACTGCTGTGTGTGTGTTCTACTCGTACTAGTTCTAAGTTCAGGGGAGCGAGACATCGTTAGGCTGTGTTGCCGGACGACCACAATGCCTCTCTGTTGCCGTGGAGGGATTCCGATGAGCGCCTCTCCTTTTTTGGTCTGAATTGTTTCTTTCTCCTCTCCCCAACTCTCTCAGTCTCCCTATCTTTTCTCCCTCCCCACCCAACGGTGTTTCCTGGCATCGTTTGGTGGAGACCCACTGTACCGTCCCTGGCGGCTCTTCCAGAAAAGAAAAAAAAAAAAAAAGTCACAATGAGCCGCTTAGACGGAGAGAGAAAACAAGAGGGTCCCTTTCAGGATCACAGTGGGTCGGCCCGGACTGAGCAGAAAAGAGAGCAGAGGGACGTAGAATAGACACGGGCTATAACAAACGGCTGGTTTGGCAAAGAGGGGGGCCAGCTGCACAGGAAGTGGCACCTCGTTCGGCGCGGCCTGGAGCGCTGTTGGAAACACAGAGACACGCAGGGCCGCCGACGGAGGGTGAACAAAGGGAATGTCGCCGAGTGAGGCGAGGGGGTGTTTGTCCGTGCCAACGCCTCCACAAGGCCACCCCCCCCCCCCCCCCCCACCACCCCCACCCCCCCGTCCCCCCGTCCTCCGTCCAGCGGCCCCATCACAGTGACCTTCTGTCTGGGGCTGGGGGCCACCCGTCGGTGTGGGCAGCCATCGGTCTGCCCTGAACTTGAGTCACCAGCGCAATGGTTTGTATTCTAGCCTTCCTCTGAGAGCCTGCTCATCAACCAATGCTTACTACTAGTTTGGCCTAAACACAGGAGAATAACATGAAAGTGAACACATAATATACACTACTAAATAAATCCCAATGGTTCCCTGTGGCACGATAATGCACGCAACTATGCTGAACACACACTCACACTCACCCACAAAGAATATCCTTAAAGAGTGAGGTATGTGATGGGTGCGGCTTTAGAGGAGTGTGTGTGTGTGTGTGTGTGTGTGTGTGTGTGTGTGTGTGTGTGTGTGTGTGTGTGTGTGTGTGTGTGTGTGTGTGTGTGGGTGTGCACCTTTCTTCTGGGTGCTGAAGGAGTCCAGCAGGCTCTCTTGGTGCTCGAGGCGTTGCAGCAGGGCCCGCTGCTCCCCGTCCCGGCTCTGCTTCAGGTGCTTGTGCTGCTCGCGGCTCTGCTGCAGCTGCTTCCGCAACTTCGTGTCGCGCTCCTCACGCTCCCGCACCTCCTCGCAGAGCCAGCGCAGTTTGGTCTACGACACCACGCCGCACAAACACACACACACACACACACACACACACACACACACACACACACACACACACACACACACACACACACACACACACACACACACACACACACACACACACACACACACACTCGCGATTACACATCCACCAAAATTGTGTGGGTGTGTTGCGCACTGACATGCATAATTAAACAATAAACACGCTGACACATGAATGCTGAGGGTCACACGTGCAGGACACACGTGCACACGCTGACATACAAAGAGGCAGGGTACCTTGGTCTCAGCCAACCAGCGGTGAGGGTCTTTCTGAAGGCCAGGGATTTGGGCAATGGCCTGGGGAGCAGAGGATGAAAGACACCTGTCACAACGGTGACACAAGACGCACCGAAGGACTGTGACAGTATGAGTCTACCAGGGACAACAGTTTGTCTGTGTGTGTGTGTGTGTGTGTGTGTGTGTGTGTGTGTGATTCTGTGTGTGTGTGTGTGTGTGTGTGTCTGCCTTCAGGCTATTTCCCGTGGTTCTCGTTACTAAATCGGGACGGTGAACACAAACTGAAAGCCCCGCCATTGTAATTGGCCATTTGTTCCCTCCTCTTTCTCCGGGCGAGTGATGAAACGGATTGGGGGAGCGTTGGGAGGACTCGCGTTGGAACACAGCCCCGTCAAACACTCGAAGCCGGCATTCCGCAACGCAAGAAAACGTTGAATTTTTGTTATTGTTGTTGTGATAATATGAGACCCCCCCCCCCCCCCCCCCCCCCCCGGCTGCCTGGTACTCAGGAGTTACAAATAGCCAATTATGGTGACAACAGCATCCGACCTACCAGGGGAGAGGAGGGGAGGAGAGAAAACATGGGTGTGGGATTAGAGAGGGTTTTCCTCCCCGGGCGAGCCTTACCGCTGTCACCCTCAACGAGGGGCTGTGTCTGCCTCTCCAGACTGCTAAAACACACACACACACACACACACACACACACACACACACACACACCAACGATCTGTAGCAGAATGTGTAATAGTCTGTGTCTGACTGCTCAGGCGAGAGTGCTACCTGCCTCTCCCTATCCTCCTGAAACAACATTAAATGGGGGAGTCAAGAGCCCTGCTTGACAACGTGGGTCTGGTATTATGACAGCCCAGATTAAAGCACTCAGCACGACCCAAACAGAGTATGTGTGTGTGCGTGTGTCTGTGTCTGTGTCTGTGTCTGTGTGTCGTCTACAGCTCCAACAAACGGGTACTTAAACTCCCAGCGAAGGTCTAGAGGACATTAAAAGGTGAGGGCGGTCTCTTTCCGGTAACTAACTTCTGCCCCCTAATAAGACTCCTTAGCGTGTTCCAACCTTTTAACTGGTGGTGACTGCCCTCATTAGGCCCGTCATCGACGCGGTTCGACTCCTTCTCAAGGCAATGCATCCCAGACGACGGCCGACTGGCCCGAGCGCCACGTATCGGAAAATCTATAGGCGGGAACAGAGAGGGCTAACCGAGTTCATTACGCTAGCTCAATGGAGTAGGACTGGGTACAGATGTGTGTAGGCCTGTGAACTGGGACACAGAGAGAGAAAGAGTGTGTGTATGTGTGGCCACGAACAGAGACTGTGAAAGAGAGTATAGTGTAGGACAGTTGCATTTCCAGCCAAAGGTATATCCTAATTTTCCAACGCATAAAAATACGTCCATGAAAAATTGTGGCCAGGAAAAACTGTTCACCAGAATCTGTCTATGATCTGGATCGTCGTAAATAACGTTGACCTAAATCCCAAATATGCGGTATTTATGGCCTGTTTAAGCGCACTTAAGCGCGTGTCTGTGTGTGTGTCTGTGTGTGTGTGTGGGTGGGTGTGTGTGTGCGCGTTTAGTGGGCCAGTTCAAGAGCTTTCTGAGCTCATAAATTAGCGTGCGGACGTTGTCTCAGGACGTTCCCAACGCCACACCCCCTTTGCTCTTCCACGACGGGAGGATGGGAACGCTTCGTTCCCGGGAAGATTTGCACCGTGCCAGAGGAGAATTCAGACCCCCGAGACCCCTCTCCCTTAAGGTTGGCCAGCCAAGTCAGAAAAAGCAGCCTAACATGTATACGACCGCCGGGAGAATTGGGATTGAGGTTGAGACGCTGTCAATATGGAAAATCAATCTTTGGGCCTGCGCCAGAGACTTTTATTGTAGTAAAGGATGTCAATGGTGCTATTGAAGTAAAACTCTAACATCTATCAAAGAACTTGCCTCAAGTTCTTTTCCCATGGGTTCAGAGTTTGCCCCAGTATGTAAAAAGAAAGGGCGAGAACTTTTAAGTCCGTGCGTGTGTGTGTGTGTGTGTTTGTGACACTTCACTAACTGATTTCTCTAGCAGCAGTGTCTAAGTGTACGGCGTGTGAGTGTGTGTGTATGTCCGTGAATGTGGTGTGTGTGCGTGTATACATTCGTGTGTGTGTCTACCTGGAGCCGATCCTGGGCGTCCTTGGAGAGGCTGCGGCAGGCGGCATCTATCTCTTCCCCCACGGTACTGAGGATGGACTCCCGCTCAGCCTCCACGCGGGACAGCCTCTCCTCCAGGCTCTGGGTAGCCTCCTCGTCGCCATGACGACGCTCCTCGCCTTCCAACGCCGTCTTCACCTGGGGGGGGGGGGGGGGGGGGGGCAAAGTGAGGTGGGGGAGATGGACAGGATAAGATGAATTATAAGAAAAAGAATTAAGACTAAGAAATAAGTAAAATATCTTCATAAAGTGTGCGGGACTAATAATCATGTTACTTCACCAGAGAAAAACGGAATCATGTCTGTCAAACTTTGCTGTGGTCACAGTCACTATCAAACCGTGATGGTCAGCATGTCGTTTTGACCTGTAGATCTCTATCCTAGTCTTTTGGGGGGGTTTCCCTCTCTCTTTATGTGTTGATAAGGGAAAACAAGAGCTGGTGACTCCAGTCTGGGCTAGAAGCCATTTCGTTTTTTCTAGTAAAGTAAACAGGCGATCCCAGACAGAATTACCTGGCAGACATACACACACACCCACGCACATTTGCAACCTTGACCGTGTATAAAGCTCCACTCCGTTCAAGCTTGGGCTGCTTTGGCGAGAGGGGCTCTAAACTCGTAAACACACACACACACACAAACACAGACACACATGTACACACACACACACACACATAGTGTGTCAATACTCCAGGATCTTTATCAGTGAATCAATAGAGGGACGGCAGAGGAAATGCCAAATTCAGAAGAATATTCACAGGTCAGTGGATCATTACCCTGACTGTCTGCACGGGAATAATAACAAACTCCGAGTGTCACGCTAAAAAGAATCCCCCCACTCCCCCTCCCCTCCTGATGCAATCAACAGATGGAACCAAAGTGATGCAGCTACTTGACAAGACAAGCTCAGAATGTTCTTAGCGTATTGTAATCTGATGAAGGTGATACTAACATGGATAACCGCCTGGTGCTAGACAGCTGCTAATTCAATTAGGATATTAGTCAAAGAGTAGCTGGTCACCCAGCTTTAATAAATAAATAAAAAAGTCAGAATAATTCATCTCCCTTTCCACTTACAAAAAACACTGAGCTAGGCTTTTCTCAAAAACAACAGATTTCACAAAACAGCCTACTTGTACGTTGGTTACAACTGTATCAACTGGGGAAAGTGCTGGGGAGTGGGAGGCGTGAGGGGGATGAGGCAGGGACAAAGTTAGGCTGATTCTCACTCTGTCGTCCAGTTCCTGTTTGAGCAGCGCGTACTTCCTGCGCAGCACGGAGTGCGCCTCCTCTCGCCGGGCCCCCTCCTCGCTCAGCTTGTCACACTCCTCCTTCATCCGCTCCAGCTTGGAGCGCAGCGCCCGGCCCGCCTCCTTGTCCTCCACCGCCTCCGCCTTGAGAGCACCGGAGGGAGGGGAGGGAGACAGACTTTACGGAGGGCCGATTAAACAAGACGGGTTATTTAACTTGGCACAGGAGAGAGGGCAGACGGGCAGTGAAGAGCAGAGCCTGGACAAGAGGAAAAGGTTAAGAGCAGAGCCTGGACAAGAGGAAAAGGTTAAGAGCAGAGCCTGGACAAGAGGAAAAGGTGAGGAGCAGAGCCTGGACAAGAGGAAAAGGTGAAGAGCAGAGCCTGGACAAGAGGAAAAGGTGAAGAGCAGAGCCTGGACAAGAGGAAAAGGTGAAGAGCAGAGCCTGGACAAGAGGAAAAGGTGAAGAGCAGAGCCTGGACAAGAGGAAAAGGTGAAGAGCAGAGCCTGGACAAGAGGAAAAGGTGAAGAGCAGAGCCTGGACAAGAGGAAAAGGTTAAGAGCAGAGCCTGGACAAGAGGAAAAGGTTAAGAGCAGAGCCTGGACAAGAGGAAAAGGTTAAGAGCAGAGCCTGGACAAGAGGAAAAGGTTAAGAGCAGAGCCTGGACAAGAGGAAAAGGTTAAGAGCAGAGCCTGGACAAGAGGAAAAGGTTAAGAGCAGAGCCTGGACAAGAGGAAAAGGTTAAGAGCAGAGCCTGGACAAGAGGAAAAGGTTAAGAGCAGAGCCTGGACAAGAGGAAAAGGTTAAGAGCAGAGCCGGGACAAGAGGAAAAGGTTAAGAGCAGAGCCGGGACAAGAGGAAAAGGTGAAGAGCAGAGCCTGGACAAGAGGAAAAGGTGAAGAGCAGAGCCTGGACAAGAGGAAAAGGTGAAGAGCAGAGCCTGGACAAGAGGAAAAGGTGAAGAGCAGAGCCTGGACAAGAGGAAAAGGTGAAGAGCAGAGCCTGGACAAGAGGAAAAGGTTAAGAGCAGAGCCTGGACAAGAGGAAAAGGTTAGGAGCAGACGTTTGTCTTCGCAGCCTACGCAAGGCAATGGTGGACTAGAGCTCTGATTTGGGTGGGCTGCTCTGTGAGGGGACTTCCACTCCCAGAAGGCTTTTTCATTTGAGGAGAAGATTTTGAAAGCCGTCGCCCCTCGTTCTGCAGGCCCCCCCAAACCCCTCCTCCCTCCCCTCCTTCTCCCCTGGTTATAATGAGCGGCCGACCCCTGATGATGATGGCGTCTTCATCATTAAAGACATTCAAAGTGAAGCCAATAAGCTCCGCGGAACCCTATCAGGGCGAAACACCCCCTCAACCCCCCCCACCCCCCACCCCCATCACCCTGTCAAAACAATGTGTCCTTGGGGGCTTTTTTGGCTGTAGAGATAGGAGGAGGACGAGGAGGGGCATCCAGACAGACACCCCGAAAGCCTGGCAGGGCCCCGCCGCTATCAGAGCAGACTGCCCCGATGAGACACTCAGAGAGGAGGAGAATAGAGGGAGAGAGAGGGGAGGGTAAAACGTCCTGATAGCAGGGTTTAAATATTCACGCTCGGGAGCCGGAGAATAGCCTTCAGGTTCACATTAAACGGCTCGTCCTCATCTAAACCCCCTTCGTTGAAAAGTGCCAGGGCGGCAGGGAGAAGGCAGAGAAATGTCATCCGAAATGAGATTTTATTTTTGGGGGGTAGGACCATATTTTAATGGAATGCACGCCAGCTGTTCCACCAGTCCTCTGAAGCCCCCTCTAAGGTCGCTTCATTAAAAAGCTGCAATGTCACTCCATTCATTAAGGGGCTACCGGGCTCTACGAGAGTACGAACTATTTACCACATGGACAGCTTCACACACACACACACACACACACACACACACACACACACACACACCTTGACCTGAGCGCAATCTTAGCTTCAGGGTGCGGCGTTTCTGACCTTCAAGTTTTTAAGTAATGAGGGACGTTCAAGGATTTATCAACAGTGACATTCCTTAGAAGCACGGAAATACATTTTTTAAATATGACGTGGAAATAGAAAATGTTAATCAAAAATGATTGCGAGCATCAACACGTCATGTTTGCCCTCTAGTGAGTTCAAAAGTTTCTTGGAGCCAGACACCCCTCACCTTGACGTCCTTGAGGTGAGCGGCCATCTCGTCCCTCTCCTGGGCACACAGCCTCAGGGTCTCCTGGATCTCCCTGTCCAGCCTGGCCCTGCCGCCCTGGGCCGTGGCCTTCAAGCTGGCCAGCTCCTTCTGGTGCACCTCCCTCTCCAGCTCCAGCTGCTGCCCCAGCAAAGTGCTCTCCTCATGGGCCTGGCTGAGCCTGGCCTGCAGCTCCTGGCTGGTTCTCTGGACCTCCCTCCTGGAGGCCTCGTCCTCCGCCAGCCTGTCCGCCAGCAGAGCCCGGCCGGACGTTGCGTCCTTCAGGGCGGCCTGCAGCTCCGCCATGGCCTCCTGGTCCATTTGGGAGCGCCGGGCCTGCACCTCGGCCCTGTCCTCCAGCCTCTGGTTCTCCTCCTTCAGCCGGGCCGTGAGCGTGGCCTGCCTCTGGCTCTCCTCCTCCAGGGCGGCCGAGGTGTCGCGGACGTCACGCACCTCCTGCTCCAGCGCCAGGTGGCGCTGCCGCGTCTCGGACAGCTCCACGTCCCTCCGGTGGAGCTCCTCCTCGCGCCGGGCCAGCCGAGCCAGGACCTCCGCCAGCTCCCTGCGCAACCCGTCCGCCTGCTGAGTCAGCGCTTTGAGCTGGGCCTGGGCGCACTCCTTCTCCTTGGTAGCCTGGAGGGAGAGAGAGAGAGAGATAGAGGGACAGAGAAGAGTGAGGGACGAAAGAAAAAGAGGAAAGAGAAGGGGAGAGATAAACGGAGAGGATGGGCTTAGAAGGAGGGAGGAGGAGAGAGGAAGGGGAGACAGTGAGGAGACAGAAAAGGTGACGTGGAGGACCCTCCATGACCGATAGAGGAGACTGTGAGCCCCGTGCAGCAGATAACCACCCCCCCCCGCCCGTGTCCGGGCCTGCTCCTGGATGATTGGCTGTGATGCCGCTCTCGAGCAGGGGCCCGGCTGACGTCTTGGGACCCGGTCCGCTCGAGGCTGTTTGTATGTCGGCGCTCAACTCGTAATCATTTAATTGAGCGCTTAATTCTCCCCGCTAACGGGGAGGGGGGCATGGTGCATGGGAACGATTTGGGAGTGGCCTACTGCAGGCTGGGATGGCTGGCTCTGACTGTCCGGGGACTTTCGGGGTTAATCCGGACTAACTGGGACGACCGGGGGTGATGAGGTTCACCTCTAGGTCTCATAGGCATTATTCAGCACAGAATCTGCATTTTAGCATCTTCTACATTAAAAAAGTATGTTGATTTATTATTCTATGTTGATTTACTCCTACAATAAAATAATATAAGTGAAAGTACGCAGTGAAATCAAATCAGCTGGGAGTACTCTCTCTCGGTACTCCACCTGCTGGGCCTTGTCGCTCTGCATCAGGGCTTGCCCCTTCTGCTCCTCCAGCTCCTTCTCCAGCCGCCGACCCTTGACCCTCCACTGGCGGACGGCCTCCTGGGCCCTGGCCTTCAGCTCCTCCCGCTTCCTGGCGGCCTCCTGGAGCGTGGCCTCGGCCTCCTCCGCCCGCTGGGTCACCCGGCTCCTCTCCAGCCCCCAGGCCTCCGCGCGGCCCTGGAGCTCCTTCAGCTGCTCCAGCATCCGCAGCTGATGCTGCTCCCGCCGGGCGAGGTCTGAGGACAGCTCCTGAGAGAGAGAGAGAGAGAAATAAATGGTGGAGAAGTAATGAGAGACAGATGTTAAGAGTGGGGCATTAAACGCTGACTGCATTCACTCCTCCGTTCACTCTCTGTGACTTTGACAGAAGCCCTCCTGCCTCCGCGTGCGACGGAGTTAGCCATCAGGGGAGGCGCCTCGGGTGCTACAGTACACCCAAAACCCTCCCACACGCAGCTCCCCTTTCTCTTGCAAACGGCCACGCAAAGAAATGGAGACCCTGAATAACCCTGAATCCAAAAGGCAGCGCCGCACCAACGTGGAGATTCCGCGAATTCGCGTGTCATCGCTTGGCACAAATACTTCCAAAACAACGTCGTGGTTTACGATGGTTGCCACGAGCCCCCCCCCCCCGCACCCTGTTTGGGGCATGGGGGGGGGAGGGGCTGAACGCTAAGCGGCGCGGTGACGGTTCTCCGCTACTGAGGGATCAAGGGCTGCCACATCACCTGTGATCTCCCGCTCGCGCTGTCATCTGGTCTGACACGCGGGGGCAGATCAAGTGGCATGAGGGATGGGGCTGATGGGCTTTGGCCCCTGGCCTGGCTAGGCACAGATGCAGAGGGGAGACAGGTGGGCCCCATAAACAGACACACACACACACACACGTCAATATTCGCTTGAATTTAAGATCTACTCCTCTGCTGAACTCTTTCAGACACACACACACACACACACACACACACACACACACACACACACACACACACACACCTCAACCTGAGTGCTCAGCTGGATTCTCTCTCTCTCCTTGCGCTCCACGGTCTTCCTGAGCTCTTCCACCTCGGTGAGGACGGAGTTTCTGTTTAGATGGGCTCGCAGCTCCTGCAGCTCCCTCTCCAGCTCTAGATCTACCACACACACACACACACACACACACACACACACAAAAATACATCAGGAAGTGTTCAGAACCGAGAAAATATTCAGCTACTCCGTAGTTCGAGCATCTTTCATCCCTCTAGACCCTGTCTTTCCCTCCCTCCCACCCTTCCTTCTCATTCTCCCTCTCTCTCTCTCCCTCTCTTTCCTTCCTTCCTTCTTTCCTCCCTCTCTCCCTCTCTCCCTCTTTCCCTCTCTCCCCAGGTGTGAGCGGTACCGGGGCCTCTTTGCTCTCTGTCCATGTAGCCCCGCGGCTGGGTAGAGAGCTGAGAGATCTCCCTCTGGAGGCTCAGTCTCTGCCTCTCCAACTCCAGCTTCTCCTTCCCTGTTCTCAGGAGCTGGGTGCGCATGTCCTCCACCTGGGGATGAAGGCATGAATACACAGGCAGTAAGTACCATAAAAACACGACCCATATAGCTCAGGAAGACAGAGATTTTTAACACCATGAATATAATGAATATAACATAACGTAATAACTTAACTCACGTTTATTACCATGAATAGACAAGATATTTGATACCACAGATGCATGAGACATTTAAAACACTTGTCGTGGAAAATATGTTACCTATTGGAGGTCATACTCATGTCTCAAAAAATAAACACACATACTTTTGGTTCAGATTATACCAGGCATGCGTGTAAGCAAGCAGTCAGACAAGCAGAGAGACAGAGAGACACAGGCTCCAGACTAGGGGTTCTTTGAGGGCAGTAGGTAGGGGGGAGGGGGCATGCGTTGTTGATGGTAAGTGGCACCTGTTGCAGCAGAGCGTCCTTGCCTCCCTCTGATTGGTCCAGGAGTCTCCTAGCTCGCTCCAGCTCCAGTTCCATCTGGAACACAGGACACCTTTCCCCTCAGGACCAGAACATACCGGTGTTCAATACCCCCCACCCTGGGTCATTACTTACCATACTATACACCCTAGGTTATTACCATACTACACACCCTGGGTCATTACCTACCATACTACACACCCTGGGTCAATACCTACCATACTACACACCCTAGGTCATTACCTACCATACTACACACCCTGGGTCATTACCTACCATAATACACACCCTGGGTCATTACCTACAATACTACACACCCTGGGTCATTACCTACAATACTACACACCCTGGGTCATTACCTACAATACTACACACCCTGGGTCATTACCTACCATACTACACACCCTGGGTCATTACCTACCATACTACACACCATGGGTCATTACCTACCATACTACACCCGGGACAGAAACTCTGAGCTGACGAACACATCCGACCCACCTTGGCATTCTCACTCTCCGTTCTCAGAAGCCTGCTCCTGGAGTCCTCGTTGTCCTGAGCCCGGGACGGATTCGGACGCCTCCCGATAACCTAAAGGACGCACGAGGCCGACTTAGGAACAATGATGTGGGGAACAGAAAGAAGGAAGAAACAGACGGCTCACACAAAAATACTGTACAAGTGTAATAACAACTTAAGCCTTTTGGACCAGAGAAATGAGCATATATAAAAGTGTGAAGCAGCACGATAGTGGGCTTAACTCTCCCATCCCACTCCTTTTGCGCGGGCTTAGTGATTAGTATTAGTATTTACAGACCCAAAGGAGCAGCCACAATCCACCCAAATGACTCATCAATTTCATTCAGATGTGAGCAAGCCCCACTGTAGACTAATAAAAGACCACGCCTGAGACCGCTTCTTTTTTCCTCTCCTCTCCTTCTCCCTCTCCCTCTCCCTCTCCTTCTCCTTCTCCTTCTCCTTCTCCTTCTCCTTCTCCTTCTCCCTTTCCTCTCCTTCTCCTTCTCCTTCTCCCTTTCCTCTCCCTCTCCCTCTCCCTCTCCCTCTCCTCTCCATCTCCTCTCCTCCTCCCTTGCTTGTCTCTCCACTCTTCAGGAGTAAACCGATTATTTTCCTCTTCATTTCCTCGCACTGTTTATTTACTCTTTAATTTTAGGGAAGAAAAAAAAACATTGAGAGAGCATTATTTCCCGGTAGCCTTGGGGCCTGGTGGCTTCTCATTAGAGGGATGTAGTGAGGAGGGGAGCAAATGAAAGCCGCTCAACTGATTCGGCAGTTGCCAGACTTGGACAAGAAGACGTGGCTCCACAGTACCCCCGTGTGGCTGTCTCTGGAAGTAAACATAATCAATGACGGTTTAAAAAAAAAAAAATAAAATACAAAAATACAAAAACAGGAGCCGCTGATCCGGGACTGCGGATAACTGACCCGGCATCACTCGACAAAACGTCAGCTGTCCTATCGGAGTGGAACGACGGCACGGACCGAATCGGAAGGTGGATAATGGCTTGTTGGGAGAACGCCCCAGCAGAGAAGTAGTTGGGAGCAATTAGGGAATGGGGGGTTGCAGCTGCTGACGAAGGGGTGACAGGAGAGTCTATGAGAGAAGTGGCGGGGGGGGGGGAGTGGAGGAAGAGGAAGTGTCACCTCCGCCGGTTTGTCAGACACGCTCCCCCGGGGATCGGGCCGCCGCGGCGCCACACCCTGTCGCCCCGTCTGGCGCCCTGTTTGCATCTCCCTCTCCATCTCCTCCAGACGGCGCTCCACGCGAGAGGACACCTGGCAGGACCGGGGGCACACCAGCACACGTCAACCCCCCCGCCACTCCTCTCAAACCACTCCCACACCACTCACAAATCAAGACAATAAGAATCGCACACGACGCAGCCGCAGTTTTTCTCGGTGAGTGACAGGTAATGGACTACAGATTAAGAGAGCTACACATACAACTTTCATATATTGTTATAATGATACGTAACTATTACACAGATTTGTTTCAGTAATTTGCAACAAATACACATGCCATTCCACATATCATTTTTGCGACCTGCTTGTATATGTTCACAATTGAGAGGATCATTAAGTTTAATTTAAAGCTGGTTTGGGAGTATAGGGGTGTGTGTGTGTGTGTGTGTGTGTGTGTGTGTCAGACTCACAGAGTCTTGTCTCTGGGAAGTTGTGAGGTGCTCTGCCAGACTCTCCACCGCTCGCCTGGTGTCAATATCACATCTGGTAAAAAACAACAGATTTAGAAGATGTTGTAGCATCAACAAAACGTATTAAATTAATAATATATATACCTATACCATCCATATATATATATATATATATATAAAAATGTACATATATATATATATAAAAATGTACACATATATATAAATGTAATGTTCATATTGTTTACTGTGTAAATAGATTTTCTCATTTTATATATATATCTCATTTATAGTTTATGTAACTGGACAGTCGTAAAATACATTTCACTATGGGTTGTACTATGTATGATTGCGTATGTGATTAAAAAAGATTTTGATTCTGATATACACATTATATTTAAGCATATATACAATACCAGTCGAAAGTTTGGACACACTTTTCTATTCAAGTGATGGTACTCACTGGTACTGTGTGTGTGTGTGTGTGTGTGTGTATATATATATACACTGCTGTGAATGATGGAGTCTGGTGACCGATGCTCTGCCCCAGGACGTACCTGTTCCTCCTGAGGATCTCTCTGTCCAGGTCCACCCCAAGTCTCAGCTGGTCGCTGCGCAGGTCCCTTAATGACTGGTGCATGTCGTGGGCCTGTGTGTGTGTGTGTGTGTGTGGGGGGGGGGGGGCAACAAACACAGAGGCTGTCACCAGTATCCCAGGATTGGGTTCCTCACCAAACATTACAGCGCCTGAATGGTTGCTTCAAAGCGCCCTCTTCTGGCCCAGCTCCGTAACTGCATAAACGTCACGCTTGGCAGTTGAGAGCAGCGTTGAGAGCAGCGATTGGCTGTTGGTGCTGTGTGAGAGCATCCTCCTTACATCCTTGCCCGCCAGGCTGGAGTCTCTGAAACGCACCGAGGCCGAGCGCGACCTCCTCTTGGCCCCGTCCGATTTTCCGTAGTCCTTCAGAGGTGAAGTGGGGTGGAAGCGCTGATTCTCTGCAAAACACAACACGCATGATAGTGTTGGGCTTACAACGCACTTTCAGTTACTGTATGATGGATAGCTCATTCAGTCACCAAACCACGGCTCGTAAAGAGGGAATTGAGTATGCAATGATTGATGAGAATAGCCAGAGCCCATTAAGACAGAGCTTTACATAATCAAGTCCCTTTCACATCAGAGCGAAGCAAGAGGGATGGGTTTAACAATGGATTGCACATTTACTAAACGAGTCTGTCAATAACAGTAATATACGCACAATTCCAACATCGGTCTGAGTCCTTAAGTTTGATATCCTGAGCATAAAAGTCTCACTTGGATGGAAATGCGTCCAAACCATTAGCCTGCCTGGGAAGAGAACCTGATAAGACAGACCCTCTGGAATGGAGAGGGCTTGCTGTGGCCTCAGACAGCAAGCAGGAGTGAATAAAGAAAGGAAGTTTGGCCCACGGTCTACTCGTCCGAACCTGAGTCGTAGTCGGACTGCAGGTCGCTAGTGTGCAGGGTGGAGGCTGAGTCACTCCGAGGGGCACCTGCAGACCTCTGCTGCCTCTGGCTCTGCAGCTGGTTGATAGACTCCTCCAGGTTCTCCCTCAGCTAAAGTGAGACAGCGAGAGAGACGGCGAGATAGAGAGAGAGAGAGGGGGGCAGTACAAAATGGGTGGGACTTGATTGAGGTACGTTTTTGAATAAAACTACAATAAAACAATAGAATCTCACCTGGACAGGAGAATTCTTTAAGGGAATAAAATAAAACTAAAATGTTCATTAATTTCACCATTGCCATAGCCTCTGCCTGGTCATCTGTGTTTTCCCGGTATTGACCCAGCATCTGGTCGACTCTGTTCAAGTCCCTGCTTGTGTCCTGAATTTTAAAAGATATGTTTAGGGGCAGTCATCTTCTAACAGAGCATCAACAGAGGATTGGAAAAAGGTTTTCACTGGCGCATCTGGAGAGCATTGTTTGCCATGGTTGGCTTTCAAAACGTTATTATAATGTTTGTATGTAGGCTTAGGTACCTGTAAAGTGCTTGCCAAGGTGTTGATCTTCTCTGAGATTCCCCCCGCTTCGCCACTGGCTATGTCAGTTGGGAGATTGGGCCTGGGGTAAGCGTTACGACCCCGTGACCTGCGCCTCCTCCCTCGGTCAAAACTATCCGACTCACTGGATGATTCCATGGCTTCCGACAGTTATAGGACGTCTGTGGGAGGATAAACGTGTAATATACCGAATCCAATTATCAATTGCTAGCAACAGTAACGTAATCAGTAGAACAACATTGTGAAGCCTTCAAATTAACTCCATGTAATCTAGTCTAGGCTGTATTGTTAAGCGTTTGCTAACGTATAATATCGATGAGTTCTTGATCATTTCACTTTTGTTAAAACGTTAATGTAAGAAAAATGTATAAACCAACAAGTAGTACTAGTTCACAACGCCAAATAAAGTTTGCGTAACTTAGCAGCAGGTAAGACTTGAAATTGCTTCATCATCATAATCACTGCCACTCCACTCACTTGTTGATGATGCTCTTCTTGGCTAGCAACAAGGGTCTTACATTAGCCAGTTAGCTGTCCATTATTTAAGTAAAACTATTAAACGGAGCTGCTTAGTTTCATGTAGGTCAGATTAACATATTTTCGATGTATCCTTTAAACTTACCGGTATGATTTTTCACTACATACGAGCTGCTGTCAGGTCGCTTTAGCAAGTGATAACAAGACGATGTTTGACTCCGTTTTTTCTGCTATGGCAACTTGAACTGGCCGCCTCCGAACAGGAAGACAACCAAACTCAAGGATACTGAGGGAACTCAGGGAATTGTAGTTTCTAAATACTCAAAGGGTCTTGAAATATAGCCTTAAGGAACTACATTGTCCAAAATGAAGGTTTCTGGCAAATAAAACCATCATATTATATTTGCACCACTGCTGCCGCTCTTTCGATAATTTCATAATAAAATGATGAGTCAATACTTTAAAAGTATGAAGACTGATACAAAGTTAGAGATCAGAGGCAATACTAAATACCACCCTAATTGAAATAACAAACGTGCACTGCACTCAACGTGCAAAAGGAATAGGTCAATTACCGTCAATGTCATATATTGTCATTAATATAAATAGCAGCAGGTTTGTTACCTAACAGAGCAAACTAGTCTACCGTTTCCAAGCATGTTTTAAACTCATAATTGCTTCACAATGCTTGCTAGTTATTTACTTAGTTGCCGTTTTTATTTAATCTTTTTAACAATTTGGCTGTGGCCTAGCTACACGTTTTTTTTATGTTGTTAACCGCCCCTTTACTGCACTCCCCAAACAGGACCAACTCCTCTACTCAGGAGCTCAAACCCGCAAAGCATCCTCTTCTTAGCTCGCTGTCAATAGGAAAAAGGTGCTACTTATATTGCTTAATAAGTTATTCTGATATGATTTCTAGAGTCTGTGACAGGTTATAGATTCAATTGCGTCTACAAAGGAGACGTGGGACAGATAAATTCACCACGGAAAATTTTAAGTTAAATTGACAGCGGTCTGCACATCATGAAATTGATAACATGTACGCTGTTAATTCTCGTCACGTTTGCTATCAATACATTGGAGGAGCCTGAATTCTGCCCCTCTAACTGCGAATGTTCAGAATGGAAGACGTATACAATCTCCTGTTTTGAGATTAGTTATTTTCCTAGATTCCCTGCAAGCACAGAGACACTGTAAGTACTCAGATAATTTACTTATGTGTGTTTTTGTAATGTGTTGCAATCAGGTGATATCATCTTAAAAGTCTGAAGAATTATATGTGTAGTCAGTTTACAATATGAATAATAGGCCTATACTGTATTATATCAATTAATGTGTGCACGTTTTTTGTCAGATTCCAATTTGTTTTTATTCAAGATGGAACATGGTACCCTATATCCCAGAGAAAAGACCCTGATTAAGATAACACTCTTGAATTTGCAACATTCACCGCTTAGTATTTTCCCTAATGCACATGACAGAGCACATAAATCCTGAGCTCTCAAGAAGTGGCTGATTAGAGGCACCAATAGAAAAGGGAAGATGGAGAGGCATGGTGCAGTGAAAAAACAAGAAAGAAATAATGGGGGAGGAATCCAAAACAAAAGATCCCTTAAAACATCTCCAAATAATTAACTTGTAAATCAAAGTGACTTTCAGGATTTTTAGCTTGCTGGCTTACTTTACACAAACTCTTTGCACAGTACTTTTTTTGTCCTGCAAATTGGAACTCAATAGAACGATTAAAAAACAAAACAAAGACAAAAAAGAGAAGCAAAAAAACGAATACATTTAGAATTAAATATTGCATTGGTTATAATGTAATTAAGGCACCCACCTACGTTCATACCATATACTGTATACATCAACATGTAAGTACACTATATTCCTTTATGATTTATGGGATTGGCAATGAGTAACAAAGAAAATAGTCTTGGTATTGATTGGTATTAAATCAGCTGACTTCAAGGGTGCTCTCCACCATCCTAAGATGTTTTTTTCTTCTGAATACCTGTGAACCACATAAATAAGCAGTCATTGAGAATGTCTTGACAACAACCTTGAGTGATAGAAACGTGTGCATTTTAGGGGCTTCCATTGTGCTGCCGATCAAATATGAATCATTACTGTCATAATAACTCCGTCCGTAAAGAGAATGAAGTATTATTTAGCTTTTGAAATATACTGATATGGCTGAGAATCAGAGTGCTCTAACCCTCGGGCTGTGGAGCAGGGGAAGCTCAGAGCCGTGTGATAATCCACGGTCTCTCCCCCAAGATTGTTTTCTCTCCCTCTCGATTGAGAACATTCCATCACCGCTTAATCAGTCCCCAGTCGGACGACCTCCTCTCACCCTCCCTTCAACATATCATCTCATGCAGCTCCTATCACAAAAGATTATGCCCCAGTCGTTGCTTCAATTCAGGCGTTCCCTGCCTGCAGACATCTCTGCAAAGCCAACGCATTCTTTATCATCAGAAACACAAAAAAAGCGAATGGCCAGTCGGCCATTAAGGCCCTGGTAAAAATATCAATCCCCAAAACAACTCGGGACTAAAATAGACGTGTTCTTTGGCTAGCGGTCTGGCAGCGGTGTGTGTGTGTGTGTGTGTGTGTGTGTGTGTGTGTGTGTGTGTGTGTGTGTGTGTGTGAGTAAGTGAGTTTACAATACAATACGAAATACCTTTATTAATTTGGTATGTACATTGGTATGTGAAAGGGATGTACTGAAGCGTGTGGACAATTGACGGTATTCAACACACACGGGGGAGGATGACCCCAGGGGCCGAGGTCAAGTGTGTGGGGTTGAAACGAGCTGACCAGTACCTGTACCCACTCCTAGTTGCCATTGTGTGTGTGTTGAATCAGGCATATAGTTACTGTAACTATATTATAACTTATTGGCTTACTAGCAGCATTCTGTTTACTTTTGATAGATTAATATACAACCTGTGCAGATTCCAGCTATAGCTACATGGATGTGTGGGTCAGATAGAGGGAGTAGTAGTCTGGCTGTCCATGTGGGCAGAGCCGTTTCCTGCTATATGCAGACTAAATGGTTGCATAGGGCCCCGAAGCAACCAGGGGCTTCCCAAGCTTTCATTTTTGTCTTTTTTCCTCTAGAAATGAATATGACCGGTCTGCATTGGTAATTATGTTGAGTGAAAACAATTATATGCATATATTTTCCACGGATCTCTAAAAGTGCTGTTAAATGCATGTCCCTGGACCACCTTTTAGAGGGTTTGGAATTCCCTTATAGTAGTTTCACCAAATAGGGCCCCCAAACAACATTTTGCATAGGGCCCCCCAAAAGCTAGAAACAGCCCTGCATGTGGGGGTATTTGTTCCGGTCGAATCATGTGCTGTGGAGTGGTTGGGATGGAAAGGGAAGCACAGACACTCTTTAAAGCCTGTGTAGCGTGACTACGGGCTCCATCCAGCTCCACACACTGAGTCTGCTGGCTGATGCGTTCAAATACAATATTTACTTTTTACTGCACATTTCTCAAACACCCTTGTGTGTGCGTGTGCCATTTGAGAATAATTAAGAAGGGAAAAAAAAAATCTGAGAAAGGGGAAAAGCCCACAGTGGTTCCAGTCTTTCTAAAACGCCTGTGTTTCTTTCTAAATTTCGAATGAGAAGAGAAGCATGCAGGTTGCAGGTATCAATGTTTTTTCAGCCCCATCCTTGATTGGAAATAGTTAGCATGTTAGTGATAGCCGCTGACGAGAGCTCAGTCTTATTGAAAACATTAGAGGTGGAGTAACTTAATTAACTGTAGTGATTAATGGAAATACTGACTGTGGTTGAGCTAATTATTTGTACCAATGTGTCGAAAGGGCAGCATTACACTAGTCTACATTCAACAGGATTAGGTCATTGCCAGTGATGAGAACACATTAGAAGTACTGTCGAGTGAGGTCTGAGCTGAGTAGCTGATGATATATGGAGTGTTGTTTTAGCCTGCCACACACAGGATCTCAAATCCATGGAGAACCGAAAAAAAACGGAATAACTCAGCACTTCATAAACTAGCGTCCTGATTAGGGACAATTTCGGGATTTGGATATGGTTTTCCACTTGAGCCCCTTCAGAATTGTGTTACAGTATGTGCATGTTGGGATGTCCCTATACTTCCAACGCTACCCCTGGACTTAAACGCTACCGAATCTTCTAACCACCCCCTTACCACAAGTCGTTACACATTTCAATTCAGAAGATCCCGCTGTAAGATCCCAGCTAGGCTTCCAGCTGTTCTCTGACACCGTTCTGAATTACCTTGGTTCTCCCCTGTTCACTTGAGATCACTTTTGAAACATGTTTATTTGCACAGCTTCATCTCTTGAGCAACAAATTAAAGGAGTAATTTTCCCCTCCCAGCTTGATGGACGGGCACGGTGAGCGCCCCTGTGAGATGCATGCGTATTATTTTGGGGTTTGAGGCAGACACGCAGCAACGGAGCGGCACCAACAAAGGGGTGTTTGGTGACGAGGTCTGCTCCATGTCACACTGTGTTTGTTTGAGTTTGTCAGAGCGTGCGTCGCGTGCTCCCGTAGGACTACTGACAGAGCGCCATGTTAGCGCCAGATCGTAGCCTTGAATTCGACTTCTGTGATACCTAATTGTTGTACCAAACATGCACACGCACACATAGACAGTCTCTCTTTCTCTGTCTCTCTCTCTTTGTTTCTCTCCCTCTCTCATTATATCACACACACACGGACACACACGGAGAGACATTGACTCACAGACACACAATTCTATACAAAAAGAATGAAGTTATGATGTACCTAAATAACACTGATTGCGAAGATTAGGGCAGTCTGACTGAAAAAGAATGGAATCAAGTTGCAGTGAAAAAGTGTAGGTGTTTCATGCAGCCACTCCAAGACAGTGAAGTGGCCTTGAAGTCTCTAGAGCCTTTGGAGGTAAAGCTGATCTCCCCATTACAGTACAGTCTGACATTTAAAAAGAGTGAGATCAGGATGCTGCACATCATATGCTGCAGGCTGTAGAAATGAAAATTCTTGATGTTAGAAAATAAATTGCAATATATTATTATAGTAATACTAATTGTCCAACAGTCTTATCCTGCTTGGTCTCCATATATTTGCTGGTATAGAATGTTATAGCAATAGAACTATTCTGATGGTACTGCTAAGACTGTAGAAATTGATTTTGTGTGTGTGTAAATGAAGCCCAGTCAATGCCTCCCCTCCTGGTCAGATAAGGATCACCAGACGTTGTTTGGCTTGGCTCAGGGTTCAAGTCCATCCAGACCTAAGGCTTTGTTCCCCCTTCACGTTCCAATGGCCGGGCTTATGCCATTGGCTTCAAATAAAACTTTCTACCAGACCTAGAGGAAACATAAGAACACAAGTTATCAATGTTTTGGTTGTTCATCTTAGGGTGGAAGATGATCACTTTGTGTGATTCCATAAGGGAATTGCGATACCATGTGTGAATTATTTTTAGAGATTTTTTTTTTCTTCTTGAGTCTGTTAAGGATTGTCTATCTTTTAGTGATATCCAGTCTTTATGCCTTAAAAGAAATAAAAAAAAATTACGTTGAAATAGAACCAAACAATGTAGAAACATAGTTCATATCATTGCAAGTTTAGTGTTATTGATGCATGCCTCACTGACATTTGTTTATTTTAGTATTTATTCATTTTAATAGATGGCTGCTGGAGACTCGACTCACCTCCGTGACAGCTGATGCCTTTTCCAACATGGTCAATATTTCAAGGATGTGAGTGGGGATTAACCTATATATATATAAAAAAAAAAAAATGTATTGATTATTATTTACAATTCAAATATGTAAACTACGTTACATTTTGCAGTATTAAAGAAGGAACTTGGAGAAATTCTATGATAATGTTAGTCTTTTTCAAAAGGCAGTCGACAGGACACCGTGCTGATATTTACCTCTACCTGTATTCCGTCCTAAAGCCAACCAATCCCATATCCACCTGCCATGCCTTTCTTGGAATCTCCTGGCCCTGTGAACAAATGTTAAAAACATCAGAATCCCAAAGTTTTCTTTTCTCTTTCCCTCTGCCCTCCACCCAAGCAGAGGATGATATGGAGTCTGTTTAGTGTCACCTCAGTCTGCTAATCACCGTCCAACGCGCTAATACCTTCCTAGAACAGGAATGTGGCAGCCCAGACCGCAGAAAGGCCCATGCAGCGAGGAGGTATTACAGCTCAGATCTTTCTGCTCTCAATCTCTGGGCTGCACAGGTGCTGTAGACTTGGCTAAAATATACAGTTGGCCCTTGATCCCCGGCCTGGGAGGCCCGCATGCCGGGTCCAAGTCACGTTTGAACAGACACAGAGGCAGCTGTGGATGGAGAGGTTTTCTTCCGTCGTTCCCGGTGTTCGGCAGTAGTCTGCGGCCTTCCCCTCAACGCACGCTATCTCCCTCATGCATTATACCTTCTTGGAATATCTGTACAGACCCATTCACACCATACACATAGCCAGCACAGTCTCAAGATGGTATTTTCAATAATAATAAATGCCCCGTATTTGAAAAGACATGTTACAGTATAAAGTAAAGTCGGAATCATTTTTTTTTTCTTCTGCCCAAGGTATTTCGCAAGGAGTAGATTCATCTGTCCCATTTTTGTTCAGTTAGACTGTGGTCTGAGTCCACAGTTTGTTTTCTGAGCAATTAGGCTCCACAGTAGTACCCGAGTAATAACAAATGAGAGTGCAGACGCTGATGACCGGGGTAATGGAGATGTAGGGCGCATACCTGTAAAATTACACGTGGCTTTAGAAGCTTTAGCTAAGGTGGGCGGTTGGGCCGATTGGGGTCAAACCTCAGGCCTTAAGGATCATTTGAAGAACCACGCAGTTTGGTATCCAAACAGATCCGATGTGTAGCCTACAGCTACGACACATTACCTTGAATATGTGCTAATCTACTTTATTAAATTACAGTATTGTAAAAACATTCATATGGAGAATATGGTTAGATCATTACTATTTCATTGTGATTCCCGTTAGCACCATAGTTTTGAATATGTTCATCTTTTTTTTTTTTTTTATGTAAATACATCTTAATTTATTTCAGATACATATCTGTGGACATGACATTGCAGAGGTTGGAGAGGCACGCCTTTTTCAATCTGAAGAAAGTCACCCACATGTAAGTAGTAAGGGATTGGGACCATTATTCATTACAAAACTGCCAGACAAAACCAAACAAGTAGCATGTGAACTGTTCACAAACAAGTCTTGGCTGACCAACATTTTATAGATGCAGCATTTTTGCTATGTCAAAAAGGCTAGGTTAGGTAGTTTTTCATGTAATGACATTCCCTGTCCATCATCACTGGGTCTGGTCTAAACAAAAAACCATAACAACCGCGTTTGGTGAGAGGCCAACCTGCCACTAATGTGTGGCTTTTCTTTTACATGCTCAATCCACTCTGTAATTGAAGACAGAATGAGACCGTTTTAACCTAACTTTAAGAATATGAAATTTGAAAATGGCGTCTGAGTGTACACATTCCTCAGCTCTTGTTCTACCGACCACAAAGGTCATAAACTTTCTAACTTTCCTTTCATCGACGTCTGTGTATTACAGCAACTAATATTTATAATGAAGGGACGTGGTACAGACGGTGTTATTGCAAACCATGGCATCGTCTTCATTGATTTTCCATGTTAGGCACTATTTGTTGTAGCCAAATATTTTCCTAGGAAGTGTGTTTGTTGCTAATCCTCTTCCATAGCGAAACAGTGAGTAAAATTAAATCTTAGACGTACAGTATTGAAAGATATCTTCAATAATCAATGTAGAGCTAACGTCAGGTCAGCTATTTGGCTAGTCTTCTCCAGGGCCTGCTTGCCACTGATTGGTCCAAAGGAGTGCCCTACCACAAATAATAGCATCTCTCTCAGGTTTCCATCTGGGGTCGGACGCAAATTACCGTAGCACTTCCTGTCAGCTGCCTGGGGCTGGCTAGTGAGCGGCAGCTTTTCCCGCCAACGGTACGAAGCTGGAACCAAGGGAGTGGTTGGAGGGGTCGGAGGAGCAAAGGCAGCTCACTGCATAGATACACACGCACACACGCACACACACACACACACACACACACACACACACACACACATTGGCCCTCCTATGGCCCAGACACGTTCGGCGGGGCGCAGAGTGTGGTTTCCCCAGGTGTGTGAACAAGCGCCAGGCTACAGGATCCAGAGCACTCCTCGATTTAGGGAAGCAAAGAGGGCTCCTCTGTAGGCCCTTGGCCCTGCCTCAGACCAGGGCCAGCCTGGGTAAACAAGCTAATGAAACCCTAATTGAACTTTACTTCCGGACTTGGCAGCAGAGGGGAGAGTTTCCCTCGCGCACCGACGTGCACCTTGCTCTGTTCTGTCAGCGGGTTTTAGCTCCAGCTCTCTAAGAGGCGTGTGCGTGTGCGTGTGCGTGTGAGTGTGTTTGAATATTACTTGTAAGAGGGCAGCTAAAAGGTTTTGACTTATGCTTATGTGTTTTTGTTTGTTTGCTTTTTAGAGAGATACGGAATGCAAAGAGTCTGTCATACATCGATCCAGAGGCACTTAAGAACCTTCCAAATCTAGAATACCTGTACGTAAAATGAATATGGTTTACAGGCGCCAAAAACGCTGGTAAAACCTTCTCATCTAAACGACTCACAGAATTCACACAAATAGGTTGAATTTCTTTTCAAATCTGTTTGTACTTATATTCTGTTTGTATGTAGAAAGTATCCGACTGCTTGGTTCTGCTCCTGTCTATTTCAGAGGGATTCTCAACACCGGTCTGACCATTTTTCCTCATCTGAGAAACATCCACTCAAATGTTATGAACTTTATACTGTGAGCACACATTCATATTTATTAGTGCTAAGTCTTACCATTACTTACCATCTCTCAACAGGCTAGTTAACATGCTGTGTGTGTGTGTGTGTGTGTGTGTGTGTGTGTGTGTGTGTGTGTGTGTGTGTGTGTGTGTGTGTGTGATGTGCATGCTTGTATTTGTGTGCATCCATCTGTCTCTCTCAGCCTTTCCGCTATTTCTGAAATGTGTGTATTTGTTTTCTGTGTATGGATGTCTTTTTGTCAGTCTTTCCTTGTGTGTGTGTGTGTGTGTGTGTGTGGGTGTCGGTGTGTCTATCTGTGTGGGCTACATGCCCGTAGAAGCAATCTCGGAGATATCCACTAAATCTCTATCTTCAGGCAGTCATTTTTCCATTTAGACTTTCCTCTGGGTTTGAGTGAGCATTTATTACGACTGCATTCCCCTTGTCACCCTCCAGTGAGACATCTGCACTCTCCGCACCACATCATTTCCTCTCCATCTCATCTTCTCTCTCGCTCTCAGTGAAATTGCTGATCACCCGTACATCACTCAAATCCCCACCAACTCATTCCGCGGCATCACCAGCGATGTACTGACTGTGTATGTACACACACACACACGCACGCACGCACACACACACACACACACACACACATACACATACACATAGACAGTCAGTCACCATTAGGCTGCAAAAATGGTAACCCTGACTAATAAAGCTGGGAACACAACAAACAAACAAGCCCATCTAAGTGGTTTGGGAGCAGCAGAACACTGGGTGCAATTTTGTAACACAGCAAAATACGTTATATTAAATCTTGTGGTCTTTGCCACAGAATCCCATACACAGATGAAACCTCACAGACATTTTTACAAAAGTATTACTTATGTACTTATTCATACACATTGTGTTATTTTAATGCTAGTTGATTTTTAACTGAATATGTGTTTATACATACATTGTATTACTTCTTTTCATTTATTTACTGTTTAGGTTAAAGTGATATTCCACACTTTCGGGAAATCAAATCTAGGTTTTTTTTACTTTGTCCCATGCAGACAACACTCCATAGTAGCAAATGCTAACCAAGTGCGGAAGTGAATAGTTCAAATTAGCACACTCACGTGCCAACTGTAACCTTATCATTTTCAGTGTTTGCTAGCCCTCTTTTATCCCTGATTCATCTGTTCTAGGCACACTCAGGTGAATTGCATCAACTGACATTTCTCTTTCCGTGTATGTAGAACACAGACTTGTTTTACCACATAAGGATGTATGCTGTCACCCATCTTATCTTTTTTTTCTCACAGGATGCTCTACAGTAATGGCTTCACAGAAATCCATCCCCATGCCTTCAATGCCACCAGGCTGGACGCAGTGTAAGCACGGTTCTATCAACGGTGCAGTCAAGTCAGTAGTGCACAATGACAACCAATAACACACAGGCTCACAGCCCCTCGCTAGGCAGAGCAAAGACAGTCAAAACTTGATTCGCTAGCCTCCACAGAAAATTACGTGTATGTAATCACACTGATTGCAGGATAAATCATTATTATTTTTAGGATGTTGGGATATCATAGAGGCCGAGACCTGTTGGTATGGTAACACGGTCTGACTTTTCATTACAGCGAATACAGGGCATAGAGTTGTTGCTAATACGGGTTTCTCTCTCTGAGGCCTGATAATTACTCGTTCTACACTTGACCCCCCCCCCCAAAAGGAAGTTACTCAGTATTGGCCAGGATTAAACCATCTCAGACATCTGGCAGTTATACACATTATTCATTACCTTACTGAAAATGACACTGCACAAACAGACAGAGCAGGGCTCTATCACAGCTGCTTTTCTCAGAATATGTCTTCCTGTCAGACAGACTAACAGCTGCCACAGAAGTGTTGAAAGGTAAGGACTGTCGTTTTTATGTCGCTTTTTAACGAGACAGTTTGGTGGAAGTGTTCTCAAGCCTTGGCTCTGGTTGTTTGGTCCAAAAGTGTTTTTTGTCCCCCCCTTTACCCCGTTACATTGCAAAATTAGTCACCTCCCGAATTATCTCTGTCAGGATATGAAATATGAATAGGTCCTGTTCCCCTATTGCTCCATCCCTCCCCGCCAGCACACCCTATTCCTGGTGGACTCCTAATGGAAGTTAATGGTCAGTCACTCCAGTTGGTCTTTCGACCCGGGTGTTTGGATTGGCTGGCGGCTCGCTCCGAGGGGGGAACCGATCCCTGCGCGGCGCGACCAAGACAAACACTTCCTCACCGGTTTGTTATCCTCCTTCAAGTTAAGGGATCCTAGGCGTGTGGACGCTGAAGGTGTTTCTTAAGGGTCCGTCACCAATCGCAGGTTGCCCTGATTTAAAACAACACTCCGGTTAGACTTTTACCCGCTATCTCTCGTTTCCCAACGCAGGGAAAATAAACGAGAAGCCAACCTGCTGTGATGAGGCCTGCATGAACGGGGAACCACGATGTCTCTCCGGTCTGCCTGCCTGATTAGACTGGACGAAATGTGTCCTTTTAGTTTTCACTCTTAACGATGAACTGCGTGTGTCTCCACTCAGGTACCTCTATAGAAACAAGTATCTCACCAGAATGGATGAAAGGACTTTTGCTGGCACACTCAGCGGACCCATTCTTCTGTAAGTAGCAGGATTTAAAACTTCTGTAACTACGTATTGCCCTCTACTACGAGTAGAATATGTCTGTACTTTCTCTTCATACAGCTTATTTTTTCATTGTCTTTTTTTCAATTCATTATTTCTATTTGAATTATGTTTGTTATTAATATAATGTTGGATGCCATGCTGTGTCTTCTTAAAAGGAAGTAAATGGTCTGGACATAAACATTAACTCACAGATCATGCACTAAACAGTTTATGCACTGATATCTTTCTAGTATTACATAAATGTCAAATTAATGTATTATGTCGGTTGCAGAACCAACAGACACTCCACCAGCAGTATTATACCAATGAGATCCCTGTACAAGATCTGAGTGAACTGTTTTCTCATTAATATAATGTGCAGACTAATAGGGCTCAAAACATGTCTGGGAAACGCGAGCGCATCATCAAACAGAGAAAAACAGCTTAGCAACCGCTATGCCTCCGACTGAGGAAATCAGACACGGATTGTGTGAGGGAATGTGAGACAGGGAAACTTCCGACTTTTCCCTCAAATCTGTCTCCATTTCCACGTCCACCGTTCTTTTTGGGAGATGGATTATCCCCTTTTCCGTTTTACGGAGTGTTTGATGCCGATACCAGACCATTGAAATGATCCTTCCCACCCCACACACACACACACACACACACTCTCTCTCTCTCCCTCTCCTGTTTCCTACTCTACCTCTCTCTATGAAATGTTGTCGTTCTTGAACTTCTGCGTGCTCTTCCTCTCTCCCCTCCCGGCTGAGGAGCATGTCTTGAGTGAGGTCACCTCCAGTGAGGTCATGGGCTAAATATCTTCCAATGGCAAAATCAGATTGTCACAGAGACACTCTGTTTTTCTAGAGCCTTGCACAACGTTTCCCCCCGGCGAGAGGAGAACCCGGTGCACAGAGAGACCAGATGGGACGGCAAAGCGTTTGCCACTTCAGAAAAGTGTGATTAATGCACATTTTGGCTTGTGTTATCATTACCACTTATTAACTCATTTAGCAGGGTGACCAACTGGAGGTAATGCAAGATGATGAAGATGTACGCTGCCGGGATTTGGAGATGTTTAAGCGCTCGCCCTGCATTTAACCCTAACCTCTGTGTGTGGCGCAACACTAGAATTGAGGATGTTTCTGAGATTTTGGACCTCATGTTTGTGTCCGTCCCATTGAGGCCCTGCTCTGGTGTTGTGGCGCAGGGGAATGAGAAACAGCCTGTTTAATTGGTAAAAGACGAAGCTTGCAGACAGCAAGGAAACAGATGGAGACTTTAGTGTTTTTATCACCGTCCAACCAGCACTCTCCGACCATATGACCATAGATTGTAACACATACTGCAACCTTTTGTTGTGCAAACAGGCTCTTTTCTGAGGACAGATATCATTTGTATCATGGAACATATATTGTAAGTCACCCTCAATAAAATGTACTACAATCTGTCTGCGGTTAACAACCATGAACTGTGTTATAGTCACGTCAGGGAATATTGCAGTAGAAAGCTCTAGTAAATGTGATTTTCTCATTTGTTTTGCTTCACCAATTCTTCCGCTAAGTCTCCAGAAGAGAAAAATACTACAGTTTCCTCAGGCCACAGCCCTTCCATCTCCCTCTATATTACATTGATTAATATAGGTGATAGAGTCAACCTTCACACTGACCCTCTCTATGCACCTGACCCCACCATCCATTGATATACTGTAGGTGATAGTCAGTCACCACATAGCGGGCTATTCATCTGACCCCACCATCCATTGATGTAGGTGATAGAGTCAGTCACCACATAGAGGGCTATGCATTTGACCCCACCATCCATTGATGTAGGTGAAAGTCAGTCACCACATAGAGGGCTATTCATCTGACCCCACCATCCATTGATGTTGGTGATAGAGTCAGTCACCACATAGAGAGCTATGCGTCTGACCACTCCACGTGGAAAACGTCCATCGGCCGAGTCCTCAGTCTATCTTCCTCTCCCTTTTACTCCCCAGTGACGTCTCTCGGACCGGCGTCACTTCCCTGCCGACCACTGGTCTGGAGTCGCTACGGGACCTGATGGCTCGCGACGCCTGGGCCCTGAAGAAGCTCCCGCCAATCAAAACGTTCAAACACCTCACCAGGGCGGACCTCACCTACCCCAGCCACTGTTGTGGCTTCAAGAACCTCAAGAAGAAACGGGGGTAGGGACGTGGGGGAATATTTCCACAGTGTGCACTCCTCACTGGAAGAATGTGTGTACTTAAAAAGAAAATGTTTTCTCAGCATAAAAATAATAAATAGGTTGTAGAATAGTAAAACAGGTGATTTATGGACTCTGCACGCAGCGTATGAAACGCTCCTGTAGTCTGCGCATTTGGTGCGATGATTAATGGCTGATTGGCCAGTGAATGGAGCAGCTGTAATTATACAGTGTAGATCTTGGCGGAGATTAAGTCAACGCTCGGACGCGTTTACCTATAACGTCTTCCATGGCTGCCTTAATTACTGTCACTCACCGCTGTTATTGTAGAACGAGGCTTGGCCTAAACTAATGACTCTTTCAAAACAGGAATAGCTGGATGTATAAATAACATAATAGGATGGTGTAGTATGAAATAAGTTTTGCACTCAAGCTTGAAGGTTTGTTTTAACTGTAAATCAAGAGTGCGTTTGTTGACTATACTTACTTTGGAATCAGGGTAATTTTCTTATTTTAGTCAACAACAAAAAAAAGCTTAAAAATCGAAAATGTAAGCTTCGTGTGTGTGTGTGTGCGTGCGTGTGTGTGTGAATGTTTCACCACACAGCTATCTGGAGTACGTCATCTGCAACATGTCAGCGCTGTACAACCAGCGCCAGAGGCGTTCCACCGGCCCGCTCACACTGCCCACCTTCCAGAGCGACGACATCGTGGGTGCCGACGTGGCCGACCAGGACCCCGACCAGCACCCTGATGGCGCCGGCGCCTTCGACCTGCCCCGGCAACAGCAGCATCAGCAAGCCGATTGGAGGAGAGGCGAGTTCCACAGCAGCCTGCACTACCACGCCTACTTCGGCGGCCAACCGGACGACAACGTGGGTTTCGGCGAGACCCTGAAGAACCCGCAGGACGACGCGGGGCAAGAGTTCGACAGTCGCTACGACTACGTGATGTGCGAGGACGGCGAGGAGGTGACGTGCTCGCCGGCGCCGGACGAGTTCAACCCGTGCGAGGACATCATGGGCTTCGGCTTCCTGCGCGTGTCCGTGTGGTTCGTCAGCCTGCTGGCCGTGCTGGGCAACGCGCTGGCGCTCCTGGTGCTCCTCACCAGCCACTACAAGCTGTCCGTCTCCCGCTTCCTCATGTGCCACCTGGCCTTCGCCGACCTCTGCATGGGCATCTACCTGCTGCTCATCGCCTCGGTCGACGTGCACACGCGCGCCGAGTACTTCAACCACGCCATCGACTGGCAGACGGGGCCCGGCTGCGGCCTGGCGGGCTTCTTCACTGTGTTCGCCAGCGAGCTCTCCGTCTACACGCTGACGGTGATCACGCTGGAGCGCTGGCACGCCATCACCTTCGCCATGCGGCTGGACCGCAAGCTGCGGCTGCCCCACGCCGCCGCCGTCATGCTGGCCGGCTGGCTGCTGTGCCTGCTGCTGGCGCTGCTCCCCCTGGTGGGCGTCAGCAGCTACGCCAAGGTCAGCATCTGCCTGCCCATGGACACGCAGGCGGCCGGCGCCCAGGTCTACATCGTGTCTGTGCTGGTGCTCAACATCCTGGCCTTCCTGGTCATCTGCGCGTGCTACGTGAAGATCTACTGCGCCGTGCGCAACCCGCACTACCGCTCCGACTCCAAGGACACCAACATCGCCAAGCGCATGGCCGTGCTCATCTTCACCGACTTCCTGTGCATGGCGCCCATCTCCTTCTACGCCATGTCGGCCGTGCTCGACCGGCCGCTCATCACCGTGTCCAACTCCAAGATCCTCCTCGTGCTCTTCTACCCGCTCAACTCGTGCGCCAACCCGTTCCTCTACGCCATCTTCACCAAGGCGTTCCGCGGAGACGTCTTCATCCTCCTCAGCAAGGTGGGCCTGTGCCAGCGGCGGGCGCAGTTGTTCCGGGGCCAGACGGTGTCGTCCAAAGGCAGCAGCGCGACGTGCCCGCCAGGCTCGCGGAGGGACAGGGAGAAGGGCAGGAAAAGCGGCCCAGAAGAGGTTCCTCTTGACCTGCAGCAAGAGCAGTTAACCCACCTCCAACCAGCCAGCCAGGAACCCAGCCCTGAGGAGAAGCGTACCCGTGACACATGAGACTACAATCTGGCCGGAGGAATCAGACTGACTGGTCAGATCTGAAACGTAGGGACAGAGAGAAACAACCACAATTGAAATATTAACTGGATGTATTTGGGAACTGTTATGCCAGTATATCAATTTTATTTTCTTGATTTTCACTTGTGGTAGATCTCTCTGTTTGGCAGCGTTAATGTCCAAACAGTTCTAGATTCTAGAGAATGTAAGGTCTCACTGCAACATCATATCGTCTTCGGGGCACGTTTGTGTGGGAACTTGTTTAGTTTTGTATTATTAAAAGAAGGTGACCCTAGGTAAATATTCATCCACAACATAAGACACAATTAAACAACTAAATCTGATTAAAAAAAAACTTCAATATGAGACAAATGTTTAGCAAGTGAGTGCGGCCTGCTGGTTCAGGTCTTCCACATTAAAATCTCAATTCCAAATGCCTTTAAGAAATATGTGTTCATGATGTAAACGCAGTATTTAGTATACAAATACTTACCATGGCATTATCATGCTGTGTACATTCCATTTGTTTTCTCAAAACTAGAAAAATGTGGTGAACTAAGTGAGAAAATATGGCTTTAATAATGTTTAGTTAATTACATTTATTAAAGTATGAAGTAGCTATAACGTAAAAACCAGACACATCTTCTTCTTTTTAGTTGTAACTTTCAGACTGGTATCTCAAGGTACTCTAAACCTTCCCTGATGTGCGTGTTACACTTTGTAGTTACATTTAAACTTTATGTACTCTTTCCCCCCCCCCCTGTCCTTGTCATATTTTTCAGAAACGTTCCGGAATTTCCAGGAACACCTCCCTGCCCCTAAAAGTAGAAGATATCCTTTCAAAAGAGAATACATAGATGAGTTTGGATTATTATTATTAGTTAACTTGCAGTTAGAGATAGACAGACAAACCTTTTAACTTTTCTGGAATGTCCTAACTTTTTGTTTTTGGGGGGGGGGGGGGGGGGGGGGGGGGGGGGGGGGGGGGGGGGGGGTTGCTGATAATTCTCCATCTTTTCACGGGAACACATGACTTCTGGAGGCAGAGAGCTGTGCTCTGCAGGGGAGAGGGTTACCTAAGCAGAGCACTGACATTTGAGAACTTGTGAGGTAGATAGACCAACTACCAGTTAAAGGACACCTTCTGTCAGTGGCAGCTTAACATCTGGTTAGCATTTCATCTGCTCTCTGCAAGCGTTTTGGAAGGAACTTTCCTGGCAAAGGAGATTATTTCTAATCATTTTGACCCTTTCTTGCATAGGACCTTGAAGACACGCAATGCAACTGTTCCATAATGCTAAATAAAGGCTGCTAAATATGTTCTCTGGGAAAATAGAATATTTACCACTGTGAAACTGTCCGGTTATATCATGGACTGTGTGCAACTAAACTCTACCAAACGGGTTGCTAGAATTGAAAGTGGCATCTTGAAAGCTAGATTTAACTCTAATATTACATTCATATTTTCCACTGTGCTTCCCCAGTCAGTGGCACATATTAACAATCAATGAGAAAGTCCACTTGAATTATCATCAACGCAACAGCAAAGGCATGCAGCGCCCATAAACACTGCATCCAGTTAATAGCATTACATCGTTGCCCATAAAATACTGTATTTAGATGCGTTAAGAACTGTCCTTTCTCTAATGACATGACTATTTTGTGGAAGTGAATGGAATTGATATGACAAAAAAGGAGAAAGATGTACTGGACAGGGTCAAACAAACGGATTCCTCATTGTTCTTTGTCCTGCTTCCCAGACCTGACCATACCTCTCCTCGTATTTAAAATAAACTCATTCCCCAGCCTCTCCTCAAATAAGCAGGGCAGGGTCCATTCAATGGACTGGTTCCCAGCCATTAATATTGAGTTTCTAAACTCAAATACAGTACTGGGAAGAAAGTCGAAATCCCTCTGATGAAAATAAAAATGAATACACACGATTCTAAAAGACGATTCTTATTAAAATGTTCTAAACAGGCATTTTCTTTTGTGGAGCAGTGAACACTGGAAAATAGTTGTTGTTGCTCTATCTACCCTTCTCCCTGGTTCAGTAGTCCAGGTATTCCTCTTCAGAGATCAAGACCTCGTTTCTGAGGCCACTCCAGCGGCCACTAGTGTGTAGCACCACGCTCAACATTATAGTCTGTTGACCCAGCCCTGACATTTAGTTCTAGTATGTGGAAACAGCCCTGTCTTAGCTCTAGTCTGTGGATTCAGCCATCTTAGATCTAGTCTGTGGAGCCAGCCCTGTCTTAGATCTAGTCTGTGGATCCAGCCATCTTAGGTCTAGTCTGTGGATCCAGCCATCTTAGATCTAGTCTGTGGATCCAGCCATCTTAGATCTAGTCTGTGGATCCAGCCATCTTAGATCTGGTCTGTGGATCCAGCCATCTTAGATCTGGTCTGTGGATCCAGCCATCTTAGATCTAGTATGTCGATGCAGCTCGGGCAGCTTGGCAGGAGGCTCTGGGTTCTGGGAGTGTCTTGGTTTAGGCCCGCATGGGGGATTTACTTGCTCTAAATAACCAAGAGAAAGTGGTAGAGAGGGAGAACATTCTTTGCCCCTGTGTGATCACTAGAGGGCTCTCAACGGCAGTCCACTTGGATGTGATTTGGGACCCATGAACATGCCTGGCAAGAGATCTTGCACTTCATGGTATGCTGGTTTCTCCCACTCCTCACAGAGATCACAAATAATGACAAGTCTGGGTGAATTGCCCCAAAGGTGAGTGATCAGGCCCACTTTTATTTCAACAAGATTACGATTACCTTCCTGCAGGATTACTGAGCTCGCCGTTTGCAATCAATGGAGAAAAAACTCCATTACAGTGTGACTAGGCAGTGGTCCAAAGCCCCACCACATCTTTATCTCCCAATTGGCCATCAGAAAACCTACAAGGTTTGTATAAGCACGGTAGGAATTAGGGCAGGAGCAGGGAAAACCGCTATTGAGCCAGACCACCACCATTCAATATCTGGTTATCTAGGCTAACAGTGTAGTCAGCTGTGTAGTTCTAAAATGAAATGCATATTTGCTCTGAAGAGAAAACACTGTACAAGGGTAGCTGCAGAAGACATTAATGTGAATAAATGTTAAATCGAGGATTCACATTTTTTAGTACTTTAATGAAAATTTTAGCAAAAGCAAAACTCACAGGTCTGTCCAATAAAATACTCCTTTTCTAATTGTATTCAAAGCACAGCCTTCCAAGTTATGGTCATGTACAAAGATCTTCGATTAAAAAAACCAAACAGTATTATATGGATGATACAAAACAAACAAAACATTTCAATACACGTAGTTCTTTGAACAGTAGTTGAAACACATGGTATATGGAACAATAAAATAAAAAACTGAAGTCTAACATACATTTTTTTAAAGTAGTCTGCCTGACATGCCTATCTTTTAAACATGAATGTCAGAAAGCCAAATTAAATCCAAAGGCACACACAAGATATGACAACTGGGATGGGAAACCATGGGATTTAGAAACCACAGTAAATGTTACATGGAAATGCTACTTATTTCAGCAGCAAGGTGCTGCCGGTCCTCGTTTCTAGACAACGCTATGGGGGCTGGGTGAAAAGCTGTGTCCTGCTCTGTCCTTGCCACACAAAAACAATGCTGTCAGTGCGTTGGAAAATAAGGTCTACACTACTGCTGCTTTAGAGACAAATGACACCAAACGGCACTAGAAGCAACAACAACAAAAAAACTGGAAAAAATTTACTTTATTTGAAATTTCTGCAACATGGGGCACTGTTAAAAGCAAATGGCAGAGAAACACTGAAGCCCCGAGTGAAATTCGCCTGAAATAGGAAGCAGGATGATTAAAAAAAAATAATCATGATTAAAATAAAGTGATTGAGGACATCCGGTAGCTAACAAGAAGAAATGAAGGAACACTTTGAATAAGAGCACAGTTTGGTGCGGCTTTCGTTACAACCCCTCAAGGAAAAATGAATTGCCTGAGCATTCAGGAATAAATATAGAATTAATTAATATTCTATTGAGAGAAAAATAATTAAATCACACACAAAAAGAAAGAAACTATTGTACTGTAACATCAGGGATGTGGGTTGTCCAGAGACATTGAACTGCTAAACATCAGCTTTTGAACGCAAGGGTGGCGACTGAACACGCACGCACATTTGTACGTACAGGACACACAGGGTTAAAAGCCAACAGGCCATGGACAAACTGGACTGCTTTCACTAAAACATTGACACACTGACAGTGCAAATCTTCTGACAGCTGTGTGTACTTAATAAGAAGACCAATACACACAAAACAGGAAACCTTCAGCTAGATCAAGGACATTTTGCACACTTGTATCATATTCATTGTTGGACTTTAAATTCTTTCAGCGTTTGACTCCAGAGAAGCAGACAGGTAGACCGAGCACTGTTGGAAAATAAAAAAATATAGGCTTCCAATCCACTGATTACTAATATCATTAATGTAATTTTGCCCTTTCAGTATTTATCTTCACCCAAAAAAGAAACAAACAGAAATCCTAAAATCTTTAAAACAAGAGGGGCTTTTAAAACAGTTAAATGTGGCAGTGGCACCAGTATTAACTAGATACTTAGAACCCCTTCACTAAGATAAATGCTAACACATCTTCAGGAATATCATGGAAAATGTATTTAAGATTTAGAATCAGTTATCAAAGCCAAGTCGGTTGGCGGCCTTCTTTAACAAAAGGCATTCATCTTCACTAAGTGGCACTTGTTTCAAGTTCTGGTGTCAATTTAGAGACGGATCGGACGCTACCCTATTGCTTTACTGGCTGTCGTGGTTAACCTATGACCCTAAACTTGGGCAAGGGCAGGAGTCAGGTCTACCTGGTCCCACTTACTTAAACTACATGGTGGGGGTCCTTTCAAAGGGAAGTAAAATTCAGTCTGGAGGATGTCTGCAGCTCAAAGGATCCAGGGCTTTGTGGTACTGTGGTCTCCTTGTATCACACAGGCTTACCGTTTTCATGGGTGCAGTATATCACAGTTTTCTTTTAGGGGGGGGGGGGGGGGGGTTCCATAGTTGTTGTCAGCATTTCACACCCAGCATAGGTCTATTGAAATGTCCCCTGTCAAAGGATAAGTGGATGTGTCTTGCTTTGTAACCGGACAGAAAGTTTCAGAGTCCCCGGGGTGATTCCTCCACATTGTGCCATTTTCACCACTCGGCGTCTCCGATGGCTTTGGAAAAGACGTAGTCTCTGCCGTTCAGGTTCATAATCCCGTCTTTCAGGTGGAATTTCCATTTGTTCTTGCTCCTGTGAATCTGGAACAGAGAAGAGGGGGGGATGCAAAGTGTGGGCGTTAGGAGCTGACGTGTTTACAGTGCCTTCAGAAAGAATTCAGAACAGTGTTTCCATTGGTAACGTTTTGATCCTGAGCTCCACACCAAAGGACAACATTTTAGTAAAAATTGCAAACTTTTAAAATGTTATATTACCTATTTCTGCATATATACGATTAGAAGCTATGCTGTTTCTACCATTTCAATATTTGGGTTTAGCCTAGCAGTGTGGCGGTCTGATATGGCGATAGGTAGTGCGGCGCACATTTGCTTTGTCAAAGCAGCACCATGCAAATTTGGATTAGTTTGTTTACGTGGCTTAAAAGTTAGTATCACTATGGCTTTATTGTTTGATTATTTAATAAGGGGACACTATAACATACGTTCATTCTATTTAGAAGAACGATGTCTGTATAAACGCTCCCGAAATAAAGTCTCCACTAAGCCCTGCCCCTCAGACCCACACCAACAGCTTCCTTCCACAGGACGCCCCAATATATTCCAATATCACATTCACATCAATATTTAGACTGCAGCACTTAACTGTCATTTTAAACTAAGGCTGTAACGTAACAAATAAAAGTGAGTGGGAAAACTTTCTGAATGCACTCTCCTACAATGGAAAATCTCTCTCTCTCTACCTCTCTCTACCACCACACACAGTGAGTGGTTTAGGGCTGCCTGGTTCTTACCTTATCATATTGGCACACAACCACATTCTCTGTATCAAACAACTCTTGGTCCTCCTCATCGCTCACGTCATCCCCACTGTTCAACGGCTCCTGTGAGAGACAAAGGATAACATATGACTCACTAACAACAGAATACTTTACAGCTTTCTTGAGTTGTTCTTTTTTTTTTTTTACAGAAGGTGACACACTAAAGACAATTCTTCACTTAGTGACAATAAATTACTTATATTGTATTCTATTTATTTTACTAAACAATTTTGCCCAAAACGGTGAAGTAAACAACCACCACCTCCTCCTCCACCACCTCCTCCTCCTCCTCCTCCACCACCCACCTCCTCCACCTGCCCGTCCTCTCCTCCGTCCTTATCCTTGTCTTCGTCCTCGTCTTCGTCGTACTCCTCCTCCTCGTCTTCGTCCTCCTCTGAGGAGGTGTCACCGGCCCCGTCCACCTGCAGCATCATGGGAGGCTGCTGGGCCTGGGGAGGCTGTTGCTGTGGGGCCTGTGGTGCAGTTGCGCCCTGGGCCTGTTGGACTTGTTGGGCCTGGGCCAGCTGGACCTGCTGCTGGACCTGCTGCTGGACCTGCTGCTGGACCTGCTGCTGGACCTGCTGCTGGACCTGCTGCTGGACCTGCTGCTGGACCTGCTGCTGGACCTGTTGCTGGACGACCTGCTGCTGGACGACCTGCTGCTGGACCTGGGCTACGGTCTGACCTGACTGGGCCATGGCTGCTGCCTGCATCACCTGCTACAGAGAGACAGACGCAATGTTACATTAAAGACAAGACACTCAGACAGAGAGAGACACACAGCGTTACGTTAAGGACAGGACACTCAGACAGAGAAAGATACACACAGCGTTACGTTAGAGACAGGACACTCAGACAGAGAGCGATACACACAGCGTTACGTTAAAGACAGGACACCCAGACAGAGAGATACACACACAGCGTTACATTAAAGACAGGACATTCCACGGAAAGAGAGAGAGAAAAAAAGGAAAACTACTAGAACACGCAGGTCAAGCAAGCTTGACCGAGTCCTTGGATTGATGCATTATGCACACGTGATAACCGTGTGTAATAAAAATACAATCCAGAATATTTACTGAAGCGTACGGTAACACATTCAGCACGTCTCTTAACATGAGGGCAGTAGTGACGCTTACCTGTGCGTTGCCCTGGACCTTGTTCCCAGCCAGGACAATCTGCTGGGGCTGGATGATGACTCCTGTCTGCTGGGGCAAGCCTCCCTGTATAGGGGCCAGTACCTACAAACAAACAAACACCTTTAAACACACATCAGCTAAAAGGGAAAAAAATACTCTGCCCCGGTTCTGACGCAGAAGCCACAGTTTGGTTTGGTCTCCTGGTGGATCAGCGAGAGGGACTTTCGCCAAAAAACAGAAGTGACAATTACATCTGGACTAAAAGGGCTACAGTCACAAACCTATAGTCACTGCAGACATATGCAATTGGAGTCCCCTCTACCTGCACCAGGAGGACCACACCTCTACAAAACCCCACTACCTGCACTAGGAGGACCACACCTCTACAAAATACCACTACCTGCACCAGGAGGACCACGACTCTACAAAACCCTTTTACCTGCACCAGGACCACCACACCTCAACAAAACCCCACCACACCTCAACAAAACCCCACTACCTGCACCAGGAGGACCACACCGCTACAAGACCCCACTACCTGCACCAGGAGGACCACACCTCAACAAAACCCCACTACCTGCACCAGGAGGACCACACCGCTACAAAACCCCTGCACGACGCTCAAGAAGGAAGCCCCAGTGTGTATCTGCACCAGGGGGCCTTAGTGTTCCCATAAAGGCCCTATCCACTCAACCAGGTCGGGCAGTGTAGTGAGGTGGGGGGCTGTTTGACCTTTGACCTACCTGTGTGATGGGGCGTACCTGCTGTATAACGGGGGCCTGCACACCGCCGGGCTGCATCTGCTGCAACAGCTGAATTTGCTGCTGGGGCTGGATGATGTACTGGGCCCCGTTGGGCGCCCGCACTACCTGCAGGATCTGACCTGGTAGGAGGAGGAAAAGAACGGTCAACCAAAAGACATTGTGGTGATCAGATAAATAGGACGAACATTGTGATTTAATGTCCACCCCCATAACAGGGGCATAAACCGTATTGAAATAAATATCTAAATAGAGGGAAATCTATTCCTTTGATATTTCAAAAGTCTTCAGAAGGAAACCTCATCTACCATACAGGGTCAATTGCAATGAAAGAACCTGGTATTTGATTGTGAAAATGTTTAATTAAATATCTCTTACTGAAATGAATTTTCAAAGACTCTTATTTAATGATTCAGATTCTGTCACCAATACTCTTAATAGCTTTGGCATTCATAACGAAGCTAACAGCAAAGCTGCTGCTGCGCGTGCGCGCGTTACCTTGGCTGGTGATGAGCTGCTGGTAGGGGGTCACTCCTTGGGGCAAGGCCAGGGTTGCTGCAGTGGCTGCTGCACTCTAGAGGACAAGGAAGAGATCACACACACACACACACACACACACACACACACACACACACACACACACACATTAAAACAAAAGTCTAAAGAGAGAACTAAGGAATTTAACGAGAGAGAGAGAGAGAGAGAGAGAGAGAGAGAGAGAGAGAGAGAGAGAGAGAGAGAGAGAGAGAGAGAGAGAGAGAGAGAGAGAGAGAGAGAGAGAGAGAGAGAAAGAGAAAGAGAGCGAGTAAAAAAATAAAAATAAACTGCATGTGTGTCCCAGTGACAAACGTGCATTCCGATAAGAGCAGATGGCTGGAGAGGAGAGGGTGGCGGCCGGGTGGAGAGCGCGCCAAGAGGAGATGAGAGGGAAGGATGAAAAGCTGCGTGAGAGTGCCAGATAAGCCGTGCGAGAGTGTGTGTACGTAGGAGAGACCCTGTTCGAGTGCGAGCGTGAGTGAATGGAGTGTGAGAGTGAGAGAGAGAGTGAGAACACGAGCGTGCAGCGCCTCTGCTTTATCTGCCCCGGTTATCCAGGCTGAAACCCAAGGGCTCTCACAAAACCATTTTCATGAGGAGCCTCTCTCCGAACCCCTCTCCAGTCCTCCCATCTGTCCCCCATCTGGACTAGTCCCAGCCGTGCTCCGGGCCTACATGCACGCCTGCGGAGCCGCCTCTGGCTGATCACCAGGGGGGGGGGGGGGGTTGTTATGCGTTATATGTGAGGAAGTGTCAGGAGAAAAGAGTGCGCGTGCCGCACAGACCTTACTCACCATCCCCGTTGCACTCATGTGCTGCAAGATCTTGGGGTCCTGAACAATGACTTGCTGCTGGGGAACTGTGGGGACAGGCGAGAGGAAAAGCACGTGGACTTGAATGTTGGCTCTACACATCCAGTGGGCAGACAAGACACTGTTTGAACAGCTTTGTGTATTTGACTCAGATTCTAAGCAGTATCTATGAAAACTAAAAGAAGATGTGAGATACTAACAGGATAGCACTTAAATCTGGTTATAGCTGTTGTAGGCACACAAACAGTTTACGGTGCATAACACTGAAGATACATACTAATACCATACATATATTTTTTTTTAAGTATACATTATACAACACAGAGTTAATTTTGTATCTCTTAATGTAGATTATTATTATTATTATTATTATTATTATTATTATTATTATATGTACTTGATGTCTAGGGGTGGCATGGCTATTAGCCTGGGTCACTGCACATACTCGACAATCCGGGATACCGGGACGGGAGTGATGATGGGGAGCAGTAGCCCCTACCGTGCTGCTGCTGGGGGGGCAGGAGGACCTGCTGGGCCTGGGAGATCTGCGGCACATGGTGGACCTGCTGGGCCTGCTGCTGCTGCTGGGCCTGCTGCTGCTGGGCGGCCTGGAGAGCGGCCTGCTCCTCCGTGTGGAAGCCCTCCACTGCCTTCGACTGCATCAGCTTGTTCTCCCACAGCTACATAGGAAACAAAAAGACACTAGATGTATCCTGTTTGGTCCCAAGATTCAATGGGAGACATTCAAATGAATTGATCTGGGTCTCAGTATGTCTGTAAGAGGTCTTTTCAGAAATCTGTGGAGCAGGCATTTTGACATGATTTGTATAGCAGTGATCTGTCATTTAGAGCTCTTCTTCCAGATGCTGAATTAGCCCGGATTTTCCCCCCTATTTTTTATTTGTTAGCGAACAAACATGCCCCTTTTAAGAAATGTAGAATAAATTGAGCTTTGGCTATCTTTGAAATACGTACATGGTGAAAAGGGCAAAATCCATATATTATTTGAACAATTCATCTGAATGGGGGGGGGGTCTGCAACGTTGTTAAATCACAGGAGGCAGTGTTTCGTTTGATCTTAATCAGCAGATAATGCTAGACTTCAGCCCTGTAACTGGTTAACATGAGATTTGTATGGTGTTTAATCATCATTTTATAAAAGCAGGCTCTCTGATTGAAGAATGCAATAGAGTTGTGTTGCACAAATGGCGCCAGGAGATGACGTTGACACTAGTGTTGAAAAATAAATATTCCTGTTTCATTCTCATGGAAATTGTATCCTACTGCTCTTGGTGATAAGAACCATTGTGCAGCTTTGTTTATTGATTTGTCATCATAGATTACTTTTGGATAGATCTTGCAACATGTTTGTCTACTTATTGTAATTGATATAGTCTGCCTTTAAACACAGCATTGCTGGGGAAAGAGACCTAGTCTCAGCCAGTCACCCCTGTATCAACAAATATATAAATAATACAGTTGGTTAACCCTATATAAACCAATACATACATGTTTAATAGTAAATTGGGGCCTCTCTCAATACTATGGCCACATCCAAGCTCTAATAGGTAACGGGAAGTCACATGGGAAGCCAGGGTTGACGTGAATCAAATCCTTATCTTCAGACTTAATCTGACTTAATTCCACTTATATAATAACCAACCCCCTAAATCCGGTACTATGTATTTACTGAGACAGCGTTATCATTACAGGAGTAGTACACTATATGTATAAATTGAAATTGAATAAAAATACTAAAAATCTATAATCTGTAAGAAACTCTGACTCGATGCATTTTAAAACACGCTTGTGTTTCTTTGGAGTAGTTCTAACAGATTGTACCAGAACAAGATGGGGAGGAATAGGGGGACGCGAGGGAGAGAGGGGTTGAGATACATACCGTTTTCAGCTCCATCAGCACCTGCTCATCCACTCCCTCATCCAGGAACAGCTCCCGGACCTCATTGATCACGTCTTCAATCACGGACCTATACAGTTTAGGCTAAAGTGCGGAAAACAATACACAAAACACAAATGTTAATGTAAAGTTAAGACGTGGTTAGTTTTAGTGCCAATAGTTCATTACAGCAAATCAACATGATTGTTTCTTGTCTTTTTTTTTAAGTTATTAACTGTTGTAGGACACAAACAGTGTGATATTGATGTTTAAGCAGTCAATGCTGTTTTGCATTTTAAATGTATTACCTTTATGAAATAGAACCATTATAATCTAATCATTTTGTGTGACTAATAAAATCCCCTAAAGCTAGAATAAATGTAACTGTATAAAGGTCAGGGGCAAGTTATGTTTGACCTTGTACAAACATTGCCCTGGTTTAAAAAAAAAACATTCCATTGACAACAAACATGGCCTTCATTGAATATCTAGGACATACAATTTTATATAATATAGGCAAAATTGAAATGTATTGTATCCCTTAAGTACATCAGGATATTGCAAAAAGCAATGTTCTGCAATGGGATCTTATTTGTATTTTTTGTGTTTTGTTATAATAATAATGAAATAAAAAGTACTCGTTTAATAAGGCCTACTCTAAAAAGCTCATCAGTGCATAAGAAGCTTCGACAAGATGTTTGAATTCAACACAGACAGTTTCTACGATTGCACAATATTGTCAATGGTTTAGTACCGCAATCTATTAAATATTAGCCAAGACTATTGATTGTCGCCTAAGTGTTCAATAACTATCCCACCACGCAGGACTAAGCTTAGCAGTACAAGTGCGACAAGTAACATGAACTTGGTTAGAAATACTGCATACCGGTTGTTTAACACGGTATGTGGCCTTAAAAATAGATACCAAGGCCAAAGATACCACCAAACGACATTTTAGCTCCATAGTTGCACCACAATAGCGTTCAAACCATACAAGATTACATAGTCCCATCAACAAACAGCGACACAGGCCATTGAATTTCTATTTGCTAGGACAATCTCCGGTGTCCGCACAACAACCAGACCTCAGCCTCTCCCTCCCTACGCAACCACGGTCTGCTACACTATTTAAAGCACGGTCTGGTGTTTATATGTAGAGCCAGTGACGTAGCGTCGAGTAGCACCTTCCCATCCCGGGCAGTCTATATTAGAGAGCCAATATGGCTGTATAAAACCAGGCAGCAGAAAGGAGGAGGGTCAGAACCACCGAGAGAAGAGACATGGAAGCCATTTTACGGAGCAACGGTCTGCGCTCCATTGCTTTGTACGGATGTTGTTTTATGGTGTTATACTATGGAACTGTGTATGTAACTAGCGGGTGTGAGCTTAGGCTGTAAATGTATGTTTTAATCGATGGGACCATGAGAGAATAAGCAATGAAGAATGAGTAAATTGGATTCGGGGATCTATTGAACAGTTTGTTGTTCGTGGAATGGTGGACGGGACAGCGCCTGATCAATTTTACTAAATGAAAAAGCGACTTTCTGCTGAAATTGTACTTTCGGCTATGCTTACAAAAACAATGCACATTGGAATGAGAAGGTGCTTTCAACAGTAACTTCAGATAATGCAAAGTAAAACACTTCTTCAAAAAAAATGCCTGTCCAACTTAATTCTAACGTTTTATTTCCACTTTGCTTGAGACTGATGCTAGTGAAATGCAAACGAATGTAAATAACGCTGGCTAATAACTCAATAGCAATTTCAAAAATTATATGAAAATGCTTAGTCGAAATAAAACACGTCACCGTTAAATGTTTTATGGTGAACAAGCTTAAATGTTAGTCTACACACACCAAAATTAAACCCTACCTAGTTGAGACAAATTAGCTACTTAACAAAACCATGCAGGATTCTCATTTCCTTGCGAGCTGGTTATCAGCAATGCACTAGGAAAGATAAGATGGTTTTGCATTTGTTAAAATGGCCGATTGATCAAATTTTATTGAAAAGATATTGACGTGTTTGTAAATCTGTTCATATGCACCCTTAGATTTCACTCAATAAAATGCATTATGTGATAACTAAAGTTGACTAGCTAGATGTTGTCACCCTCCCCTTTTCTCTATCCTTTTTAGAATGATCCTTACCACTGGGTTCGAGTTAGCCGAGCTCGCCATTATACGCGTAGTGTACAAACCACACGAAAAACAAGCGAGAAATAGAGGAAAACTGTTGAAAAAACGTTCTAAAACAACTGGGAACGATACTTAAAAGTAGCCGGCATAACTTTTGTAAATAAAACACAGGTTTTAACGGTCTTATTTACAATCCCGGGCTCTGCTTTCCCAGCCGTCCTTCGCTTGTCGTTGTCCTCCTTTATATACTGAGCGATGAAGCTGCGAGTGCGCGAGACATAGGGCAGGGTCGACCCGATCATTACGCGAGATTTGACAGTCTAACGGTTAACGTAAACACTGGGAAATGTAGTTGTACAGAATGGTGGATATCGCTTGATCAAATCGTGAGTCTGTTAGGTGGCTTGCTGTTGCCCTTAACTTTCATTCAAATAGATGCCCCAAACCAGCAGTGACCAACTGTGACCCCGATCCACCAGTTTCTGTAGAAATAGGCATACTTAAACCTAAAATTACATACATTTATAAGAATGGGCTATGTGTGGCAGATCTCATAACCGTTGCGTTATACTACAATTTCGTTGGAAGTAGGCTGCACCTATAAACGAAGCAGAATAGACCTTTGGTTGTGCAGAGTTGCTCATCATCTGGACATCATTCACATTGAATAATCTTCTAGAGTTAGAGCAAGGCAAAAGGTAGGAGAGAATGTTATGGTATAGGCCCTATTGTTTAAAATCGACCATAACTGTATTACTCACCATTTGCTTAACTTTAACTATTTTAAATACAAATATTAAATGTGAATAACATTTAAACAAGACATTATGATGAAAAGGGGATTTTGTTTATATTTTTTTGTAGCTTAACAAGATCATAAGAACTGTTTAAGATCGGTGGATTGAAAAAAAGTTGTCTGTCTGTCTCCCTCAGGGTGCCTTAACCCAGCTACTCACACCACATCGGGGTCATTACCAAGCTAGTGGCCAACTTGGACTAGTGTAAATAAGTTTAAACATACTTCAGTTCATGTAGTTATTTAATTATTTGTTTTATTTAAAGTCTATACGCCTATGTCTATGTGTGCCTGCTATAGGGTGTTTGTGTATTAGAATGTGTTTTAAAAAAAACATGTAGTAACTAAGTTGCACCACAAGAGTGTGATCACGCCACACAGTACTACAAAAACAAAACAAAACAAAAAAAAAACACTTCATTTTCCATGTGTTGGTGACCCACATCCCCATTACTTATAGCAAGGTGAGAGTACACAGTTTTTTTTTATTTTTGCGTGCAACCCTGTGAAACTTGAAAGGTTATAGTTTAAAACTGTAAAAGCTATTTTCCCCGACTGCCTTGACCAGTCCAAAGATAATCAAGCTCCTCAGGAGAGAATTCCCTTTAAGCACAAAGACTTGGAACATAGGAGAGCCAGCGAGAGCCTTACCTCCACTTCTGTCTCCATGGTAACTTGCCTCAATGGACATTTTGTGGATGATATGGAGCGTGGAGCACACAGCTCACTCTGCATCAATCAAGTTAACACTGGTCTCTCCACCTTCTCTTCTCCTTGACTCCCTCTGCCATGATCACTATTCTTTGTATAATTTGGGTTTATTTTCATTAAATTATCAATATTTATACACCAATTGTGTTCATTTTTGTTTTTTGCAAATTCACGTCATCATATCTTTAGTAAAAAAAAAATGTATATACTGTGAGATACTTTTACCAAAAAGTAACTCAGAGACTATTGTGACACTGACACGGACGTTAACAGTCAGACGCTAGCAGACATTGTGCTCTCTTATCAAAAGAACGCCGCCACCTTTTGAGTGTCTGTCCTCAACTCAGTGTGGAGTGATGGCCCTTAAAGATGTACAGAATGCGCACTTTCTTTCCTTTCTTTGCTGCAGTTGCATAGCAACAGAGGAGCTGGCTCCAGTTGTGGAGGCAGAGCGCATGGGGAGGCAGTGGCTCGTGATTAAGCCTATCTTGACTTTAATTATGAATGGGCTTGCACTGCCACATGGCTCCAAAATGGCAACCCCGAAGATTGAAAGGCATTAAGAAACTCAATAGTGCACTTAACTGATTTCCCACCACTTTCTCTAAGGACAAATTTGTCCTACTTTAATAAGATGCATGGGCCTCCAATGGTGAGGGAAAGTAAATTAATAATTAGTTGGAAGAAAGGGGGCTTATTATGATAAGACCTTTGTTGATGTTAATATTCGAGGTTAATGATTGGGGTCAGTCTTGGGAGCAAACTAGAGATCCCAGTGGGAAAAGGGTGAGTTCAGGTTAATAAGTTGATTACTACATTTTGACACCGGCAGGACTTTTAAATAAGAAACAATTTAAGAAAATGGCAACTTGTATTTTTTTTATTATTGCAACTGGAAGACAATACATCACATAAACATTATTGTATTTTTCAGAAAAATGGAAAAGAAAAAACAACATTTATAATTTTTTTGCCACGGTATTAGACAACGTTGATATTTACATGTATTGATGAGATACTTTGAAAATCGTTCTTTGGCAATATGATTGCACAACAAGGAAATAATTGAAAATCCATTAAAAACCAACACCTGGTTGCACTCTACCGTACATCTCACAGATCAATAATATTTTTGCATTTGACATCTCTATCCTATGGCTTTCAAACACTCATCTCATAGTCACCAGAAAAGAATGGCAGTATTGTAAAGAAGTTCTTGTCCGAGTAAACAAAACACAAATAATGAAAGCGCTCAACAAAACAAAATCGCTGCCATTTTATAGTATAGCAAGGTATGTTTGGCAGGACAGGTTAGTTTAAAACACACATTTCATGTCTCATTCTCAGACTTTCCAGGCAGTGAAGCTCTCTTTTTTCCTTTGATGTCATGTTCTCTGTGTGGTTCTATTTTTCAAGCACCCTTAGGTCAAAGGCTCACCTTTCACTGCATGCCACTGAGTGAGTCACGGTTGGAAATGGGGGTTGCTAAAGCAAAGCATTCTCACTGACATTCCTCTGCCAACTGAACACATATTAGTCACCATCACGGTGGATTGTTACTGTAAATATCACAAGAGCGCTTGACCTGGCCTATGGGATCTTGTCTATAGAGTTGGGAGCGAGGATTGCACAGGAAGACAAACAGACAGTGTGCCTTTTACGTGTTCGGCATTGGCAGCCTGGACATGCCGGTGAGGCATGCTACAGGTGACAGAAGACTGACACTAAATGAATGGAACTCTAACATGTGCTGTTGTTGGCCTGTCTAGCTCAGTATCCTCCTAACTCAACCCAATCACATTTGGCTCTCTGCTCACTCCATTGCACATAAACTCTAACCATTCCCGGCCTGTCAAAGGTATACAGAAAGCATTGAACTAAACGTCTCTGGAAATGAAGGGAACAATCCATTGGTGTAATTGTAGCTTTACAGGCATCCATCGTACAGTGGCAGGCAGTGTCATAATCGTAATACATCTTTAGATGAGATATTTTAGGAAAATGTCAGGGCTCTTGTCTCACTGCTCCTCATATCTATCCAAAGTAAAGTGCCAATGAACACTGGCTATAGTTGGGACACACATCGACACGTACATGCTGAAGCTAATATGCGACCGCCACCAAAAACAGTTTGATAACAACCTGGTGCAAGTGAGCCAGTAGAGGTCTGACTGTAGTAACGAATCAGCATTCCAAAAAAAAAAAGGGAGAAGGATTTCCAAGTCACACAGCTCCACCACAATGTATTCCTATACAATGAACACTGGCAGTAGAAAAATATATAAACAATGGCAATAACACACACATACACACAAAAATAACAAATGAACACTGTCATAAATAAGGGAAAGAAATGAAAACATGTCAAAGACATCAAGACAAGAGGGGTCTGAGGGCAGGCAGGCAGGCACAATGTTAAAGGGTGTATGTTTTTTTTTCTCTTTTTTTTGGGACACGCACACTCATACGCGCACGCACACACTGATGGACACGCTGGTTAACAGGACGTGTTTATCATAGAAGAGGCAGGAGCGGACAAAAAGCATGACAATATAGGCATTTCAGCCTGATCTAAAACCCACAGCAGGGTTTCTAATTGCAGAGTGATTTCCCCAAATGTTTTCTCCCTGAAGAAGATGTGTCTTTAAAGCCCGCTCCAAACAAATGCAATATCTATATATAATAATAATAATAATAAAAAAAAACTCTAAATAATATGAACAAAATTGAGGGTATAAGAATTGGCGGCAAAACGTTTTTTTTCTTTCCTCTAGGATCTACGTTTTTATGAAAATAAGTCATGCTTCATGCTAAATACATTGTTTATCTTACATGATCTTTGAATAAAAAAAGATGTACTTCTTATCTTATTTACAAGCACCCATGCAATATAACTGAGAAAGTCCTGCAGGTCAAATTGCTTCAATTAAGAAAGAAAAAATAAAATATTTTCTAACCTTTTTACAGAGTTGTCCAGATAGGACAAATTGCTTATATCTTTATATGAGGGTAGAGGGAGGGAGAACGTTACAAACATAAATGCAAGAAACATCAACAAATCCACAGTTATGTATATAGTATTTGACTCTGTAAAATGAATAGGCAGGTGTTGTAGCATCAGGTAGCTATATATCTATATATACCAGGTGTCCACACGTACGGAAGAGAAATACTGGAAGAGTCTTAGGGACGTTTCATAGAATTGTGTAGCCTAGAATGAGTTCATGCTATCTACAAAATATACCCAGGTTGAGCCCAGATGGGAAAGGGTTATTTGAGTCCAAACGCAAAAGAAGAGAATAGGGCAATTAACCCATGATGCATTGCAAGAGTATCTGAGAGTGCAATAACGCCTTGCGTTCAGTTGACTCAAATAGCACCACCCGTGGTGGGACAGTTACATGTTGTAAGAACTCCCTCTTGGTTTTGAAACTTTATGGGATGTTTACATTAGGCAACATGAAACTAAATGGTGAAAGTATTGCCTCTTACCCGGCACATTAGTCAAACTTATCTCCACATGCTATAACATGATTCATGATCTGATAATAAACTATTCTTAAATACTATGAGTGCTCATAAACTATCCCCCAAGATCCTTTTAAGTCTAACATCGGCGATGTAAATTAATCAGAAGTGCACGATTTAATCAAATCACGTTGGATTTTTACAATTTTTTGACATAGGGGTCAGTCTTCTCTTGGTCTATTACAACCTTTCATGACTTATGCCTTATGCCGTTCCTTTTCAGTCGTCACTATACGGCTACAGGAAAACCTGGGCACCTAATCGCTCATCTTTGGCACAATCTCGCGTTTGTGCTCGTGTAGGTGTGGAACTGTTCTGAGTCGAAAAGGCAAGGACAGTTCGAAAACGGTCGTTAGTCAGAGTCATTGGCTCAACGTTACTGCTACCAGCGCTGGAAGATTGCTACAGGTTCACATGGACACACAAACGTTTAGATGACGCCGACGACCACCCATGGCTGCTAAGCTCCTCTTTTTTCTCAAATCTCTCATATTATACCCAAATTAGGGACAAAAGAAAACAACTTTTTCTATGGCTTTCATCCCCTTCACACAAAGAAACCAAAACAAAGACACATGAGAATTAATCACCCATAAGAGTTAGTGTTGCTGAACATGTAGGAAAACAGAGATTTTTTTATATTGCCACAAATAAGTAGGATTTACCTAATGCCCTGGAGATAGATAGAGAAAGATAGATGAGAATAAATGTCTTTTGAGACTAATGCTTAGGAACTTGACCTCTTGGCATGTGTACGTATGTGTTTGTTTGTTTTTTTGCATGAACGTGTATGCGGGAAAGTGTAGGGGCACGCAAATGTGCGTGTGTGTTTTACTTCTAAGTTAAAAAATGTATGAGGGTGTATGCCTGTGTTCTCTATCACTGTGTGTGTGTGTGTGTGTGTGTGTGTGTGTGTGTGTGTGTTAGTTTCTGAGGGCCTCTTTCTGCTCCTTCTGCCCTTTGGCGGTGCGGTTGGTGATGTTATTGAGGCAGGCCCTGACCCCGGCCAGGTGGAGGAGTGACCCCGCCGCCTCCTTCATCTCCTCGTCGTCGCTCTCCGGCGGCTTGTCGGCCGCCGCCGCCGCCCGCCGCTTCTTCAGCGGCAGCGTGTCGCCCAGCGCCCGCAGGCGGTTTTTGGTCCAGGGCAGGGCCCCCGCCGCCCCCGCCGCCCCGGCCCCGGTCCCCGCCCCCGCCCCCCTCCTCGGCCCCCGCGCCGTCTGCTGGGAGGAGAGGAAGGCGCTGCCGTGCGAGTCCAGCGGGATCTCCCGGGGCTCCGGCTTCACGTCCGATTTGATCTGCACGGCGATGATGTCGTCGTCGTCGTCGTCGTCGTCCGCGGACGAGGGCCCCTGGGAGGAGCACGGCATGCTGGGGGACTTGGCGGTGCTGTAGGTGTGGTCCTCCACGTCGTCGCTGGGCGGGGGGGAGTCGCTTTCGCCCCTGGTCAGGTAGTCCCCCAGGGCTGACCTGGAGAGGGGAAGCCAACGTCAGTACCACTGGAAGCGCTCAAATCAAACCATTCAAATGAATCGTTGGAAACCATCTAGCTGCTCAAATCATGTTTGAAATATATATATATATATATATATATATATATATATATATATATATATATATATATATATATATATATATATATATAACACCCGTCAGCTGTGCTCCTTGGTGTAAAATATATTGGCTCAAAAGGAATGGAAGATAAAAAATAAATAAAAGAATCCGTCCCTTAACCCGAATTAGAGCTGTTGGATGTGCTCACTTTCTCCCATTCCTTTTGGCGCGGCGGTATTCCACATAAACACCTGCTGAACGTGATCACTGTAGGCCACACGCATTTTAGCTGCACAGTAAAGCCCTTTACAAACGTTTGAGTGTGTTTTCTATGATGTTATTCAGCAGCAAGAGGACCTTAAGAAGCATTATGTGGACAGGTCCATCTTAACATCCCCATAAATCAAAAGTAGACTTTGACAGTCCACTTTGGCCCTTGCTCCTCGCGCTCCTCTTAAAGGGGTCAAATTAATATCTCATAGGAAAAACATACACTCCTCGACCGTCATCAAATATTCAGTGCATACCTTATGTGAGCCTTTAGGTATGTTTAATTCATTACGCTGTGTTGGCCTTTCTTCCTGCTCTTATGCTCCTATGATGGATGGGCATGTCTGTGCATGTTCTAGGGTTTCGGTGAATAACAGGGCTCCTGTCTGTAATAAAGCGCTCCTGTCCTGTGGCTGCTGCTCTACTGCAGTATAAACACACCTGGATGAGGTGTACAGAACGGGAGGAGAAGGAATACGCCTTTGTTTGACTAACAGATGAATACAAAGGTGTGATTATGTAAATGCTCTCTGCGTGTATCGGGGCGAGCGTGTTAGCGACCGCTGCGTTAGAGTTCACTGACCTGATGGCAGAGGTCCTGCTCCCCACGGGGCTTATGGGTAAGGGTCGGATGTCAGGAAACAGACCCTGGCTCCTGACTCGTGCGCCATTTTGGATCACGCCTCGAGGAACTAAAGGGAGAGGAGCAGACACAAGGACTTACACGGAGATACACACCAATCCACGCCAACAAACACTACGGTGCACAAAACACACACACACACACACACACACACACACAGAAATGTACACGGATACACATGCGCACACAGAACGCACATACACAAAAAGCAGTTTCAAAGTTAAGATCTAGAGGTGGAGAACATCAAAGGAAATTTAGGAAAGATTTCAGTACACAACGCAAGGTAGACGCGCAAGGAGACCCGGAGCAGGTCAATGGCCATTTCCTGCTTGTCGGAGCAACCCAACAGGGCAGTATTGATGAGCGAGGGGAGGTTAAATTGAGCGGGAAAGCGTCATAAATGAGTTAAGCCCGCTGAGAATCATTCAATTACCAACGACCGCTGGGTCGGCTAAATCTATCCCATCGAAAAACAGACTGCGGAGCTACAGAAAGAACAGCCAACCAGCCAGCCAGCTAGCCAGCCACCTAGTCAGTCAGTCAGTCAGCGAGTTGGAGCGGAAAACAACCGACAATGTCTGAACGGCGAGGAGCTGAACATGTGGTGGGAAAGCATGCATGGCTGGAACATAGTGTACCTCTCCCCCTGCCTTCCTGCCCTCCACACATACACACACACACACACGCACACACAGATATTTGACTTCACTTCTTTCACACAGAGAGAAAAAGGTGGAGGAGATGGAGGTGAGTGTGGCGAGAAGGACAGAGTTGAGGACGGAAAACTGAAAGATAAGATAAACATAGAGAGAGAGAGGGAGAGAAAGATTGATACAGAAAAGAGAGAGAGAGGGCGAGGAATCGAGTTAGCAGAGCGAGACAGAGAGAAAGGGGAGAAATGGGAGCAGGAGTGCGTCTGTGCCAAAAAAGCTGTAGTTATTCAAGGCTGACTGCTCACCACAGACGCCCCAGTTCACTAAAACAGCTGTCATCTTCTTCTCTGGGGTCACTTAGGCAGAGCGGAAATGATGACCCGTCATTTGTTTGGTTTGCTGCAGCCTTTCTGAGGTGAACACTCGGGCTTTCTAACGTCCCCGGAAAAATGTTCGGGGCGTAATCGTTGGTAAACAAGGTGAAATATAGCACGTTTGTTACGGTAATGTGATGTGTTTGCCATTTGTTCTGTCTGTGTGTGTGCGTGTGGGTGTGTGTGTGTGTTTGTAGTCTCTATTCCCTGCCCCATAGCTTGCCCATGCCATGACTGTATCCATTGTAATCCTATTGACTCGGGTCCTGGGTTTGCCTCTAATATCTCTGCTGCTGCTCCAGATAACCTTATAAGTAAGTCTCTGCACAGTCTCTCTTTTGTAATCTTGATCACTTGCAGTGTGTGTTTCTGTGTGACTGTGTGTGTGCGCATGTGTGTCTGTAAGTGCGTGTTTGTGTGTGTGTGTGTGTGTGTATACCAGATCTCTCAGGGTTAACCGTAAACCCCCCTCCCTCCCTCTCTCCCTCCTCTCTCTCCCTCCCTCCCTTCCTCCCTCCCTCCCTCCCTCCCTCCCTCCCTCTCTCCCTCCTCTCCCTCCCTCTCTCCCTCTCTCCCTCTCCCTCCTCTCTCTCCCTCCCTCCCTCCCTCTCTCCCTCCTCTCTCTCCCTCCCTCTCTCCCTCCCTCCCTCCCTCTCTCCCTCCCTCCTCTCTCTCCCACCCCAACCTCTTGCTCCCGCTCCAGCCGGAGCCGGGGCTTGCGGTTGCCATGGCGACGGCTCCCATTCCACATGCCACAGAGTGGTAGATCATGCATCAGCGGAGAGGGAGAGAGAGAGAGAGAGAAAGAGAAGGAGAGAGAGAGAGAGAGGGATGGGGGGGCGTCAGGAAATACAGAGACGTGTTCAACATGGCCTCTCATAGCATAGCGACACGCTCTGACCGCCACTCTTTACCCTAGATACACACATGCAGACATAAGTACAGACACCACTCTCTCTCTCTCTCTCTCTTTCGCTTTCTCTCTCCCACTCTCTCTCTCTCTCTCTCTCTCTCTCTCTCTCTCTCTCTCTCTCTCTCTCTCTCTCTCTCTCTCTCTCTCTCTTTTCTCTCGTCTCCACTCCTCACACTGTTTTTGCCCGTTACTAGCCAGCTCGCTCTTTTCTTGTTGCTTGCTTGGCTGTCCCACTCCCCCCACCCCCCACCCTTTCCTTACTCATAACCCCCCCACCCCACTCCCTTTCGCCTCTCTTCCCACATGCACCCCCCACTTCCTACTCTCTCTCCCCATCGCTCCCTCTCCCAGTCGTTCTATGTATAGCGGTGACTCATGTCTTCCAACTTAGCATGCATCCCATCTCGCCAGGTAGAGAGAGAGGCTCCGACATATGCTGAGGAGGCGAGGTGAGGAGCCGAGAAAACACACACACACACACACACACACACACACACACACACACACACACACACACACACAGCCACTATGTTACGGAGGCACAATCAGACGTTTAGGATCAACTTCTCGTCAAAAGAACAGCGGGCCGACTGATCATAACAGTGAATAATAGAAGTGTGTGTGGCTGTGCGTGCGTGTGTCTGTGTGTCTGTGTGTGTGTGTGTGTGTGTATCTGAAGCTCTAGGCTTCAGTTGTCCAATTCCTTCCATCTCCACTTGTCCCCCCCCCCCCTTCCCTGGCCCCCTCCTGTCTTCCTGCTCCAAAGTTTGCCTGTGCGCTTTTTCCAGGTCAGCCAAAGCAGCCCCAGAGTGTGGCTGATGGAGAGAGCTCCTCTCTGCATACAGACACCCAGAGCCTTCCCTGAAATGAGTTCCACATGGCCCTTCATGCGGACCCCCTTGCCGGCTCTCCTCCCCCTGCCTTGCTCTGCCAACAGACCTGCCAGAGCGTCCAGAGCACCAGAGGTCCAGGGGTCACTCCCAGCAGACCTTAGAGAAGGCAGCCGTTTCAAAGTGGCCTCATGCTCAGTCAAAACACTCCTGGCCTCATGCTGGCTGGAGGGCAACACAACTGGCCATTTGTCTTATTCACTCTTTCTTTCTTTCTCTCTCTCTCTCTCTCTCTCTCTCTCTCTCTCTCTCTCTCTCTCTCTCTCTCTCTCTCTCTCTCTCTCTCTCTCTCTCTCTCTCTCTCTCTCTCTCTCTCTCTCTCTCTCTCTCTCTCTCTCTCTCTCTCTCTCTCTCTCTCTCTCTCTCTCTCTCTCTTCTGCCTTCCTCCTTAAATTACTTGGCTTTCTGGTGCCTAACTAGGACTTTGGGATAAACAGAAGATGTGTGTCTGTGTGTGTGTGTGTGTGTGTGTGTGTCTGTGTGTGTGTAGGGGTGTGTGTGTGTGTGTGTGTGTGTGTGTTTGTTGTGCATTTGTTTTATGTGTGCATGTGCCTGTGTGTGTAGTTTAACACCCTCTGCACTACATAAGGGTGCCTGGGTGCATATTTATATCCATTAAGTAAAGGTAAAGCGAGGGAGTGTTGGCTTAGCTATGATACAACCACTCCCGAGAAGCACATCATAAAGGTAAAACATACAGACTGTGGATACAGGTCTGGCCACAAATTAAAGCTGCCCATTAACTGCTTAACAACAAGCCAATCCAGGATTTCACGCAAAATACAGGGAAGGGTTGTAGAGTAAAGAGAGTTGTTGCCCCTGGCCTCTCCCTGACCTCCTGTCGACCATGCAGGCCATGGAGACCAGAAGAGAGGGAGAGGGGAGGACGAGAGAGGGAGAGGAGGAAAGAGAGAGAGAGGAGGAGAGGAGGAAAGAGGGAGAAGAGGAGAGAGGGAGAGGAGGAGACAGGGAGAGGAGGAGAGAGGGAGAGGAGGAGAGAGCAAAGGAGGAGAGAAGGAGAGGCTGAGAGGAGGCGAGACTTCAGCTCAGCTCAGCCTCAGAGAAGACCCGGCAGGTCTGAAAGCACTGGGACCAGGAGGGAGAGATAATGGAGGATGCTCCAATCTCTGGAGCCTCGTAGCTCTCTGTCTGTCTGCCTGCCTTCTAACCTCCCTCTCTCTCTCTCTCTCTCTCTCTCTCTCTCTCTCTCTCTCTCTCTCTCTCTCTCTCTCTCTCTCTCTCTCTCTCTCTCTCTCTCTCTCTCTCTCTTTCAAACACACACAGGCAACGTCCCACTTTCTCTCTTCCACCTCACTCCACTCTTTATCCTGACCCTCCCCTGTCTCTCACCCCCCCCCCCCCCCCCCCCCCCGCCCCTAACCTCCCCACTATTCTTTCCATCTACCCATCCATCCCAACAGCCAGACTCATCAGTCAGCCAGTCAGATGGGGGGTGGGGTGGGGGGGTGTCCACGGGGAGCCAATGTTTCAGACACTCTCCATGCTGCCTCCTTGACCATTACTCCATTATCGGGGCACGGGAGCCGGCGGTGGAGGACGCGGGGCAGACGCCTAATGTATCCATTTCCCCCCATTTAGGGGCCGGCTGCCCGCCGCGCCGCGCCCAGAGTGCACCCTGATTGGGATTGAATGTCCATTTAAACTGCCGGAGAAAGCCGACGGTGGAGAGAGAGAGAGAGAGAGAGAGAGAGAGAGAGAGAGAGAGAGAGAGAGAGAGAGAGAGAGAGAGAGAGAGAGAGAGAGAGAGAGAGAGAGAGAAGGCAAGAGTGTAAGGGAGAGGGAGAATAAGAAAGCCACGGTGAGAAAGATAGAAACGGAAAGAAAGCAAAGACAGAGAGAGGTAGAGCGAGAGGTGAGGGTAGGAGAGAGAAGAGGCTAAGAGGAGAGAGGAATCCCGGGGCACGTTCTCTGGCTGAGCCTTCAGGTTTCTTTTCGCCGCGCTTTTTGGATTCCTCAAACAGAGGATCCTCGCCTGGAGCGGCGCCAGGCGTCAGATCGGGAACGCTCGGCGTTCTCGAGGCGCCGCGCTCCCAAAAGGAACCAAGAGGATGTGAAACCGTCTGCGAGGAAAGAGACGGACTGAGAAAAAAGGGAAAGAGAGAGGGAGAGAGAAAGGGACAGACACGCACACACACCCCAAAAAAACACACACACACACACACACACACACACACACACACACAGGACAAAGAAGTGAGGCGGAGCCGATACCTTGTAAGAGAACTCCTCCGTTCTTCCTGAAGAAGGGACTCCCGGGCCATAGAGGAGGACTGTAGAGAGGGACAAAGAAAGAGAGAAAGAGTCAGACAGAGTGTGTGAGAGAGAGAGAGAGAGAGAGAGAGAGAGAGAGAGAGAGAGAGAGAGAGAGAGAGAGAGAGAGAGAGAGAGAGAGAGAAGGCAGAAGAAGGAAACGGAGAGAGAGAAGAGGGAGAGACGTATAAATGCTCAATCATTTCACGATATTAGGAGCAGCAGCAGTCCCTGTGGCTCGGGAGGCTGGCAAGGAATTTGAGCCCCTAAGCAGAGCTCCTCTGATGATAGTGATTACGGTCCCCCGCGTCACTGTGTTGCCATTATTCCCTGTGATTACCTCCGAGAATTACAGCCCCACTGATGTAGTCCATGGGGGCAATTCCTCATGACAAACCCCCCCACCACCCTCCCCACCCCCACCCACCACTGTCCCATTTACACACACAGCCCAGATTCGGGTGTGAGACACGTGCCCGCACGCACACACACGCAGACACGTTCGGGGGGGCTTTGGCGGGCGCAGGGTTAAAATACGCCTTCACGCACACCCATGCAAACACACACATATGCATTTTAGATTCACGCATGCGCGCATATCCAATAATCCCTTGCGAAACGCGCGCCCTCACGTACGTGCTGCCCTGCATGTGCAGGCGACAAAGTAAAGAAAACACACACACAGTCTCCTCCAAAGCTCTAACATACACACATACACACACACACACACACACATGCACACAGACACACACACACACACACACACACACACACACACGTACACTCACACACCTACACACACACACAGACACACACACACACACACACACACAGACACACACACACACACACACACACACACACGTACACTCACACATATACACACACACACACACACACACGCACAAACACACACACACGCACACACACACACACACGCACACACAGACACACAGACACACACACACACACCGTCTCCTCCAAAGCTCTAACACACACACACACACACCGTCTCCTCCAAAGCTCTAAGCTCTGCTGATCATTAAGCCTCTAATGAGGGAGCTAATGGTGGCGTTCTTCACAAACAGAACGTAGATGCACAGAGTACAGAGGGTACTGAGCCAGACACAATACAGGAGGTTAGAACCACAGCCAAGACCAACCACTGACAGCGGAGCACATCAAATGGAAGTTCCTCTCGTATGTTTATGTGTGTGTGTGTGTGTGTGTGTGTGTGTGTGTATGTGTGTGTGTGTGTGTGTGTGTGTGTGTATGTCAGGCGCTGAAGTCCCCCCTCCAAAATCTAAGTGAGTGTGATTTGTAGAGTCCTTGGAGGAGCTGGGAGGCTTTTTAGATTGCTCAGAGGTCCTCGTCGGTACCCAATAGAAAGCCCTGTCTGAGTTTCTCTCTTCCTCCTCTCTTTCTCCCACTCTCTTACTGTCACTCTCTCTCCCTCCCTCTCGCTCTCTCTTTCTTCCTTCTTCTCTCTTTCTTCTACTCTCTCCCTCTCTCCCTCACACTCTTGCTCTCTCTATACCCTCTTGCTCTCTCTCCATCTCTTGCTCTCTCTCTCTCGTTCTCTCTATCTCTCCATCTCTGGCCGGGGGGCTTTATACAGCTAGTCCTTTGAGAGTCTAGGTCTAGGTCTAAGTCAGACAGAGAGACACAAAGGAGACAAGCCGACCGGAAAACACATACTGACAAACAGACAGACAGACAGACAGACAGACAGACAGACAGACAGACAGACAGACAGACAGACAGGAACACAGACAGACAGACAGACAGACAGACAGACAGACAGACAGACAGACAGACAGACAGACAGACAGACAGGCATGCAGGCAGGCTTATCGGCAAACAGACAGACTGAGACACAGACAGAGACAGACAGACAGACAGACAGGCAGGCAGGCAGGCAGGCAGGCAGGCAGGCAGGCAGGCAGGCAGGCAGGCAGGCAGGCAGGCAGGCAGGCAGACAGACGTGCAGACAGGCATGTGGGCAGACAGAACTTCTGGCAGACTGACAAACTGGTAGGCAGGTGGGCGGACAGACAGGCTGGCAGACAGACAGGCTGATTAAAGGACAACCAGAGAGTGCATGTGCACTCACTCAAAGTCTGACTGACAGACAGACAGAGACGGACAGACAGACAGACAGACAGACAGACAGACAGACAGACAGACAGACAGACAGACAGACAGACAGACAGACAGACAGACAGACAGACAGAGGGAGAGGCAGAGACAGATAGAGACACAGAGACGGAGACAGAGGGCTGGAGCTGGAGGCAGACTGACACCCCACAGTACACTGAGCCCTCTCATCCAGGAGCGGGAGACCCTGTACTTAGCGAGGGATGAGCTGCAGTCATTAAGCCAGTCAAGAGTAGAGAAGGGAAGTCGTTTGGTCCTAGATTCACTGCTGCTCCATTGTTCGGCTGAGAAGCTGAGAGAGAGGATTTGGAGGTCTGACACCTCTCCCCTCTCTTGCTCAAATGCCCATGTAAGGAGACAGTCCAAAGCAGGTACAGAATAAGAAAACCACAAAATAAACAACAGGAACGACACACAGGAAAAAGAAAAAAAGAAAAAGAAATCAGCCCCCAGCCACCTGCTGTTGCCATGGAGAGTTAAGCGTTGCCACGGCGATAACATATTTTTCCTGCGCTAACGGCCTGTCTCTTCCCCTCCTTCCCTACTCTCTCTCTCTCCCTCTCTCTCTCACTCTCTCACTCTCTCACTCACTCACTGTGATTCTTCCCCCACTCTTGGTCCCCCCCCCCCCCGCCACACACACTCTCCTTCTCTCACTCTCTGTCCCCCCCCCCCCCCCTCTCCCCCCACCAGGCAACAAATAGCTTTGTGGTTCGACTGCACCTGTCTCAGTCCATGTGTTGCCATGGAGGCGTTCCTGTCGCCAAGGCAACGGGTGCATTAATCTGCTGGCGAAGGGCTAACTCGTGGCAGACGGTCGTTCAGCGCACACCCCCCCACCCCAACCCCCTTCCACCTCCCCTCTCCCCACCTCCCCACCTCCCCTTCCCCTATTCCAGTCCAGATGCCGATGGGGGTGTGAAGGAATGCACCGGGGAGGTGACCTGCTACCCAGAACGCTCTCCATCTCCTCTCCTCCTCCTCCTCCCCCCTAATGGAACGTCCTTAGATGTTTTGCATATGATGCTGGGAATGAGGGAATGAATTATAGCCTGCACGCACACACACACACCAACATAAAATATAGCAAACACACACACACACACACAAATATGCACAAACACATAAACAAACAAACACACACACCAACATAAAATACAGCAAACACACACACACACACATACACACACACAAACACGCACAAACACATAAACAAACAAACACACACGTGTTCACTCCTAGTTTATTAGGAGCAATATACGAGACAAAGGAAAGCCGCTTGCCATTTTTCTGCACTTCACTTTTCCCACTTTTCTTCAATCTTCCCTCTCTCTCTCTCTCTCTCTCTGTCTCTCTCTCTCTCTCTCTTTCTCTCTCTCTGTCTCTCTCTCTGATTCTTTCTTTCTTTTATAGTCTTTCTCCTTTTCCATAATACGTCTACACACACACGCTCAGGTTACATTCCACATCACAATGCTTGACCCTGTGCATATAGGAGCCTCACATCCTGCCTGCGCCAGACAAACTTCACAGACGTCTCAGTGCTGGAGAACACGCACAGACACACACACACACACACACACACACACACACTCTCTCTCTCTCTCTCTCTCTCTCTCTCTCTTTAATCCTCTCTCACACACCACACACACACAGATGCATACACACCGGGGAACTAGGTGCTGCGTTCAGAGCGTCTCCAGGGACCCGAGGCACTCTCGCACCGTTCCCCCCGCTGGCCCCCTGCCGTGCGTAATGAAAACGGACATCTCTCCCTTTTCATTTTCTGCCCCGGCCTTCGTAAACTGGCCCCCCAATTTGTTGCCCCTTCCCCATCTCTCATTGTTCAAAATGACATTTTTACCTTTTACACTGAACCAATTATTCTGTCTTACACAGTCCACCGGCTGCAAGCCCAAACATGCCCAGTCGACTGGGGCCAGAGAGAGAGAGAGAGAAAGAGAGAGAGAGAGAGAGAGAGAGAGAGAGAGAGAGAGAGAGAGAGAGAGAGAGAGAGAGAGAGAGAGAGAGAGAGAGAGAGAGAGAGAGAGAGAGAGAGAGAGAGAGAGAGAGAGAGAGAGAGAGAGAGAGAGAGAGAGAGAGAGAGAGAGAGACAGAGACAGAGACTAAAATAGACAGAGAGAGAGAGAGAGACAGAGAGACAGAAAGAGAAAGACAGAGAGAGAGACGGAAGCAGAGGAAGGGAAAAAAGCTAAAGCCTAATAGCGCCTCTCGTTGACACCTCGATGGACAGAAAGGAGGTACAATGGAAACAGAAGAAAGGAGAGCAGAGGAAAGCGATAGAGAGAGGGGGAGAAAAGAGGAGGTAGAGGAACGCGCAAGGGTAGACAAGGAGGAGAAGAGGGAAATTAGACAGAGGAGTCGTAATTGAATGATAAATCGGCGGCAAGAGGCTGGAGGAGAGTGGAAAGAGGGGATCAATCACTGATGTGAGGGAGCGAGGGAGGGAGAGAGGGAGGAGGTGAAGAAAGGGTGAAGACAGCGAGAGCGAGGTGCTGGGCCACTTGTGATATATGCCCGAGGAGAGGTGAAGAGGTGGAGGGAGGGAGGGAGTGAGGGAGGGAGGGAGTGAGGGAGGGAGGGAGCGAGGGAGGGAGGGAGGGATTTAAAAGAGGAGAAAAGAGAGTGTGACCAGACTAAAGGGAGTGTGTTATGTGCCTGAGGAGTGGTGGACAGAAAGGGGGAGTGGACAGAGAGGGAGAGAGAAAGAGATGAGAGGAGGAGGGACGGGGGGAGGAGGGATATTAAACGACTGAACGGCGTGACAAGCTAACGTGAGAGGTGGAGGGGGGCAGGGTGTGTGTGTGTGTGTGTGGGGGGGGGGGGGGGTGGACAGAGTGGAAAAGGATGAAGGGAGTATGAAAGAGGGGGTGTAATGTGTGAAGAAAGGCGAGAGGCGACGCAACGAACATAAGGAGAGGTTGAGGTGAAAAAGAGGAGGGAGAGAAGGATGGGAGAGATGGATTGGACTGTAAAGGGATGGGAGAAGCTCTTCCAGCGGTTTAGTTGGTGGTTGAGGTGGTTAACAACCAAATTTGCGAGGGAAACTGGCTCCATTGACGTTGGGGGTGGACGTCTGAAACACTGTAGGTGCAGTGGAACCGGCAAATAGGGTTAGGGCTTTGTAGAGTCGCCAAGTCGCGGTTCAAAAATACTTTGGGAGATTAAAGTAATTTTTGAATGCTTACATCACAGTCATTTAGCTTCTGATTTCCTCCAGAGCAAAAATGCAAAAGATTTTAAAAAATCTTTTCACACGTATTCATTCCATATGAACCCGGTCCTGTATATATAAAAAGGTCACATTTCTTGGGGGTTTGACGTAAACATAAACGGTAGGTCTGTCACTTAAATCAGGAGCAAACAACAAAAGCTAAAGGTTGTGTAAGAACATGAAATTCCTTGAACAATACGTTGAAGAACACCAAACGCCTTGCTCTTATAGGGCCGACACGATCGTTTTTGGACTGTGGTTCCTTCGAGGAAAAACCCCAAGCCAACAAGCCAGTACCTCCAGATGCCAAACCCTCTGTTTTGAACCACAGCCGTGCCACAGGCGCTGACTGAGAAGCTACGGGAGCAGACAAAGGCACGGTTCTAGGAGGGGGAAGGAGTTACCTGTGGTGGTATGGCTGAGGTGAGGTGGGGGGAGAGGCGGAGGGTGTGACCAGCCCCGGAGAGTAGGGGTGGTATGGAGTCTTCTTCAGGGCTTGGATCAGGTTGTGTCTGTACTCCGGATCGATGGACCACAGCGAGCCTTTGCCTATGCTCTGAGACGGGGAAGGAGGGAGGTGGAGAATGAAAGAAAGAAAGAAAGAAAGAAAGAAAGAAAGAAAGAAAGAAAGAAAGAAAGAAAGAAAGAAAGAAAGAAAGAAAGAAAGAAAGAAAGACAGAAAGAAAGAAAGAAAGAAAGAAAGAAAAAGGAGGTAGGATGGGGAGGGGGGAGAGACATGTAGTTAGTACTTTAACGAAAAGAGTAGACGAGACATCTGATGTGCCCCCCCCCCCCCCCCCTCACACACACACCAAAGGTTTCATTCACATCGATAAGCCCCCCCACCCCCAAACAAACACACACATACACACACACTAACCAGACCAAGCTAGCTTGAATCGCACTCTCCAAAGTCCGTGTGTGAGGGTGGCGGCTGACTGAGTGAGTGTGTTGGAAACTAGACATGGCCGCAGTGTGGATCCCACCCATCCAGAGAGATCCCGGGAAAGGGAACACTTAGTGAATCCATTAACCACCATCCCTGGGCCGTCGACATTCATATTCTGTCAGAAGATAACACTCCCAGGCACCAGGGAGGAGCATTAATATATTCCCGTCTCCGCCGATATTGGGGTAATGTTTTCTGCAATCCTCCCCGCCCGCACAACCCCCCAAAATAGGGGGGGGGGGAAATAAAATGAAGATTCTTTGGGTTTAAGACAAGAGGAAACTCTTAACTTTTCCGTTCCGGCGGCGATGTTGGGGTGTTTTATTTTTAGATCAAAGGATCCCCCCACCAAACGTCTAATGAAGCTGTCGGCGCTCCATCAGGGTCTTAGGAGCCCATCCTTTAGATTAGGGAGGGAGGAACCTCCACTCAAACAAGAAGCCCACTTCGCTCCTCTCCTCGGCATCACTTTGATCTGCCACGTCAACGCCATACCGCAAAACCAGAGGAGGTGCGCTGGTGTGTGAGTGTTTGTGTGTTTTAGTGTGTTTGTGTGTGTGTGTGTGTGTGTGTGTGTGTGTGTGTGTGTGTGTGTGTGTGTGTGTGTGTGTGTGTGTGTGTGTGCGTGCGCGCGCGCGTGTCACAGGTAAAAGTAAAGATGTCTTCTGAGGGGGACGTGGGGACGTGGGACATCAAAAGTAAATCTAAAAAGATAAAAGTTCCCCTTTCCTTATTCTATGCGAGAAAGTAAATACATGTATACGTTCAATACAGGTCGGTCCAGAGGAAGTAGGAGAAATAAACAGGAGAAAGCCAAGCCATCTTAATACAGCCAGTTGTTAATTGTAATATAGCTTTTCCTATTGTCATTGTCTGCCTGCAGGCTAGCGATGAAAGGTTTGCTTTGTCGTCTGATGAAAGCCTTGGAGGATGCATTGTTTGCCTGGTATTACCTTGTTTGGAGAGAGTTGTGATTGTCAGAGGGGGCGGGAGGTGTTCACCCTGTATGATACCATCATATAAGGAAGAAATGGAAGTCTGAGCAGTCTGGATTTGTGCTTCAGCACTGTTCCTTATTATTCCTATATGTGGACAGAGTGTGCGTGCGTGTGTGTGTGTGTGTGTGTGTGCGTGCATACGTGCGCGTGGGTCTAGCCGTGCTCCCTACAGAGTGTGATATTACCCAGCATGGCCTGCTCCCTGGAGTGGGTCTATTACTGCCAGCGATGCCTCCCACTGAGAGCATGATATTACACACACATACACACACGCAGACATTTCTCACCCCCACAGAGGTGACCCCCGCCGGACCAAATTTCCCCTCACGGCTACAACCTGCCAGCCTCTAGCTGTGTGTGCATGCCATAGTGTGTGTGTGTGTGTGTGTGGGTGTGGGTGCGTGTCTCCCGCTCGCTCGCCCGCCCGCCTGCCAGCCGGTTAAATCAATGCTCTCCACAGCAGCGCTGTCTGCTGGGCTGTTGCCATCGCCACCCGGCTGACCAATCCCGACTCAGAACCCCCCCCCCCCCCCCACCCGCACCCCACCCCCTGGTCGATAGGCCAATCCGAGAGCGGGAACAACAGGAAGGGGTTTTCACTTGGATTACACCATCTCCTAGGCAACAGGCCGCAGCTCGGGGGCGGATGCTTAGAGGGAGAAGCCAGAGATCGACAGAGGTCTCCCGTTTCCCACTGAGGAGCTGCGGCCAGGAGAGGTAGGTGAGGGGATTTGAGGCCGCATTCCAAACCCCACCTCTGGCCCCCCAGCCCTGGGTAGCTACATGCAGATCTTAAAGGATTAGGCCTGGTTAGCTGTAATGGGGCTGGCCTGATACCTTGGCATTATTGGGAGCTTTACTTCTCTCCCTTTCACTCCACCAAGTCTCGACAAACTCTGACATTCCTCCCGCTAGAGACGGACTAGGTTTTATTATATTTCCTTGCGTTTGGATATTTCCCCGGGTAGAATGGAGTGGCCCGGCCAAGGCTTTTTTCCCTCTTGTTCTTACGAGTGGCGGGCTGGAGAGGGAGAATGGTGCCGTTGTTACTGGCCGGAGCCCGTACGGGGCTGTGCCAGGGACTGACCCGTCCCCCTCTGCTGCAAAGGCCCAGCCTCTGTCTATTTACAATGGGCTCTGGAAACGCAAGGCCAGGCCACAGAGTCATATATACACACAGAGCACACACACACACACACACACACACACACACACACACACACACACACAGTCCAAACAGACAACGCTGTGTACTCAGAGCAACCGAGGCAGTACAGAACGGCTTGTTTTTCAAAGTGTGTCAAGAAGTCTGCGAGTACAACGACACACACATGGTTTCGCAACTGAGCAAAGAGAGACTTCAGTAACTGTCAAATAATGTCTCAAATTCCATGGTCGTTCCCTTTTCCCTCCTATTTTCAATACCCCCCTCTCTCTCTCTCTCTCTCTCTCTCTCTCTCTCTCTCTCTCTCTCTCTCTCTCTCTCTCTCTCTCTCTCTCTCTCTCTCTCTCTCTCTGAGAGCTTGAGAGAGGGGGAGGGAGAAGGGGGTTGGAGGGTGGACGGGGGAGAGACAGTTACTCTGTGTACTCCTCTGTCTCCTCTGGTCCCACTGGGACAAATAATCCAGCTGTCGCTAACCCTAATACTAACACTGACGCACTTTGAGATCGCTCCTTTAGTCCCCATGGTAACACCAATCCCAGGACAGATGGATAGTCTCTGACCCACTTAAAGCGCACATTGGTTAAGCAGTTTCTTCTTCTTCGCCTAAGTAAAGAGCTTGCAAGTCATGACATTATGATTGCACGTTACATAGAAAAATTTTTGGTTGGTTTTTCCGACTGTTTAGGTTGAAGGCATTCATTGGAAAAATACTGTTATATCTATTTAAAAAAAACACAGCATATCTCATCAGTGGTCGAAGAGGTTGTATTAAAGGGGTAGTTCAACTTTTGGAGGAATACAATGTTCCTACTCACGAGGTCATCGATATCAATCTTACGATTGTACCCACAATAATGAGTTATTTAGGTAACTAGGCAGGTAAATGTAGCCTTGCTTAGCACAAAGACTGTAAGCCATAGCTAAGGGTTAGCATGGCTCCTTTCCAAGTGATAAAATACACATTAGAAAGACTCCAAAGCTGTGGTATTTACGTCTTTAGGCTAAGCCAGGATACATTTACCTATCTACTTACCTAAATAATTAATTGTTGGACGTACAATCGTAAGACTGATATCGATCATCTTGTCTGACTAGGGGTGAGTAGGAACATATCTTATTTTCCCAAAAGTTGAACTATCCCTTTAAGGAAACTGGACACATCCAAAACCCTTTCTGTGGGAAAAGTGTCCGTATTCAGAGAGGGTTTTATAATCAAGGTAATATTTATGGAGACACTTGTTCTCCCTTCAAAGCCTGGAGGCTCTGCCGCAGCAGAGTCCACAGAGATAGGAGCCTATTCAGACTCTCCCTGACGCCTCGGTGAATGGCCATGGAGAAGTCTGTCACCGAACACACTGATCCAGCCGACCACTTCAACGGTGTTCACCACGCGCCCACATGGGAGCTGCCGTCGGTGCGGTGGGATCCGCTGGAAGAAGCCGAACGCTGGGTCAAAACACTTCCCCGTCGACCTCCGTCCCCCCGCCTCCCCGCCCCAGTGCTACTACTGCAACGTGTTGGTGTGCTATCTTGACCCCTGCCGAGCGGCCTGACTTCGCCTTGCCGGACTCGCTGTCGGCGGGGCTTAAATGGCTCCTGGATCGAAAGCAACAGGCGCGCGGCGGCGAGGCTGATACTCCACTGGAGTGGCTGAGATTAGGTAAGAGAGCTCTCTTACTGAGGTCTAATACCATCGAAAACACTTGGTGAGTGCCAGATTGTGAAATGACCAGTTCTTCCCTGTATTTCAGCTTAGATTTCGTAACCCCAGAAAAGATTTTGAGCGATGTGTTCCAGAGTGTGTGTGTTTGTGTGTGTGTGTGTGTGTGTGTAACCTGGAGCGTTGTGAACGCAACACTTGTCATTAAGGACTGTCATTCAGGACAGCAGGAATGCTGTTTGTAAACAACGGCATGGCAACCGTGGGACTGACACTCCACCACCCTCTCGCACTTGTGCACGCGTGTGAACACACACACACATACTGTACACACACGTACATATGAAAAAAGGCATAAAAGCGCACACACACACACACACACACACACACACACACACACACACACACACACACTCTGACACACGCTCACCATCTCGTGTAAAGAGCAGGCGGATTCTAAACTAACCCCCATCTCGTCATCTGCCTGGATATGACCCAGAAACACAGTCATTGGAACAAATAGGCCACTGTCATCATAATCTCCACCTCTGTAAATTGATGGAAACATGATTTGGTGCATTTGCACAAAGCCATTTTCTTCCAACGCACAGCCGATAGTCCGACTTGCCCCAGAGAGCCGGGACGCTCGCCCTGCTTTTTAACCCAGTCCAATTTCCCCATTCTAACCCATCACGCAGGCTTACCCCGTATAGTACGTTCAATTTAATACGAGCTCTACAGACAGACGGGGGGGCATGAGTAAAAAAAGGCTATTCACTTGATAAAAGCGTGGGGTGGCACGGGGTGTACGCTAATACAGAGTCTCTCATTGAAAAAGCCGTGCATGCTAGTCTCTCGTGGAAATGGCATAGATTAGGTAATTATAGTTGTCCATAAAGCCAGCGCCTGGCAGGTGAAGTAGCAGCCTGTGGAGAAGGAGAGGTGGCCTCGTTTCTGTTGCGAGGCAGGCAGCGTTGCCGTGCCTTTGGCGGGGCCGTGGGGAGGGGGGGTTGGGGTGGGGTGGGGGGGTGGGGGGGCGGGTGGATGGCTTTGAAGGGTTAATTAGCGCGTGGTTTCTGAGCGGCGTGCCGTGGCACACAGAGCAGACTGGCTGTCCTTGCCGTGTTCACCTCTCCCACGTCTGTGCTCAGGCTGTCCTAATATCGTGCACGCGGGAACATCCACGTGCACACACACACACACACACACACACACACACACACACACACACACACACACACACACACAAGTGCACTTGCACACATACACACTTGTACACATCTTAGGCACACACACACACACACACTCATACGCATACACAAACACACACACATACACATACACATACACAAGCACATGTCAATCACACATGCACTAAAGCACACACACACACACACACACACACACAACCAATTGCAAAGACGCGCAGCAAGCAAGCACTGGCATACGCTTGCACATTCACACGGGTGCACCCGCATACACGCCCAAGTCAGTATAGCCAAATCAGTTTTCCTGTTGCTACAGCAACAGCATACTTTTATGTCAACTGCAACCTAGTTACTATGGAGATATGTATACAAGGAAAACTCTCTGCAGTTGTAGTCAAGGGCCAGATGACAGAGGAACATAAGGGTTTACACATGCGCACACACACACACACACACACACAAGCACGCACGCAAGCACGCACGCACGCACGCACGCACACGCACACACGTCCTCTTCATCCTTCAACCATTTTGTTTTCCAGCCTCTAAGGTACACACCCAGGGAAAAGAACAGGTTCACTTTGTGGTCAAAAGCAGAACAAACTCCCACAGCCTACTGAAATTAAGCTGTTAAAACACAAACTGCAATCTCAGTCGAGTGTATACAAAAAAAACAAAGCTAGAATTGATCATAGGAGCCGATTCTTCCCATGGGTAAACGAAATATAATGTCTCCTGGCTTGAATGTTATTAAGCCCTCTCATTTTAATTTACTACTAATTGACCATGGGAATCGCTCTCTGAATCCACCACCGCCTGAAACCAATTCTTTTGAATGGGAAAATCCCCCGCTTTTAAGAGCCGCTACATGAGACTGGATCCAGATCGAAATCTAAAGCGAAAGGAACGCTCCCTCTAGGAAAGCCCGCAACCTCGCAGTGAAACTGAACTGAAACGAGCAGATCATCACTTATTGATAAAGCCTTTTCATGTACTGCGTCTATAGACAAAACAGAGAATGTGTTTGACTTCAAGTCAGTTAGGCGGCTGCTACACTGATAACCGCTTAAGGAGCGCATCCAGGATCCTGGAGCAGACCGCTCGGCTTCAGCTCCTGGAAGGAACGCGGAATCGGAGTTGCATGCGCGGAATATTTCCAACGGAGAGGGAGAGAGAGAGAGAGAGAGAGAGAGAGAGAGAGAGAGAGATAGAGAGAGAGAGAGAGAGAGAGAGAGAAAGAAATGAAAGCGCAAGAAAGAGAGTGCTTGTGTCTTTCTACCACACACACACACACACACACACACACACCAAAGCGCCCTCACTGTTCTCTGCAGCAAGCGTTAGCCCCTCCCCCTCCTCCCCGTCCCCTCGCCTCACCTGACTCCGGTCCTTGTCCACCTTCTTGAAGCACTTGTTGAGGGACAGGTTGTGGCGCACCGAGTTCTTCCAGCCGGTGGGCGCGCTGGCGAAGTAGGGGAAGTGCTCCAGGATCCAGCCGTAGATGTCCTTGACGGGCAGCCGCTTGGACGGCGCGTCCTCGATGGCCATGAAGATCAGGCAGCTGAAGGAGTAGGGCGGCTTCCGGTTGGCGCCCGCCGCCAGGTCGTAGGGCGAGGCGCCGTCGCCGCCTGCCCCGCCCCCGCCCCCGCCCCCGCCGCAGGGCTCCGGGGACGCGGACGAGGAGGAGGGCGAGCGGGGCGCGCGGGCCGAGCCGTGCCCGTCGGGGTCCTGCTGCAGGGGCGACACGCTGCGCAGGCCCGAGTGGCTGAAGCTGTTGAGGAGGTCGGTGCTCTCGTGGAGCCAGGAGAGGCTGGTGAGCTCCTCGTCCTCCGCCTTGGAGAAGGAGGCGGACAGCGACAGGGAGAGGGCCGACTCGGCCTCGTCCTGCCCGCCGCCGCCCTGGTAGGGCGGGCTGAGGCCGCGCGAGGCACTGGAGCCGCTGCTGGGGCTCTGGGCTTTCTTGCTGGGCGGCATGGTGGGGCCCATCCAGCCCTGGGAGCACTCCTGGCGAACGGGCCAGAGAGACAGACAGACAGCGGGTTTAGTTACAGAAGGCGAGGAAAGAGAAAGCTTTAGATAAAAAAAATGGAATAAAAATGATTACAAGATAAGATCATTTATCAGCGTGCTCCATATCAAACCCTGGTCCTGGCCCCGGTGGTTGAGAACGCAAATATGAACGGCAGTAGATAAATGTCACCCGGCCTCAGCGCGGCTATGAAGACGCATTCACTGAGAACGCCACGACACGGCACAACATTGATTTGTAATTATATCGCAAGGTAAGGCAGACAGAAGTATTGGAAACGGATAGTAGTCGCGCAGCTAATTAAGCAACTATGACTGAGTTATGGGACATGAGAGCAGCGTGGTTCATGCTCTAGTGACAGCTCCATGACGCCTCGGCTCTAATTAAGAGCGGGGGAAACTCACTCAGCCAATCAGACAGTCAGTTCCTCTACCATACAGCCAATCAGACAGTCAGTCCCTCTACCGTGTAGCCAATCAGGCCATCCGACCAGTCAGTCCCTCTACCGTACAGCCAATCAGGCCATCCGACCAGTCAGTCCCTCTACCACACAGCCAATCGGGCCATCCGACCAGTCAGTCCCTCTACCGTACAGCCAATCAGGCAGTCCGACCAGTCAGTCCCTCTACCGTACAGCCAATCAGGCCATTCGACCAGTCAGTCCCTCTACCATACAGCCAATCAGGCCATCCAACGAGTCAACAAGCAACCCATGAGCCAGGCAGTCTTTAAACCATTCAACAGTATAAACAGTCAGCGAATTAGCCTGCTAGTCATGCATTCATGCAGCTAGTCACTCATCCATCCGTCCATCTGTCCAACCATCCATCCATCCATCCATCCATCCATCCATCCATTCATCCATCCATCCATCCATCCATCCATCCATCCATCCATCCATCCATCCATCCATCCATCCATCCATCCATCCATCCATCCATCCATCCATCCGTAGTTGCTTCTGTAGAGAAAGGGGGTGCCTGAAATGCAGCTAAATATCGCAATGCAATGAAAGGCATCTGATCCTGCCTTTGGTTGTCACGGTGAAGGGTATCCATGGGAATGAGCCGGCCAGCAGTCGCAGCAAGTGTAATCTGCTCTGCCTGGGAACAGGGTTAAGCACACGCTGTGTGCGGATACATGCACACACATGCTCATGCTGGCACGGACACGCATGTTCATTAATACACACACACACACACACAAACACACGCTTGTGCAGATACACGGACACACAGAAGAAGAAGAAGAAAAAAAAACAGGCAGGCACAGATTAAGGGATGCACGCCAGCACGTACTCACCCTACAGTACACACACACAGCCACACACACACACGCAGCCACACACACACACACACACACACACACACACACACACACACACACACACATCCCACTGAGACACTGGACCAGGAGGATTAAGCCCCAGATCCGTTCCCGGACCTCCGCTGCGATCAAACTCTAATCCAAGGTGATCATCCAGTGATCTGTCCCCTCACTCCGCCTGATTGACTGACAGCTGCCACCCCCGTCCACCCCGGGCCACCCGCCAAACGCCCCCCCCCCCCCCCCCCCCCCCCCCCGCCCATCCCCCACCATGACAACTGTCAGGCGGCCGCCACGCCGCTCGCCGTCTCCACGGCAACGGCACCAAACAACGGCGCTACCTCCCATCGTTCTGTTTTTTTTTCTTCCCAGGCGCAGCAGAGGCAGATATAATTCTGCTTAACAACGTCGGATGGCGACAGCAGAAGCAGTGGGGCTAAATATAGCCGGTGATGTATACAGGCTGCTGTTGCTGTTGTCAACGAGCCTGCGAGCGGGCCTATGGCCACCTTGGCACTCCGCAGGCTTCGTCAGGCTGGCAGCTTGGAGGCCGGCTGACGGCTGCATCTTTGATCTGCTCTCCTCCGCACTGACAGCCTCCACAGAGATTCAACAAGCTACCTGTCTCAGACAGACACACGCGCCCCATTGTTGCAACAATATTGACATTGAGCGTAATGGTTTCTAATTGGGCCCAGCGAAGAGGCTCGTCGGGGAGCGCAGTCTTCTGCTGCCGGAAATAGAGAAGGTCCTCATCAGCAGGGTCGGGGTGGAAAGTGTGCGTGACAGGCTTTTTAAGGTGTGTGCGCGCGCAAGTGGGTGTACGTGTGTGTGTGCGTGTGTGTGTTTGGGTGCAGGAAAAGAAGGAAGGGCACTGGTGTGACATTGCTGCTGGTGGGAGTCCAGGGTAATGTGGAGACTGCTCGCCTCCTCTCCTTCTCTCCCTTCTTGTTATGTTGCCATGGCGGCGACGGGGCCGTGAAACATTACGGCTGACAGTAAAGTCATCTCATTTTACTGTTGCTATGACAACAAACTCCTTGCAGTCGGGGCCGGCGTGAGCTGGCGGAGCCATGTGCGCGCGCGTGTGCATCACGTCCCCCAGGGTGCTCATAAAGACGCTCCTTAACACA
>CM030179.1:7875147-7962647 GCA_017639675.1 Aplochiton taeniatus | reverse complement strand
TCCGTCAAGAGGCCGCTTCGGTATCCGGTCTGCTACTCGTAGTTCTGGGACTGCCACCCCTTCGGTGCCCTTACTTGTCTCTGCCCCAGGCTCAAGGGCCCCAGGCCCAGCGTGACGTGGCCCCCCACGTAACCTCTCCGGGCCTGGACTCAGACATCCTGTAGAATCTACGGGGTAGGTGCCTGCGGCCGCAACGACAACACTGGCCGCTGTCGTGTCCGGCGGGAAGCTGTGCTCTGCGGATCGAAACTCAGTGGAAGGGAAGCAGCCGACGAGACTCAGGGATGCGCGAGACGTTTTAACTGTAGACACGCAGGTTCGGCCAACATGGCCCCTTTTAGCCACGAATGCGCTCTAGCTTTTTATTTCTACATAATCTAATAAAACATGTTGTATGCTTTCTCAATTAAAAATGCTGCTCTTCACTGTAGTTAGTGAACAACAGGGGGGTTGTTAAAATATTCATTGTTAGGGTGCTGAGGCTAACTGTCGGGAGACCAAACCCTGAGGTACAGTAGCCTGAAAATAGATATGTAGCATCGCGGAGGAGACAAATCGCCAGGTGGAACTGGGGAGGCTTTCTGCTGACGCGCACGGCCCGCCCCAGTGACTGACAGCACAATCTATTTCCTGGATAGTTTGTTTACGTTGGTGAGGAGGGCCTTTTCACTGGGGCATTCGGCCATAGGGAGGCAAAGCATCAGTCAAAGCTGTTCTCCATATTTTAGCCTTCCCGCGCTCTCCTCTGCTCTGAGCCAACACGCAGCGACCAGCTCTCCCCACGTTTTCGGCGGGGACAGATGGCCGGCTGGACGTGCATCAGGGGCTGGCCATCCATTTTGAATGGCCCCCTCGCCTCCTTCCCCAGTCTCCTCTGCGCCCTCTCTCTCTCTCTCCCTCTCTCTCTCTCACCCTCTCTTTCCCTCCCTCTCTCTTTTTCTCTCTCTCTATCTCCCTTTCTCTTTGCCCCCTCCCCTTTCTCTCTCTCTCTCTCTCTCCCTCTCCCTCTCTCCCTGAGACCTAAAGAGGGTCTAAAGGATTGGCCTTCATTGGATGTGACAGGCTGGCCCCTCTGCTGCTCCCAGGCCAAATGTCATTCCCTGTGTGAGGAGCTGCCCTCACTCACTGCTTCTCACTCTCTTTCTCTCTATCTGTTACTCCTTCTCACTCTCTCTCTATCTCTTACTCTTTCTCACTCTCTATCTGTTACTCCTTGTCACTCTTTCTCTCTATCTGTTACTCCTTCTCACTCTATATCTTTCTCTGTTACTGTTTCTCACTCTCTCTTTCTCTCTCTGTTACTGTTTCTCACTCTCTCTTTCTCTCTCTCTGTTACTCTTTCTAACTCTCTCTTTCTCTCTCTCTGTTACTCTTTCTCAACCTCTGTTTTTCATGGTCTTTCTATCTCTATGTCTTGTTTTGTTGTCTTTGTGTCCTTGTGTTTCTCTCTCTCTCTCTCTCTCTCTCTCTCTCTCTCTCTCTCTCTCTCTCTCTCTCTCTCTCTCTCTCTCTCTCTCTCCCTCTCTCTCTCCCTCTCTTTCTTTATCACTCTCCCTTTCTCCCTTTCTCTGATTACAGAGATACAGACCCCACAAGCCCTTCATCACGGGCAGTCGCACACACTCAAACATCCAGCCTAGCCAAGCCTGCTCCAGCACGGCAAATGACTGTATATTCCATAAATACTCATGAAACGTGCAGCCAAAAACCATAGCAGGGTGCGATTGCCTCTCGGCGAGAGCTGCACAAAAAGCTTTTTCTCTTTCAAGAGACCGTAGGAAAGGATGACCCACTTAATCGAACAATTTGGAATGCTTCTGTGTATGCGTGTGTGTGTGTGTGTATGTGTGTGTGTGTGTGTGCACGCGCACGCATGCACGTGTGTGTATGCGTGTGTGTGTATGCGTGTGTGCGTGTGTGTGTGTGTGTGTGCGTGCGTGCGTGCGTGTGTGTGTGTGTGTGTTTGTGTGTGTAAAAAGGGCTACCATTGCCCGGAGACAAACAATAAACAAAATCAATGAGCTAGGATAGCATAGACAGTGTGATGGCTGAGTCCATACATTCTCTATGTAGCATATAGAGACGCCTTTTCTGCCTGGCAGTGGTCATAAAACAAAAGACTGGTTTATCCATGCACAGCATAATTATATTCACAACTGAATTCATAAGCAGCATGCAAGTGTGCGTGATAGTGTGTGTATGTGTGTGTGTGAACAGTGCAAGTGTGTTAATGATATTTTGGGGAGTTTGAAATGTGGGCATTCTATGAGAATTTGAAATGAATGTACATGACTGATAAGCATGCGTGTGTGTGTTTGTTAGTGTGTGTGTGTGTGTGTGTGTGTTAGTGTGTGTGTTTGTGTGTGTGTGCGCGCGTGTGTCTGTGGTTGTCCTCGTCATTCTCGGAGCATCAGCAGCAGTTCTGATAATGATGCCTTCCATCTGTCGTATCAAGCTGGGAGGAGTGGAGGGGGGAGGCGGGGGAGAAGAGGGGGGGGCATGCCACTATATTGACTGCCAGTCTGGGCCTAGCCCCTAATTGCCCTGCGCCTCATGTCATCTGCTCTGCTCTGTTTGTTTGTTTGTGTGTTTGTTTGTGTCGTCCCCCCCATGTTTCCCCCCCCCTTGTTTTTACAAGAAACGCTCAGACGCCGTTAGCTGTTCTCTGCTTTCATTGACTAAGAAATGAAAATAAAATTTTATGAAAACGACTGGCCAGACAGTTGAAATGACAGAACAATGTCATGGTAGCTATCAGACTCCTGCACTGTCTGTATTTCTCTCTCTCTCTCTCTCTCTCTCTCTCTCTCTCTCTCTCTCTCTCTCTCTCTCTCTCTCTCTCTCTCTCTCTCTCTCTCTCTCTCTCTCTCTCTCTCTCTCTCTCTCTCTCTCTCTCTCTCTCTCTCTCTCTCTCTCTCTCTCTCTCTCTCTCTCTCTCTCTCTCTCTCTCTCTCTCTCTCTCTCTCTCTCTCTCTCTCTCTCTCTCTCTCTCTCTCTCTCTCTCTCTCATTGGCCCCCCCTGAATGTCTTTTGTTAGTTTGACTGTATTTCTTTGTTTCACTATCTCTCTCCCTGAGTCTATTGAGCTGTGGCTTTTTTCACTCCAATTTACCCCTGTCCCCATTTGCTCACTCTCTCTTATTCTTTCACTCTTATTCTCTCACATTCTCTCTATCTCTATCTTACCATTTCTCTAAATATCTTTGTCTATGCCTCTCTCTTCCCCCAACCCTCTCTCTCTCTCTCTCTGTCTCTTTCTTTCTTTCTTTCTTTCTTTCTCTCTGTCTCCCCAGACATAAGATTCAACTTGTATCTGCTTTGACTGATCATTAAGAAATTCGGAAGTCGCATCGATGTAACATGCAATGTCCTAGTTTTAATGACCAGGGTCATAAACAAATAACACAAAAATACCGACAGAAATCCAAACCTAATACAATCAACACTTTTATAGTGCAGCTCAGAAAAACACACCGACACCACAAGTCATGGCGACACAATAACATGCTAAGACACAGACACACACCAACACCTAGAACACACACAGACACACACCAACACCTAGAACACACACACGCAGCGAGAAACAGCAGCAAACGGACACAATGACTCATGTCACCTAATGCAATTGAACCCAAGCAATTTCCACATAACTGTCTGGTTAACAAACCACACACACACACACACACACCAAGACACACACAGGCACTCAATGTGTGTGTGGGTGTGTGTGTGTGTTTAAGTGGAACATGGCATGGTGGGCTGCGTCTATCTCTTGGTGCCCGCCGGGCAGCTCTTGTGCACCCACAAACCCAAAGGCCCAGCACTAATGGGATTCAAGTCCCTTGTTCTACCCGATTCAACCCGCGTGGTCACACACAGCCGCTCACAGCAGCGCAGCATTACGGGGGGGGAGTGTAGCCCGGATTAAGGCATGGAGGAGGGGGGACTCCTCTTCGGAGAGCAGGTCCGCTCACTCTCCGCCGCCGCCGTGGAAACTCACTGGGGCCGGCCACTCCGCTCGATCAAAGGCCCGGGATCGTGGAGGCAACTTGGGGGCGTTTGGAGCCCAAAAAGGAGCCGGCGGACAGGAACGCCTTGGGGGACGCCCTCGGGACACAGAGAGGCCCCCCGCTCTGAGGGCCACTAAGACCATTAGTGTCCCCCGTGGGTAAGTGGCTCTTTCTGTGGGGACAATGAGGCCCCGGCCCACAGCGAGAGGCTTAAGTGCGCTCCCATTGAGCGGGCGGTGACCTGCGGAGGCCAGGGTCAGGGCCGTGCGTCACAGGGACGCTTCCATAGGCTCGGCGTTGCAGGCCGCGGACGCGTCGATTGGCTGGCAGACCGGGCTGGCGGTGGGTTGATTGGCTGGCAGACCGAGCTGGCTGCATGATGATTGGCTGGCAGACCGAGCTGGCTGCGTGATGATTGGCGGCCTGGCAAGCTGGGACCACTGACTGGGACGTTTACCCTCTCGACAAGAGGGAAGGGAGAGGAGAGACGGAAGAATCAGGTCAGGACGGAGAGAGGGAGCGATGGATGGATAAAGAGGATGGATGGAGGATCTCAGGATGGAGAGAGAGAGAGAGAGAGAGAGAGAGAGAGAGAGAGAGAGAGAGAGAGACGGAGACACGGAGCGATGCAGGAAGGGGGAGGGATGGAGAGACAGGGAGATCAAGGAACGGGAAGAGGGGAGGGTGGAGGACAATGCTTGTTGGCATGTTTTACAATCAATCAAATCCTTTTCCATTAGACGAGCATGAATTAAGGGACATGGAGGAGAGGGGGCTAGGAGGAGGGAATGGGGACGAGATAGAGACAGAGCAGACGAGAAACGAGGAAGTGGTCAGGAGAGAGAACTGAAGCACCTTCACACACACAGGGAGTGATCCCTGATCATTAATTGATCGGGGAGAGTCATTGATCTTGTGTGTGTGTGTGTGTGTGTGTGTGTGTGTGTGTGTGTGTGTGAGTGAAGATGCTGATTTGCGGTTTGTGATTGGACCTGTCGTGCCATTAACCCCTCTCTCCTCTCCAGGAAAAGCATTACCTAAAGGTGTGCTCATTGACCGGCAGGCTTTTCTCGGAAGAGCCATATGGAATTCAGCTTGTCTGGGTGTATTGATACCACTACAGGCCTGTTTAGAGCATCAGGCGCCTGGAGTTCTCCCTGCTCCTTGCATCAATCTAATCTTCCCTCCCTCCCTCCCTCCCTCCCTCCCTTCCCCTCTTTCTCTCTGTGTCTCTCTCCGTTTGTCTCCGAGTGACGTGCATGGCTTTAAGTGCGCGTCCTCTTGTGCACCAAGTGTGTGTGTGCGCGCACGCGCGTGTGTGCGCGTGAGAGCGAGGAGGGATGGACACTGGCAGGGCATCGTCTCCGACGGCAACAGACAGTCAAAGCCCGTCCAGAAAGAGAGAGCTGAAGCTGAGCCCCCCCCATCAGACAACCCAGAGGAATCCACGGGCTTTGATGTTAATGCGAACAAATAAAAAGGACCCAAAATGAATGGCGATTATCTGTGGAGAAGAGGCCGTTTCCCGGGAGTTCTTGGCTGGCGGAAGGGGGGGGGGGGGGGGGGGGGGGGCGCGGGGGGGCGGAGGGGGGGCTGAGCCAAAGCCAACCAGCCTCCTCTTGACTGGACTCTCTGTGAACGGAGGGGTTTGCAGGCTTACCCGAAACGCCACCGCTAGCACACACACCACATGCATGGTCTCTTGACAAAGGACACGGTGCATTCGGCATTGGATGTGACCTTAAAAAATGTTTTGGGGGGGGGGTTAGAGTAATGGCTGAAAGCACAACTGGAAATAGGACGTCCGTTCTCCCCCCTCCCCCCTCTAACACCCCCCCGCCCGTTTGGTTCCCGTTTGGATTGCCGTTTGGCAGACAGCGCAAACAGATGTGCAGGAGGAAACCCATGCCATGTAATCAGTCTAATTCACCGTTCACCATGAGCCGCTAAACCACAGACAACAACAACGGCAACATCAACCAAATAAACACCAAGAGGCAGCTACTGTGGAAGGGTTAAGTAACTACCACAATGCCGCAAATGGGATTCATAAATATGACGATACGATCAAAAATACACAAAGAAACATAATTGCAACTTCTCTCACTCTGCCGTGATGATTCCCGTGCAATGGGAAATGATTCAATCAGGTGAAAGGAAAAAAAGCTGTGCCAAAGCAAATGAAAGTGTTTTGGATTCAAGACATCTGAAATGGAGTCAACTGTGCGTGCATTCACAAATAGTAAATAATCACTTTTGAAGATGCTAAACTAGCTTCTTCTAGACGTGTGAATCCTCTTCGATGGTACACATCAAAAGGTTTGTGAGAGAGCGCACTATGCAAGGAGCCGCTCATCTACACATGAATGGAACATTTAAAAGGCACTCTGAACTTGTTGGCACGAGTCGACACATGTTACTCATCCTTTTGTACCGTTGGAAAATCTGGGTCAGACGCCACATGCCCAACGTTCCCAGGCTAACCGACAAATACCTGGATGGGGAAAGTGAAAAGGAGAGAGGGAGTGAGAGAAAGAAAGAAAAGAGAGAGAGAGAGAGAGAGAGAGAGAGAGAGAGAGAGAGAGAGAGAGAGAGAGAGAGAGGGAGAATGTAGTGCTGACTCATGGAGATATATGTTGTTATCTTCTTCACCGTCTTCTTTTATTCTTCCTTTTGAAGGTGCGATTAAAGTGTGGTCACACAACGTGTCATTACACCCCACAACCACAGCTGCAGGACAAACAAGTTGATGAACTTCGCCCTGAGGAACTTTTGACACACCCACACAAAATGGTTTAGCTAGCCTCTCCTGAGTCCACACATTCCAGTTTTTTCTTCTACTAGTAGTTTCATATTTCATATTTACAAAGTATCATATTTTGCCTTGAAAATGTAATTGACGTGACCACAAGTGACTTCGTATAGCCAGCACATTGTCTGGGTGGCATACAAAAATAAACAATGGCTTCTACAAACATTCAGCATAGCCACCACAGCCCTTCCCTATCCCACCCCTCACAGAAGCCAACGTTAGCATGGCCGTGCTAGCAGCAGGCTAACCAGCTCTGCTCCAGCTAGCTGAAAGTTGTAATGAGGATTGCAGAGCCACATCTGCTGGAAGGGAAGCCATCTTCAATGAACGCACCGAGCCCTAATGAAGCGGAAAATGACACCAGGAAGTACAAGATGTCGCGGTCAACAGGGGGACGTCCAGCCCCATCCATTAGGGCCTTTATCCCTCTCCACAGCCCAGAGCCCTCGCCGACAACCATGGAGGGGTCTGTAGGCTAATGTAATCTGCCTGCCGGACTGTCGGTTCCTTCCTTCCTTCCTTCCCTCCTTCCCTCCTTCCTTCCTTCCTTCCTTCCTTCCTTTCTTTCTTTCTTTCCTTCTGTCTTTCTTTCTTTCTTTCTTTCTTTCTTTCTTTCTTTCTTCTCCCTCTCCCAGCCACCTGCAGGTGCCTCCCCTTATCCATCTGTCTGTCCATCAGAGATTGATGGAACACACGAGGCCTTGTTTGTGAGTTAGTTCGGCTCTCTCAACATAATTGTCTGTTTGTCTTTATGCTATCCAACACACTGCATTCATTCATCTCACTGATTTGATCTTGGCTTTTGTTCATCTTTCCTGATCTTTCTTCCCACCTATCTTCTTTTCACCCACCCACACCTGTATGAATTGGGAGAGTCACCAGAAAATACTAACCCACGGTGAGCAAACATGCAATTCAATAAATAAACTCCCTTTAATGGATGCTAATGAACTTCAATACATAAACAAACGACACTAGGCCCATTCTCTCCTAGGCTACCGTAGGCTACAATTAAGCAAAAAGCTCTCCAAGTGTGGACTGTACTATGCAGTCGAAATGTGTTGCCCACTGAGGTAAATATTTGCTTGAGTATTTAGGTATTTTTTTCTGCTGTTAACTCTTCCATGATCCTCCAGGTTACGCTCATAAACTAACCCTGAGGAAACAACCACCCTAAGCGGTGGACAAAATGTAATGTGACAAGTGGATGAGAAAACACTACGTTGTTATGACACAGTGTCAAAAACACCCCCTCACGGAAGACATAAGCTGGGGAAAAAAATTGCACGTTTGAGATAAGACTGAATTTTTAACTCAATGAGTTAAGTAAGCATTCAAATACATACAGTACGGTGCAAAAGTTTTAGGCAGGTGTGTAAAGTAAGAATGCTTTCAAAAATTAAAGTGTTAATAGTTTATTTTAATCCATGAACTAAATGCAAAGTGAATGAACAAATGAACAATCTAAATCAAATCAATATTTGCTGTGACCACTCTTTGCTTTCAAATTTTTGCCAGCATTCTTTCACACCTGCCTGAAACTTTTGCACAGTACTGTATATATACTGTATATACATACTATGCAAAATGCATGGTTGGGTGGACATAAAAAACCATGACAGAGTCATGACATGGCCGTGAGATGTTCGTAAAGGTCGACAAATGGGAGCTATGCCGCCCACCCTTTTGCATTCTGCTTTCTTTCTTCCCTTCTTTCTTTCCTTTCTTCTTTAACACCTTAAGTTTTCTTCTTCTTTTATCCTTACACCTTCCAACGTTCCCTTCCCTCTCTCCTTCCTCCGTCCCTTCTCCCACCTCCCTCCCTCCTCCCTCCCCCATTAGAAACTTTGAACATTGTTCCCCATGGTTGCCAGTCCCCCTTAGATGTAGAGCTGGGCTGTAAAACACAGTGCTTGACCGAGCCGTTGGTTTATTCATGAAGTTCAATGAACAGCCCTTTGAAGTCCATGAATAATTCACCACAACACTTTTACGAATAATCTTTCTCTTTGGTAAATACTTCCTGTACACCAAGCCCTTACGTCTTTCTTGGAGGTAGCCTTATGAACAGAACTGGTTAGCGGGACAAACATACCACGAATGCATCCCAACAACAACAACAACAAACCAAAAAGGGGAATGGCGCTAGAGAAAGACAAGGCTCTGCTAAGAGGGCTATCGGTGACAAGACGGTGACAGTGGTTCCACGGATGACAGGCACTCTGCGTGCGGTAGCCGGCCCACCCCTGTCGCGCTCCCGTTCCAAGTTCAGCCGGCAGCACTGGGGGCTCCCCCTAATCTCAGCCAGACTCTCATCTGATCACCGACTGCTGCAAAGAGCCGGCCTCATATTGTATGGTAAGACCAGGCGCCGCGTGCGACATGCCAAGGCTTTAGTTCATCGCGCTCCGCTGGTCTCTGATGGGCGTGCAAAGTGCTCCCTCTCTCTGGGTTTTGGTCTCTCTCTTTCTGAGTCTCTCTTTCTCTCTCGATCTCTCTCCACACACACACATAGGCTATACACACACACAGACACACACACACACACACACACACACACACACACACACACACACACACACACACACACACACACACACACACACACACACCCTAGCATACACAGTGATTTCCCAAAACACTCACAGAGACAGCGCAGTCAAATGCACTCAAGTTGAAAAATATGCACCAAACATGCACCAAAGTTCTCTATTTTTTCAATCGGTACAGTGTAAGTACAAGGTATTAAATCGATACGTTATATGACAGTGCAATGCCAAGTGTGCTGTGGCTGTGTCCCGTTTTACCCCATGTGGTGGCCTAGGCGCAGGGATATAATTAGAATGGAAATTACAGAAAGTTAGAGCGAGCTAAATCCCCCGTGAATCGCATGGCTAAAAATGTCCCGGCAACGCCAGTGGATGTATCACCATAGCAACAGCCTTCTTCTGCACTCTATTTCAGGCGGAAAAAGAGAGCCATCCTGAAAAGAGAGAGAGAGAGAAAGAGAAAGGAAGAGTTAAAGACAGAAAGAGAGAGAGAGAGAGAGAGAGAGAGAGAGAGAGAGAGAGAGAGAATGCCAACATTGCTGTTTCTGTGAAAATTGATATATTATTCAAGTGGGGAAATATTTTAGCCGCACTGTTGGTTCATACTCTGCACGTAACAGGGTTTGACTGCGGTGTGTCGGTCAAACAAGGGCACAGTTGGGTTTTGAAGTCGACTTACACTGCTCCGCAGAGGTCAACGTGTAAATCCCACACCATCCCTCATAGCTGTCCATTTACATTGATGTAGCGCTAATTAGTTAGCTAGCAGCTAGCTGACTGTTCTGGGCTGGACAGCACATACGACCAATATTATCCTAGGAGGACTTGTAAAGGGAGATCATTAAAACGTGTTGAATCTGCGCGTTTAGCGTTTCACGGTTTCGGGTTCAAGGGAACGCAGGTATTGATTCCATATTGTGTCAAGGGCACAATGTTATTGTTCTGAGAAAACTCAATCTGTATTCAGAGTCAAATATCGGATTTATTTTCATGGTAAATGTCAATAGGTCTGAATGGGTCTGAAACACACACCATAAACAAGACAACCCCCCTTGTGCCTCATCGCTCCCTCTCTCTCTCTCTCTCTGTCTCTCTCTCTCTATCTCTCTCTCTCTCGCTCCCTCTCTCGCTCCCTCTCTCTCTCTTTCTCTGTCTCTCTCTCTTGCTCGCTCTCTCTTTTTTCTGTCTCACTTTCAATCATTTTCTCTCCCAGCACACGCACCATATCTTTTTCTGTCAGAAATGTACCCCTTCTTCCTTTCACTCCCCCTCTCTTTCTCTCTCTTTCTCTCTCTCTCTCTCTCTTGCTCGCACTCTCTTTTTTCTGTCTCTCTTTCAATCACTTTCTCTCCCAGCACACGCACCATATCTTTTTATGTCAGAAATATACCCCTTCCTTCTTTCACTCCCACTCCCTCCCTCTCTCTCTCTCTCTCTCTCCCTCTCCCTCTCTCTCTCTCTCTCTCTCTCTCTCTCTCCCTTTCACACACACACACACACACACACACACACACCATCTTCCTCTCCCTTATCCTCACTCACCTCTCTCTTCCTCTCCACATCCCTCCATCTATATCCCCCCCCCCCCCCCATCCTGGGCTCCTCTCACTGGGCCCCCGGGGGTCTGATTGAGTCGGCTGCGAGGCATGGATCTCTCCCCATCGATCGTCCGCTTGAATCACTTATCCCTTTGCCTGTGTCCTCTATCACTGCACGCTGGCGTCTCAGCACTCTGCCTGGCTCGGCCCAGCCATGGGAAGAGGAGGACCAAACGCTGGGCCAAGGGCTTGATGCATGCCTGGTGTTTTGATTGAGCTATGCTTAATAGCTGCTATGCCGTGCATAAATAGGAACAAGGATTAGCTAGGAAATGTGTCTATATTTACTGTAATGCAGCAGCGATGTGGATACATTGCTGGATTAGACTGGACGGCAGTCTAAACTGTTTATTTTAACCGTTTGGGATATTTGATTTAAAGATTTGAGTGAGAATCTGTTTATGTGAAAACAGTTTTGCCACGTCCTGTTTAAATAATGGAACTGGTTGGTGCACCGTAGAACATTACAGAACAGCACACATCACGCGCCCTGCGCGTGACTTTGATCTTCTCCGGGCTTTGGTTTGCCTTGACGTCGGTCCCGTCCGTTTCACGTCTGCCTCAAAGCTGATGGAGCGAGTCGAGACTACCAGGTCAAAGATGGCCGCTCTGCGTAGCAACAATAAAAGCATGCTCGCATTGATCGACTCTGAGAGAGTGAAGAACAACGGGGAGTTGAAAGGCCTGGGCCCACGGTCTCCGGCAGACGCCTCGGGCTCTCCCTCCGACACCAGGCTTTCAAGCACCGTAGCAGGGCACAGTCAACCCTAACCCTAACCCTAACCCTAATCCAGGGCCGGTCTGCACTTGCATTCGGATGCATTATCTATCTATCTATCTATCTATCTATCTATCTATCTATCTACATCCATTGATCGATCAATCAAGATCTCCCCGTCTTCCCCCTGCTTAACTCAGTCAGTCTGCTCCCTGAGCAAATGGCATTACAGTAAAGTGATAAAACACACATCTACATACAGACACAAACACACACACACAAACACACATTGCCACGGCGACTGACACGGAAAAGACAAGTCTGTACAGTCCCCAAAGTATTGTGACCCTCCAAAGGCCTGCCAACAGGTGCCAAGGCCTGTCTCAGGTGACCACAGCCATCTTTCACCATGGGATGGCGAGGGTGCCCTGGTGGGACGGTCTTGGGTGTGGGCTGATACCCCGTATCCCCTTAGTAACACCTCCACAGAAGCCTGGGAAGATTCCTGTCCGGCCGCCAGGCCCCCTTCCCACCCGTGGAACACGCGACAACAAATACTCTCACACACACATTCACGAAACGCAAGCATACACTCTCACAAACAAGCAAGTCCATGTTCACACATGCAAGAACAAATATGCATCAGAACACACACACACACACACACACACATACACACACACACACACACACACACACGTACACACACACACACAGAGTGTCGTTACTGGAGTAGATCAGCTGTCAGCTGGTAATAGGTCTAGGTCAAAGAAGCATGCTGTCTGTCCATAATAGCAGACTCCAGTATCTGGCCATAATTGCAAAGCAGACAGGCCCCTAGTTTACTATGGATAGAAGGCCTGGCGTCCAGGAAAGAGAGAGAGAGAGAGAGAGAGAGAGAGAGAGAGAGAGAGAGAGAGAGAGAGAGAGAGGGGGAGAGAGAAAGAGAGAGAGAAAGAGAGAGCGAGAGAGAGAAAGAGAGAGAGAAAGAGAGAGACTGAGGGAGGGTGAGACACTGCCGGGAACGAGAGAAAGAGTCGGAGACTGCCGTGGAAGACAGAGAGACTGTTTCAGACAAGATAGAAAGAGACTAGTGGGCGATACAGAAAGAGAGACTGGTGGGGGAGACAGAAAGAGAGACTGGTGGGGGAGACAGAAAGAGAGACTGGTGGGGGAGACAGAAAGAGAGGGGATGGGGGGCATTCCAGCTGACATCCAGTTTCATCCAACCAGACCAACTACACAACCCTCCACAACAACAAAGTGTGCGGCGTTAGGAAATGCCTGCCTTTTCCCACAGGCCTTGTCGGGACGGGTTTGCCTGAACACAAAGGTTCCAATCTTCAGGTCAACAAGCCTGAAGTGACTGAATGACATGGAGGGCCCAGAGCCTGGACTGGAGCTGGGTCTTTGTATTGGGGCTGGTGCTGGGAGCCCTTAGTGAGCCTGATGGGAGAGAGTCTGCTGCCTGGAGATCGCTTCATGGATCAAAGTCTGGCAATATGAGACATATAGAATCTGGAAATATCTGTCTACAGTTATCATCTAATTAGTGCATATAAAAAGTAGAGAGTGTATACATGTGTGTGTGTATATATATATATATATATATATATAAACTGACTGCCTCATTAAAATGATGTAGGACAGAGCAAGAAAAAGTGTTGGGTATGTTTTTTGGCTGACAATTTCGTTTCTTAGCGCTAGTGCTGTTTTAATTTTGTTTGATACTGTTTTAATGGCACTCAAATGTCTCCTGGCAATTTTTAGGAGTATTATTATTATGTAATAGTTAAATAGAATAGGACCCAACTCTCTCTCTCTCTCTCTCTCTCTCTTGCACATAAATGCACACACACACATTATGTGTAAATTGCACATGTGAACAACACAGTATGTCTGCAAACACACATGCGCGCAAATGGTAAACATCGCGTACACGCAAACACACACAAACACACACACACACACACACACACACACACACACACACACACACACACACAGAGTATACAGACTTGATGACCCTGGCCTGTGCTGCTTATCAGATCAATGTTTACCTCCCTCATTGGAACCCACCCATCACCTATAGAAAGTCACCACTCTCTAATCATACAGTCTGTGTGCGTGTGTGTGTGTGTCTGTCTGTGCACGTGTGCGTCTGCGGGTGTATTCATATGCAGTGGTGTGTGTCAGTAACATTGGTGTATGACTCTAATTAGCCTGGGCTGAGTGAGGGCTGGCCTAACAAGCGTCTCAGAGGCGGGTTGCTCAGACAATGGAGGCAGGACGCAAAGACAGCCCTCCATTTAGCGGCCCTATGTCACTCAGTGGGATGTGATATTGGCAGGTAGGACAGTGGTGAGAGGCGGGGGGGGGGGGGGGGTCTACCTGTTGCGTGAGAAGAGCTCGGCCTCACAACAGGAGAGTCTCAGAGGCCTGTGTTAGGGGCCGGCAGAGGGGTGGGAGGGAGGGGGGAGGGGGGGGGGGGCTGTGTGTGCTTGAAAGAGAAAAAGGCTTCCCTCTGTATTGAAGAGCGCACATTAAATTGAACTGACAGGCCAACAAGTCGGTGATATTAAGCAATCTGCTGCTCCTAATTAGATTCCAGGCCTCCGGTTTACCCCCGGAAGACAAACACACACACGCGCACCCACACACACACACACACACACACACACACACACACACACACGTGCACGGTGTAAAACGGGCCCACACAGACACTCAGACAAACTGAGATAGTCACAAACCCGGACACCTACGCCTGAGCACATGGCCGAGCGGGCGGGGATGTGGAGCGGGGGGTTGAACCATCGGGTGATGCGCCGCCTCCGGTGCTTCAGAGGGAACAAAGACCGGCGAACATGGAAGATGGCGTTCCGATTAGAACCTGCCTGCAACATCACCTGCAGGTTAGACGCCTCGGGCAACACGCCGATAATGAGAGAGGGAGGAGGGAAGGGGATGGAGCGAGGAAATAGAACAAGACAGTCAGAGAGAGAGAGAGAGAAACAGTGGGAGAGAAAACAGAGAAATCCTATTTTTGAAACCTTGCAGAAAAGGACTTACAGTATATTGGCCCGACTCACGACGACAGCATGACAAAGTACAATAAAAAAATCGAAAGGGAAAGACAATCCAAAAAGTCCTCTCAGGGAATAAAAGACCAAGTGACAGAAAAAAAAAAGAAAAAGAAGAAGGTAGAAGAACACAGAGCCACAAAGGAACGGAGGAAGTGTGTGAGGGGAGAGGAAAAGAGAGTGAAAGAACGTGAAAGGGAGTGTGAAGGAGATAGCGCCCCCCCCGCCCCCCCCCACCCCCCCCCCCACCCCCCCCCCCCACCCTCCACTCCCCCTCGGTCGGGTGGGTTAATTTGCTCTTGTCAGAGCGTGGGCTTCCCTCCAGCCTGCCTTATCTTTGTTGTCCTCCTTGGCGCTGCGTTGTCGGTGTCGGGCCGAGAGGAGTGGGCTGCGGGCGGGCACAGCCCCGCGTCGGGGCCCCCGGAGTGACAGAGACGCCGCTTTGCGCTGTAATCCGCTAATTATGCCAACTAAAGGGCTGGGGAGCAAGGGGAATGCACAGAGTCCCATCACTCCAAACCAACCTCCACCCCCTCCCCGCCCCCGCCGCGTCGATGTGGACACCCGACAGTACGAACACGCGGAGAGAGAGAGAGATGAGAGAGAGAGAGAGAGAGAGAGAGAGAGAGAGAGAGAGAGAGAGAGAGAGAGAGAGAGAGAGAGAGAGAAACCCACACCAGCCTCCAATTGTGCCGGCTGAAAACAGTAATTGGCGAAATTGCCCATTTAAGTGTTGGCCGTGTTGGGGAAACAGACAGGCGGAGTGGGCTGGGGTGAAATGGGTGGCACGTGGTCACCGTGTCGCTCTGATAGCCTCCACGTCCAACGCTTGACTCCGTGAGCCTCCAGCCTGTCGGAAAGTCAAAAGTCTAATGATGTTAGGCCCACAGTTGAACCCCCCCCCACCCCCCCACCTCCCCCCAAATACAGTGTATTATGAAGAGTTTAAATATGTAGGACACTCAAACATAAACATATTGTAAGCCTGCCTAGAATGCATTGTGCTGCTGGCCCCAGATATTTCCATGGGGAAACTCCACCGCATATATGCACCAATCTATGTTGCTTTGGTTGCAATCTCCAAAAAGTTCAAATTGGAAGCACTGGGGTTTATCTTACGATTACGATCAAATGACCGTGTCGACGATACTTTCAGTTGTTGGGAGTTTGGGTCTTTTCCGTTGTTCTTTGGTCACTTCTTGTTTTTGCAGGAAGTGAATGGCTGGTCAGTTGAAAGGCATTGAGGCCCTTGAATCAGCATCCTGCCGGCTTCGAGCACAGGCACACTCCCGAGCTCCGGCTTGATCTCAGATCATCAGAAACAACGATGCCTACAGATCTGTATCACATAACACAACTCATAGATTTAAGAGAACGTAATTCACGTTTCCTTTTTTTGAATCGGATCCCATCTCCTTACAATGGCTGGCCAAATCTTTTGGTGGTTAACCACTGGCTGCTTGGAAGGTGATCTCACCTCTATCTGGCTGAAGAGCTGTTTGAGTGAGCCTTCAGCACGAACCCCACAGGTGTAGGGGGAAGCGCTGGCACTCCCCTCTCTGGAGCGGCCCCAGGGTCCTAAGTAACTCCCAGACTCATCCCCCGGGCCCTAAACAACATCATCCCCAGGAGACGTCCCACGGTGATGACATCATCCCTCAGTGGCGACGTTGATGGATTCCCCGACATTTTTTTTGTTGCCCGGGGGGGCTTGATGAAGTGGGGGCCGCAGGTAGCGGAGGGAGAGCGGACGGCTGCCAAAAAACACCCACAACGCTTTGTCAACGTCAATGCAAATGCACTCTGGGTCCCCACGCGCCACAGACAGAGATGGAGTATTTTGTAGGTACAACAGTGGTTCCAGAGGGGGGCGGATGGGGGGAAACATGGGAGAGGGGGAGGATGTGAGGAAGGTGAAGGGAGGTAGGGAAGGAGGGGGAAACAGAGAGGATGGCAGAAAGGGAGGAGAAAGAGGGATGAGAGAGTTGCCAAATAACACCAGGAACAGGTTCACCCCCTCATGCCACCTGTCCCCATAACACACCGAGAGACAGGGAAGGAGGCTTCACACGCTGCCTGTCCCCATAACACACCGAGAGACAGGGAAGGAGGCTTCACACGCTGCATGTCCCCATAACACACCGAGAGACAGGGAAGGAGGCTTCACACGCTGCCTGTCCCCATAACACACCGAGAGACAGGGAAGGAGGCTTCACACGCTGCCTGTCCCCATAACACACCAAGAGACAGGGAAGGAGGCTTCACACGCTGCCTGTCCCCATAACACACCGAGAGACAGGGAAGGAGGCTTCACACGCTGCCTGTCCCCATAACACACCGAGAGACAGGGAAGGAGGCTTCACACGCTGCCTGTCCCCATAACACACCGAGAGACAGGGAAGGAGGCTTCACACGCTGGGGGACAGGACAGAGTCACAGAACTACGCCTCCCTGCCCCCCCCCCTCCCTCCCTCTTCGAACCTTGGCCCTGTGAACCGTGTCAAGGTAAAACATGCACTGGGGGAGGAGGAGGCAATGAAAGGGGAGGGTAAGATGGAGCATTTTTCCAGGGTCTCTGAGCCCCCCCCCCCCACCCACCCACGTTCTTTGTTCTACAAAAGAAGCGTCTCTCATCTCAGGTTCGCTTTCTAACGGAACACTTTGCAGCCAGCAGGGGGCCTCTCTCCACCAAAACTACATACGCTGCACAAAAGCTCAGTCTCCCTTTCTGTGAGAGTGTGTGTGTATGTGTGTGTGTGTGTGTGTGTGTGTGTGTGTGTGTGTGTGTGTGTGTGTGTGTGCGTGCGCGTGAGAGAGGGAGAGAGAGAGAGAGAGGGAGAGAGAGAGAGAGGGAGAGAGAGAAAGAGAGATGAATGCTTGCATACTAAAGTGTGCATGCTTGTAAGTGTGGACGTTTGTGCAAGTCTATAAGATAAAGAGACAGAGAGGGAGAAACAGAAAGAAAGATACAAAGAGTCAGAGAGAGGAAGAGAGAGAGAGGGAGAATGAGAGAGAGAGAGGGAGAGAGAGAGAGAGATAACTCACCTGTGGGTCCATTTCTATCAAGGGCAAATCAGGGCTGTCAACAGCATCACACCGAGCTGCCATGGCAACGGCGTTAGCACCCGCGAAGGTCACGAGATGGAGTATGTTCCCTCCCCGCTGAGGGCCTGTCATACATGATGACACACAGCCAGAAACTCGCTCTTCCTCTCTCTCTCACACACACACACACACACACACACACACACACACACACACACACACACACATATTCCCTAAGTCTTACAGTACAGTTGATTTAATAATGTAGCTTAGTTATTCTGCCAGGGAATATGACAGCTGTAGATGACTAAGATGCTCTTTGTTCACATGAGACATTCACAGAAGATCAAGTATGTGTGTGTGTGTGTGTGTGTGTGTGTGTGTGTGTGTTACCGTAAGATGCACACACAAAAGCATGTACACACACACAGACACACCTAGACACACACACACACACAATCTGAAAGGTGTGTTTGAACAGGTTAATTTTAGGGTATCCTGCCAGCCAGTCACCAAATCAGCCAACCAGCCAGTCAGCCAGCCTAGCCAGTCAACCAGCCAACGAGCCAGCCAGACAGCCAGCCTGGCCAGACAGCCAGTCAGCCAGCCAGCCAGCCAGCCAGTCAGCCAACCAGCCAGTCAGCCAGCCAGCCAGCCAGCCAGCCAGCCAGTCAGCCAGCCAGCCAGTCAGTCAGCCAGCCAGCCCGTCAGTCAGTCAGCCAGCCAGTCAGTCAGTCAGTCAGCCAGCCAGCCAGTCAGTCAGCCAGTAAGGATGTGTGGGATGTCCCCTATCACTTAGAATAACAACATCATGAGGAGCGGGAGCAATCTGGAGACAAAACCACCCTCGGTAACACCTCCCTCCTGCCCTCCTCCTCTGCTACGCTCACTCTCTCCCTCTTTCTCTCTCATTCTCTCACGCCGCCTCTCACCACCACCCTTCACCCTCCATGCTTTACTCTCTTTATCTCTGATACCCCTCTTTGTGTCTCTTTCTCTCACACTTGCTCTTTCTCTCTCCATTTTCTTCAATCTGGCACTAACACCCCCCCCCACACACACACACACCCCATATTCGTTTCCTTCTAGTGGACTGAGCTGACCAAAGAGAAGAGAAGAGAAGAGAAGAGAAGAGAAGAGAAGAGAAGAGAAGGAGGTGCAGAGGAGGAGGGCAGGGTGTATTGTCTTCTCTGCACAAGGCTGAGATGATGAATGAGGGGCTGTGCAGTATGTGCAGTGTGTCCTCCCCCTCCCCGTCCTCCTCTTCCTCCTCCTTCTCCTCCCCTCCTCCTCCCCTTCCTCCTCCTCCTCCCACTCCTCCCCCTCCTCCTCCTCCTCTTCCTCCTCCTCCTCCCCTTCCCCCCTTCTCCCCTTCTTCCTCCTCCTCCTCCTCCTCCTCCTCCTCCTCCTCCTCTTCTTCCTCCCCTGTGTTAATAGAGTGATAGAGACACAAAGGTGCCCTGTTCTTCTCTCCTCTTGCATAGAAATGGAGCGACTAGAACCAGCCGTCCAGCTCCACACTGCAGCCGGCAGGCTGCTCCTCATCCGCCAGTCGACTAAAACCACCGTGAAATGAGGAAATGAAAGTCGCATATGCGGTCACCCTCGACAACGGGTTCCCAATCGGTGTGGTTCCTCTGGGCGTTCCTCTATCAGATAGAATCTATCTGTTCCATCTCTATGGTCCTGTACACCCACCCTCCCTTCCCCTCCTCCTCACAGTCACATTGAGGAAAAGGTCATAAACGGGCACAGCCAGCAGTTTTTTGCCCCCATGGCAACGGAGCAGGGGTGGCGGCGGGGCGGACACGGTGCGGTCTCTCAGCGCGCGACGTCACAACAGCAGCACTGTGTCGCTGCACGCTGCACTGTGGCCTCCCGGACTGTACACCCCTTTCACACATCCTGCGTGCCCTCGTACTCAAAGCAAGCTCTGTTGGTGCGTCTGACACACACACCCAACATACACACAAGCACACACAGCCAGAAGGGGCATATGTAAATATCAATGTTTTCTCATGTCGTAATATTAACAGTGTGTCATTGTTGGTCATTACACCACAGCTGGAGAGGTTAAAATGTATGAATGTTGTTTTTTGAAACACCACATAATCAATTAGACCATCAAACAAACACATGCAGTGAATAATGTAACTAAATAACATCTTTCTCCAACAGAGCGGCTATTGTTGATATCTCAAGAGAACACAAGAACTACTTGCCTGGGGGATTCTAAGTCTAAACATAGATTTCTGATTGTTCTGCTAGATTGCTGTGATCACTGGGCGGTTCTGCACTATAGATGCCCTCTCTCTCTCTACCCAACCCCATCTCTCTCTACCCTCCTCTCTATTTCTCTCTCTCTCTCTACCCCCCTCTCTATCTCTCTTTCTTTCTATACCCCCTCTCTCTATTTCACTCTCTCTGTTTCTCTCCCCCCCTCTCCCCACTCTCTCCTAGCTAATACCTGTCATGTGTGTCACATTTCCTGTCACTAGGCACTAAGGACGCTGAGCAGCCTCACGTTGATTCAAGTATTTCTAATTAACCGAGCCTGTAGCTGTTTAAAGACCTCATTGATATTTATCTGCTTTGAGGACTCTGAAAGCAGGAATGGCCCCGGCAGTCAGCACACAGACGCACACACACACACACACACACACACACACACACACACACACACACACTTTCAGAGACTGATTGCTACTGTATTTCTTTATCCAAATGCAGATGGGAATCTATCAACATGTTGGAAAACACAGACACACACACAGACAGACACACACACACACACACACACACACACACACACACACACGCCTACAGGCTGCAGAGAGTGACGAATGACCTTGGAAATCAAACGTAAACATACACACACACACTCACAGACACACACACACACACACACACACACACACACACACACACACAGAGGGCAAACTCACAGGTACCCAAGTATTTGGAGTTGGTGCAGTTAAATGACTGATAGATACTACCAGTACAGGACAAATAGCACCTTTCACACTCACACACACACACACACACACCCTCACACACACACACACACACACACACACACTCACACACACACACACAGACACACACATAAGCGGCGCTCCACCGTGGCGGTTTAGAGGATGATCAAATGGCAACAGATTCCGTGATTAGAAGGCGTGATTCACCATCAACAGATGTTCTGTGATCATAAACAAGAGCGGTTTTGTCAGACTCATGAATCAAACAAGCGCTTTAAAGCTCCTGAGCACATCACAAACGAGCTACTTCGTACAAACTCAGAGCACAACTCCAGAGCAGACAAAATAATAAGCCGCTAAATAAAAGCCTCAACATTAACTAAGGGGCCTTTTTTACTTTTATATATTTTGTTTTACCCACGGTAAAATAGGTAGACTTTGGAAAATATTATGCAATGTATGAATATCGTTCAAATAGAGAGTTTGGGGTGGGGATATCTTCGGAAAATGTATCGCAGCTTTTCCATAACATGACACAAATGGTATGGTGTTTCTCTAAACTTGAAAGCTAGCCGTTAGCACAGTGAACGGTGTAGTGTGAAGACGTGGCGCCTTGTTGGAGAGCACGGTGAACTCAGCAGAGCAGCGGTCGTGATGCTGGTGTTACGGCTGCTGTTACCTCCACTCTCTCTTCAATCCAGAGCTAGCTCCGAGCAGTTCCCTGCCACGTGCACCGCCAGCTTGCCAGAGACCAGGGACCTCCTCATTAAGGTGTTAATTGGGTCGACTACCTCAGCTGTCCCACGATGCCCTGCAGGCACCGAGCTTCCGCATGTGTGTGTGTGTGTGCCTGCGCGTGGGTGTGTGTGCCTGTGCGTGCGTGCGAGCGTGCGAGTGGCGTGTGTGTATGTGCGCCCTTGCATGCACACGTCGGAGTCCTTGCTGTGTGGGCATTTAAGAGAGTGTGCTTGTATGCATACGGTTAAGTGTGTGTGTGTGTGTGTGTGTGTGTGTGTGTGTGTGTGTGCGCGCGCGCATGGCTGTGTGTGTGTGTGAGTGTCCAAGGAGATTGGACGGAGCGCTCACAGATCTGTGGATGCTTTTCTCTGGGGGCCGAGCGGGGGGGGGGGGGGGGGAATCAGAGAGCGACGGGCGGTTTGATGAAACGTGATTTGGGTTCTGATTGAGACACGGGGGGGGGGGGGTCTGGGGCTCCCCTCTAATTGGGCTGTGGCTGGGCGAGATGTCCAGGAGGCAGGGCCGTCGCTGGATGAGACTCAGGCTGGTGATGTGCCCCATCATCAATGACCTTTTGGAAACAGGCTCGTCAAAACACTGTGGAGTAAAGCAGAAACATAGATCACACTTTGGGGCAGATTATATACATAGTCAGCACCCGTGGAATAACTCACGTCGTTGCCCAGGCGATATAGGTATATACAAATTATCTATAGGGCATAGCAGATCTTAGAGCTAGGCCTTCACCTCCCATGGCTAAACTGAACAGGGCACTGTTGACCACAGAGAAACACAGTACAGGATAGTGGACTGTAACACCCCCCACCGCAAAGGATAGTGGACTGTACCGCTGGAGGCCTACTATCCTAAAACACAACCACAGTACAGGATAGTGGACTGTACCACTCTAGGCCTCCACTGTAGTGCAACACCCCCACAGTACAGGATAGTGGACTGTAATACCCCCGACTGAACAGGATAGTGGACTTCAGGCCTTCAGGCCTTCTTTCCTAAAACACAACAACAGTACAGGATAGTGGGCTGTACCACTGGAGGCCCCCACTGTACTGTAACACCCCCACAATACAGGATAGTGGACTGTCTCACTGGAGGCCTTCTATCCTAAAACACACCCACAGTATAGGATAGTCAAGTTTGCACAGTCTACCCCAGGGCCTAGGCTTGTGAATGCTACAACTCTTACTATGTTACAACCTTGGCAGTCTTCAGAGCTGAGCTATATGGTACGTTTCTGATCTTTTTTTCAATGACTGCGTCAATCTTGAGGACATCCCTATTTAACTTTGCTTAGAAGTGAGGCCTTGAGGTCATTACCATGCATGCCAAGTTTACGCACTGACAAAAACTTACTAATGGTCTCAACCTTTTGGAGTTTCGTTTTTCCCCGGTCCCCGTTCTCTCCTCCCCCAACGCCGCGGTGACGGTATCGTATCCCTCCTCGTGTCTCCAGCGCCTCCTGATGCAGAGCGAGCCGCGGCGCGCTGCGACGGCTGGCCGGTGATATCGATTTTTCGCCCTGGACCAATTAGCCTAGCGTCAGAGATCTCACTCACAAGTTCAGGACAGTGGGGGATTCACTCACTTTAATCACACATCAATGCTTGGCCCCGGAGCAATCTCCTCTGTTTATCCCTCCGCCAGCACCTCGCCAAGGCGCTATCGATCCCCCGCGCTGCCGAAGCCGCGCTAACGCTATCGGTGACCGGCCCGCTCCCTTCCTCCAGCCCCGGCGGCATCAGAGAGGAGGGCTTAGATCTGAGGGAAACCAAAAGCCAGAGCGATGATTTCCTCGTAAAATGCCCATTGATTTTGTGACTCGGCAATGCCATCTCTGTCTGTCGTGTGTGTGTGTGTGTGTGTGTGTGTGTCTGTGTGTGTGTGTGTGCATGTGCGTGTGTGTGAAAGAGAGAGAGAGAGAGAGAGAGAGAGAGAGAGAGAGAGAGAGAGAGAGAGAGAGAGAGAGAGAGAGAGAGAGAGAGAGAGAGAGAGAGAGAGCGACTGTATCATGACAGGTTGAAGGGCCTTTTGGGAGAGTGAGAGTTAGCCCTGTGGTGGCTGAGCCAGCCCTGGGCTGTGGTGTGGCTGTATCGCTAAGTAGATTAGCCGCTGCCAGACCCATGCCAAAGGCGGGCAGGTGTTATGGTTTGGCGTGTGGCGAGTTGGTATTGGCCATCGACCGGGTCATTAACACCTACGGCTCGTCGATCGATGGCTGTCTTTAAATGGGTGGTGGGTGGGGGGGTTGATAACCAATCTGTACCTGCGGGGCCTTCATTTGGCCAGGCGAAGTTTTAGCTGCTACCTAGACACCACGAACGTCTCAAACACACACGGTAATGTTCAACTAGAATCAACAGTTTAAGTAGTGCCCCAGTATTTATCTCTATTTCTCTCTGTTTTTAGCCTCATTTTATCACTCCTTTCTTCCTCTTTGTATCTCTCTGGCTGTCTCTTTCTCTCGCTCTCCCGTTCTCTGCTTCTCTCTCTCCCACTCTGTTTTAAATACAACTCAAAGAATAAGACAACGGACCCTGTTAACATCAGTAGCCTTTGTGGCCGTTTCATCGGCATGACAGCACTCGACAGCAGAGGCTAGATACTTACAACAGTCACTTTCATGTGATTCAAAGTGGCTTTTGATGACCCAAGGCCCCTCTCACTCCCTGGGGGGGGCAGAATGGGAGGAAATGAAGAAGGAAGAAGTTGTAGGGCGTTGCTAGTTTCTACTGGACATGGGAGCTTAAAGCTAACTAGCGTTTGATTACCTCTTCATTAGCCTGGCTCATGTGGGCCTGGCCACTCTGAGTGCCATACTGCAGCAGTTGGGGTGTGTGTGTGTGATTGTGTGTGTGTGTGTGTGTGTGTGTGTGTGTGTGTGTGTGTGTGTGTGTGTGTGTGTGTGTGTGTGTGTCAATGAATTTGTCTTATTCAGTGTCCTGCTTATCTGGTCCTGCTGCGCTTGGGCTTTTGTGACCAAGCATGTGTGTGTCTGTGTGTTGGTGTGTGTGCGTGTACCTAGGTGCCGGGGGCCGTGTCCGTTCGTAGGAGCGTGCCTGTTATTTTTGGAGCGCGGCGTCCAGCAGGTGTCTCTGTTCCTCGGCTGAGTCATGGTTGGGCAAAGGTTGGGGCGGGGTGGGGACGTGGGAACCCTCTCCACTGATCCTCCATCTGCTCCTCTCTGGAGCCAGGCAGGGGGCGGGAAGGTGATTGAGGAGGTGTTAAGGACACACACACACACACGCACGCACACACACACGCTCACACACACACACACACACACACACACACACACACACACACACAATAACCATGCACTCGAAGGGCACCTTTCTGAAAACAGACAAATAGAAAAAAAACACACATACTATAGGTTAGATATTACAAAACGTTATGCAAGGCAAACTCTTCTATGGTCTCTTTCTCGTCTTATTCCCTACTCCCTCTGTCACACATAGAAATACCCGTTGGAGACCAGGCAGGCCAAGTGAATGCCTGGGCCTTTGGGAGGTCAGAGCAGGATCTTCCTGCGGGCTCCAGTCCTTTGGCAGGCTGGTGAGAAGCTCCTCCTCCTCCTTCCCCTTGTTCTCCATCTATACACTGTCACCGCCGCCTGGAACATGGCTGCCTGCCCACAGTTACCTGAATGTCCGCAGGACTGCTTTCCTGACTGGCTGACTGGCTAACTGACCCTCTTGACTGGCTGGCTGACTGACTGCAGTGAATGGCTTGAATTACTTGACTGACTAAATGATATGCCTGGCAGACTGACTTACAGACTGCTTATCTGACTGACTGGCAGACTGACTGACTGACTGGCTGACTTCCTACAGTTACTTGGTGCGTATAATAGCAATCTGACTGAATAACTAGCTAACTGACTGACAGACACATATAGTAGGTTCATTATTAGAATCATTTCCAAAATCATAATAAAAGTGTGTGCAAACATTTCATTAATTTAATTGAATTAAGGACAGAAGGTAATGTTTGACTTCCTGCTGAGCTGCCTTCCCGCAAGGCCGTTGTCGTCCTCCGTCCTCCCTTCCTCCATTCAGGTGACGCACTGTGCTGGAGGTACGGTGTGCATGCACTGCTCTCTGCGCATGGAGCAGCAATCTTCCTCAACAGATGGGTCTTTCCCTCGCCTGCCAACCCTGCGCCAGGCAACGGGCACTGGAGATTGGACGCACGCAGCAAAAAAAATGACGCCCACGCAGCTCCCCCCCCCCCCACCCCCCCCCCACCGCACTCCAATTCCCACGCCGATGCCCACTCCGCCGCACCAGCCAGGAACAAACGGACGGGCCTCGGTTTCCTCCTCAAGCCACTTTGGGCTGTGAAAGCGCTGCCTCCCGCCTTGTCTGCGTGGCGTGAGTGAGAGGGATTCGGAGTGGAAAGGCAGGATGAGAGATGACGCATGGCGGGCGGGCGGGCAGGCGGGCACGCATCTTTAGCTCCGTTGATTGCCTCCATCCCCCTGGGCTTGCCTAATTAGTACAGGGCAAAAAAAAGTCTGTCTTTTGTGGACACGACAGAGCTGTAGAAAGAGCACAAAGAAAGAGAAAGAGAGAGACAGAGTGGGAGAGAGAAGAGAGAGGAGAGGAGAGAGAGGAGAGGGAGAGAGGAGAGAGGAGAGAGGAGAGAGGAGAGAGGAGAGAGGGAGAGAGGAGAGGAGTGAACACCTAACTTTTCTCCAGCGTGCATTCTTGCGACCTATCAAGACAAAGTAAACACAGTGGAAAGTACAAATGAGGCGTCGACAGACACCAGAAAGGCCTCCCGTGATTCACATTGGACCTATCAGTTGTTGTGGCTCACGGTTTCCATGCCAGCGGGATCCGACAAACGTCTTTTCGATGAGGACCCATCAAAGGGTTCCGCTGCTTTGAAGGCCATTAGTCCCACAGTGCTGACACCACACAGATATCCTGGTCCAGTGGCCCTCCAAGCCCCGCCCATTCCTCCTCAATTAGGGGGGATTAATCACACCGCTTTCCCCCACTGCCTGCTGAGACAGTGCTGCAGCTACAGAGAGGGAGAACACACAGAGGAAAAACAGAGAGAGAAAAGGAACAGAGGAACGAGAGAGAAATAGAGGGAGAGAGAGAGAGAGAGAGAGAGAGAGAGAGAGAGAGAGAAAGAGAGGCAGAGAAGAATCAAAGAGAGGACGGCGGAGTGAGACGAGAGGAAAAAGAGAGAAAAGCAGCAAGAAAAAGAGAGGGTGAAGACAAGAAAAAAAAGGTGAAGGGTAAAGGAAAGAGGCTAAGCAGCTTTCCATGCTAGCTGTGCTTCAGCATTAGGCCTGGCATTGTTCTGGTGCCCACCCCCAGCCAGCTGACCTCCACTACCAATGACCCCTCTTTAACCTCCCCTTCCCATTCTCCTCCTCGTCATCCTAAATCCCCCATATCTCCATCCCAGTCCTGTCCAGTTCCTCTTCTTCCTCATCTTTCCCTACTTCTGCCCCTGGCGCATTTCCCTAGTCTTCCCATTCCTCAGAGCAGCCCTCCAGAGCTTTTTGAACCCAGCCTTTCACTTTTCTTTTTATCTCTCTTTTTACCGGTTTCTCTGTGCATTTTACTCCACTTCACCCTCGCCTCACACTCTGGCTCTCCCTGATTCCCATCTCCCCACCCCCCATTGGACTCCCATCTCCCGGACGTCTGACTTCTCCTCTCCGACTCCCTCTTACCTCAAATTTTCTCTTTTTTATTTTTTTTCCTTTCCCTCCGCTGCTATCATCCTCTTTACCTCCTGCCTCGACCCCCCCCCCCCCCCCTCCGTCCTCTCCTCGTTCACCTCTGAGCACGGATCTGTCACAGCTCAGCTGGCGACTCCCCGCCAGGCGACTGCTCCTCTTTTGTGGCGGCCCAGCAGAAAGGGACGGAGGGGCAGTGCAGGCCGGGGGCACGGCGGGCATCCATCAACGGGGCGTGCATGGCGCCCGCTGCTGTCACAGAGATTTCACTCAAGCTTGTCGGCCGCCGCGTCAATTATCCCCCCGCGTGGGTGAGGAGCTCAGCTGCCTGAGCCTGGCCTACTCTAAAGCCTCCTCACCCCCCCCTCACCCCCCTCCACCCCCCCGCTGGCACTTGAGTCAGTCCCCCCTCTGTCCACCGTTTAGCACCAAAGCTACCCCCTCCAGGGTGATCCCCCCCCCTCCTCCTCAATGACCACAACTGTCCTCACCCCTCCAAACCCCCCATCATCAGAACAACCCTCACCCATTTAGAGCCCCTCCCCCCCCCTCCCTTAATAACCCCCCCCCCCCCCCCCGATCACCATAACCACCCTCACCCATTTAGAGTGCTCCCCTTAATAACTATCACCAGCCTCACCCTTCTGGGTGCCCCCACTTAAGCACCACCACTACCTCCCCCCCTCCAAATCCCCCACCCTTCCAGAATGCAGACGGCCTTGGCCAATCCGCCGCTTTCTCTCAGCACCAGCGCCAAGACAAAAGAGGGGATGAGACGCGTTGTGAAGCCCAGGGGAGCGTGAAGCGTGAGAGGGCAGACAGGGAGAGGGAGTGCTGCAGCCCCTGGAAAGAGCCACGAGTCCTGCCCGCTGTGTCCCAGTAATGGAGGGTATATATAGACAAACACACACACACACACACAAAAGAGGAGAGCTTGTTTCAGCCTGAGGAAGTCCCCCCCCCACCCCCCACCCCTTTCTTTTTGAAGAGGAGAAGGATTCTTAAGAGCTTTACTTAATACACCCAACAGAAGTTTAGAGAGAGGACAAACTGTTCTCGTCCTCCACCGGAAGACAAATAGACATGTCTCTTGTCTTTTTTTCCTTTTTGTTCCTATCAAGAATGGTAGATGGCCGGTCCCACTCATACTCTATTGAGTGTTAAAAGCTGTGTAGCACTCGGAGGCTGACCGCTTGACGGCGTTGACGGTCGCCGCTAGAAGATGATGAAAGAGGTGAAAGCCCAGGGGGGGCCATGATCATAAGGACATTCATTCTGATGTGCCATCTGGAACCAAGCTTTGACCGAACTCCTAGCCCCAGTCAGCCAGTGATGGATTGACAGTGTCAGTCACACGCAACACACACACACGCACACACACACGCGTGCAAGCACGAACACACACGCAGATACACATACTGGACACACCATCAGGCAGTGGATCCAATGCACCTTGACTATAATCAAGATCATACCAAATGACTGTTCCACGCACGTTTATTAGAGATTGTTCAGAGAGGAGCCAGGACTCAAAGTCTAAACGCCTAATTATTCGCTGTTCAAAGAGGGGGGAAATATGGTCGGGTGGCAAATTGTTTGAAACCAATTAGTCACATTCTGTCTCTCTCCTTTACATACACACTGTCTCTCTCTCTCTCTCTCTCTCTCTCTCTATCCACCACCCTTAAACACACACGCACGCACACACACACACACACACACACACACACAGAGAGAGAGACACACATGCAAACACATACATAGAGTGTCCTCATTCTGCTACCCAAGGATATAGCTATCCCATATAAATGGCACTGATTAACATGGCGTGTTTGAACTGCCTCCCAATCAAATGTTCCGGTGGCGTTGTGCAATTTCGACGACAACGTCGCTAAGGGAGACAGGGGGTGCCTGCTGCCTGCTAGCCTTCTGTCTGCCATAAGACACTCCGCCACAAAGACGCGCCACAGCCGTGCAAACAGGATTTTACACTCTCAGACAAAATGAGATTATTTTTGCCATTGAGATTATTCTAGGCAGGCGCTCACATATTGTGTCTCAACCTTGCGAAGAAAACACACACACACATCCAAGAAAGAAATATGAAAGACAAACGACAATATGGCTTTCTCAGTTTCTTTGACTTTGTTCCCAATTGTATTTCTTCAATTTTGGCACATTGTGTGCCGGTAGAGAGGCGGTGAATGGTGCCTAGGTATCGAGCTCTAAAGAGGGACTGTACATAATCTCAACAACAGTAGCAACGTCAGATTAATTTACCGTGTTGCTCCAGCACGGCTTTTAAATTGCTCCGATTGGGTTTTAATTTGCCTACTACTGATTACTCATTTACCTCCCGAGCAGTTCTGTAATTTGTTCCACGGCAGAGAGCGGAACCGTCAGATACACACAGAAACACATGCAAACAGGCATGGACACACATCATGCACAAACACACACACACACACGCGCACACGCACATGGCACTTTTACCCACAAACTCAGACAAGCACGAGCTCAGCACACACACCCATGCAACCTAAGTGGGGAGAGTAATTTAGGACTGATTTCAAGAGGGCCATAGCGCCATCTGTTGGCCGTTCAGAAGCCCAACACAAGGTCAGACCGTTTGATTGGCTAGTGAGTTGGAGTAGCATGCAGATGTCTAGAGGGCATCAACAAGGTCTTTGGCCACCGAAGTCAATCAATCTGTGACACAGCAAACTGTCTCTTGAGTTTCACTGGCAGAGGTCAGAGGTTAATGGGGACTAGGAATACAGCCAGGTGATTACGCCCGACAAGTGAGGGGCTGGGGGTGTGTGGGGGTGCAATAGAGAGGGCAACGGAGGTTTCTGTAGAGACTTGTTTTAAATGGTGGTCACGATGGCTGGACAAATTGACTGGAACGAAGGAGAATACTTTGGTGTAGTCTCATTTCCATTGTAAGAGGACAAAAGACAACGTTCACAACCATTTTTCAAGTGGAGCCTATAGACATGTGGGACTCAAATGATTTCAAAATCAGCATGAAATAACAGTAAACCATCGGCGAGAAAATCATTATCTGTTGTTAATTGAATGCAAAAGAAAACTAAGGCAAACGTTTGTTTGAACTTTTTGAGTGGTTTACTTACCTTCCTTCACTTCAAAATGTCTTTGGTATGCAATTCATTTTACTACATAAACAATGTGACTACAATAATAAAAAAAACAATGTAATCCCGTTTTAGATTCTGTTAACCTCACATGCAGTCTACCGTCGTTGTAATAAAGTTGTTCAAGACAGTTGACCCTTTAATGCTGTGCAGACTGTCCTGGTCAACTAATTCACTTTGCTGGTTGGTTCAAGTAATACAACTAACTAGAGTTCGTCTAAAAGGACCACCTGTACAAAGCTGAAACAGGTGTGCTCTTTCAAATTGTAAGGTAATCAATTAAACGATGGATATTTACTACAGCATCATATACGTTACCTCAGAACCATTTTAACAGTGTAGGCCTACACATCATGCATGCAAAATAAATGGCAACGGTTGTGAATTACGAAAACCACTTCACCTGACAGGTTTGGTCTAATTTTGCAAAGTGGCTTTCAAAACCAGTCTTTCAAATACACTACATTCATTTGACCAATAGATGGCGACAGTCAGCTATCGGAGCTTGAACAGGAGTCGTGAGAGTTCACAGAGTGCACACACATCATACTAAACGTATTAGTTTCAAAATCAGGATACGACACACGTTGTAGATTATTAGAATTAGTCAATCTCTCCGGATTCCTTATCATCACAGCATTCCAAGTCAAATTAGTCGACTACTGAAACAGTTCAAAGTTCAACATTTTTCAATTCTGAATCTTTTAGTTATCCAGGCTGTTTTCAGCACCACGGAGGGCGTGGATTCTCCGGTCGGACCCCCAGTCCGTGGCCACTATGCATGGGGCAGGGAGTGAGACAGAGCTCCCTGAGGTGAACGTCGGACACCAGGGGTCAACCTCTCACACTAACCTCCTCTCAGGTTAGGTGTCTTTTCCTTTTCCATCTCTCTCTCCCTCCCTCTCATGGTCTCTCTCTATTTCTTGTCATAGTTGAACTATTTATCCCTGCTCGTCCTTCTTTTTCAATTGCCTGAGTGAAACACTGAGACGAGATCCATCCACTCTTCCGCTCCCACGGATCATCAAAGGACGTACAGTACCTATAGCAACATCACAATGCCGCCCCCACCCAATCACAAGCCCCGCTGCTCCCCAAATGCCATTAGCTAATCAGGCCACCCAGTTGGGGGTCTAAAAATAGCCCTGACACTACAGCACCTATACGTGGCCTCCTTTTAGGCAAACGAGGGACTTAAAGGAGAGAGGGAGGCAAATGATCCAAAATATAAGCCATTTCTAAAAATGAACCGCCACTGGATTGCTCCCTTGCAATCACGCGCACGCCCGCCCGCAGGACCTCATCACCGAGGCAATTTGCCATCGCTCAGTAATAGCGAGGCTGGCTTATTTCTCTGAAAAGCCATTTCTAAGAACCACAACACGAGCAGTCTTTCTGCTTGTTATCGCGCTCTGTCTACTTTGGACTCATCGTCTTCATCCTCTTCAACTTCTTTCTGTTGTTTAGGCTCTAGTGGCAGCGGTTCTCAGATTTGGTGGTTCAGGTCATCACGTCTGATCTCCGTGCAAACTTTCAGTTTATGCTCTCAGGCAACGTGCCATTTCCAAATAGATGACACAGACTTTATACGTGGACTGTACCCCATGTTTTATTCTTGGCTGTCAATGGAATGACTCGTCTTCAAAGCCCCTGGTGCCTTTCATCACTTGCACTGTAAACAACCCAGCACGGTTGCCATGGTGCCCACTGCAGAGGTGCCCTCGAGAGAGAGAGCCACGCCCCTTTCTCCTCTGACAGACCCCAGCTCTCCCCGTCACATGACCTCCGCGCCGGGCTCTGACCGCTTGACCCGGTCGAGTTGCCGGGGGAACGGCAGGAACGGCAGGAACGGCAGGAACGGCAACTCCTTGAAGTGGCGTGGAGGCGCGGCACTGGACGAGGAGAGGAGGTGGAGTGGGTGAGAGGGTGGGTGTGTGTGTGTGTGTGTGGGGGGGGGGGGGGGTGTGGGGGGGGGGGGAGTCTGATCCCTCCCGCGGACCAATTCAAATCCAGCCACAGCAGGGCTCCAATTAGAAAAGTGTTGTCAGACGAAAATCATGAGGCTTTCTCTTGTGTGGCTGCACCCTTGAATTTTATTCACAGATACAATGTGCATGCAGCAATTCTACTGGTCTGACCTACTCTGTCTGCTCAGCCATTAGCATATCCTCGGGGTTAAAGGGAGTTTTCACATAAACGCCACACATCGATTGCAGAGGGAATGTTTTTTTTTTTCGCATGGCCTTTTGTGTTTGCACTGATTTGCCCTCCGGCATCGTACAGATTTCCCATATTTCCCATATTCAGCGAACTGTAACTGCACACTATCACAGGTCAGCCCTCCCAACTGAACAAAATGATAAAATCATAAAGTCATAAAAATTCAGAAAGAGACCAATTGTTGTGTGTGTTCTTTTCCACCTGCCTTAATCAACATGGATTGTACACATCGTCCCTTCCAATCTACCACTCAGTCTTTCACGCTCTCTCTCTCTCTCTCTCTCAATCTCTCTCCTTCTCTTACCTCCCTTCCCCTCTCTCTCGGTCTCTCATCTCTCTCCGCCCACCCTTCCTTCCTTCAACCGCTCCTCTCCCTCCCGTTCCCTTTCACCCTCTCCTCCTTTTGATCTCTATCACACTCTCACCTCCTCCTCCTTTCTCTCACTCGTCCATCGTTACTTTGTCCTTCGGGCTCTCCGCCTCCCTTTACTCCTCTCCTCTCTGACTCTCCTTCACCCCCCCCCCCCCCCCCCCCCCCCCCCCTCACTTCCTCCGTGTCCCTGCCTCAACCACGGTTAGTTAACCAGCTGCTCCGCAGCAGTCCGTGTGTTCCAACACAACAACCCGTCCCACCCCCACCCCAACCGAGTGCTGCGGCCGCACATCTGTTAGGCGTGTCTCCCCCGCCACCGAGTCAATCCCCCCCGCCTTGCACCTGCAGCATTCCCATTAGGTTGCCGGTCTTTTTGTCGGCGCAACACTCCCGGCCTAGCTGTGTGAGGATCAGCAGGAAGGAATAGGCTGAGGAGGCTCCAGCTAATATAAAGCCAGCCAGCAGAGTGGCTGGTCCTGGTTCTGTTTGTGGTGCTGGAGGCTGAGATTGCACAAAGAGTAATGCTTGTCCAAATGGCAGATCTGTGGGCTGAACCATATTATTTATTCGTATTATTTACTTGTCATGCCAGTGCAGGTGTATGCCATTTTAAAACCTTGAGCGTAAAAAGAGAAAATTATCGAAAAAATAAAAGCGTCCCAAGGGGGGTTATTAATGCGGTGTGCCGAACAAATCTACACAAACATGTATTGACGTTCCTGTTCTCTGCCTTGGAGGGATTATTTCCTCCAATATTTGCTTCTGTATGCAGATCCATGCGTAGTGGTTGCGTTGGAATGAGGCGTCCTAGGGTTTTCCCAGGGGGCTTGTTTGAAGAGGCGGATCCTGACGCTCAGCATCTTCCTCCAATCGGTAGCAGGGAGGAAGCCGGATGAGAAGTGGTTATAGTTTGACGGCTAACCCAGAGACTCCAGAGCACGTCTGCAGACACACCCACCAACACACGCGCGCGCGCGCGCGCACACACACACACACACACATAAAAGGATTAAAGGTCATGACTGTTGATAAAGAAAAATGTGGGGAGTATATATCCGACTTGTTTACCCAACAAAACAAATACTACGCCCGTGCTTAATAGATATATAAGTGTTATCTTTTAACTTTCGGCTAATTCTTTTAACCGACGGATACTTGAGTAAAGACATGTGACATGATGTGTGCTCATGTGGAGGGGGAGGTTGGTAAGTTGTTGGAGGCATTGGTTAAATGCCTATCCCCGCTTATATTGGATCTGTGAGTTCTTCCACCTCTTAGCAATCGACGTTGGAAAAATGTATAATATTGACACACACCCCAAAAAATGCTAAACAGCACATCAATCCATTGTCCTTAAAGAAGCGAATTTCTAAGAAAGGGCGAGGAGGCCGCCTCTCTGAGCGAGACATCTATAGTCTGCTTTTAGCTCACGCTGCCCGCCTGCCATCCGGCGTCTGCCTTATCGAGTGCTGCTGTGCTACATGTTATCTCGTCATGTTAATGCAAAGAGAAAGGCATCCTCGGTGAGCTTCACTGATCCTGATGCGAGGGGAGAAGATGAAGATATAGTCCTCCTTGTGCCACGACCACTGGGCGACCTTTCCCCCGCTCTGCTCCGTGAGAAGGCCGCCATGGCAACGTGACGAGCTGTTGGACACAGTGTTCCGTTCCGCTCTGCGGATTGAAGATGAATTGTTCGGCGAGCCGAGACCATGGCCAGACACGAGCTTTGGGGCTAAACGCCGCGGATTCTTCAACGGTAAATTGTCCCTGCTTGTCGGAAGACTGCGCGCTGTGTTCACATTTTTTTGAGAAGTGATTGGCTCCTGTCTGCACTCACTCCAGACAACGAGCTTCGAGCAATTTCAATTCTCCAAGACTTTTGCTTGATTGATCTCTTAGGTTAGTCGTTAAGTCCATTTAATACTAGGTGGCCGACAGGCTGACAGGTCTTTTTGGACCCATAATAAATATGTTTATTCTTTTCACTCAGTTTCATATCCTGGGTTGGGATGGGGGACAGGGGGGGTATTTACAAATAAACACACACCGGCGTACACACGTACACAAACAAGCAAGCACACACACACACCATAAGTGAGATTTATTGCCTCACTTGTCTGGTTCAATGGCAGACCAGAGGCTATCTACAGGTGAGATCTTGCGTTCTTCATCTCTGTCTAATAACCGCTGTCTGTTCCCTGAACCTCTTCAGGAAACCATGGTGATGATATTTATCTTAAGGACCTTCTTGTGGAATGTATGAGCTCGGTCTAATCATCCTGTCCTTCCGTCTGAAAAAAAAAATAAGCCAGTCCACATAACTAAATGCAGCTAAAATGATTATTGCATTTTACACACCAGCTGACAACACACAAACGTTTCTTTTGTATTTCACTTAAGGAACACCATGTTCCATGTACTGCAGAATGATGGAGGATATTGCCCCATTTCTTGGTTCCCTACAATTTTTTCCCCCCAACACTCTCCCTTTCTCCTTTCATCTATATCTTCATAGCATGCAGCAAATTCTTTCTCCCGGTGAAGCAGACACACAATCTGTCTTGTGTAACCACACACACTTATCTTCCACCTGTAGGGTTCAACACGCACACACACACTCACACACAGACGCATGCACACACATACAAACCAACCAATGATACTTTATTCTTGTCAGTGCCTATCACCCTGAAGTGAAAAAGAAATCAGAGTCCTTCACATGCCTGTGGATACACATGGAATACAGTCGGCACCCCAAACACCTTCCAGATGCTTCAGTGCGAAGCCATGACGACAGTGTCACTCAGCTCCATTAGACAGTAGTCTAACAGACAGTGGATGGAGTGCCACAGTGATGATGTTCCCATTAGGGCTTCCTCACCAAGGGTCATCCCAAGACCATCTGGTAAACGCTCACCTCAAATAACGATAAAAGATTAATATGTAACCCTATTGCGTCTGACCTTGTGCTTCATTTACATTTTAAATGCCGCCCTCATCCCACCAGAAAGCACTGTTTATTTTGATGATTTCGATTGAAAGGTTTTCTGTCTGTGCAATTAGGCCAGATAATCGAAATGGAGAGAGTCTCACAAGGTCCGCTGCGGAGAGTTGTCATAACCCTTTCCCGTACTCACAGCACGTTTAACAGCGTATTATGCCATGAACTGAAGGGAGCACATTACTTAGAAACCTTGAAGAAAAGGAAATTAGGTTTAGAGTGGATGTCTTTCTGGGATTCTCAGAATTTGGGAGAATTACAGTCGAAAACGATATCAGTTGGAAATAGCCATGGCAACCAACCAGCCTTACTCCAACATAACTGACCCAATTATTATTCAAGACCCACTAATGTAACCTATTCAGATGAATAATTTGAATTATGATGAATGAAAAATGGAACGCCAAGTGAATTTTATGGACCTAGAGCATCCTTTTGACTTACCACGCAGCTATTTAATTGAAACTATGTTTCCTTCTTGGTTAAATGATTAGCCATAAAATCAAATGTAAATGATACGAAGAACAGAGGACGGAGGTGGTGGAACATTGTATAACACTTTAAGGTTGATAGATTGATAGTTCAGACGTATAATCAAGAAACGAAAACGGCCCGAATTCCCATCAGGTCATTAAAATGAATATAAAAATATGCGAATGCCTGCCGACATGTCATGTCATTGGTCCAGCACTTTTCCTCTCACACGTCAGCAGAGAACTAATGGAAGTCTATACAGGCTGAGAAGATACACTCCATAAATGGCATTTTATTGTGTATGCACGAACAGGTATGCATTCAAGTTTGCCAATGGCTCCGTGTCCTCTAATCTCTGCCCACATCTCTGACTTGACAACGTTTTCCGTCGCGCTTTGAAAGGGACACCCGCCTGGGCACACGTATGTTCAAAGTACAAACCTCATGTTTACAAAAGAGAGAAAGCACAAACAGGCAGTTCTAATAGATCGTTGCGGACACAGAATTGGCACAGGCAGCGAAGCCAACGGACCAGCTGAACCTCCAACACCTTGCCAGCCACCTGCCACATCTCCGTGTCCGTTCCTCCATCTACAGCCCACTTGCTGTAGACAACAACAGGGTTGATGGCATAAGGAGAGGTGTGTTGAAGGCCAGTCTATTTCAATTTACAGCTGGGGAGCCATCTTGATACCCCTGCCGTCACATCTTTGCTGAAGCGAGAGTTGTTATTTCCTCCAGGCCAATTAGAGGAGGTTTCACAGGCTGTGGCTGAACCCTCGTCTTGCTTTCATAGGCACACCAAAAAGCCCCTCTCCCCTACACCCCCCATACGGGCTGCCAGCGCCACCGGACATCAAAGCATTGTAGATGGCGGCTGGCTCAGGGGGAACACAGCGAGAAATACAGAGGCACAAATACAGACACACATAAACACACACACTCACAGATAGACACCAACGCCTATACACACACAAACATACACACGGATAGAGCAACACCTATACACAAACACACACACACACACACACACATAGACACACACATGCTATGGTATTAGACTAGATGTAAACCCCCCAAAAACTGACACTTTAAACTTTAAAAAAACATAACCCCTAAGGCTATTATTGCTATATGTTACTGAAGGGTATAGAAGCAATCGTAGGAGTTCAAGACCAAGTAAAGGAAAGCAAAACAACAAACACCTATACTATACTTGAGAATAAGATGGAAAGATAGGGGGATTTTGTTTCTGTTTTTGGTTGAGACAACAAACATCGATTGGAAAAGGAAATGTACTGTTACTGTCACTTTACTGTTGTTGGTTTATATCATAATCTAGTTTCGCAAGCTGGCGTTACCATGGACACTGTTTTCTCTGTGACTAGTGTCTATCTATCAAACAGGAGCCATCAGGATGCCAAGGCTATAACACAAAGCAGGGAATATCACCAGTATTGTTATTAAAATGGTTTCACTTAGGGCAGGGCCAGTCATAGCAAAATGCATCATGGCTAGAGCTGTGTGAAAGTATGCAGGAAGGTTTTTATTAATATTTTAGTCTCATTTGACCTGGAAAGCAAGGGTGATGTCAAAGACAGGTTAGTGCAAAGAATTTCTAACAAAATGTAAAATCCTAGCAGATGACATCCCTCTTCCACCTTCTCCCCTCTCACCTAAATCCATTCATCTCACCTCGACATACACATATCCTCAATCAACCTGTAGATGACACGTTGTTGTGTTGTGGGCTAGTGAGAAGTTTAAAATCCAACATCATGGGCACATAAGACAAGGGGCTGAATGACTGGCAGTGGCAACAAGGGGAATCACTTGACAAGCACAACATGGATTCTGGTTGGGGCTCAAGGGACGGACGCTTTTTTGGAGTGTCAAAAACAAAGTGTCAACAACAAAAAGAAAGAGTCATAGTGAGACAGAGACAGATGGGGAGAGTGCGAGAGAGAGAGAGCGAGAGAGAGAGAGAGAGAGAGAGAGAGAGAGAGAGAGAGAGAGAGAGAGAGAGAGAGAGAGAAAGGGAGAGAGAGAGAGAGAGCGAGAGAGAGAGAGAGAGAGAGAGAGAGAGAGAGAGAGAGAGAGAAAGGGAGAGATAAAGCGAGAGAGAGTGTGTGCCAGCGTCTATGTACAAACATCTGTTTGTATTAATATGTGCACTGTGCACCGGATCTGTGCACAATGTGTACATATATGTTATCATCTGTTAGGGCTGTGTGTGTGATTGTATCAGAGATGGGCAAAAATACTTCATAATGTAACATGTTACAAAATACAAACGCTTCCTTGCCAAATGTATCAAAATATATTACAAAATACTGGTGTCCAAAAATGTATTTAATTAAAATACATGTATTTTGTATTTCAAATACCCCCAAATACTTAGCGTTCTGAGTGTTAAAATGTATACAAAGACTACCAAACACATTTCTAACACATTATGCCTCTGAGTCCATTCGTTCATGGTGGTCTGGCAAGGCTCCCTTGGGAGTTGGTTTGGTAGTTACATCAGGGCATTCATCATAGTCCTCCGTCTACCTCCATCCAAAACCAGTCACTGATCTATCTGACTGGCTGAATTTGTATGGAATTAAACCTGCTCCAATTTGACTATTTAGAGATGATACCAATGTTCTATCCGTAGATAGATCTAAAAACACTTTGGGAAATTGTGGAGGAAGACATTAGTAGATGATGGTTTGAGCTAAATAAGTTATCATTAAATCTGAGTAGAAAATCATGATATTCGGTAAGCAGACAATGATAAACTTAAAAACACTTTAAATGTTTAAAGTACAAAATCAACGACTTTTTATAAAGACCAAATATACTACAAAACCAAGTCTCTCTGGTATTACAAAAAAAAAACGTTGATGCCAAGATTGACTGCTGAAACGTATTTTGAGTATTTTCAAATACAAAATATTGCTACAAGCAGTAACAATTTACAAATTACATTACATTTTTTTAGACTGATCAAATACAAATTACAAAATACTGGGAAGTAATTAAAGTACGTATTTGAAATACTTTTATTAAAATACTGCCCGTGTGTGTGTGTGTGTGTGTGTGTGTGTGTGCGTGTGTGTGTGTGTGTGCGCGCTAGCCAGTGTGTGAGCGTTTGTGAGAGCGTTCCTATCAAAAGTCAAAGCGCCCTCTAAGTGTAAGATGGAGTGAAGTGGGCAACTACAGAGCGCCAGGGGCTGATGACAATTGTGGGCCAGTGACCTTGGAGGACCAGCAGTTAATGGTTAAAAAGTCCATGCCTCTGTGAAAAGGAGGCCAGCCAGCCAATCAGCTTCTGAGGGAAAGGGGCTGTCAAAAAATGAAAAGAAAACTTGAAAAAGAAAAAAAAGAGAAGCAAGCGACAAGAGTCCCGGCACAACACTCAAAGAGACACTGAAGCGTTTAGCTTTATACTTTTCATGACAGCACCACCCAACCGATTGGTAAGGTCACTTAGACTCAGGAGACAGACAACCATCTGTGGATTAGGGATGTTTTAACAAGCTTTCATCCAGCTGTGCCCGTGCAGGGCTGTGCACATGCACAATTACATATCACAATTAGGCCGCAACATCACAAATGAACACGTATATGGTAGTGTTGGAATTATCATACATGTCTGTATTAGGATTTGCATAATTATTGTTTATCCATAATCTTATTAGTTATACAGTCACATAATTATCTTAATCATATTTTCAGAATAGTAGTACACTGCCATGGTTCATAGAGGTCAGCACCGTACTTTCACCACTATCACCTGTTTATACTAAGCCATGAAACTGTTTTGAACATGTTGTTACAAGGATACAAGTATTCTGTGCATGCCCTTAGACACCACTCTCAGCTTTGGCGAAGCATAGTAGTTGTTTTGGATGGTCCACTGACAATGTTTCTTTTGTCAGTGCTTGTATTCTGTTTCATACGAAAAACATTCTTACAACCTGACAACACATACTGTTTTGTTACACAGTAGTCTATTGAGAGGGAGAGAGAGAGTGTGTGTGTGTGTGTGTGTGTGTGTGTGTGTGTGTGTGTGTGTGCGCGCGCGTGCGCGCGCGTGCTTGCGTGCCTACATAGAACATATACAATTCTCTATAACTGTGGCAGTAATTTGATGATTCAATTAGTATGATAACAATTAAAATATGACACAGTAGTTCACTTCATTGGACATACTATTTGATCCCAAAAAATCAAAGCTGAAAGAAGATCTGATTCAGGTCATTATCGGAGCTAAATGTTAACTGAGCCTGCTGTAAATTGTAAGCCAAGTCACACCGTCAACTTGTCAACCTTTAGCTCCTGTTCAGGGACGTTCACCGATCTTCACCGTTATAATCTAACAAGTCGCTGTCCATGGTACAGAAGGAGTCAAGACTGGTTGAAAGGAAAAATACAATTAATTTGCCGATATTACAAAAATAGCCCATTTCATCCGAGTAGTTTTGAATAATGTATTATGACACGGTTACATCGTGGCATTTGCTCAAGACATCTCTGGGTATCCCTGTGCAAACGCATGAATTCTTCCAGCGAGCTCTAAAAGGTCATGTCAAATCAATCTTTCTCTCAAGCCACAATGGTGCCAGATTTTCTAATGCACTAAGCTGAAAGCTCAAGACGGAGTCATTATCATTATGGAGCGAATTTCTCACAAGGGTGGCAGATTCTCTGATGCGCAAAGTTTTAATCAATAATTTAATCATTTAAGAATGATCAAATAAGGCTTGTCAATTATCATCGTTGAGTACAACGAACAAGGTGCTATACTGTAAATTAAAGACAGATCCAAGTTCCCCTGAAATATAGTGGGGATGTCATATGGAGGTTCCAAATTGTGAACGTAGCAGTGCCAGACAGCCCCAACACCACTTACATGATAACAGTGCAGCATTTATTTAAAAAAATGTTTTCACTTATAGTTCAAGGCATCGATCACGTCTTATGTGCCTGGATGTGCTGTGCTTGAAGTGCTGCGTCAGTAAAGGCGGCGCGTAAAAGCGTTGGCAGTGCGCGCTGGCAGCCCGTGGAGGGGACAGCTTTGGAGTAGGGGTGATGTTCACAGCGCATCAGCGTCATAACTTCGTATCCACAGGTTGCAGCTGGAAGTCTGTTACGACTTGTTTAAAAATTAAGACACTTTTTGATTCTTTTTTTTAAATGTTGTCCTGTCTGTATTCCTTTGGCATGAGCAAGGAATATAAATATTTAGTTTTCCTTTTTTTCCCGATAAGCGCAAATATGGATGTTTAATGTCACTTTTCAATGCAAATACTGGTTTCGGATTGTGTCTGTTCAAAACATCGTTCCGAAAGATATCTCAAAATGACAGGTGCCAGGCTGTTCGCTCAGAGAGATAAAGTTGCTTCTTTTGCTTTTTGGTGTCATACGCTCTCCAAACAAAGAAACGGTATGTGTCATTTTTGTTGGTCGTGCGGTGCTTTTCCTTAATTTTTTTTTTCTCCAAAGAAAAGAGAATGGTGGATGATGGAGATTATGTGTTTAATATGAAACCGTGCCGCATGTCACCGTCCCTCGCACCTTTTCCACGGTGACAATAACATAATGCCCTGTCGGAGCGGCTGCTGTTCCGGCATCGGTCCGCTAAACGAGGACAACGCTAGATTTCTTATGCTGGCGCTGTTCATCATCCTCTATCTCTTTTGTGGCGCCGCGGTCTTTTCAGCACTGGAGCAGCCCAAAGAGCGAGAAGCTAAGGAGCGCTGGGTGCAGAGGTTCGAGCATTTCAGCCAAAAGTACAACCTGAGTGAGAAAGAGCTGAATAACTTTTTGAGGAACTATGAGGAAGCAAACGTTGCAGGTATTCGTGTGGACACTATTAGACCCCGCTGGGACTTCACGGGCGCCTTTTATTTCGTGGGAACCGTTGTATCTACTATAGGTGAGACCTATACATTGCAAACGTCCATCTTAAACCCCCTTGGTCCTTTATGTGTATAAATGAATGCCTGATTGTGTGACTGAATAGTATAGAAGGTAGAGACCAGCCCACTATTGACTAGGAAGCTCCGGGTGAAAACCCCAACAGTCAATACATCGAATTAGCATAACTCATATAATACATGCATTTCAACAAACTAATATAGCCATAGTTAGATTCATTACGTTTGATTGTTTAGAATTATCTGATTCCTCACCCCCGCCCCTTTTCCAATCTTAACCTCCAGACCTAATTATGTAGCAATCACATTCTAGCCAAGCATCCACCGTTTCGAAGTGTTGAAAACAGATGCAGTAGGTTACTTTATTTATTTATTTTTTGGTAAGAGATCATGTGCATTTTTTATCGCTATGGTTTCTCAGCAATACAGTGGAATAATTGCCTTCTTCCACGTGGTTAGTACTAAACTGTCACCATTGGATTTACAGACTTAGGTACGATAGGATTACTTCTCTGTCATTCAGTAATCCGTTGACTGTCAAAAGAGAAGAAAATAAATTAAAATATCAATCAAAATACCAACCATATGATTGACACTTCATGCAAGGCTCAATACAGAAGTTATGTAATGTATGTTAATTCATACAACTGTCTATTCAAAGCTCCCAGAATTGAGAATGTCCTCACTTGTATCTATTTACCTCCCCCAAGTTCATCCAATTGGCTGTCAATGAGGAGCATAATGGGAGATAAATGTGAGCACTTGATGGAATGACAGATAGTGGGAGATAGAAAGAGAGTGAAATCACAAGCAAAGACAGAAAGAGGGGAGGTGGGTTAGAGAAAGAGGAGGAGGACAGTAAAACAGGAGGCAAGGATCCCTTTAACCCGAGTGTTTGGTGTTAAATGAGGTGAAACAAACAAAAGGTACACAAACTGCAGCCAATAACTGGTCTAATCGCCCCATCCTTGATTTTCCTGTTCAATCCTGCATATCCCATATCTAATCATATCATTCAGTCAACAATCACCAGGACAAAGTTGGCTCATTCTTTTGCAAACTGAAGGTAAGTTGAATCATAGCACAGAAGGCCAATTTGTGTTCACCTCCCCCGTATAAAGCAGTGTCTGTGGAGCCTATGGGTGAGGAGGTGGGCGTAGAGATCCACAGACGCCACAGGCACTCAACGAAGCATCGCGCTCTCTTCGTAGGGCCCATTACCATTCTCCTGCACGGTTAAAATGTTAATGCAAGCGTCTCACAGGGGGAAGAGGATTACCTGGAAACAACTACACACTTGTCTCAGTAGTTAGCTGCACTACAAGAGCTGTTGAGTCTTGCAAAAAATACTCAGGCAGCAAATGAATGGACAGAATGTTGCACAGATATTGGACATGTTGATACTGATTTGTTACGATTGTCTGAAAAAAAATCTTGAACAATGGATGTAAAGAGGAAAAGACAGATATTTCAAAAGAGAGAAACGGGGTAGTTAGAGAGGGAAAGAGAGAGAGAGAGAGAGAGAGAGAGAGAGAGAGAGAGAGAGAGAGAGAGAGAGAGAGAGAGAGAGAGAGAGAGAGAAAAACATGTTAATTCACCCTCCCCCTTGGTAAGTAATCCATGTCATTTTCAGAGAGAGAGAGAGAGAGGGAGAATTTAAGGTGCAGGACAGTAACAATACAGGCCAAGCGAGGAACAAAGGGGCAAGCCAACAGACTGGAGGAGAAGTAGAGAGAATGCAAGCACTGGAAAGAGAACGAGAACACAAGTCAAGAGTATTGGATGTCGTCACCATTGGCAACACAGGCTATATAGGAATAGGTCGCCAGAAAACGTCACTTGGGAGGAGTGCAGATGCTGCCTATTAACAACCAATTAGAACAAACGACAAAACAGGCCTTGAGCTCACTTCCTGAATGGATGAGTCAAACCAGCTGGAACCCGTCCCCCCTCCTCCCCCTCCCCGACACAAACACACACACACACACACACACACACACACACACACACACACACACACACACACACTCACACTTATACACACATTTTCAGACACTTGCACACAGAGACACATAGAGACTTGTTCAGTGTCTGGGAGGGTAAAATAAAGAGAAAGGGTGCACTCATCTCTTTTTCAAAGGTACAACAAGTGGCTCTCATTTTATTAATAACCTTTTGTCCGCTAGGAGTTGTTGTTTTTTTGATTCTGTACAGCAAACTACAGTAAAGCTCGACCACAAGACTACCACTGTGGTCCAGGTACATTTTTCATATGTTGAGGTTTTAGGACTATTCCCCCCTAAACTCATCCTCTCTTTCTCCTGTTCTCTGTGTATGTCCAGGCTTTGGGATGACCACCCCAGCCACCATTGGAGGGAAGGTCTTCCTCATGTTCTACGGCCTCCTGGGCTGCGCCGCCACAATTTTGTTTTTCAACCTCTTCCTCGAGCGTGTCATCACAGTCATCGCCTTCGCCCTCAAGTTCTGCCACGAGCACAGCAGCCGCGGCAAGGCCGCACTCCCTCACAACGGCCGCGGCGGGGGCCACTCAAGCGAGGGGCCGGGGGGCGGCAGAGGGGAAGGCCTGGCCGGCTGGAAGCCCTCTGTCTACTGCGTCATGCTGATCCTGGGCGTCGCCGCCATCTTGGTCTCCTGCTGCGCTTCGGCCATGTACTCGGCAGCGGAGGGCTGGGCCTACCTGGACTCGCTGTACTTCTGCTTCGTGGCCTTCAGCACCATCGGCTTTGGGGACATGGTGAGCAGCCAGAGGGCTCTGTACGAGGGCCCCGCCACCGCCTACCGCCTGGGCAACTTCCTCTTCATCCTGACGGGCGTGTGCTGCATCTACTCCCTCTTCAACGTCATCTCCATCGTCATCAAACAGGTCCTCAACTGGCTGCTGAGGCGGCTGGAGGGGCCGTGGTGTCGTTGCGGCTGCCCGTGCTCCGGGCCTGGGGGCCACCACCCGCACAGACACCCCCGCCGCAACGTGGTAGCGCCAGGTCACCTGCGTGCCCGCCGCGACCTGTCCATCGAGACGGACGCAGTGAACGACAGCGAGACAGATGGGCGGAGGATGTCGGGCGAGATGATATCCATGAGAGACTTCCTAGCAGCCAATAAGGTGAGGAGGAGCAAAACAATCAACCATATGTTGGTTTCTTTGGGCTTTGTGCTGAGAGACAACAGAGACAAACAGTTTGTTTGTTCATGAAATTATTCCCCAAAACTAAAAGTGGCGAAAGACTTTTGAACCACGGTAGATAAATACTTCAAAGTCACTTTTTATAAGGCTCAAGATAACAATCAAAATATATTTATAATAGAATGTAACATCTAATTCAACTGCCTGGCTGTAAAGAGACATAAGTCTTAACTGATTCCATTCATAGATTAGTGGCATCAAGCATCCAATCATGGAACTTTTTTATTACAAGTATACTAGGTCAACTATTATACAAATGTTGTTCTTATTTTCTATGATATGTTTAGTATGCAACTTTAATCATGGTTTGAAAATGTAAAATCTTTCTGAAATCCCTTACAAAGTTGACATTAAATGGGCTGTATAATATATGCTAAAAAGATGTTATTTTCTTCCCCAAGGTGAACCTGGCCATTATGCAGAAACAGCTGTCGGAGATGGCCAACGGGCACCCTCGCCAGTCGGACTCAAGCTCACGCCACAACGGTTTCTCCGGAGGGGTGGGCGCCCTGGGCATCATGAACAACCGTCTGGCAGAAACCAGCGTTGACAGATAGGCCGGAAAAAAAAGCGGAGACTTCGAGGGATCTTTGGAACAGAGATGTGCCCGCCACAAAGCACCCAAAGGATTAGGCTATTCAGTGTTTGATTGTGTACAGGATTTAAATTCATGGACAATGTGTAACTAAGTCAGGCTTTTCAGTATCAGGACCACGAGGTGGCTGAGGAGCTGGCTCAAGCAACAACTGATACGTCCTCCTTAGAGAACACTTTCACCCACTCCACTAAGAGGTGTGCACAAAGCTTTAACTTCAATAAATAAATTATGGTCTGTGGGAGTCACACATCTGGATCGGAGCGCCGTGCTAGAACGCAATGGTGTGGATTTAGTTTCCATGGAGACGGAAAGCTGACCAACAATCTCTCCGGGATTTGCCCAAGCATTCCGACCCTTTAGCTAGATCTACAGCACCTGGGGGGGGGTTCACTACGTATCCACCCACCTGCTCTCTAGCCAGACGTAGGACATTGGAGAAAAAAAGGCCTTATGAGAGGAGAGAGAAAGACAGATTGTAGTTGCTATACCAGTCAGCTTAGGTCCCAGTCATTAGATTAAAGGTAGGCCGCTGGGAGACAATGAGACAATTCTCTGATTCAGAGGGAGGGGACTACATTTGTTTGGATTGAATGTACAAATGGCAGTAGTCCCCATAGATTATTCAATGATCTCAGCGTGGTAAATGACTGAAAAACAGAGCACATATATTAAAGGTAAATTGACTTGGGAGAGTCAATCGCCATTTGCTCTTATAGATTCTCCCTGACTACGCTGCTCGTACCAGATATTATGTGAATGAATGGAAAACACACAAATCCCTGGTACAAACAAGCCTGTCTAACTGATTACCTAATCCCTTGTTGAATGTACCCTCAGTAGCCTTGAAATAGTTATATTAAGACTTGCCTATCTTTTGGTTCAACCAACATTATTCAAGGCATACAATGTAGCATGAATACAGTCAACAATGGAAATAGTTGCTTCTGATATATATTAATACGAAAGCAGTCTAGGCTACGTCAGCAACCTTTAGCCCATTGTTTCCATGGAAGTGTTTTATTCTCCTCCTAGCCTAAAACCAGGACAAGCGGAGTGAACTAACGAGATAGAAAGAGAGACACAAAGAGAGGGAGAGAGAGAGAGAGATGAAAGCTAGAGACAGAAGAACACTGTGAAAAGCAGCAGGACACACTGGCTGGCTGACGGGGGGGGGAATCCGCTAGCCGAGCTGAAGAAGAAGAAGAGTTTCAGACGCTAGCTCCATTATGCATGGGTCCTGGAGAGGCGATGTACGCCTCTTCACACTCTTTGTCAACACATTCGGAGAAGATGCTCAAATTACAGGGTGAGAATTCCGCGGGCTGGTGGCTGCAAGCTTTATCGGGCGTCTGCCTGCCCTAGTGTCTTAGACAGAGCAGCATAGAGAAGCCACCTATCATGTCTTCCCTGACACCTCAGTTACTGTACCTAACTTGAATGAACAACAACAAAACCAACGACAAACACATACGCTGAGTAGAAGAATCCCTGTGGCGTTTGTAATATATTGTGTATGCCTTGCCGAATGTGCTACGATACTTTTGTATATCGGGGCGATTTGATATGAGAATTCCAAAGGGTGTGCATATAGGCACAGGAAGAGGATGTGCTTGTTAATATTTCAATATAAATACATGGTTGTTCCTGCTTTATTTCATTCATTGAAAGTCAATTGAAGGTGTATTTATCTGATGCTGTTCATACAATTAACTGTAGAGCACTGACACCATTGTCAAAATCATGAATAAATATGAATTATCTTGGTTGGATGTTGAAATTATTACATCTGGAGGGATCTCTTTGACTGATGGTAAGCTGACAGTTTCTGAACGGACTGAAGTGACGGATGTGGCTTTATGCAAACAGAGACATCTGTTATAATAGCCTCATTTGGTTAAATCTTCACTACACCACATAATAAAACCTGGTTGTTGGAGAGAGAATAACCCTTTTTTAGACAGAAGACAGAAACTGTCGGAAGGGTGTGTGTGTGTGTGTGTGGGGTGGGGGGGGGGGGGGGGGGGGGGGCAGACTTCTCTCCGGCTCTACGAACACAGATATAATAACGGCTTAACAGGCTTAATAACAAACTAATGGAACAGGTCTCTGAATAGCGGTAATCAAACACATTTGGAAGCTGTCCGTCTGTTCAGAGAGAGGTGTTGTATGGTGTGCCTCCGTTTTTTCACTGGAAAGCCTCAGACACATGTACACGTACAATGGAGCTTTGTTGAGGCTCCTCCATAACAAGTCTCCAAGCAGCCAACGCTACCTCTCCATGGGCCTAAATTGGATTCAACACCTACTCTATCTAGGCTAGTGGTTGACATGTGCTAGATATCCGAAGCCTGTTACTCACGGTCTCACCAAGCTCTCAGACATGGGTGCAAGAAACACACGAAAGACATATGCTACATTCCCTTTATGTATCCTTTTGGTCAGTTTCCAACCTTTGAGTGGGTGGGAAATGTAAATTGCATTGGGAAGCAAGCATTCAGTATTATATGCTCACAGCAAATGAGGGACTGGAGCGCCTAGAGTCCAAGAGCACTTATTAGGTATAATTACATAGTCTGTACATTTTCTTTCAAAGATATTTCAAAGGCTGTCATGGCTACTAGCCTAGCACTACCCATTTGATAAACCCCAAATCTCCAGTTTCTTTAAAGACTCCATAACTGGCATCAATTAGGACACAACCTAAGACAGACATATGCATATAGTTTTCTAATATTGAACCAGATAACACCAGGTGGGTCAACTTCACTTTATTATTGTAGTTTTCTGCAGAATAATTTTTGCAAATTAACGTGGCACCAAGCAATTTAATGAATTGCTGTCAAATCATTCAGAATGTAGTTACCTTCCAGATGATTAACTATTGTGACATCCTAATGTAACCCAAGGTGATGTAATTATGAATGTAGATAGCCCAAGTAACATTTTGCATCGCATTACACTAGCACTGCAGAACACAGCAGTCCATATTACTTCCACTGTAGTGCCAACATAGCCACCCACCATGGCCTCAGATAATTTTGAGGCCAAACAGAACATGGGGAATCCAGGGAAGAAAAGTCGATTCGGGAAAATGAAAGAGAGATTAAAGTTGACGGCAGAAGAGAGTAAGAACACTTTCTTAAACGCGGAGTCCGAAAACAAAACGAGGAACTGAACGAGCTGAAGTCAATCCACACCAAACTAAAGGCCGCCAGGGATTCTTTCCAGCAGCAACTGCAAACTGAGAAAAGCTGAGCTGAACCGGAGCGGGGAAACATGGAAGGGTTGAGGAAAACGCAGGGACTGGCCGACGGAAAAGGGCACGAGGAGGTTGAGCTCCACCTGCAGAGCTACATATGATTATTGGAGAGTTGCGGGTAAACATGCAAGAAGTCAAGAAGGCCAAGGTCACGGGGTCTGAAAGCGCCCCGCTTCACATGAAGGAGGTGCAAGACAAGTGCGATGCCAAGGAGGCTGCCATTAAGAATCTTCACATTGTGTCTCAGACAAAGCAGACATGCAACCTCCTTCTAATGGAAGTGATGGATAAGGCCATAGAGCTGGTGCGGAAAAAAGCAGCAGGACCATAGCACTCTGATGAAGGAGGCTGTGGAGGTGCTCCGGCCAGAGCTCCAGGTGGGAAAAGGTGTGAGGGAAAAGATGGTCCTGGAGATCAAGAACCTCAGGGAGAACAATGATATAAATACGATAGAAGGAGAGAGAGACACTGCCAAAAAAAGAGGAGCAGTGGCAGGTGATGAAGGTGTGGGACCGTTTGGGGGTGGAGATCATGGAGCGGAGCCATTCAAAAATGGAGGAGGAGGAGGAGAAGGCCTCATTTGTTTTCAACCGGGCTGAAACAAATGCGGTCCCAGCCAAGAGCCAACTAGACATCAGCCACGTAGCATTGGAGTGATCAAAGAAGGTGGCTGGCCTAACAGAAAAGACCAGAGAGACGGAAGAGATAGAAAAGACCCCAAAACATTCCACACAGAAGCAAGTAGGCCTTTGTATGCTATGTATAAATATGAATCACATACACATACAATTTCTTTGAAGTTTAAATTACCAACATTTTTTGTTTTTGTTTTTGTTTCTGACAAATAGAGGCGAGCAAACAGAAAATGAAGTAGTGATACAATGAATTCATAATTATTAATTGGTAAGATGGTAGATGTTCTGAATACCAGTATATAGTTTAACTAACTATACTGTACCAACTTTCTTCGATTTGGCTCGTATTTAAGTACAACTATACTGCTCATTTTGCAATTCTTTGAAAATTAAAGTACATCAATTATGAAGATTCCAAACCCTTGTTGTTTCATTCATTCACAAGCCACAACATCTACTGTGTAACTTGTCCCGCAGTGGTCTTGGTTCTACACTGATTCACTTGTTTGAGATTGGGAATGGATAAACATAATAAATCCATTGTTCCTACTCTTACCAAATGATCTGTTAAATACAAACATTCACAGATATATAAGGTTGCAAAAATACACTTTGGAAATATACTACACAAATACAGGGTGGCCGCAGGTCCTTAAAAAGTACTAAATTACAGCCATAGCCTTTGTACGATGTTCGTGTTTTTGTTACTCACCCAATGTTCCCAATAGTGGACCCACAACATTATTGCATTATTGCATTATTGTCACTGCCTAATCATGTTAAGCCTGTGGGTTCAGGTATACAAATGTATATTTACATATATATATATAGAGAGAGAGAGAGAGAGAGAGAGAGAGAGAGATAGATAGAGAGAGAGAGAGAGAGAGAGAGAGAGATATAGAGAGAGAGAGAGAGAGAGAAAGAGAGAGAGAGAAAAAGAAAGTGGTTGTGAGGGAAAACAAAAAAAAACATATTAATTCACCCTCCCCCTCGGTAAGTAATCCATGTAATTTTCAGAGAGAGACATGCTTTTGAGCCAATAATGAATGCATAAATACTTAAAATGTAGGCTAGTGCTAATTACCTAAATTAATTTAACAGCCAAGCTTTTAATTTTACCCATCGTCAGCTACACCTGGTAGAAAATAGCTTGGGGAATACTGGACAAGACAATAGTTTTACGAACTCCAAACAACAAAATGTTTGCTTCTTCGTAGTGTTTGTTTATACGGTCCCGTCAATTTCCAAACCAAGTCAAGTGTATGTCCCAAAGTAGTTTCCGTACTGTGACGTATATTTGAAGAGACGAGCAACAATGGTAAGTGAGCAAGCAAATTTTTTTCATATGCTTGTATTTTTACTAAATTACATTTATTTGTCCCAATAACAAGTCCACATTCGACTAACAGCATTATGGTTTGAGGGGTGATTTACTTTTGATTATTTTCAACGTTTTGTTACGTTCATAATTGCACAAATCAGAGCATTTGTCCGCTTGTTGCCAAAATTGCTAGCTAACTGATAACGTGCAAATCGCCGCTAGCTTGCTTAGCAGCGATGTCATGCTAGCAACGTTAGCAATGCTAACTGAAAAAAGTAATTCATTGTTGGTAGTTGGCTAGTTAGCTAACCCACCTATAATGTAGCTATATTCTCCAGCCTCCACATATACCTTATTACAAAATACAGCTAATTGAACTACGATAGTATTAGATGACGTGTGGCAAGTATATAATCTCCCTTTATTACGTGTCGTTACTCTTTATTTAATGGTAGTTGGCTAGCTGTTAGCCAGCTATATGATAGTGTTATTTTTGTGTTTGCTATTAACAGTTGTAGGAAACGCTAGCTCTGTTAGCTGACGCTGCATGTTGATTGTTTACATAACTTACATGAACAGTGAAGCATTTGGGTCGCTTGCTCAATATGACGTCTGATCAATGTTAATGTGTTGTTGCTTTCACCCCACCTTAGGGACAGAGTCAGAGTGGAGGTCACGGTCCTGGAGGAGGCAAAAAAGATGACAAGGTAATGTCAACAGTGAGGGAAGGTAGCTGTAATGTTACCTTACATATTGTTGTATGTGTTTGCTATGTAGGTCTCGTTGCTGCTAATACCATGGTTTAAATTAACTTTAAAGTGTTAGCCTGATATTTTTCTGTTACACTCAGTTGCAAAAAGATTAAGTTATATTTGTAGAGAACCTCTACCAGATGCAGAAAAGCAATTGTAAGGGACGTTATTTAAATAAATAAATGTTCTATTCCAAGGACAAGAAGAAGAAGTACGAGCCCCCCATCCCAACCAGAGTTGGAAAGAAGAAGAAGAAGACAAAGGGACCCGATGCCGCCAGCAAGCTGCCTTTAGGTAAAAGCCTGGAATAAATGTGAAGCATGCCTACTTTTTCCTCCATCTACTTTAAGCTGTGATATCTGTTCGATATTATTAACAATATATACTAATTTAAGGCTTTAATTCTAAATGAATATATATCCATTCCAGATGTTACTTTGAGATTGTCTAGGTTAGGTTATGAATTTCTATGTTTTTTTGTTTGTGTTTTGCTTCAGTTACGCCCCACACCCAGTGCCGTCTGAAGCTGTTGAAGCAGGAGAGGATCAAGGATTACCTGCTGATGGAGGAGGAGTTCATCAGGAACCAAGAACAGATGAAACCCCTGGAAGAGAAACAGGAGGTCAGTCTGGATTGTTTTGTCTTAATTAAACCTTGTATTAAAGCAAAAGTGGCAGAATAGTACGGTGTGATATAACTAGACTTTTAGAAGGAGGTGTAAAGTTTTTTATTTATAACTTTGTGTTCTCTGCCTGACTACATCCTCCCTAAAGTAAGGTCGTTCAGAATGTTACTCTTAAGACACACAAAAAAACAGTATGCACGCCTTTTGTAGTAGTTCTTCCGGATTAAAACAGTCGGTCCGGAGTCCATTGGTTCATTCGTAGTGGAACGGTTCAAACTGTGTCCAATTAAAAATGTACGTCAGTAAACCGGCAAGTTCACAAAATGTGACCCTCGACATATTGCGTTTCTGCGTGCCCTGCCCCGTCAGGAGGAGAGGTCGAAGGTGGACGACCTGAGAGGAACCCCCATGTCCGTGGGCAACCTGGAGGAGATCATCGACGACAACCACGCCATCGTGTCCACCTCCGTGGGCTCCGAGCACTACGTCAGCATCCTGTCCTTTGTGGACAAAGACCTGCTGGAGCCAGGCTGCTCCGTGCTGCTTAACCACAAGGTAAAGAAAAAAAACACCCCACCGTCTCAGCCGACAGACCACGGGGAAGGCTCTGGCACAATCAAGTATTCAGACCCCTTCACTTCTTCCACATTTTGCTACGTTACAGCCTTCTTCCTACATGGATAGAATTTGTTTTTGTTCTCATCAATCGATACATAATGATTAATTGAATACATTTGCGCAAATGTCTACAAACCTGTTAGCGCTTTGTCATTATGGGATATTGTCTGTAGATTGATGAGGAGAAAAAAAGAATATTATCAATTCTAAAATAAGGCTGTAACGTAACAAAATGTGGAATAAATGAATACTTCCTGAATGAGCTGTAGATTTGGATCTTATCTTGGTTAACACCTAAAAGCCTGTGTTGTGCTGCACTTGCACACTGGCCAGATCTGACATTGTGACCGCTCAGTGGCATTTATCAGTCACATGAGGCAAGTTTTCTATATGCCTGTAGTGTCTTTAGCGCAGGGTAACCATGGTTATTGGGTGTCCATGTAGGTCCATGCTGTCATTGGCGTGTTGATGGATGACACAGACCCGTTGGTCACAGTGATGAAGGTGGAGAAGGCTCCTCAGGAGACCTACGCCGACATCGGAGGACTGGACAACCAGATTCAGGAGATCAAGGTACACACACGCACACACACGTCACACTATAACCTGGCATAAGGCAGTTACCGACACCATTGGGCTTGTTATATTGTCTTACTCTAGTTTAATGTGAGGCGTATGCGTTGGACTGATCTTTTGGAGTTGGTTTGTGCTGTGTGAAAGGCATTTGCCATGGAGATATTCTGACTGTGTGTGTGTGTGTGTGTGTGTGTGTGTGTGTGTCTGCGTCTGCTGCAGGAGTCAGTGGAGCTGCCTCTCACACACCCAGAGTATTATGAGGAGATGGGCATCAAGCCACCCAAGGGAGTCATCCTCTACGGGCCGCCTGGCACAGGTGGGTTTGCCTAGACAGGAGTGTATTTTCATTTTATGGTTGTCGTCCCCCCCCCCCAAGAGATAGAAATTAAGCTATTTGGTTCAATCACTTTTTAACAAATTCTCATTTTAAGCGACATCAGGTTGGTGTAATTAAGAAGCCCAGCCTGATGCTGATAGAAGTCTGTCGTCTAGGCATGGTGACAGCTTTGACTGATAATGAGTGCGTCTTCCAGGTAAGACTCTGCTGGCCAAGGCTGTGGCCAACCAGACGTCGGCCACCTTCCTGCGCGTGGTGGGTTCTGAGCTGATCCAGAAGTACCTGGGAGACGGGCCCAAGCTGGTGCGGGAGCTCTTCAGAGTGGCCGAGGAGCACGCTCCGTCCATCGTCTTCATAGACGAGATCGATGCCATCGGAACTAAAAGGTTTGTGTGTGTGAGTGTGTGTGAGTGTGTGTGAGTGTGTGTGAGAGAGAGAGAGAGAGAGAGAGAGAGCTAGAAATTCGGTCCCCGGCGTAACCCGAAAAGGACTCTGGTGTAACCTTTAGAGCGGTCTCCTCACTCTCTCGCTCAAAACAGGACTCTAGTGTCACCCGGAACGGACTCTCGTGTAACCTGTAGGGCGCTAGTGCGACCCGGGCGCTAGAGCGACTCTGACAATGTACTACTATGAGCAGAAAGTCACGTTTTCTATCATTCTGGTTTAATTTGTGGACCATATATGTTGCTAGCTCTAATTGGTTGCAGTCATCATATATATATTTGTGTATATACATTTAAAATAGGCATTTTCCTTGCTTGCGATCTAGCCCTGTTCTCTCTCCCCTCTACCATGGTTCGCTAGCTTACGTTTAACGCGAGTAGCTGTTTTATTTATTTATTTCGTTAAGTTTTTTATTTTTTAGTTGGCTAGATTGGCCTATTTCTATCAAATTTCACGAAACCAGCTAACCAGTTTCTCCTCAAAGCCTGCTAAAGAAGTATATCGTGTGCGTTGTTGCACGAGTCTAACTAGCTACGTTGGCCGGTGAAGAGTGCGTTTCGAACGGCCACGTCGCATCTGTGATCAAGCCAATATTTCGTACCGCAGAAACATTGATTTCTGTAATGTTAGTTTACTCTCGTCAGTGTTAAAAACTATGGAGTGACGAAAGTGTTTTGTTGTTGACCGAGCTAAACCAGTAATTATAACCACCGTTTATGAATTGCTTATTGGATTTCAATCAATTGCTTGGAAAGGCACCATACGGTCAACCACGCAAAGAGAGGGGGAACATATTTCCTTCAAAATAACACAGCCTAAACAGTGTTAAAAAATATCAGTGTTAAAAAATATCAACAGTTTTGAACTGTTCTACAATCAGCTGTTCCTACCCTTTTATATACAGATGTGACATTAACAGGTGACGCATTCCTTAAAAAATAACAGCCTAAAAAGTGTTAAAAATATCACTTTGCGGGGGTGCCAGTTTTAATTATATTATCAGATCATTTTGGGCCACAGATCCTTGATACCTTAAACTAGGGGCAGAGTTTAACTGTTCTACAATCAGCTTGTCCTACCCTTTATATACATATGTGACATTGAACAGGTGAGACCTTCCCTTCAAAATTCACAGCCTAAAAAGTGTTAAAAAATATCACATTGCTGGGTGCCTGCTTAGAATTAAATTATCAGCTACTTTTGGCCACAGATCCTCGATACTTTAAGCTAGGGGCAAAGTCTTAACTGTTCTACAATCAGCTTTCCCTACCCTTTATATACATATGTGACATTAACAGGTGAGACCTTCCCTTCAAAAAAAACATTCTAAAAAGTGTTAAAAATATCCCTTTGCTGGGGTGCCAGCTTGAATGAAATTATCAGCTACTTTTGGCCACAGATCCTCGATACTTTAAGCTAGGGGCAGAAGTTTAAACTGTTCTACAATCAGCTTGCCCTACCCTTTATATACATATGTGACATTAACAGGTGAGACCTTCCTTTCAAAAATCACAGCCTAAAAAGTGTTAAAAAATATCACGTTGCTGGGGTGCCAGCTTGAATTAAATGATCAGATAATTTTGGCCACAGATCCTTGATACTTTAAGCTAGGGGCAAAGTTGTAACTGTTCTTACAATCAGCTTGCCCTACCCTTTATATACATATGTGACATTAACAGGTGAGACCTTCCCTTCAAAATTCACAGACTAAAAAGTGTTAAAAAAATATCACTTTGCTGGGGTGCCTGCTTCAATTAAATGCTGCTGCTTTTGGCCACAGATCCTCGATACTTTAAGCTAGGGGCAAAGTCTTAACTGTTTCTACAATCAGCTTGTCCTAACCCTTTATATACATATGTGACATTAACAGGTGAGACCTTCCCTTCAAAATCACAGCCTAAAAAGTGTTAAAACATATCCTATTGCTGGGGTGCCAGCTTGAATTAAATTATCAGCTGCTTTTGGCCACAGATCCTTGATACTTTAAGCTAGGGGCAAAGTTGTAACTGTTCTACAATCAGCTTGCCCTACCCTTTATATACATATGTGACATTAACAGGTGAGACCTTCCCTTCAAAAATAACAGCCTAAAAAGTCTTAAATATCCCTTTGCGGGGGTGCCAGGTTGAATTAAATTATCAGATCATTTTGGCCACAGATCCTTGATACTTTAAGCTAGGGGCAAGGTTCTAACTGTTCTACAATCAGCTTGTCCTACCCTTTATATACATATGTGACATTAACAGGTGAGACCTTCCCTTCAAAAATCACAGCCTAAAAAGTGTTACAAAATATCGCATTTCTGGGGTGCCCGCTTGGATGGAATTATCAGCTACTTTTGACCACAGATTCTTGATTATTTTTTTATAATGTCTTTTTGCTACAACTCATTCCTTCATCACAGGTTATTAGAGCCATAGGATGACCACTCATGCACAAGGACAAGTATTTACAATCTTCCGTTCGTTTTAAAATGGTAAATTTATCTGGAAATGTTGCCTTGCCCCTCATAGCGAATGAGGAATTTGAGCATCTTATGAGGCTGACTGTTTCTTTTAGGAAAGGCTTAGCGGGCTGTTGTTTTAATCACTCTATCGGTGGGACAGGCCTATTCAGGCCCTGGAAAATCTCATTCCTACGTTGGACGGTTCCTCTTTTTATTGGGGAGAGCGTCTGTATGATATCAGGTCATGCACTCCTGTTCAAAACAACACCGTTTGTGCATTATTTTATAATGTATTTGTGCCACAGCTTATTCCTTTATCACAAGTTATTAGAGCCATAGGATGACCACTCATGCACAAGGACAAGTGTTTACAGTCTTCCGTTCGTCTTAAAATTGTAAATCTATTTGGAAAAGGCGTCTGGCCCATTATAGTGAATGAAGAATTTGAGCATCTTAAATTATTAAAAAATATAAAACATATTCTTATTTTTATTCAAAGTCTATAAAATGCTTTGGAAGATTGTATAGTCGGATCACAAAAAGGTTTCATGAGGATTAGAACAAAAAATTGGCCCCCCCCAAACATTTTTTTTTTTGCACTGAAAATAGTGCTAGATTTCACATTTTAGGGTATTAAGTTCATATTTTTTTATTTTACACATTGAATGCGCTTCAATTCATTCAATGATGGTGTTTATCCTTTCATTTATATGTCCATTGAAGTAACACATAACTACTATCAAGCAATTAACTGTAGTTGAATGTTAAAACCTAAGCTGGGTATACTTTTTGTCTCTTTAGGTCCCTAGCGTAACCTTTTTTTTAAAACAAAGAAATGCAATAACTTTGTCAAATTTCAAGCTTTTGATTTCATTTTGTACTATAGTCATTAGGGGATCATATACTATGTATTTACCAAAAATTACACTCTTGGGTTGTTGGGAAGCACCAAAATGAAAAGCCTTAGTTTGGAATGGCTTATAACAGTAGTCGTATGAAGTCCGTAACATGTGTCATGGATTTTTTCGATAAAAATTTCCCAAATTTTTTTCTATGCGAGATAATGAAGAGTGAATTATGGTGGAAATGGGGCTAGATTGGTATATTTTCATTTTTCATTTTCACTATAAAACTTGACATTTTATTATGTTCTCTAGATAGGTCCCTGGCGTAACGTCTTGGAGAAATTGTGTAAATTTAACGTTCCTATTGAAATATCCTAATAAAAAATTACACTCTCCATAAAAACCCTGTAATTACAGAGGGGGAGAGGCTACACTGAGTAATTCTAGAACAGGTGACAGCTTGTTAATTAGTAAGTGAGAGAGGGAAGAGAGAGCAAAATGTCTGGGCTTTATTTCAGCAGAACATTATAATTTAAATCGAAGAAGGCCAAATGGTACCATGGTACTTAAATTCGAACCCAAGGCTAAACACATTTTTATTATGTCAAACTGGGAATTTCAGACTTCAGAGATTATCAAGATTTTTTCACAACTATTATTATTACATCGACCATTTCCATGATCAGACGGATTTATACAGTTACTTTAGGAAATATTGCTATGTCTGCTACTTATTCTTTTTTGTATGTGGTATAAACAAAACAGAGTAGGCGTATATTCTATATCAGGAATGTAGTTGGAATGAGGCAGATCACCCACCCCCGCCTCCAATAATAATGAGTTAGTCCGAGAAGCCGGTCAATGATGGGCCAGTTGGTCAATAAACAAACTCTTGTCTTCGCTGCCGCGCTAGACGCCACAGCCCCTTTGGGTGGTCTGGCTTCCCCACATGCTCAGCCACTGAACGTTGGGCCCTGTCGGTGCTTCTTGTTAGGTATGACTCCAACTCTGGCGGAGAGCGCGAGATCCAGAGGACCATGTTGGAGCTGCTCAACCAGCTGGATGGCTTCGACTCCCGGGGGGACGTCAAGGTCATCATGGCCACCAACAGGATAGAGACCCTGGACCCCGCCCTCATCAGACCTGGTGAGACGCCCTCCGAGCCTGGCCCTCCTCTCCTCTCCTCTCTTAGCTCCTTCTCTCCATCCCTCTCTGTACTCTACTCCACTCCGTTAGTAGTCCTCCCTTCTCTTCGGACGCATTTTTTTTGCATCGCTTCCGGTGTTGTGATCATTTTTTATTTAGCAGCCTCCGGTCTTGTTCTAAGTTGCCACTGTCTTATTACTCAATGACATCATGAAATTAAATTTGAGGAACTGGTGGTACCTCTTACACTTGTAGATAAAGGGATGAAGGAAAAAACTGAAGTGATTTTAAGATTAGGTCCAATATCAAGAGCGATGTTAAAGCTGTAATTGACTACTTTTCTAGTCTGAGTACAGCCAAAGTCACATACTCATCCAAACTCTATACCATCATTTCATACGACCCATTCTGAAGGGCTGCTTCCCTTTGTCTTTCCCTTCCAGGGAGAATTGACAGGAAGATCGAGTTCCCTCTGCCGGATGAGAAGACCAAGAGGAGGATCTTCCAGATCCACACAAGCCGGATGACTGTTGCCGATGACGTCACCCTCGACGACCTCATCCTGGCCAAAGACGACCTATCAGGAGCCGACATCAAGGTAGGCCTCCCCCCATTTTCACACACATCACGTCTTTGCCATTTCAGAGAGGGGAGATGGTCCCCCCCAAAGGCAAAGTTGGATAAATGGCCATTTCAAAGTTGAATTTACCGGTGGCAAAACCATTTTTGAAAGGTTCTTACGTTTATTACCTACCTCCTGGCGGATTTCACAAGTCAATTGCTCTGAGAGAAGATGCACTCCCTATGAGCGCTCTAGGCCCTGTATTCAGCCACCGAAAAATCTTTGGATGCCTGGCAACGGGCAAACCATAACCAATCAGGACAGTTGTGGCAAGGAGGCATGGCTACCGGCCGGTCAGTCACCTTGAGGACCGTGCACACTCCTGGTTAAAAGCAGGGCTGTGTCAGAGCATTTTGACCTAGCGTTACTCAAGCTCACTCACGTCGGGGAGCAGGCAGGCCGGTGTAAACACCATTTGAAGGTAGGGACTCGTGAGAGGAATAGGAGGGATCATGCACTAAGGAGGTTGGCGTTTTTGTCCTGTTGTGATGCTCCATCATACTTTACCATTAAGGGGTTGGTGTGCTTTTTTCACTGCTTCACACCGTGCCACATCAGCAGCCAACCAATTCCTTGGGGTAGACGTTTGAAGATTCAGCTGAAAGGCCCCCCCCAACCCAGACTCGCGAACAAACAACCAACCACATTATTAAACACAAAAAGTGTGTTGATTACAACATTTTTAGCGTCACGGCCTGCACTCTCCCTGTGCGCTGATAAGGTCGAGTAGTTCTTCCTCAAAGCCTTACACAGCCTGGAGGCACACTAGAGGCCTTTAATTAAAGCTGTGAACTCACACTGACACGACCATGCCACCCTCCGGTGGCAGCTTTGAGAATCACACTTAAGGAAACGTGGTTGAGGCCTGCCCACTGCAAAACACTTTGTGTGGATAGCCAGACAGGTTCACTTGGGTTTGGGCTCCCATGTGTTGTTAATCCAGGATGAGGGAGCAGCAACAGGTCTAAAACATTCTCTTGATCCTCTTCAGCCTTTGTCTTAACTTGAAACACTGCTCTTTCTTCTCACACGTGCTCCTGGGTTATTTGAGGTATTGTTTGCTTTTACTGTTATTAAGTCAATTTGTAACTAAGTGCCATACAAATAAAGATGTATTTTATACATAGGCAGTTTATGCAGTTTAAATCAATAAGGTATTAGGAGTATTCACACATTTTAATATATTCCCTCCTCCTTTTTCATTTGCTTTTCCTCTCTTCTTCATCCCTGCATTTGTTTGCATTGTCTCTCCCTCTTCTCCTCTTTCCTCTTGTCCTCAGGCCATCTGCACAGAAGCTGGCCTCATGGCCCTTCGAGAGCGCAGGATGAAGGTCACCAACGAGGACTTTAAAAAGTCCAAAGAGAATGTCCTGTACAAGAAGCAAGAGGGCACACCAGAGGGGCTTTACCTCTAACCTTTCACCCTCCGGCCCTCCCATTGACCTTCCACCCTCAGCCATCGTTGGTGAACGAGGAGATTTGGGTCTCTTGTAATGGTCTGCTGTTGTCCTCAAGAGAGAGTTTTGATATATTCTGTGCATGTTTTGTTTGGCTTCTCTTCCCTGACCCCCCCTTGGTTACTGTTATGTAATATGAAAATAAACAAACTTCTACTATGAGAAAAGTGTATCATAGCTTGATTCAGGTTTTCTTTGAACCAAAATGTTTTAAGGAAATTGATCCGACACTCAACAAAAGTTACGGATTCTATGAAGAAATTATCCCGAACCTGACATGAGTGGCTTAATTTGATGTCATTATATTGAAGAAATTTGCCGTAGTTGTCGATCTGTAGTGTGTTAGCCTAATCCAGTTTATAAACCACTCTGGCAGTTTGACACATGGAGAAGAAGCTTTATTTATTTAATTCCTCTTAATCTAGAATGTAACTCGTTACTCAGCAAAAAGCGGACCATGCTGCAGCAAGGCGGGTACGTCGCAGTTGCAGTCATGCGTTGGAATGCTGCCGCAAAAAAAAAAAAAAAAAAGCGGCAGTATTTTTAACAGCATTGCTAAATAAGTGTGTTACGAGTTTGAACCCCAATGCCTGCACATCTAAACTCATTCAGTAAACAGAAAATAATTCAAGAATGACTTGTGAGGCTGGAGACTGTTAGAATATCCTATAACAATAGGACATTTGCCCTGTCAACTCAAGGCTGTAATATACATCTCAATCTATCGAATACACATACGGCACGGGTTACTGGTAAGACATTTTGGTCTCAGTAGAGTTTGTTCTTAACAAATCTATTATTTCTGTCACGGGTGCAGCAGCAGCAGCTGTGCGTCATATATCAGTCTAATTATCATTATTTCATTCATCTGTATTTCTATATGTTCCCCTGGTCCCTCTTCCATTACTGATGTTGTCTGAACCATACGGATCAAACAAGAAACAACTTTACAGACTTGCCAATTTGTTTCCTGGTCTTATTATATTAACTTACCGGCTACCCTCAATTCCATCGCCACCGCTCATCCCTTACAATTTCCACTTTCTTAAAACTTGTAGTTTGACTTTTTTTTTTTTACCAACGTAATCCTTTCGGCTTCGTAGATTAATTTATGGAAAACACGAGCAGTACCCTAGAAGTAGGGTTTAAGTATAGGCTACACTTTCAGAGTCCGAAAGCCCTTGCTAATGTAGCCTAGGCTATGTATGAGGACAGCTGAACTTCCCGCACAAGTGCATGATGAACCTGTTGCCGAAGTGGTCTGTTCAAATGCTTGAATATTTACAGGAGCCTGTATTTCTACGACGTCATGCATAATTCAGTGACTTTCAAGTTGATGGTGCATTACTGACTTATCAACAAAGAAAACGGCAGTTCCGTTGGATTGGTCTGCTTTTTACTATTCTCCACTGGGTGGTGCCTTTGTTTATAGTTGATTTAGATCAGTGACGACAGTGGAGTGTTCTCACTTTACTTATAAACACAGAGCTTAATTTAAAAGTAAATTGATTTGCAAGCTCATAAAAACTGAATGTACCCCAAAATGTATTATTTTCATTTCGATCGAAAAATAAAACAAATTGATGACAATAGGCTATATCGTTTATAACATTCACTATAATGAGCCAAAAGATACAATGAACCCATCAAAATATTACAAGCCTTTATAAGCCTTTGGCATGGTAGGCCTAATGCAGCAAGTCATTTAAAATCCATTCTTAAATTTCGCGTCCCTAGAATCCTTTCTAGTAGGTTGTGTATCGTCCAATGGCAGGACTCCCACTTTACAGCGAATCTCTTGTCAAGCAACTGGTCCTAAATAATACAGACATATAAACTGTCTTTTTTCCTCTTATGCTATAGCCTAATTACATTTAAATTAACATTAATGGTGCAATGTAGAGGTTTCCGCAACAATATCAATTCATTCTTATTTTCTTACATTTATATTTATTATACTTCCATCAAGTGCCACTGCCTGGTGCAATGCAGGTCCGAGGTAGCCAATAATGGATGGCAACACAAGGAGCTTAATATTGCGGGTCTGCAGTAGCCAATCAGAAGCACTGTCACATTAAAGCATAGTACATTCTCCAGTGTCAGAAAGGCAGCTTGAAATATCCTTCCGCCTTGGCAAAGTAGTGCTGTACATGTGAAAGATGCAAGTTCACATTATTTGATCAACCAATTAGGACAGAGGGATTGGTGGAAATATCCTTACTGTTTCGAATTACGTCTTTGGCATGGATAATATTTACACAATATTGTCATCATTAAAATAAAAATAAACTCTTGAGCCCAGCCAGCCTTATAAGATCTCCCAATCAGCGTTTCCTATTTTAAAGGTGCAGTTCTATCCCCTAGTGGTCTAAACAGTCTAAGCTACATGGCCTTATAGACCATAAAGTTCAAACAAAACAGAAGTTTCGGCCTGTATTTATAATAAACTGAAATTGTATAATTAGTTCAATCCAATCAATATTCATCAATATTGCATTATGCTATTCAAGAATCTTTCATTTATAACGGCATTCATTTATAAATATATCTGAACTCATACAAATATTTACTTATATTATGATTTTTGTGTGTGTGAATGCTTTCCCCGAGTTAGCCTGCCTTTGTGTAAATTTGTTCAGAGAAGAGAATGGATAAGATAAGAGACATCATGTTCTGCTAGGAGTCTCTTCCTATTTGTCATATTTGACAGGCCCATGAAAGGCTATTTGATTGTTAGTTTCTGGCTAAATGTTATTAATAAGGCCTGCAGCCGTTCATAATGTGCTTGGTTGATTACTGTGATGTGGTTTATGATGATGATGATGATGATGATGATGATGATGATGATGGTTATGATTGTGGTAAATCTGATGGTAATGCCCCCCCATGTTTTATACTAATCTGCTCACGTAAAATGTATTCAAACTGTTGTTGAAATAACTCTATCATTTTATCAAAAGATTTAATTATTATAAGTCCTCTAAAAGCTTCCTTAAAAAAAGAGTAACCTAATTGGAACAGAAACAAGGTGCAAGTTAAATTGAGTCTTAGGATGCGCAACATCTACCGCAGGCCTTGAAGACGCATCCACCACTATCCCTGTGATTGACGTGTCTCCGCCTTGAAGTGGGAGGGTGTTCATCTATCTGCAACAGTCCTGAAATAAGGAAGTGAATGTTCAGTGCTAGTAGCGTAGCGGAGGGATACACAGGCAACCCTCGTTCTAGCCACGGCAAATATACACACCTCTATCCGGCTATTGGAACCCCATCTAAGGAACGAACACACTCCCAGTCTGGTTTCATAGATAAACCGCTCACAATCATCAGACATGGTATGTATTTTCATTCATTCTTGACAATTGTTACATCTATTTTACAAGATTTTATAGAGATGTGCCTGTCCTATAATTGCTTGCGAAATCCTCTTATAACCCGTTTGACTGATTCACTGGTTGAAATAAACGTTGGCCAAAGAGTATTTAAAAAAAATGTTATCATTGCATGCATAAATGTGAATCCAGAAGAGAATGGCGTATTAGAGGTCTCTGGGACGATGCTGCTATTAAAATGGAGCGGAATCCCGCTGTAACTGCGCAATTCGGACGGCGTTATTGGCTTCATGGCTATATCGGGACATGTTGCTGGCTCATAGATGCATGGTGCAGATTGAACTAATTCTGAGATGGGATTTATTAGCAATGGGGTCGTTAGAAGGCTATACATTAGTCATAACAACATAATGTACGTTATTGGGCCAGATAATGCTACAGTAGAGGTGTTGGTAAAGAAATCGAGACATTCGGGTAGTAGTGGTAAAGAGCAAAACACCCTACAATCTGACAGTTCAACATGTCAAAATGATCCATGGATCTTAAATCAAACTTCAACATTCAAGTGTACAATGCTCAATCATATGTGCAAAAAAAACTTCTGTCTTTTTGAGGAAATGGGTTAGCTCTCGAAGAGGTGTTCCTTGTCTACATTGCACCATTGCTGTCCGTCGAGTTCGAGCTACACCACGATGCGACTTGCAACATTGTATTGTCAATATTATATCACCGATTTCCGTAAAATTACAAATGTAAAACAATGTAGCATCGTAGCATTTTTCATCCGTGGTGCTATTTCGGTTTGGCTGTAGGGGTGGAAGGCTTTATCTTAATGTTATCCTGACTGATTTGGTTGCCTTTTGCAAATTCTCTCACTCATGCAAATGCTGCCCCTGGCATTTCAGTGAGTTGTTCTTGTTTAAGATCTCTGACTTTCGTCACTGTAAATATCCATCGATGGAGTTTTTTTTTATTTAATTTTATATTTTATGGGTGTGGGGGAAGGTGTTCGTCATATAATAATTTCATATAATGTTGCAGGGCCTAAGATATGCTATAGCCTATTTATTACCGACAACTTCATACGTCATTTAAAATGTACTCAACCACTGGATGGCACAGCAATATATTGGGTAGTGGCTGGCTGTACAGCATGTTCTCAACAACCCATCCTCAGATAACTATTCGGCACTTATCAGGCAATTCTCGCTCGAGTCTGCAAGTTGCTAATGAACCAAGCGTTTCCATTAAGTACGTCATGTTCGGCTCACCCCGTTGAAATGATCTGGAAGTGGCAAAGAGGCCCTGCCAGATAATCCATTGATTATCAACCTCGATGGATCATTAATGACTCATTTGAGTCAAGAGGTTCCTGGACCTAATTTGCCGCCCTCCGCCTCTCCCTGTGATCGAATGTCCCATATATGGTATCCAGCCAGTATTGTGGTTTCACATTGCGGTAACTGTTGTAATTACAGTATGGAGTTTGAACTGTTGTGGGGTCTGCCTGTGACGTATCACTAACTCCCCAAAAGTTTAATCCATTGAGACATAAGCCCCCTTGTCCTCATCAATAGGGCCATTGAAGTGGAAACAGGCAGCACCATTCAGATGGAAGAATCGAATAAGTAGTCCGACCATACTAAGACCATATCCTATTGCTGTTGTGGCCTTGTTTGCTGATGCATGTTTAGTAACTTGCAGGACATCTGATCCTCTACGTTGAATAATTTATTTGCTTGGCAGCAGCCGCCCGCGGCCCGGTCCCCTGAGCAAGGCGAGGCAAAGGGCTATCAGTGGTGAGGAGGGAACCGCCAGCCAGCCGCGGCCACCAGTAGTCCTTATGGTGGCTCATCCTGCAGGGCGTGGGGAGCCACTGACCGACTGGTTACACCCCAGCACCCCCCCTCCCTCGCACCTTCCTCCACCTTTCCCTCAACTTTTTGCCTCGGCTGAATGAGTGTCAGACATTCTCCGCTGCTCAAAGCTCCGTTGAGTTGGATAATGTGTGTGTGTGTGTGTGTGTGTATGTGTGGGTGTGGGTGCTGCTCAGACACATAACACAGGGACAGGTGGTCCTTTGTCCTAAACCATAACACCAAAACTGGGCAGTTGTTTTGCTCTATCTATACTGTAGCCTACTCTGTGTAGCCTACGGGCAACACAGCAAGTTGCAGGCCTACGGCAACGCAGCAAGCTGTAGGCCTACCACAGAAGGCATGCCACAGAACAGGAATATCCACAGTGTTCCAGCCTCTCCCCTCAGCCTAGTTTGTACCTCTCTCTATTGGGCCCGCCGGCCTGCCTATCTGTCTAATGGGCTGGTTTGCAGGTGGGCTGGTTGTCTGGAGGATAGGAGCAGTGTGCCCACTGGTGCCAGCAGGCCGGCTGGTGACAGGATGCCCTGTCCACCCTCGCCCACTTCACTTGTGCGTCCCCAAGCTGTCTGCCCCGCCGGAGGCCTGGCACAGCACACACACTCTTCTCTGTAGGATCGGGTGTGTGTGTTGTAAAATCAGGGGGAGTTTCCTGGCCAAAGTCTTTCGTGTGTGCGTGTTGCTAGTGTGAAATCAGCAGTAGTTTGCTGCCTACCAGCGGGCTAGGCTGCATCATCCCATGTAGGTTAGTCTTCCCCCGCTTTGGCTCAGACAATGGCAGAGAGGGAGGGAGAGAGAAAAAGAGATATAGGGGGATAGATAAAGAAAAGCAGAGAGAGAGGGAGCCCCAGAGGGGAAGGCCTGGAGTGGGAGATGGTGTAGGCTGAGCTCCAGCCAAGGCCCCGATGCCAGGAGAAAGGAAATGGAAAGGGATGGGCCTGTAGTAGGCCTGGTGGTGAAGCAGTGCTGTCAGGCCCAGTAGTCAGGGCTGATAGGCCCAGTGGTGGAGCTGCACCATGAGACCCAGTGGTCTTGATTGATAGGCCTATTGGAGGAGCTGAACAGTTTAGTCCAATAGTCAGGGCTAATTGACCTAGCACCCTCAGACCCAATAGTCTGGACTGATAGTCCCAGTGGCAGAGCTGCACCATGAGGCCCACTGCTTTGGGATTCAGCCAGAGAATCTCTACCAGTCAGTCACTGAACCTAACGCCCAGAGGATCTTAAAGAGAGGGGGGTGAGAGGAAAGCAAAATGAGAGAGAGAAAGAGTTATGGGGAAAAGGAACAAATACAAGTGGTTAAAGAGTAAAGAGGGGAAAACAGAGATGATGAGAAAAATACAATAAGAGTGAGTCACGCTAGGTGACGACAACTTAATTCATTATCTTCTGACATTTCACTAATCTGGCAACAAGTACAGAAAGGAAATGGAGAAAGAGAAGTTAGTAAAGAAAGGAAGGCAAAGGACACGGAAAAAAGAAAGGGGAAATGGGAAAAGAAAGAGATTGAAAGTTGAAGGAGGGAGGAGAGAGAGAGATCTCGTTTAGTTTTATTGAATCATGTTAGCTAATCATATTAGTCATATTGAATTTCTTCATATCACTCCGTAGATGGATCAATCCGGGCCAATGATACAAATGCATGTCTGTGCTTCCAAAGCCAGTGGGATTTTGGATCTAAATTCAGCTACTGTAAATAGGAAACGGTGTTCATTAACATAGTTATTTTTGCTTTGATTTAGCTTGTGTGAAGAAGGGAGTGTCCGTGCCTTAGAGAGACAGTGTGTGTCCTTTTGTGGCATTGGCTGCCATGAAATCAAGGCTTTGTTGACTTACGTTTGGGTTTATCTAAATGGCATGTGTAAACACGCAGACACATACATGTCGGATAAGTCATAACTTTGGGACAGGTCTGTCTACTCCGGCTGAAAGGAATGGAAACTACACAAATTTAGGAAAATGCCTTTGAGAGGGAGAGAAAAAGTCTGCGTGTGTGTGTTCCATTGTGTTTGGGTGCTCACACACTGTGTGTGCGTACGTGTGCCTATTAAGTCAGTGCGTGCGTTCGCTCCTGTCTTGTGTGTGTGTGTGTACTCCCGTCTGGCTGCCAACGGCGGAGTGACGTCAGTGTTTTGTTGCCGTGATAACAACAGCCCTCTGTTTTACACAACGGGGGGGAAGTCGGCGAAGGCAGAGCACCTGTGGGGGCTGGCATTTACACCGTCCGCCCAGGGTGTTAGGCAATAGGCCCACACGCCAACCGACAGCCTTTGCGAGTGGTTGCTTGAAAGACCGCCCCGACCTACAGGCTGTGGTTCTCAGCAGGGGGTGGGTATGGCCTCTGGAACCCACATGCCGGGCCTGTAACCCCCCCCACACACACACACACACACATCTCGTGTCTCCCTCTCTCTGGGCCTTGAAACCCAAAATAGGCCTGAATGAGAGAGATGTGCAGGGAGGAAAAAAATAAAGAAAAACGTTTGTCCTTGTAAAGAGCATCGCTTTTTAATATGCCTCTTTTTGTAGCTCGTGTCGGCTGCTTTTATTTTTAGGGGGGTTTATAAAATAAAAGGTCAACTGGATTGAATTCATGCCTTGCGCCTGCGAGCTGTCTCAGACTTAGCCAGGCAGCCTGTAACCCTGTACCTGGTTTGTGGTTTTGTGGGTGGGGGTCGGCTGCATGTTTCCCTGCCTAGGTGGGGACACTGGGGTGGGACGATGATGATGATTTACCAGATCTGTATTTGAATCTGCTTTTTCAACTTTATTCCCCCACTGCAGGCTGACCAACTAACAGAAGAGCAGATTGCAGGTAGGAATGAATGAAGAATGTTTGAACTGCTTCCTTTCTCTCTCTCTCTCTCTCTCTCTCTCTCTCTCTCTCTCTCTCTCTCTCGCTCTCTCTCTCTCTCTCGCTCTCTCTCTCTCTCTTTCTATCTCTCTCGCTATTGCCTTCCAATGTGCGATTCCATAACTGTCTGATAACAGTGGGCCCTGTGTCACATGAGAAAGGTTACAAAGTCTTCTCTCTCTTATCGCCTTGGCCCAGCAGAGAAGTCTAGCGCAATCCAATGTTTTTGATGAATAAGTGAGCGTGATTTGAGTCCGTCAGAGAAGCGTGTTATCCATCCTCGGTCAAAAAAGCTCTCAGTGACCAATTAAGCCAAAGCCACGGGCTCCGAGAATGAGGCTGTAAAAACATCAAACAAATAGCTCCATGTGGAGCCTTTCCTCCATGGCCTCCTCCACTCTCTCCTCATAAGCCCACTGATATGGACGACCACGGAGAAACCCTTAAGCACTCTTTGAAGTAACTGAAAGTCAAACGTTCACTTGGAAAAAAGCCTCCTTTTTGGGGGGGTTGTTAAGTTAGGACACAATAGAATTTGAGATTGTGTTCCTCAAAGATTTCCCCGAGCTGAGCTTTAAAGCCATTTTGACACCTTTGCAGGTTACTAAATTAGCCTTCCCGCTAAAGCTTTTAAAACCTCAGCACCCAGAACTCTCCGTCGAGAATGGTTTTCCTAAGTCACCATTCTTACAGTCTAATATTCTAATACTCTTCATATGCATAAGGCTTGGTGTACTTCTTCCCTCACAACCACTTTCTTTTCTCTCTCTCTTTCTCTCTCTTTCTCTCTCTCTCTCTCTCTCTCTCTCTCTCTCTCTCTCTCTCTCTCTCTCTCTCTCTCTCTCTCCGTCCAGAGTTCAAGGAGGCTTTCTCCTTATTCGACAAGGACGGCGACGGCACCATCACCACCAAAGAGCTGGGCACCGTCATGAGGTCGCTGGGGCAGAACCCCACAGAGGCCGAGCTGCAGGACATGATCAACGAGGTGGACGCTGACGGTCAGTATCCTCGCTCCCCACTGGTCTACGATGAGGAAGTGTTAGTCAGAAAGAAGTACTGTCTGGTTAAAAAAGAAAAGGTCTTACCTAACAGTTGTCTCTGTTTGGTAATATGTACGTCTCCATTGCTGATATACTGTATGACACATCTTGATGCACCTCATTCGACCATTATTTTGCGGCATCTTAGAAGTTCAAATTCTAAAAGCCAGCAACAGTCAGCTCAATATTTACCAGCCCTTATGTTTGTTTTGTACATCCCATTTTCATAGCATAAGCTAAAGTGCATAGGACAGCAGGAACGAGAAACGGTTGCGACAGCGTAGCGCGAGGCGTTACCCGCCCGCCAGTCAAAGTGACAGCGCGTCCATCCCCTTTCCGAACGGGGTGTCACTCTCTCAGCACTTTAGTCGCTGGCTGTTTAGCTCTGTCACGCTTTGACCCTGTCAGGGACGGGACTGGAAGGATTGGCGGCGTCAGTAATAAAAATAACGCCGTGCGCTGGTGGCGGTGAGTCGCGCGGGCCCGGCGTCAGGAGTGTCGCCGTGTCAACCGGGGCCGTCCGCGGCGTCACTCACCCCCGTCAGCCGGACGGGCCCCTGCCCCGGCAACCCCGCACCCCCGCACGTCAGCGCTCCCCGTCGCCCCGCCGCCCCTCGCTCTGCGCATCGGCCGTGGTTATGCGGGGCTGAACAACGGAGCGATGGGGGAGGGGGGGAGCGTAGTTCAGGGAGTCGGGAAGCCAGCGGGCCGGCTTTGGCTTTTAACGGGGGGTGGGGTGGGGGGGATGGGGGGTTGGAGGGGGAGGGAGCTGACGGTTTTGCCCAAACCCCAGCGGTGCACTGTCAGCTTCTGTGTTTCCGTAAATGTGTTGGCATTGATCAGGGGGAGGATCGACCGCGCCGCAGCCTGGCCGTTCTGTGGAAAAGTACCCTCTTTACCCCCCTGTCCTATATTACTCTGCCACCCATTACTCTCATCCCTTCCCTTTCTCCCTCTCTCTCCCGCCAAAGAAAAAAACCCACTCATCAAATACAAACCCACTCACCCCCATTTCCCCCCCACCGCCAACACTCATCACGCTCACACAAACTAAACTGAACATGCATGTGCACTCGCGCGGGCACCACACACACACACACACACACACACACACACACACACACACACACACACACACACACACACACACACACCCTAGCCCCAATCCTATCACAGCCAACCCTTTCCTGCCTCCTGCCCCACCGCTGATGCAATCTAGGTCAGACAGCGATGAAGCTAGTCATGGAAAATAAAAGGGCTTACATAATCCACTCTGCAATTGGCACGCGCACACGCACGAACGGCAGCAAACGAGCGGCAAACGGCGATAAAAAAACGGCCTTGTTTACCAAACGGAGTGGAAGCGGCGAACGACAGAAAGGTGTGAGGTTCCTTGAAAGCGTCTGACCGGAGAAGAACAGCGGGTTTCCAAGTTACCGACGTGCGGCGAGGAAACCCCGTTAACGTGTGGTTCTGAAACGTGACACACACCCAGCCCTCTCCCCACATGGGGGCTAGTGGGGGGGACGTGATAAGGACTGTTCCTGGCGGTATTGCGCTTTCATCTCGCCGCGAGCCAGTCGTTTCCCACGAAGAAGAAAGAGAAAGGCGCACTGCCCAGAGAAAGGCGCACTGCCAATATAATGTTTAACCTCGCTGTTTGTAGTGTAAGTACAACGTCGTACTATAGAGTCTGCCTTTACGTTCCTTGGGCCAGCCCAGTTAGTGGTCGGTGATGGTGGGGGGGGGGGGCGGGGGGGGGGTTGGAGACACACACTGAGGCTCCACAGCCTCCTATAGCCCCACACTATAGCACCATCTCCAACTCGCTCACTTCTGCGTCTCCCTCGTCTCTCCATCTCTCTCTTTCCCTCTCTGCGCGCCGCCCACCCACCCACTCGCTCGCTCTCTCTCTCTCTCTCTCTCTCTCTCTCTCTCTCTCTCTCTCTCTCTCTCTCTCTCTCTTTCTGCAGCCTCCGAGGCTCAGTGGAGCAGAGCTGATAGCTCTCCAGGCCTCCTCCAGTGCTCCTTCTGCCCAGGGAGGGTGGTCCACGCCTGGGCCCGCTTAGACCCAGCCTCCCCCTCTCTATGATGGTCCTCCAGGCTCTTTTGGGACCAAGTGGCCTTTCTCTTCCCCAGTCATGGTTCTCTAAGCCTCTTTCAGTCTCCAATTCCTACTCCTCCCCCTCCTCCCCCTGTTATGGTTCTGTAGACCCCGGGCCTTTTTTGGCCCGGGCCTTGGACGCAGCAGGACAAGCTGTGTTCCCGTGGAGCTGTTGGCTATCGGGTCGGGTTACATAACCAGTTCTTAGATCACTAGCCCCCAGCCATTAGACCTCCATCTGCCCCTTCACATTATGATCTCTCTCTCTCTCTGTCTGTCTCTCTCACACTCTCTCTCTCTGATTTCCTTTATCTCTCTTTCCATTTTCTCACTCTCTTTCTCGGTGTATCTCAGCCTAGCACGTTTCGCTGTCCTCAGTCCCTCAATTCCTCTCCTTGTCACGCTCTCTGCTCTCCCTCCTTCTCTCTCTGCTCTCCCTCCTTCTCTCTCTGCTCTCCCTCCTTCTCTCTCTGTCCGTGGCCTCTCTGTTCTCCGTTAGTTTTCTTGTTATTCCTGGTCCGATCCAACCCCCCCTCCCCTCTCCCCCTCCCTCTCCTCCTCCTATCACTGCGCTCTGGCTGTCCTCTCTGCCTTGACCCTGCGCTCCGATCCCGACACAGAGTGCCACCTTGCTCCTGCCCCTGAGCCTCAGTCATAAAGCCCCTATCAATCTATCTGTGATCAATCTATCTGTGATCAATCTATCTGTGATCAATCTATCTGTGCCCACGGGGCAGGGCAGCACAGCGAGGGCATGGCCACCAGGAAGAGGCTCCTAAGAGATAGCATCTCAAGACACGCACGCACACACACACACTCACACTCACACACACACACACACACACACACACACACACACACACACACACACTCACAATCACAACGTCTGAACACACATCAAACACACGGCCAACATTCACCGGAACACATATCCGACACCCACAGAACAAATCTACTTAGTCACTGTTTTCACTCACGTACACACACATTCACACATACACACACTCACACCCAGACAATGTGTACCCCTGCGGAGCCCCCCACTGTGCCGTTGTCTCAGTGCAGCCAAGGATGACAGTCAGTGCAGCTCATATCTTCCCCCCCCCCCTCGTTTCAAATCCCAGCTCAACAGTAGCGCTGACAGCTATTGATCCCTCTCCTTCCCTCTCTTCCGCTGTCTGTCACCACTGGGATGGTTGTCACCGCAACCACAGCCACTGCTGCGGCCACAGCCCGTGTCTGTACCACCACTGCTGCGGCCACAGCCAGCCTTCATCTGACTCACCCCACACACATAGATCCCTGCTAGAAGCGTTGTCAGGCAGTGTGTGTGTGTGTGTGTATGTGTGTGTGTGTGTGTGTGTGTGTGTGTGTGTGTGTGTGTGTGTGTGTGTGTGGAACAGAGAACTGCAGCAGCAGGGACCTTGACCCGCCTTTTACCCACCTCCTTGCCCCCTGACAGGGGGGGACGAGCGTTTGATTTACGAGGCCTGCCGTAAAGTGGAAGGGGTGGGACTCTGCGTCTGCATAATGGATGGCTGGCGGACAGCGGTCCCCTCCCCTCCCCTCCCTTCCCCTCCCTCCAGCTTCTCTCTCAATCTGTGCTCGCTACTCGCATTCATACACAACCATCTCTCAGGGCTTCTCCGAGGTACAGAGGGGACGCTCACACACACACACACACACCAACTTCCGCCTGGTCTGTCCCTGTCTGCGGTGGTAGAGCTGCAGGCCACAGGCAGGAAGCTGTGTTGACATGGAGTGGTTAGCAGGGGCATTCCCCTCATCGATGGGATTTATGAAGCCACCGCGCCTCTCCCCTTTCCCCTCTCACTGTGAGCTTAACACGGCCACAGGGACAGCCAGAGTTCACAGGCTAAATATCCGTTTATTTTAGGACTGTTTGAAAAAAAGAAAATCCAGTGCGTTTCAGCGAGTTTCCCCCTTGAACCCTGGACAATTCCCCAAATGGAGGCCGGTCTGTTTTTAGGGGCGTTCTTTAATCGTCGTGTGAATTCTGTACCGCAGGCAACGGAACCATCGACTTCCCAGAGTTCCTGACCATGATGGCCAGGAAAATGAAGGACACAGACAGCGAGGAGGAGATCCGCGAGGCTTTCCGGGTATTCGACAAGGTAACCTTTTCCAAACGCCTGTTTGCGGTACATACCCACACCCATACACAAACACAAACACGCAAAAATTACCTCCATAAAACAGCACACTGGTTGAAGGTCAGTAAGCTCATTGTCCTCCGGTGTAAAAACACATCATGAGGGGAATTCGAGGAACGCACTTGTGTTTTGCAGATAATAGTAACATGCAGTAGGAGTTACTGCTTTGCTTCTTAGACCTTACCTCCTCTCTCTCTCTCTCTCTCTCTCTCTCTCTCCCTCTCTCTCTCTTTCCAGGACGGTAACGGCTACATCAGCGCTGCCGAGCTCCGCCACGTCATGACCAACCTGGGCGAGAAGCTGACGGACGAGGAGGTAGACGAGATGATCCGGGAAGCAGACATTGATGGCGACGGTCAGGTCAACTACGAAGGTAAGAGCCCCGACCGCCAAGCCTCACCTGAAGCCCACAGGACAGAGCCCGCCTGGCTACCGATCTGAAGGGAGTCAGATTTTGTTCTCGACACAATATTTCTCATGAGGTTTAGTCTTGCCGTCTGTATTTCATATGTCACACCGTCCTCGTCATCAGTTTTTTGTTTCGATATATATCGTATATCGTATATTTTGATATTTTGACGGTTGGGAGTGTTTGAGCTGGGTGGCTCTATTAGGACCGCAGTGACCCAGGAACAGAGCGATGAACTGGCCCTGCCTAACGCCTCTGACACAGGCTATCATCTGGAAGGGCTTTAGGTGTAAGCCCAGGGGAATAACGTCCGGAAAGGGTCATCACGCTCAGTCGACTTCGCCAGACTGATAAAGTCCGTTCGCCCGCCCTCTCTTTCTAGCCTCCCTCCGTGTCCCTCTCACTCCCTCTTTCTGGCTCTTTTTTTGCACGCTCTATCGCTCCTTTTCCATTTCTTAGGCCCTTAGCAGCACAGTACACGCGTTGATTTTCTTGAAGGCTGGCGACGATATGAGTGTTGTTTTAAAAAGCGGCCCTGTTCAGCCGACCTCTTTGGTGTGTAAACAGAGGATGCCTTTAAAGCCTTTCCTTTCTTTAAGTCGTCGTACTCACAGAGCGATGCCTTTTTAATCAAAGGAGCTTAATGAGATGAGCATTGGAAGCGGTTTAGAAAGGGGACACTAATTAGGATGTGTGTTCTAAACCTCCTCTGCTTGATTACAAAATTAATAAACCCTTTAACAATTTAGCAGGTGGCTGCCTCCTGTGGCAGGGATCCAAATGCACCGGACTAATCCTTGTTTTGTTGTTGTCCTCACTCTTTCTTTCTCTCTCTCTCTGTCTCTCTCCCTCTCTCTCTCTCTCTCTCTCTCTCTCTCTCTGCCTGTCTCTTTCTGTTTGCAGAGTTTGTACAGATGATGACAGCAAAGTGAATCTCGCCCGACCTGTCCTGTCCCCTCTTAGAAGAAAAAAAAAATCAAATGTTTTACTTACCTCTTGGAAAAAAAAAATGTTCATTTATTCATACTGTTTCTGTATAGAAAAAAATAATTGAATGTTGAAATAAAATATCCTTCTGTCCACACAGGAAAAAAAATATAATATAAAAAATATATAAAAAAAAAAATATCTGCATGATAAAATGGTTAGTGACCCTGTCGCCCAAAAGGTCCATTTAGTACCAGTACTTAAAGAGAAACTTACCCTGTAACTACTACCTTCCAACCGAAACCAAGCATTTAGCGAAATCCTACCGGGTTCCATTTGCTAATGGGGAATGTTTGGGCTGGCCATGTCTTCTCTTCTCTGTTTTCTGTTCTTCTTCATGCATGCAGCTTGAGACCGGAGTCCTAACTCCTCTCCGGGCCTACCAGAGCGTGCTGATTCCACTGAACTGTCGTATTGTTGGGTTTGGTACAGTTTATTTTTGGGGTATTTTGGAGAGGATCCCGTATACTGTAAGACAATGAGAGAATACTACCAGGGTCTAATTCAAGCGGAAAGTGGAATGGGACGTAATTGTATGCTAGATAATAAGATGAAAAAAAAAATGACATAATGTACAAAAGAATTACATTTTCAAATGTTTGGCATGTTTTCTTTTTGTTTTGTTATGTTATTGGGACGGCCATCTAATAGTAGTGTGCGCCACCCTTTCAAGGGGAGGGGCTTAAAGAGTCTTAAGGTGAGCTTTTTTTCTTTTCCTTTTTTTTTCTTTTCTTTTTTTGCTGAGATTGAGTGTCTGTCCTCTTTCTGGCAAGGGAGAATCACTGGCCTTCACCCTTTTTTTTCTTCTTTTTCTTCTGTTTCTCGACTTGAACACGAACGTGATGAAGGGTTTTGTGCTCTTAATTGCAGTAGAACACTACTGGCATCCGAGCGCGACAGTCTTCACCACAGTTCGCCCGAGTTCAGTTTACATTCATTCCAAGTTGTACATGCTAGTCTTTAATTTTTTTTTTTTCAAATAAAAAAGACCATGAACTTTACTTGTCCGGCGTGGTGTGATGTTATTTGAAGTTTGTCAAACTGCTAGTTGTTCATCTTTTTATCTTCTCACTTATTTCAATATTCTAGTTTGATGTATTACCTTATATTCCTTAGTATCTTTCATTACTCAAAAGGATATTTGCCATTAAAAAGTAATTATAGAATATCAGGATGATGAACACACTAGTTTGATGTGGGCTGCCATTCACCATATACATTACAGCCAAACCAATACCACCTGTATATTTCAATAGGTGAATATTTGTCTTTGAAAGAGATCCACAGAGATTTGAAGCAGAAGCAATCGAAGAAGACTCCTCATTCAGAGCCACAACCACAGACACACACTCTCTCTCTCTCTCTCTCACACACACACACACACGCACACACACACACACACACACACATCTTTGACACCCCAGCTCCTCTCTCCACATATCCAGAGGGTTGCTAGGCAACAGGAGCATGCTGTGCTGTAACTGGGATGTTGGGAGTTTTAGATAAACCCTTTCAGCCCTGTACGTGGGCGTGTCCTAGTGAGTGCAGTGTTAGCGTGTCAAAACCCTCAAAGGCTTCACGGACTATTCCAGAAGGAGTGAGCAGGCCTTTCTCCCAGAATGATGCTCCACCAAACACTAATCACCCAGAAGTAGATCAACTCAAACAACCCCAACATTGTTTGAACCTTATTTGGAACGCGATTTCACCATATTTGGAGAAGAGCAGAGAGATTGGCTTTTTGGCCCCTCTTCAGGATTGAGGGATTAAGCCTCTCCCTTCGTCACGTTACTCAAAACCGATAGCAGGGGGAATGTATGTTTTCCATACAAACAAGCAGGGCTCTGCTTTCTTTCACGGGGGGAACGGATCAACAACTGACACTAGCAGGCTCCAGTGGATGTGCAACCGCTCTCTGTGGACAATATTAACATGAATCCCCAACTCTGGAAGCGAGGGACGTAGCAATAAACGCTATTGGAGAGAAAGAGTGGAGGATGGAGAGAAAAAAACATAGAGAAAGAAGGTGAGAGTGAGTTAAGTCAGCTAAACATATGAACAGAGAATTGCCTGGATGGGGTGCTGAATGCTTGTAGAACCAGTCTCCTGGAAAAGCTTCCTGGCCACTCTGACCTCTTCTCACTTCCTGAGCAGCACTAGAGCCGCACACACACACACACACACACACAAACACACACACCCACACACCACAGAAGACGGGTGGGTTACTGAACCGTGCACAAACCCACAGGGGTGTGACCCGCTCCTGCTACCAGCCAATGAGACGGATCGGATTCGCTCCGCCAGCCAATCACTGGTCCTTTCTTGGGTGACAGGGTAGTTCAAAAAGGGGGGAGGTGTAGGGTGCGAGCTCTCCTTCTGCGAGGGACACCTGAGCTCCCCCGGGGGTTAAATTAAGCACATCAATATTTCACTTGTAAATGAAGCAGCACACCGCGGAGGCAGTAAGGCGAGAGGCACTGACCAGAGACGGACGGGGCCCCGATCACGTATCACAGCTGCTGGAAAGAACGGACACACTGATGAGAAAAGCCCGCTAATATGTGGTTGTGTGTGTTTGTGTGTTTGTTTGTGTTTGTGTGAGTGTGTGTGTGTGTGTGTGTGGGGGGGGGGGGGGGGGGGGTATGGTGGGTCTCGTCAGTTTTTAGATGCATGGGTGGATGTGTGTGTGTGTGTGTGTGTGTGTGTGTGTGTGTGTGTGTGTGTGTGCTTGTGATGAGTCTGGTCCATTTATACATGTGTGGGTGGATGTGTTTAGAATGAGGCCTGCATATGTGTACCATGTGTGTGTTTGTGTTTGTGTGTTTGTATGCGTGTGTTTGTGTTTGTGTGTTTGTATGTGTGTGTGTCGTGACAAAGAGCTCTGTTTGTTGCTGGAGTGTCCTGCTGTATTAGCGGCTCCTGGTGTAGACATGATGAGGTGAGGCTGCATCAACAGAACAGGACTCCAGTTTATTCTGGCAAACATAAACACACACACACACACACACACACACACCCATGCACACACACACGCACGCACACACGCACACACACACACACACACACACACACACACACACACACACACAGCAGCCTGTCAGCACTAAGTATTAGACAAGATCTGTGATTCTGTCTACCTACACCCATAAATCTACACCGCTAGGCACAATTATATAATCACCTAATTTCCTGTGCTCAGTCTATGTCTTACCTAATGGTGTATTTTTATTTCATAATCTTTTTTTTTTTTCACTAAAGCTGCGCTCATCCAACCATGATTTACCTTGTAAATACACAGCGAATAGACACAGCCACCAGTGCTTATGGCGTTATTGATTTAATCACAGCTATGTCTTTTCCTCTCATACTGTGGTGTTAATGATGGCAGACAGGGGGCTAAACCGAAAGATGGCCATGGACTATTTTTGTGTTTCATCACGGCTTTCTGAGTCGGGTCCTAGCAGACATGCTTGGATGGGTTTCGTCATACGCCACTTAGCATTCCCAGCGGTTCTGTTCGGTAATGTCGGTTTCCCCCTCTTTCTGCGTTGCATCTGCAAAACCCATCGGTCATTGTGTTGCCAGCCTTTGACCGTTGGACGGTGGTGGCCAGGTCCGAGACGTTGCGGGGCAGACGAGCTTGTGCAGCGGCAGCGTGCAGCAACAGTTCCCTACCCCCTGGTCCCCCCGCTCCGCCCCGCCCCGCCCCCTGCTCCCCCTGACCCTCTCCCACCTGGTCCATTCCCATCCTGATAAAACCTTACTGTAAATCAACCTTGTCAATTTTTCAATTACAGAGGGCTGGGCTCTCCATCCCTCTCTCTCTCTCTCTCTCTCTCTCTCTCTCTCTCTCTCTCTCTCTCTCTCTCTCTCTCTCTCTCTCTCTCTCCTTCTCCTCGCTCTCTCCTTCTCCTCTCTAGCTCTCCTGCTTCTCTGTTTGTCTTACGCTGCATTTTCATTTTTATGGACGGCCATCACTCATCGGTTTTCATTCCGCTTTCCCTTCTCTCCCCTTTATATCAGCGCCACAGGCTTTCCCTCATTGCTCTCTCCCCCTCCATTTACTGAGGAGAATAGACCCATCCGTCTTTGATTGTTGTGAAATATTGCAGCGGTGTCACAACAAAACAGAGCCTCGCGAAAACCCATGCAATATTCAGAGGCGATGATATAAGATTCTCGCTAATGAAAAAACCAGCAGGCAATACAAACAACCCTTTAATAATAGGCTAGGGAAAACAGCTTTCACCGCGTCCAGCCTGCAGGGATATTAACGGGGCGACGATCACCCAGCGGTCTGAAACCAGAGGAGGTTACGAGGCCGGTAGATCACCTCGTCTCTCACCAAAGCTTATGTACTGATGGGCAAGCAGCCACTAGCTGCGCAGTGAGGCCCATCTGCGCCCAGGGGCCCACCTGCGCCCGGAGGCCCACCTGCACCCGGAGGCCCACCCACCCTGCGAGCTTCAACTGCATCACAATGACCATTGTGTGCAGCAGGGGGCCCCTCCCATTGAAATGGATATTGTACGGCAGACACAGCAAATATTGTCACTGCCATGCTGCCATGTTTAATAAAGCTGTTCAGTCGCCCCTTTGCGTATTCTGGATGACCCCGACAGAATACACAAACCCGCATACACACACACACACACACACACGCACGCACGCACAGACACACACGCACACACGCACACACGCACACACACACACACACACACACACCCACACACACACACACACACAAGACAATTTACACACTTAGGCAAATCCAAATGAAATATACACACATTCAAACAGAGAATAAATGCTGTGCACACATTGAAAACAAATATACCTTTGCCTGCACACGCACACACACAGCCACACACCAACAGAAAGAGGGGATGCCAGGGACTGGAGAGGTAGAAGAGAGAGAGAGGGGGGGGGTAAGTTTGTGTTGGAGAACTGCGTCAATGTCAGCAGCTCTTTCACAGGAGACAAATCTATAGGCAGAAAGAAAGATAAGGCGGGAGAGGGAAGGGGGGGAGCTTGGAGAAAGAAAGATAAATCGGCAAAAGAAAATAAATGGAGAGGGGAAAAAAAGAGAGAGAAAGATGCGACAGAGGTAAAGAAAGGGGAGAGTCTGAAAGAGGCGGAGGGAAGAGAAAGTGCTGATCTGGGATCCTCCTGCCAGGGATTTCCTCCCTCTGATGTATTCCCCCCCTTTTTTTCCACACCGTAATCTGTCCTGGGCTCCACTCTGCCTTGCTGCCGGGCACCGGATAGCTCTGTGTTCACGTGTGTGTTTCTGTGTGTGCGTGTGTGTGCATTACCATGTGTTTCTGTGTTTGCGTGTGTGTGTTTCATTTGTGTGTCTGCGTGTGTATTTTTTAGTGTGCATGTGTGTGTGTGTGTGTGCGTTACCATGTGTCTGCGTGTGTGTTTGTGTGTGACTCTGTGTGTGTGTGTGTGTGTGTGTGTGTGTGTGTGTGTGTGGGGGGGGGTCCGTGTGTGTGTTTGTGTGTGAGTGTGTTTCCTTGCACCACCAACGCCAGCAGAAGAGCTAGCAGCACCAGCCGTAGCTCCTGCTCTATCTGCTTTGCCCAGCCCGTCCTGCTCTTCTCACCCGTCGGGTCCGGACCTGGCAGAGGGGTGTAAGGCGGATGGGAGGGGGGGGGGGGGGGGCGTTAAGGTTGAGGGGCAGGGGCCAATCTTGCAGAGTCAATGCGGAGGTAATGCAAACGGACTGCAGTCGAGAATGGCACAGCAGACGTAGAAAGTCAAGGGCAGCCAAGTCGCTAACGCTGATGATGCTTTATTGTGGTCGGCATTAGACACACCATTGGTGCAGTACGGCTCAACACTAGCGCACAATCTGAATCTTTGCATTTTAGGCAGGAAAACCTGCCTATTAGGCTCAGGACCATACCAAGAACAGGGAACAGGGAACAGGGAACAGGGAAAATAATACTACAAAGAGATTTTATTGCTGAGAAAATATTGATTACTTGAAAGGATTGGGTTTATATTAAGTCAGTGCAATTGATGCGTTATCATGGTCTGACTCAAAATACTTTATTAGTGTACTAACAGCTTGTTCACTGACCGAGTTGTTTATAAACGTCGGCCTGGTAGCTATGCTTTTCACAGATTAATAGCATGTGGTATACCAATAAGAGATATGTAAGAGAAAGTTGTTGTGGAAAAAACATTTGACCCACCATAATGTATACCCCGTAAACCCTCCCTCCTGACGCACTCAGGCACTGGTCAATTATTTACCACCGACGTACGCAACGTCTGGACAAAGCACAAACCCATCAGCTCAAATGTACAGTACACAAAGGACACATTGCTATGGTTACCAGCATTCAAGTCAAGCCATAAAGACATTAACAACGAGGTCCACATCGAGTAGGCCTAAATCAATTTTAAAAAGCAAGCCTTGTTCTGACTCTTGTATCAGACTTACACAAATTACCGTCGCCCCTGTGTCTCGGAACATGTCTGGCGGATATTTCCTACGTTGATGTCCGTCGTATTAAATAATTTAATAAGGCTGAACTGAACTTGAAATGCTCTGCGCTCTCTCAGGGCTGCCAAGAATAATTCAATTAGCTAGACATCGTATTTGTGACACTCAGTCTTATGCCTAGCATTATTTTACGTTAGCGTCTCAGTTGTTTCCCCTGTTATCTCTCTCTCCTTTCTCTCCCAGTTCTGCCAGCATTGGCAATATATATTTGAGGGCTAAAACAAGAGACAACTTGCCGACTCAGTGTTTTTTTTATTATTTTACTGCCACGGTGGGCCTCCGCCATGATTTTGTGCCGTGGAAAAACTGCTGTCGGAGCGAGAGAGAGAGAGAGCTATTGGCCTATGGGATGGGACTGGAGGGGTCCTCCTCTACACTTCAGAGCCGTCGTTGTGTGTATAATATTCAGTTATGAAAGGTGCTGACATCCACGGGTGCTAAAAGGGCCAACACATTCATTCCCCGGACAGGACAGGTCATTCAGGCCTCAGTCGCCCGGTGAAGGCTAATCTCACACTGGGATGAATGACAGAGAGTGAACTGTCAGCAAGTGACAAAGCCGTTTTGCAGTCAGCTCCACCACGTGATAAAGGCTCTGGTGCACAGTAGAGCCACAACCGCTTCATCCTGGCATAGTGTAGTTGACTTTGAGCACCAAATCTTTCCAAGAATTGGGAAAATCGTGTTGCTTTTTAGATTGAGGGCTTGATGAAATGACTTCATGTGGCCTGTAAGACCAGGATATTTCTCTAAGTATATAAAATGACAAAAGTTGAGTTAAGAGATTGTAAACTCATGGGGGATTTTAAAGGACATTTTAAAAACCCCTTGCAGTTCCCAGATTAGTTTCACATAATTTACATACAAATCTGGCGTTAAAGTGCGTGTGAAAGGGGCAACACATAAATCAGACCAGAGTGCGGCCATTTCCCTGTTATTTTCCTTCTATTTTACAAGCTACGTTGTACACAGCCCATGTATTTTATACATTACATCGGACTTTGTTGCTCCAACCAATGTGAAAGACACCTGCATATCCCCATGACACCTGTGGCCTACGCAGAAAAAGCTTTATGATATACAGTAAATACAGAAATGTTGTTGGATTTGTGTGAATCATTTTCCACCAGAGACCTTCATACTGAAGCAGCAATATGAAAAAAACAGACCACAGCAGGTCCTTTAATGACCTTGTAGGGTAAGAGAAATACATTATTCATAACAAGATTTCATAATTCATTGTGATAAGGACTAATGGTCATTGGCTGCCTCTTCTCTGTTGCTGGGGAGGACACAGGAGAAATCTTCTGGGACAGAATGGGCGTACTGTTGATGATGTCATCAAACAGTATGTGTGTGTGTGTGTGTGTGTGTGTGTGTGTGTGTGTGTGTGTGTGTGTGTGTTTGCGTCAGCTTAATCTTGGTTATGTGTCTGTGTTCATTCTATGCATGGCTGTGTTATATCTTGTCTAATTGTGCGTGTCTTTGTCTGTGCATGAATACATTCGCAAGTTTCTGTGCGTATTTATGTGTGCATGTGTGCATGTGTGTGTGTGTGTGTGTGTGTTTGTGTGTGTGTGTGTGTGTGTGTGTGTGGATGTGTGGATGCATGCTTGTGTGCGCGTGTGCTTCTGTGTGTTTGTGTGTGTGTGTGTGTGTGTGTGTGTGTGTGTGTGTGTGTGTGTGTGTGTGTGTGTGTGTGTGTGTGTGTGTGTGTGTGTGTGCGTGCAATCACAGAGCGGCAGATGAGCAGCAGCGTCCGCAGCGCCACATCCGCCCACACAGGGGCCCAGTCACCGGGTGGGCGGCCGGCAGTCCAAGGCTGATTGGTCCGTGGAGCCGAGGGGAGCGAAGGGGAAAACGCAAGAGCTGACAGAAGGAGACGCGCTCCATCTCCTCACCTCCCCACACACTACTGTGGAGGAGCTGATTCAGTGAGAGATACAGAAAAAAGGCAACCCTGATCCCAGTGATTGTTCCGTCATGTACTGCTGGCAAGCATCTGATTATCATCTGTCATGCTGGATGGCGGAGTGTAATCTTTGCCATAGGCTAGGCTTTGTTATATTTTGGCAAGTTAAATAGTTTGCTGGTCAAAGTTTTTGTGATGTGTGACACTAGGTAAGGTGTGCGGCTTTTCAAACATTCTCGTTAATTCTCTGCCCATACAAATGACTGTCAAGGATCCCAAAAGAGGGATTTCAAAAAGAACGTTGAAATCCATTTTTATCCATTTGAGGGGATTTTTTTTTATGTGATGGTGATATCGTAGATAATCATAGATTATATATGATTGTTGATAAAACATAATATATTATTGTTTGTCGGGTACAAACATATGTCATATTCTATACAGGATATGATTACATTTGTATTTAGATAACCATTATAGGCCTTGAGAGGCGAATGACAGCCATCTTTGCAAAAACCTCTCCAGTGGTTTGTGTGAGCGAGAGAATCACAGAGAGACTCAAGACCCTGTTGAATCACCGCCTCTCCCCTTCTTCCCCTCTAATTACTGCTTAGCTCTAACGAGGAACAATCCCTCGTTAGGCACCAACGCCAGCCTGGCCCCTTAATTAGGGGGTTCCGGTTTGTTTTGTGGAAAACAGAGAACGGCTCGGGATTAGAAGGTCTGATGAAGTCGTCCCCTCTCTCCGAGTGCCACTGCTAGAGACTCAGAGCAGTGTGTCATGGAAACACTGCAGGCCCTCATTCTGTGATCAAACCAAAAGAAAAGGGAGCCTTTATGTTGGGCTGGGAGATGGTCTTAGGGGAATATTAGTCTCTGAAGATTTAGAATGCGTTATGCTTTGTGATATTACATCGGTTCTATTGAGAGTATCAATGGACAGCGTATGTCGTTTCAAAATGAGATATAGACCGTTTGAAAAAAACTTCAAAACCTGCACTTCTAAGATGATAGCTAACATAAAAGGAAACTCCTTATGTTCTCCTTATATATAAAAATGACATACACATTATCGATGTATAGGAAACTCTTTATATAGTGTAAATGGTAGCATGTGGGTGACAGCAACAATCGTCTCTGTGACATGGATATAGTGAAGGAGATGACACTGAACCTTAATTCTATCCCAAAAACATTTTAGTCTTCACAGCTGAAAACCAGGTGCTCCTGTGTTAGGTCAAAGGGCAAGCTAGAGTGTCCGTGAGATGTAGGAAGCATCAATCCGAGAGGATGGATTCATTTACCTTTACCGCCTTCCCTCCCTCGACTCTCACCTCAAGGCTAAAGAGTACCTCTTTTTAGAGTATGTGTTTGTGAGTGAGTGTGTGTTTGTTTGTACACTTCAAAACTTTGCGTGACTCCAACAAGCCCTACATCACAAAGTGTTTATTTTTAAGTGTCGTAAGAGAGAGCTGCTGAGCTGTTGGTGTAAATAAAAGATGCTTGAGCCCCCCAAAAATCCTAATCTCTCTTTAGTCCCAGAATATGAAGAAGATAAGCTAAAATGTTTGCGTGTGTTCATATTACATCTCATCTATACCCTTTTGAAGAAAAGCAATCAATTTCAAATTATATCAACGTCTATGGTTATTTGATCTTAAACTTAAGCTTTCACACACTAATCTTGCGGCCACCATGTTTTACCCCAGATCAGCATTCTTAACCACTTTGTATACAAAATGGAGAAAAACGTTTTTTTTTCACAACTATATGGAAAATCTGCAACCACAAACAGATTAGACACAGCATGTTTTGTCATGGGCCTTTTAGTGACTTTAATCTGACACCCAGCGGGTTCTCGTGAGTCTGATTAAAAACACCTGAGAGGCAGCGGCGCCGCCGCCGCCGAGACATCTTCAGTTTCCGCTGGAGTGGCTTTGGCTCGGCACCACCTGCTGCTCCAAAGGACCCCGCAGGGGGGAGGGAGGGGTGGGGGCGGGGGGTGGTGGTGGGGGGGATGTTGGTGTCACAGCGGAGGCGCGGCCCGCAGCCGTCTGAAGTCACGGAGGTTAATAAATGACTAATCCCCCTCCCCAGCCCCCAACCCCACCCCACCCCTTCCATGGTACTAATGAGACACCGGAGCCTAAATGATAACAGAGTGTTTATGAGCTGACAGAGGAGCCGGTTGATTAATAATGGAGGGGCTATGGGCTGTTGAGTGCAGCCAGTCAGCCTGCACCGTTGGCCGGTCAGTCGCGTGGTCGGTCTGTCGATCAGAGCTCAACTAACAGCCATAAAGGGAAGAGAGGCTTCAGCCCTGGGTTTCACTATCAAAAGGAAAGGAGGGGAAAGTGAGACTCAGAGGGCCCAGGGAGCAGGTGAGGGCCACTGGGCACGGGGCCCAATCCACTGGGCACGGGGCCCGATCCAGGCCTGCGAGGGCTCGGGCCTCGAAGGGGCCTAGGCCACAGTGGCGGAGCGGGAACCCGGTGGCTGAGGAAAAGCGAATGCCTCGCAATGCTGAAGCGGCACCGCAAAACAGACAGCAGAAGCTTCACTACACAGGCTGGCATGTATGTGTGAGGCCCTGTGGAGTTTGAATCAGTCCCATTCATTTCCATAGAGCGGGGGGTGTATGATTTAGCGCCTTCAGTGTTCAGACCGCGATGGGATTTTAACCACATCAACTTCTTACCAGGAATCTCTTGCCGTCTGCCCTTGTGCGATTCCATTGCTTCGACAGAAATGAATGCAAGATAGCAGGGGATTCCATTTGTGGCGCCTTTCTCTTTGTGCCTGGCATTACTGTCATTACTCTCTCCCTCTCTCTCTCTCTCTCTCTCTCTCTCTCTCTCTCTCTCTCTCTGTGTCCTGGGAGCTATTAGAACACTGTCCATTTCACAATAAAAGCCCCCTTTTCACGATTCGGCGGTCCACTGCATTAGGTTGCGTCCCATTAGACAGATAAAGGGAACAGAGCGTTTCCTTGTAACGTGTCCC